>JBAJHW010000005.1:127438844-128638844 GCA_037013535.1 Intellagama lesueurii
TTAATATAAGACCCTGTATTATTTTCGGGGAAACACGGTATTTAGCCCAGCAGTATGCATTGTAGATTCCTGATCAAATTATTTGGGCAAGCTGGAAACCAAGCCCTATGAGGAAAGACTGAAAGAACTGGGCTTCCTTAGCCTTAAGAAGAAGACTGAGGGGAGATACAGTATATCACAGAAGTGAGTACACCCCCTCACATTTCATAAATATTATAGTATATCTTTTCATGTGACAACACTGAAGAAATGACACTTGGCTACAATGTAAAGCAGTGAGTATACAGCTTGTATAACAGTGTAAATGTGCTGTCCCCTCAAAATAACGCAACGCACAGCCATTAATGTCTAAACCGCTGGCAAGAAAAGTGAGCACCCCCCTAAGTGACAATGTCCAGATTGGGCACAAAGTGTCAATATTTTGTGTGGCCACCATTGTTTTCCAGCACTGCCTTAACCCTCTTGGGCATAGAGTTCACCAGAGCTTCACTGGAGTCGTCTTCCACTCCGCCATGACGACATCACAGAGCTGGTGGATGTTAGGGACCTTGCGCACCTCCACCTTCCGTTTCAGGATGCTCCACAGATGCTCAATAGAGTTTAGGTCTGGAGACATGCTTGCCCAGTCCATCGGCTTTACTCTCAGCTTCTTTAGCAAGGCAGTGGTCGTTTTGGAGGTGTGTTTGGGGTCGTTATCATGTTGGAATCCTGCTCTGCGGCCCAGTCTCCGAAGGGAGGGGATCATGGTCTGCTTCAGTATGTCACAGTACATGTTGGCATTCATGGTTCCCTCAATGAACTGTAGCTCCCCAGTGCCAGCAGCACTCATACAGCCCCAGGCACGACACACTTGTCTTTGTACCCCTCACCTGGTTGCTGCCACACACGCTTGACACCATCTGAACCAAATAAGTTTATCTTGGTCTCATCGGACCACAGGACATAGTTCCAGAAATCCATGTCCTTAGTCTGCTTGTCTGCAGCAAACCATATATGGGCTTTCTTGTGCATAATCTTTAGAAGAGGCTTCCTTCTGGGATGACAGCCTTGGAGACCCATTTGATGCAGTGTGCAGTGTATGGTCTGAGCACTGACAGGCTGACCACCACCCCCTTCCACCTCTGCAGCAATGCTGGCAGCACTCATACGTCTTTTTCCCAAAGCCAACCTCTGGATATGATGCTGAGCATGGGCACTCAACTTCTTTGGTTGACCATGGCGAGGCCTGTTCTGAGTGGAACCTGTCCTGTTAAACTGCTGTATGGTCTTGGCCACCGTGCTGCAGCTCAGTTTCAGGGTTTTGGCAATCTTCTTATAGCCTAGGCCAGTGATGGTGAACCTTTTTGATCCCAAGTGCCCAAACTGCAACACAAAACCGACTTATTTATTTCAAACTGCCAACACTGCAATTAAACCTGAATACTGAGTTTTTAGTTTAGAAAAAACAACTGCCCCTGCACTGCAACGTTTAAATGCTTGGTTCCCCCCCCCCCAGGGGCAGTATTAACAAAGAAATACTTACCAGTCCTCCAATCCCCCATCGGGTTAGACCGGTAATGGCTGCCATTGCACCCCTCTGCTGGACCACTGCACCAGCAGAGGGGAGTGCCAAAATCCGGGATCGGAGGATGGGTAAGTATTTCTCAATGGCGATTTATGGCTCGCGTGCCCACAGAGAGGGCTCTGCGTGCCAGCTGTGGCACACGTGCCATAGGTTTCCCATCACTGGCCTAGGCCATCTTTATGTAAAGCAACAATTCATTTTTTCAGATCCTCAGATAGTTCATTACCATGAGGTGTCATGTGGAACTTCCAGTGACCAGTCTGAGTGAGTGAGAGCGATAACACCTGCTCCCCCTTCACACCTGAGACTTGTGACACTAACGGGTCTCATGACACCAGGGAGGGAAAACGGCTACTTTGGCCCAATTTGGACATTGTCACTTAGGGGGGTGCTCACTTTTGTTGCCAGCGGTTTAGACATTAATGGCTGTGTGTTGCGTTATTTTGAGGGGACAGCACATTTACATTGTTATACAAGTTGTATACTCACTGCTTTACATTGTAGCCAAGTGTCATTTCTTCAGTGTTGTCACATGAAAAGATATACTAAAATATTTATGAAATGTGAGGGGGTGTAGTCACTTCTGTGATATACTGTATGATAGCACTTTTCAAATACTTGAAAGGCTGTCAGACAAAGGAGAGGCAGGATCTGTTCTTGATCATCTCAGAGTAATGGGCTCAAGTTACAGGAAGACTGATTTTGGTTGAATAGCAGAAAAAAATTCTAACTGTTACAGCAGTACAGCAATGGAACTAATTACCTCAAGGGTGGTGAGTGCTCCAACACTGGAGGCATTCAAGAGAAATTTAGGCAACAACCTGGCAGATATCCTTTTATTTGTATTCCTGCACTGAGCAGGGGGTTGTACTTGATGGCCTTATGAGCCCCTTCCGACTTCATGAATCTACGATTCACAGCTTGTTTAGACTTAGCATTAAAAATGTACAAGATTACCTCCCCAAATCTCAAAATTTTCCTGCAGCTCAGACATCTAAAATACTCTAGATGGGATTCAGAGAGCTAGCTTGAGCACTAACGGTGGATTTGTTCTAATTCCTCTCTCCCATCCTTGTAAACAAGGGATACACATAGCATCAGACAACCTTTAAAGCTCCTTTTGTGGCCTGATTGTGGTTTGTCACACATGTGCTTTTAGAAGGGAGGAGCTGCTCTTCAAGAAATACAAACCTCTTAGGTTACACAGTTAGCTGTAAGGACAAAGAGAGCCTGGCATGTGCTTACAATCTCTATATACGCTTTAGTGCAGAATGCTCTAAAACAGCGGTCCCCAACCTTTTTCGGTCCGCGGACCGGCTGGGGAAGGCGGGGCACCCCCTGCGCTCATGCACATGCGTGAACAAGCGCGCGTGCTCTCTTGCACGGGCATGCGTGCGCCCTTGCGAGCGCCGTGCTGTGGTGCTTGTCTGGGCGTGCTTGCGCTTGTGCACATGCACAAACGGCGGCGCTGCGCTCGCACGGGCATGCTGGAGCGCGCATGCAGGCGCAAACGGGCTGTGCAGGGGTGAGTGCATGCGGGGGGGAGAGGTCTGTCTCGGCGGCCCGGTCCGGCTCAGGCCACGGACCGGCACTGGGCCGCGGACCGGGGGTTGGGGACCTCTGCTCTAAAACATCTATTCAGCTGTTGTGTGAAGGGAACAAGACTGTGGTTTTTCAACTGTGTCAAGACAACACTGATGCACTGCATCACTTTGAAAAAAATAAGAGAGAAATTAAAAACTTCCTCCTGCAAATGGGAGGAGACAGGAGAGGGCAAGGATGGAGTGTTTCCCCCCCCCCCTTTCCTCTTGCTTTCTTAAAGGAGCCAAATCAAATAGGTTCACTTGAGGAATGCATACTATTTGTGTGCAAGGATCACACCAAATGGTATACTGGACCACTACACAACCTTAAATGATGCCATGTCGCTTACACCAGCCAGCTCCAAATGAGCTTAGATAGATAATCCCAAATTCTGGGTCACTTTCCTCACAGAAATATTTCTCATGTTTACCAAAGCCTGCCCCAAGCCAGCAGCACATGTGACTTCCTCCCTTCCCCTCTACAATATCAGCCATTTAGGAGGGACTGGGAAGGGAATCTGCATGCAATTTTTGTTCCTCATACTCTTCCATCTTCAACAGCAGGATGGGGTGGGAGTGAGAGCCAGTGAAGACTGCAGCAGGAGGAATTTCACTGTGGTCAGTAATGCTTCTCACTTCCTTATTCAGTGTGGTAAAGTCACATAACTTAATAAGGAACCAGTTTGAGTTTCAACTGATTTCTAACCATTAATGCATATTTTAAATCTAAACCGCTGGATAACTCAGTGACTTAGGTATCTGGATGCAGAGCCAGAGGCTGGGAGTTTGATTCCCCACTGTGCCTCCTTGATGAGCTGGACTTGATGATCCATAGGGTTCCTTCCAGCTCTGCAGTTCTAAGATGATGGTGATGATAAATTTAACTCAGTTTATTTTTAATTGTTGCATTCTTATACACCCATGTTAGTACAGTGGTGCCTCGCTAGACGATGTTAATCCGTTCCACGAGGATCGCTGTCTAGCGAAAACATCGTCTAGCGAAGCACGTTTTCCCATTGGAATGCATTGAAATCGCTTCAATGCGTTCCAAGGGAAAACGCAGTCTTGCGAAATTTCCCATAGGGAAACCTCGTCTAGCGAGTGCGGGTCCCCATAGGAATGCACTGACAGCTGCACTGACAGCTTTTGACCACTAGTCGGCGCACTCCTATGGGGAAACCTCATCGTCTAGCGAAATTCCCCATAGGGAAACATCGTTTTGCGAAGCGCAGTAGCGCTCGCAAAAAGGCATCGTCTAGCGATTTCCTCGTCCTGCGAGGCAATCGTCTAGCGAGGCACCACTGTACATTGTTGCAAGTCATGATTTCACATGTTTATGTGTCCATACTTCACATGTTTGATGTAAAACAAAACAAGCCAGTTAACTTGAGGATGGAGCTGCCATAAAAAGGAAATACTCTTTCCAAATAAATAGATGTGTTTGTGTCAGCATCTAGGCAAAAATAAAGGGTGGGAAAAGAGGCAAGATATAGCAGCCCTTTGAAGACCATCAGCTTTATTTCCATCTGAGCTTTCATGGGTCAATACCCACATTTTCAGACACAAGAAGTGCAAATACATGGCTCCTATGTTTTTCCTCTGGTGGTGAGACTTATATCCAGGTTATCTGTATCCTCACCTGAGCATGACTCACTACCACAATGAGAAAAAAAATAGGGGATATGTATTTGCATTCCTTGTGTCTGAAAAAAACTATTTCAACCCACAAAAGCTCACACTGAAATAAATCTGTCCATCTTTAAAATGCTGCAATATTTTGCTTTCTCCTCTTTTATATTTCCCCAACTTGGTGTCACAACTGACATTTCATAGTGCATGTGTAGAACTCCAGTGTTCTTCCAATGGAACCTTGGCTGTTATTTTGATGCCAAAATTCTGTACTTGACAGTACTGACAGCATCATTCAGTGACACCCAGTGCTTGCAAATCATCATCCAGTGCTTTGATCTTTCTTATAGTAAAATCCTGTGTGCAAAGGAGAGATCTCCGATAAGGGCAGCAGCTCTTATACAGAGAGCAAAGCCTGGGAAGTTATCAGCCGCATACATATGACCCTCCTAATCTTTCTGTTAAATGCCGAGAGGCACCAAAAATGTCACCTTATTCTCAAGGTGTTCCAATAGCCAGTGTGCTACATAATTGTATAACACAGTTACCCTCATTTCCTATGTTACTATACTCAGTTTTCCATTAAGAAACCTATATTTGACCTTTTCCAAACAAAAACAAAAACACAATATTATTATTGCAACAAATAGGTGTTAACACATTTATTGTGCATAATCCAGGTACCATCCAGCAAGGAAGATTTTTGATTTTGTTGAGTATCTTGTTCCTCAATATTTTGTTGCTAGGAGCTTATCAACAGGATCCCCTTTTCTTTGTGGGACCTCTTAATGAGGACAATATCTGTTCTACACACCAAAGAAAAGGGAAGTGGATGCAGAAAGTGTCTTATTTTGGAGGCAGGTTTTCTGCAAACCAATAACTGTGCCCATTAAGCTCTTTTGAAAAGAGATAGACAGGTAGTTAGACAAACAGAACATTTATCCTTTCCCAAAGATTGGAAATGTGCCTTCTCCCCCTTTAATTTTTCCCCAACTTGGCGTCACAGCTGTTACAAATTTGTTGCTTGCATAACATGTAACAAAGTTATAATTATATTACATTACAGTTATATCTTAAGTAGGGATAGCTCTATTCCTTTTGTGATACAATAGGAAGGTTTTACTTTTATAGTTCTGGAGTGTGGCCTCAGTAGTGGCAGAGGGAGGGATGTAGTGTGGATAGACAGCCAAATCGTCCCAGTCTGGATCAGGCTAAACAGGATTGCTTTGAGGTACAGTGTGCTATTTGATGCGGTCCTTGCATCCACGTGCAAGGATTGTGTGGTTTGGGGGCAGGAAACCACATCCCACCTCAAGTCACCCTATCTAGCCCATTCTTCCCTTTGAATGGAAAGCAAAAAAGATCTCCCTCCCTGTGCCCTCCTGTCTTCCTCTCCATGGGGAAAACACGCAATTGTTTGTTTGTTTGTTTATACGTGGCATATCCCCGAATTAGCTTGCCATTCAACTGGTTCAATACTAGATTTTAAAGGAATTTGGAAAAAAAAACTCTCTGCATTCTTTTCTGTCTCATCCTTGGTTGTGGGAGAAAGCTGGATTTAGTTTTACATTTATTAATATGTGGCATCCTTTCCACTTGTGCAAAGGTTAGATCCAGCAACAGCTTAAGTGAAGTGACAGCTAAGGAATCCACCTTGATTCAATACTAGTGATCACATATGCCTGAACCGAACCAAAATGGAGCAATCCTACCCACACCCTAAAAACAGTAGCCCCTGCCAGGGATCCAAAAATGTGTGGGTAGGCATATATAAGGGTCAGGCTGGTTTGCAATTGCCTATATCTCATGGGGTTGCTAGAAAATGGAGTGGCAGTCCAAACTGTGGGACACAGTAGCGCCATTTGATTGCACCCTCACATAGTTTAGATTCAGCCTCATGCAGCTGCCTCAAGCTCTGTTGTGGGTATTGAGGTGATAGACAGCTAGATGGAAGAAAAGTGTGTTTTGTATCACAGACTAGTGTCTTGCTGTGTTCAGATCTTTAAAAATATACAAAGATAAGAAGGAAATGAGTTACTTTAAAAAATACTCCAGCTAGAATGGTAGTTACTTTTTAGGGCTTTGGAACTATGATGCTGAGTTACTTTTTGCAAGCACTTTTCCAGGTTCTGCCCTTTTTGGCCCTGAAACTTCATTTTCCACAGGAGTGAGTGAGTTGCATTGTCTGCTTCTGCTGTCCAAAACTGAGGGACAGACTAGATGTGACATGTGCAAGATCCAGAATAATATGTCCTAGCATTTTTTCCTTTGTTGTGGAGTCCCAATTTGGATCAGAACTGGCATGCTGGAAACATGGCTGGCATCACCATTTAGTAGAGAGGTTCCCTCACGCAGTTCATTTGGACTGTTATGCAAGGGTGCATACCGTCATTTATGCCATTCATGTTTAAGTGTATTTTTATTCCCAACAATGGTGTTTGTGAGATTTTCCAAAATCTTGGTCAATTGTGGGTACTGTGCACCTTGACTTTGAACTCTGGGGGTGCATTTTGCTACTCTACCTCAGGTAGCAAAATATCTCAAGCCAGTTCTGTCTGGGGGAGTTGAACCCTTTCCCTCATGCCATTTCATCACCTTAAATACCCCTTTGTAAAGCTACTGCTAACCACCAGATACAGTTATGATATGAATAGTTATGTGTGCAGCCTACTAGTAATTGCTTAGAGAGAGAAGTAATTCAATTTAAGGTGCGATGTGGTGGGGAGGGGACATTTAATCCCCATGCACATGTAAAGTCGGTTTACACCCTCTTTCCTGCTTTGACTGAATAATGGAAGAGGGTAGATGATTAAATCTATTGACCTGACAGCGTGGAAAAGTAGCATTGTTAGACCTGCAACGTCTAGCATTCCCGCATCCCATATGATAAGTGGCCAATGCTGTCTGAAGACTCTGGGAACTGCCAGTTCAAAAAAGTTACTTTTCCAAGCTTTGCCTGCTTCACACATACTCACACCTGCCCATATTCCTGTTCCTCTTTTTTTAAAATTGTGTTTGGCTTTTAAGACCATCAATGCCAAAACTCAGAACTAAGACAAAAGTAAGAAAATATGTGTAACTCCAGTTTTGTAGAGATTTCAGAGCAGAAGATAGATATTTTCATCATATTATCACACCATCAGCCGTGACAGTCCTTTGACAAATACTGATGAAAAGTCCATTCTGCTCAGTGGCCCACCGGCCAGAGTCAATGTGGCCTGGCTTAAGTTCATGGGATACATGGGTGGAGTAAACACCACTTCACCACCTCCAACCTCATGACCCCATGAACTTTTGTTCTTCCCTGCTTTCGTTGTGGCTGATCTGGAGATAGGCGGTTTGTCTTCGAAGTAGTACTTCCCTTCCTGGCATGCGCTTAATGTTTTTAACCTCTGTCTGCCAAGCACTTGCTTAGGAGTTTATTTTTGTAGTAGCAAGGTGGCTTTTTTCCTAGTTTTCCAGTTTTTAAAGTGCGTCCATGTGTTTCCTCTCCATAAAGTTGTTCTGTAAATATTTATTACAAATGTGTTGGGGGGTAATGATATTACTAATAAATATGTGCTAGCATTTTGCCCTTAACTCATCCTGAGAGACCTATGACAGTATTTATCTGAGGCCACAGGAAATAAACCAGCCATAAGCACAACACTATCTCTGTGTGTTTAAGAATGTAGGTGTGCAGAGCTGAAATATTTAAAAATAAATAATTTTTGTGATTATTATACTTCAGGGACACGTTCCTAAAACTTACTGGTAAGGCTGTTGATAGATGTGGCAAAATGATGGGGAAATGACCATTTAGCAGGGACCCTCAAAGAAGAACAGGCAGACAAAGGGACAAAGCATGGCCCTGCCCTCCGTATGAGCTTCTGGAGCTGCCTGTCTGGTATGGAACGAAATAGAATGCTGGACCTGGTGTAACTTGGTCTGATCCAGAAAGGCAGTGGTTTCTGCTGCTATTAATACCCGTTATTGTTGGATTGCTGCAATTTGGTACTTATTTCTAATGCGTCCTTTTGAACGCTTACCTACAAAGAGCAGATGAAGTAGGGTGCAGTCCACAAAGGCTTCAGTCAAATAACACTTACAAATTTTTAAGACTCAACAATACTCTTTATTGTTTTTCCATCCAAAGAGAAATTCAAGATAATGCTGGGGGAATGCCTGTGAACAAGAAGATACATTTGGAAATCTTCTGTCATATTCTTCATAAAGACAGATAGGCACAGAATGAAATATTAATATGTACCTGGTTTATTGACATCATAAACATTGATTTAACAATGATGGAGATCAGATTCTGGCAAGTTTAGTATCAGCGGAAACATTTCACGAGAATTGTGTTTTATGTAAATCACACTTCAGGTTTCTGGATTTCAGCACTGAAAAAATAGAACAACGTGAAAAGCAGGGATAGCTTGTAGAGAGTCCCAGCCCATAAATGGACAATTTTGCCAGATGCAGCCAGCAGTGTTGACTGATAGTATGGCAGCTTGTGCTGTGTGTAGTTGAGACATGAAAGTGTGTCTTATAAAATAGGCTCTAAGAGTATGCATTTGGCCACATTCAAAACAAAAGCTATATTCATTTCATATTCTCAGAGGTGCATACAAAGGCCTAATGCCGGTTACTCTTCCCAAGTGGAGTGAAAGCACTGAATAAATTGCTGAATAGCAAATGAAGACTTACGAAAGTCCCATTGATTTCGTGAGTCTTCTCTAGTGAGGATCATCAGCTGAATTCAGGGGTTATTATATTTAATTAGCATGTAGCTGGAATAAGGACAGTTGCAAAATAGAGTAGGGTGATATATCTAAATTGAAAATGATATCTTCAAGGAGATGAGAGATGGAAATCTAGGGTAGGTCCTGATTTGTGTTCAATCATTTGAGATGTTAATTGAAAAAATCCCACATTCAGTACGTATTCTGAACAACATATTGCAACAGTGGAACAGATGCTGTCAGTTAACAGTAAGACAAAATCTGACATGTTGGGCCACAGTAAGAGACAGCTAGTTAAAAACCACTGTTGACTTTCCTGCCCTCCCTCTCTCATTTCATGAGGCAAATACAAGGTTATAACAAGACGTGACCTAATGTTTGATTTCCCGGCGACATAATTACTTGTTGAGGCTCACTCCTGTTATGCAGATGAAATGATGTGGCTCTATAACATGTCAATTTGTTCAGCAGTTTGAACAATTAGAGTTGACAGCTATATGAAGTGAGGTGAGCGTGAAGGCTTAATAACAGCCTTGATTTATTCTCTGCTACCATCAAGGTCAATTGTGCATGCTGGGACTCCTTTTGATCTTGCTTGGTAGTCATGTTTCTTACTCTGAAAAGACAGATCTGTTCAAGAAATGTATTTGAATTACCATGTTTCCCCGAAAATAAGACAGGGTCTTATATTAATTTTTTCTCCAAAAAACACATTAGGGCTTATTTTCAGGGGATGCTTTATTTTTTTCATGTGCAATCTACGTTTATTCAAATACAGTCATGTCATCTTCTTCCGGTTGCTGCACAATGGTGGAGGGCGGGCTTTCACTTAACTGGGCCTTATTTTTGGTGTAGGGCTTATATTATGAGCATCCTGAAAAATCATAGTAGGGCTTATTTTCAGGTTAGGTCTTATTTTCTGGGAAACAGGGTACATACATAGCAGTAGTTACTGATTTGATAAGATTATATGTAAATGCAAACATCGCTTGATGTGAGGATAAAATCAGGAGGAGCTTTTCTACTAGTGCAAGCAGGGTCAGGAGGTACCCTACAGAAAGGATGAGGAGGGCAGTTAATCTCCATGGCCTATGTTTTTGTTAAGTAAAGGGACTTGTAGTTTTTTTGGCACACCTACCAAATAATTTATTGTACAATCCTATCTGTTTGTATTCTGACGTTAAGTCCTGCTCAGCCCAAATGTGGATTGTGGCTTTACAGAGAAGTCATATAAGTATTTACTCTGAAGTTAATCCCACAGATTGAATTTGGCTTGTTCCCAATTAAGTGTGAATAGAATTACAAATTCTTTTCATCAATTTCCAGGACTGCTTTAGCATATTTTCACAACACAACCTACTGTACTTTTTATTCTTCGTACGTTCTACCATAATTTTTAATTACCATAGGGCATTCAGCAGTAGTGATGATGGTGATGCCATTCCAGGAATGGGCAGTTTAGGGCCTTCTAGGTGTTTTGGACTTCAACTCCCAGTACAGCCAATTATAAGAGTTTGCAAGAGTTGTGATCTCAGACATTTAGAGGGCCAAAGGCCCCTCTCCTTTATATATAGGCTAGAGGGCAGAGTAGTGTTAAGTGGATTACTTTCTGGAGTATAATACTGGAGTTTTCCAATGTTTCTGTGAGTATATGTCCACAGTAACTGCATACTGCATCTAATATATATATTATATATAATGGGCTTGAGTGATAGATAAATAATAAATCAGTAGTGATTATGAGACTGCTATGAACTGAAGGAACTATCTCCCTGAGAGGAGGGTTTGTAATGCTTTAGGGCTGAAGTTTTAATGTTTGATGTCTAAGGGTTTGTAATGTTTTTGCACCTGATTTCAGCTTTTATAATTCCTGCCAAATTATACATAGATCCACTGTGTATATTTTTGGGAGGAAACACTCCCTTGCTGGCTTTGTCTGTACAGCAGTGTTTGTTTTAATGTGTTGTTGGGAGGCAGCTCAGAATGAAATGAAATGAAAAGAAATGAACTTGTTTCAAAATGACAGAAAATCATTAATAAAATGTTCTGTAGCATTTTAAAAACTAACACATTTATTATTGCCTGAACATTTGTGAAATATAGTCCACTTCATCCGAGACATTAAAATGAATGTCATCCTGAGACATCCTGAATTGCAAGTGTGCATACATAGTGCAGTTATAGGAATCCTACAAAGAAATTGACCATATAAGGCTGACACCTTGCAACTCAGATGTAGACAGTTCAGGTGGCAATATTGTACCCATCTTCCTTTTTTTAAAATTTTTATTTTTCAAAACACAAACAAATACAAAAATACAAAGTACTACTATACAACCTAAACCACCGTGCACCCCATACCCATGGGACCCCTTGGAACAATACTTTTAATACGAACTTCCTTTCCAAAATTGTATTGATTGTTGTTTAGAGGCTTTCCCCTTTCCTTTCACTAATACAAATTCAACAAATCTACCCCAAATAGCATAAAAAATACCCATCTTCCTAAAGACAACCCCCACTGGACTCAACAGTGCTTAATTTTTAGTAGATCTATATAGGACTGAAATGTAAATCTACCAGTTGCACAGAAAACAGTGTACCTGCGGCTTCTCCTGCCTCATTTTTCCTGCTTTGTTAACTATTTTACACATTCCATTCCTCAACCCCATCAGATAAGGCAGGAAACAGTTTTTTCTATTTCCCTTGTCAGCAAATTTAGCAAATTATCAAATGATACTTCTCTCAGAAAATTCCAGTCTATGGATAGAAGAGATATTCAAACAGTCTTGACTCTATTGTTGTGGACATTAAGCAAGGCAGATTTAGAGAGTGCTCTTTCTTCTTCACAGTTTTTAACTGGGAAAAGTAAGGTTCTGTTTATGAATTCCTGAGGTAGAATGCACAAAATGGGGCGGGGGGGATAGGATGTTATTCTATGAAATCTAGCAGCAGCTGTGTCTCAAGGCCTAATCTCAATGTACAGTTCTAAGGGAAGGCACCAGCAAAGAGTGGTTGAAAAAAAGAGTTAAACAGTGGTAGCCAAACCACGGCCAAACAGCCGGAAAACCTACAACAATCATCCGATCCCGACCGTGAAAGCCTTCGAGAATACAGTGGTAGCTACTTATTTCTAGTAACTTCTAGGAAGTGGTGGGTACAGACAATCTTCTTTCTCTTTCTGCATCACCATCTCATCTTCCTTTACCTGTTGGTAAAGATGAAGTTATCCTTTACATAACATAACAATACATAACAATATCCTGTCTATGCTGGCTGGGAGATTCTAGGACTCATCGTTCCAAACAGGAACTTTTCCAGCTCTGGTGGTGCTGCAACAGGCAAAGGAAAACAAGCAGGTAAAGGGGCTTCTCTCTTTTATGGGATGCTAGCATGGGGTGGCTTTCTCCCAAGGAAGTGTGCATAGCAGAGCAACCTTAGCTTTGTCAACCTTAGCCTCATCCTTGTCTGCAGTATGGACTGCAATGTTTCCGTAGGGAGGGAGGGAGGCCGGCCTTATGGGAGATGACTTATCACCTGGTACCTGCCTCTGCCAGTTACTAGCTTGGATGTTCTTTGGAGAGGGTGTTGTGCTCATCCTTTGCCTTGGGTTCATGTCATCTGCACAGTTCCCATCCTGGCTCTTCTTTCCTCAGCCACCACTTTTCACATGGTTAGAAGGATTTGGGATTTGGTTATTCCTTTGGGGTGTGTGTGCAAAAAGGCATGGAGAGATCAGTTCAGCCCTCTTCCTCCCATAGAAAGGAAACATGATTAGTCTGGTTGCTTCTTGGTTGAAGAAACAAAACCTTTACTTACAGTACATGCTTTTGCTCTTTCCTTTTATATAGTATAGAGCCACATCTCTGCATGTCTGTCTTCTGTGGAAGGCAGAAAATGGAGGAGAAAGTAATGGAGGCTAAAAGGAAGAACAAGAAAAGAAGAGCAGCCTCAAGGACTTTGAGGCATGGGGAAGGGGACTCCGTAACAAAGTCAGAAGCAGTCAGTATCTGGGGATTAGAAATTGATGGAAGTTTTTAGTTATTCCCTTATGGTGGACAGTCCTTCCCACCATAGTTGTAGCAGCTGCATGATTGGCTTTGGGGAATACCTTTCTTTTTGTTGCCGCTTCCATTCATTAAGTAATTTGAGCCACTTGGATCTGGAGTTTCCACAGGCAAATGCCTTTGTTCAATGCACTCCTGCATTAGGGAGCTTAATGCCTTCTCAAAAATTCTATTTATTTATTTATTTATTTATTTATTTATTTATTTGATTTATATCCCGCCCTTCTAGACAATGTCTACTCAGGGCGGCTTACAATAAAACATATAAAACAATTAAAATAATTTGAGTCAATGGTATTAGTATTGTTCAAGATGGGCAATGTGGCTAAGGTAAAAAGTAAAAGTTAAGTATTGACAGGAGGGAAGGCCTGCCTAAAGAGCCAAGTCTTTAATTGGCTCTTAAAAACACTCAGCGAGGGTGCCAGGCAAATCTCTGACGGCAAGCTGTTCCAAAGTCGAGGGGCCACTGCCGAGAAGGCCTGGTTTCTTGTTCTTTCTTTCCGGGCCTCCCTCGGCGTTAGGCCCCTCAGCCGTCTTTCCTGGCTATAGCGAGTGACTCGAGTAGATCTAGGTGTGTTTTTTCAACACACAGTGTACCGTCCTTTCCTAATTGGTCCTGTCCAGACCTTCACACCAGCTCGTCAAAATTTTTCTCACCTCCTGGGAGGTAATCCCTAGTTTGGGAACCAGTGTTCTGCACTACCTAAGAATAAAATGTTTTAGTTCACAGGACAAGGAAATCTAAAAATCATTTTGGCTGAGCTTCTGTATTTCTTTCCAGTATACTATGATTTTGAAAGAATGGTCCAGTCTTGAGTTCCTTGGATGAGAGAAAAGGAGGATATAAATATAGTAATTTTATTTTTAAAGTCTTGACCATGATTGGGATGAAAGTAGGATGCTGCTATTAGCACTGCTTGTGACTGCATCCATTTTGCTCATGCTATCATGACAAAAGGGCACTATCACTAGTAGATATTGTTTTATGGTTCTTTTTCAGTTAGGCTTTTAGAGCTCATGTTAGTGGGATTCCAAAAGAGAAGAGGGGGCAACAAGGTCACAATGCCACTGCTGATGTGGCCTTCTCCATGTGTGAGATCTCCCTCACTAAAAAAGGCCATATTCTTGTCTGAACTGATCATTTGCAGTGAGCTTTTGAAATTAGGCTGGGAGTGGCAAAATGCCTACCCTTGGTCTATGTTACACAGTTTGTAGTGTGTGAAAGTATCCCAGACATTTTTAAAGAGTTGGAATTGGTATTAAGAGTGCAGTCTTTCTCAGATTGTAGCTGAACCATTATTTTTGCTGGTGCTACTTCAATTGTCACACTTCCATCCTAAGAAATCCAAGAATACTTTGAATAATTTCTTCTAGATAGCTCTTGTGATGTACTTCGGGAAGTACAATGGAGCTCCCTGGCTGAGAATTTTAAGTACTTCACCAAACTGTAAATCCTAGGATTCTTTAGGATGGAGCCATGAACTGTAAAGCGGTGTTAAAATGATCTAACTTTGTAGTGAAGATACATCCACATTTGTGAAACAAATAGTACATGCAACCTAAAATAACCAAAAGCACAAAGTGGCAAAGTTATACAGAGGTGGAGTTGTGCCATTCTTCTAGTGATGCCACAGCAATTACCGTGTTTCCCCGAAAATAAGACAGGGTCTTATATTTTTTTCTCCAAAAACGCATTAGAGCTTATTTTCAGGGGATGTTTTATTTTTTTCATCTACAACGATCTACATTTATTCAAATACAATCATGTCATCTTCTGGTTGCTGCACAATGGTGGAGGGCGGGGTTTCACTTAACTGGGCCTTATTTTTGGTGTAGGGCTTATATTACAAGTATCCTGAAAAATCATAGTAGGGCTTATTTTCAGGTTTGGTCTTATTTTTGAGGAAACAGGGTACAAAATGTGTCACTCTCTGTAGCCACACTCTACACAGCACTCACACTACACTTTATGTATTAGCCATAAACTGCTGGACAAATGCAAAGAGAAAAAGCACAAAAAACGTCCATAGCAAATATGTAGTAAATATATTTATTATGTTACATTCTGATTCTCTGGGAAGCTCCAGAAACCACACAACAGATAGTGCTGCAAGATGATTTAGTTAATAAAATCTGGAGTTCATATATACATATAAAAATATCCATGTGTGGCTTGGGCTGACAGAAGAGTAATCCTTCCACACTTTTTTCGGTTTCCTATCCTCTAGGCTGATACCACCCATCTGGGTTATATCTTTGATGAAAGTACCTCCTTCCAGATACAAAGAACAAACCATAAGAGAGTTAACAGTAATACAAATTCATTTTCTTCTTGAAATGACCACCCCAAATAAATAAAATAAATAAAAATAAATAAAATTATTTCACTACAAATAATTCTGACATTTAGAATCTCATTTAGAAATTCAAGGTTTTTCCCCCCAAAACAATGCTTTAACACAGATTGTATCTTCTTTAACTTCCCATTTTATTCTTTCTATTTAACATTTCATGTGACCTGGAAGAACAAAAGATGTAGAAGAGCAGTATGTAAGCCACCATGTACACAGGTGTTTTTTTAATATAGTGTGAAAATGATTGTGATCTCAATTTTAGTCCTCGATCAAGGATTTAATTTGTCTTGGATGTAGTGGATGGCATTGGACAAATCACTTATGATTTATTTACATCTGCTAGGTATATCACAGTTTTAAGTAATGCTGGCTTGTTATCAATATCTTAAGTTTAGTTTAACACCACCACCATTACAGCATAGAAATGCTTCAAGAATGTGGCAAATGCAGCATAGACTTTATAACTGGAGAGGGAAACCTTTGGCACACAGACCTCATCTGGCCTGTGGAAATTTTCGTCCTGCAAACCCTACCCTCCTCAGAAGGGGGATGGGGCAAGAAGGAGCTAGCTTCGCTTCCTCACTGCTTTCCCACAGAAGGAAGGTGAAAGGGGAGCAAAGCTGGCTCTCCTGCCAAAGCATCAGTTGGGACAATTTCAGCAATTGCTCAGCTTCTTATATCACACTCAGGCAGCTGAGTTTAACGGGTGTAATCACTATCAAGACAATCAAGATACCATATCCAGAGAATCCCAGAAATGTACAGGAAAAACTCCAGTCACCGTGTAGTCATATCATTCTATTTTTGTGACATCACCTCATCATGTTTTTTTGTGCAGACGGGAAATTTAATATAAAGAAAGTTAAGCAGTTACTTATCTGTTAGTGAGTTCTTATAGAGGCAGCCATTGAGCTCACTAACAATTAATGACACTATTAACCTTTTTCTACGAACTTTCTTATTTCTGTTCTTATGAAGATAACGTGTGATGTTCTAGTTTAGTGCCTCCATATGGATGGCTTCTAATATTGCAGTCGAAAGACATTGTGTAGTTTTTCTTAGCAGATTTTCACATGGTAAGGAAAAGACAGAGAAGATGGTGGGAAAACATGGTGGGGTTACAAATGAGAGACGACAACATCATCTGGATGCCCTATAACATTCCATAAATAAGACAGAACAGTTACACAATGAAAACCTTGTCTAGAAGCAGCCTTGATCTAAAATCTTCCAGCATATCCACATCTTTATTGGGGATCAGCTTAAAACCTTAAATGCCTTAATGTTTTCATGTACACCTAATAAATATGTCTAAACACTGCTACTGTGAAAGGCTGGGATTTAAGGTTTAAGAAGTCACCTAGTAAGAAGTTCCCCAATAAAATCCAGTATAATTAGGCAGCCCTGATGACCATAAATGCCTTTTTATTCATCATACCCAGAGAAACGAGAGAGAGAAAACATAGTAATATCTTTATACTGCATAGCATACAAAAAGCTGTCTTTTTAAACATGTTCAGAAACATTTGGAAATGAAACACCAGCAAGGAAAGACCAATGCACCTTCAAAAATGATTTGATCTCTGTAGACCTAGTCTTATATTGATTAGTACCATCTAGCAGTCATGAGGAAGGTGTTTTTTGTTTGATCATACTAACATCCCATTAACACACTGATGTTGACAGAAAAAGAAAAACAAACCAGCCTTTGAGATTTTGGTGAAATGTCATAACAAAGCTAAGGCTTAACAGGTTTCTGAAGGATTAGTTTTCAGACAGGAAGCGGTATTTTCAGAAACTTTGAGCTAATGACATGATTACTGTTTCTCCTGAGTGATAAAGTTGATAGATCCATGCCACTTGCTCGCCGCTTATTCCTTTTGATCCAGTTCTGTGTCCTTCATTTGTGCCATCAGAGTCAGCAAATCTGTAATACTCTGAGTTTCCTGTGACATCTTTTTTAGCTCAGGTTCCTACTCATGAAGTTATCCCTGGAAAAGCTGTCTGAAGAATCTATTCCAGTGTAACTTTTATTAAAATATTTAAGTATCCAGGTGAACATTTCCTAGTGGCACTGCATGAATGGAAACCGATTGTATTGGAATTGGTACTAAAGGAGCAATACCCTTTTGTATGTGTCCCACCAAGTGTAAGTAATGTGAAATTGAGCACAGACGAATTTGTATGGTGTCTTGAGAAAGTAAAAAATTGTGATTTCGTTTTTTTTAAATTATGAAATGGGCACAAGAATTCACAGAAAAATGATTTTGTGAAATCGCTTTCCCAGTTTTGTATCCCTAACTTTTGTGTTTCCATTGCATATTTATTTAGGAGGAACATTCCCTGGCATTTACTTCTTAGAGGAGTGCAGAACTCCACTCGCCTGCCCCTCCTCAAAATATGATGTGGAGCCTCTTTTAAACTTTTGGTTCTGCTTTTGAATAAAGCATCTTTATAAGAATGTGTTTTTGCAAGACTTTCTTATTTGTCTCAAAATAGGCAAATCTGAATTATCATTGCCAAGTTGAGTTAGCCCAAAGAGATGTTAGAATGAAGGAGGCTTCACAATACCAGTTCTACTTTTCTGTTTGCAGGGAAATACACTGGAATATTATGACCTTTCCTCTTGCCTCTCCCCAGACTTCCTGTGTCATTTTTTTCTATCTTTGCCTCTTTCCTTTCCATCTTCCCCTCTGACATCTCTCTTGCTGTCAAAAGTTAAGAGTACAAGTCCTTGAGGGGAATCTGTCTTTTGCTTATAATACTCTGTAAAGCTCCACAAACATTTACGACACTAAATACATATTGTCTATCTAACTTTACCCCTATTTCTATATTGGGAAACAAAAATTAGGATCAATAATATCTAATAATATAATTGCATTCTGAGATAAATACTGTGTTCCTTCACTCCATCTACCCCAGTATCTATTTTCACAATCCATAGCAAACTGTGAAAAACTGTAAAATATTGTAGAATTGAAGCCAAGATCTGAAATAATGTGCACATGCTCTCTCTCTCTCTTTACAGACTAGGCTTACATATGTCTCAAGGACTACATAAGTACTGGCCAGAATCCTACCAAATATACCTGATGGTGTGGCTCCATTGGCATACATCTCAGCTGCTAATTGTCACAAGTTCGATAGACCCAGGCATTTGCTGTTGCACAGCAGTTGTGTGATTCACTGTGTACCACCAAATGCTTATGGTGACTTCTTAGCTTGCAGCAATTCACAGCTGCACTTCAGGCTGGTGGCATTGCACCATGTAATTATTAAACTGGATCCCAGCCACTGTATGTTAACGTGTGTATTTTTATGTCTCTATATATGTATACATATGGTCTCTTGATGTGTTGCATATATTATGCTCCTATTGAGCTTCCACTCAAAGTTCCAGCTTAGTCCAAACTTAGTGCAGTAACATAGGATCACATGGTTTGCGCAAATGTTGCTGTTGCAATGTCCCTAACTTCCTTCACTTACACAACAAAAAACACCTAACAAGCAATGCCATCTTTCATTGCTTTGTAGACAGGACTTTCTGCTCAGTGGATATGTAGTAGGATACAGGGTCTGTAAGTTTTACTATTGCTATACAGCACTTTGGAATTTTTTAATATTAATGCATTCCAAACATCAGTAAAAGGCAGAAGAGTAGTTGCTTAAGGTGAAAGTATTAAAACAGCACTGCATGATATAGTATAAACAAGCATGGTGCTACCATTGAAATTAGCAACCCATTATTGAGTTTTTCCCTTAATCAGATTCTTTGTAGCACATATCAAAACCTCACTGGTGTTACAACATCATCATATTGGGCATTTCTCTACTGCTACAACCACCACTGAGTGCTTCTGGGAGGGGCAGGAAAATGCACAATATGATAAGGCACAGGCATAATATTTTCCCCCGATGCAAGTTGTAGAGAGGAGGGAGAAGAACTCAAAATGACTTCCATTTTCACTGGCAGTCTGAGATTGATCATAACATGTAGTTCCACCCTTAGTAAATACAGGTGCCACAACTCCAGTTATCTAGATGAATATTTGCAGGAAAACAACAAGCATTATGGGCTTTGATATGCCTGTAAATCACTGTAGCAAGTAAGGTTGTTGGATCATAGATCTCTTTAACTGTAACTATTTGACCTCCTTATACATTTTGATATGTTTATTAACTAATTGCCAGAAGGTTCTCATTAAAGAGGACAAATCAGCTATAAAAACATGATTTTACCATCTCCCAACACTTTTCAAAGGTCAAGAGGACATATAAACAACTTCCTGCAGCTGTGGCTACATCTGGCACACGACCCACTACTGAGAGCGTGCTTTGGAAAGATAAACATATCTGCTTGTATCTCCTTGATATCGCTATATGTTTCTATAAGGCCAAAGGGTTGAACTTGGCCCTACATCTTCATCAGCATTTTTTTTAAAAAAAAATCTGTCAGGATGCGAATGAGTAAAAACTTTAATGTTTAACGTGGACAGATGGGAATTAAAGGTTCATTTCCCATGATCTTATATCTGACCATGGGTTTTGGATGCTCCACAGGATGCAATGTTGCCATTGCATTTGCTTTTGTGAAGACAGGAGTCTGGAAGATTTCCCAGTTTTTGAGGGGCAGAGGAACAAAACCTTTCAGGATGAGGAAGAGGGAATATCCTGAGCATGTAACATGTACAGAAATGGAGCACACAACCACTTTGAGAAATAGTGCACATGCAATAGAAGTCCTCATAGGTGGCTCACTCTGGCTTATTGGAGAGTTGCTGAAAATGAGAGGTCTCCACCCATGAAATGGTGGAAAACAAAGAAGGACTCATTGATCTGTGAAACTTCTAGATGACTTCTAGAATCATGTGGGGAGGAAGGATGTGTCGCTGTGATTAAAGTATTGAACTAAGACTCATAAGATGTGGTTTCAAATCCTCATTTTGCCATGGAACTCAGCGGGTGTTCTTGGGCTATTCATCACACTCTTTTAGCCTCAGCTCCCTTACAAGGTAACTGTGAGAATAAAATGAGGGAAAGCATAACATATGCCACCTTAAGCTTATGGAAAAGTAGCTTATAAATCCAATTAATAATAGTAAGTTAACTGTTCTTATATGTGTTAGTAACATATCCCTAGTACAGCCTTCTCCAGGCTGGTACCTTTCAAATGTGATGGGTTATAACTCCCATCACCCCCAGACAGCATGGTCATTTTGGCTGAGGATGCTGGTCACTAGGCTAGGGAAGTCTGGTCTGGATCATAGGCTGAGCAAAAATGCATATGGGCCAAAATGCATGCAGCAATGTAGAGGCTAGAGCCACCAAAGAATTTTGTGACATTGTAGTTCCAATGAATTAATCATTGTATGCTATAACAATGAGCATGTCAGATCATGAGATACAGTTATGGCAGGGTTTTTGATTTTACCAATTGTCATTTCCTTGTCAATTCCTAGTCCCTTCACCGATTGCTGCCTTGTCGTGGTGAAGGGGCTTGAGTAATTCAGAGAAGCTATGGGCTATGCCGTGCAGAGACACCCAAGACGGACAGGTCATAGTGGAGAGTTCTGACTAAACGCGATCCACCTGGAGCAGGAACTGGCAAGCCACTCCAGTATCTTTGCCAAGAAAACCCCATGAACAGAAACAAAAGGCTAAAAGATATGACGCTGGAAGATGAGCCCCTCAGGTCGGAAGGTGTCCAATATGCTACTGAGGAAGAGCGGAGGACAACTACAAGTAGCTCCAGAGCTAATGAAGTGGTTGGGCCACAGCCGAAAGGACGCTCAGCTGCGGATGCGCCTGGAAGTGAAAGGAAAGTCCGATGCTGCAAAGAAGAATACTGCATAGGAACCTGGAATGTAAGATCTATGAACCTTGATAAGCTGGATGTGGTCAAACAGGAGATGGTAAGAATCAACATTGACATCCTGGGCGTCAGTGAACTAAAATGGACGGGAATGGGCAAATTCAATTCAGATGATTATCATATCTACTACTGTGGACAAGAATCCCATAGAAGAAATGGAGTAGCCCTCATAGTCAACAAAAGAGTGGGAAAAGCTGTACTGGGATACAATCTCAAAAATGATAGAATGATTTCAATACGAATCCAAGGCAGACCTTTCAACATCACAGTAATCCAAGTTTATGCACCAACCACCAATGCTGAAGAGGCTGAAATTGACCAATTCTATGAAGACTTGCAACACCTTCTAGAACTGACACCAAAGAAAGATGTGCTTCTCATTATAGGGGACTGGAATGCTAAAGTAGGGAGTCAAGAGATAAAAGGAACAACAGGTAAGTTTGGCCTTGGAGTTCAAAACGAAGCAGGGCAAAGGCTAATAGAGTTTTGACAAGAGAACAAGCTGGTCATCACAAACACTCTTTTCCAACAACACAAGAGGCGACTCTACACATGGACATCACCAGATGGGCAATACCGAAATCAGATTGATTATATTCTCTGCAGCCAAAGATGGAGAAGCTCTATACAGTCAGCAAAAACAAGACCTGGAGCTGATTGTGGCTCTGATCATCAGCTTCTTATAGCAAAATTCAAGCTTAAACTGAAGAAAGTAGGAAAAACCACTGGGCTAGTCAGGTATAATCTAAACCAAATCCCTTATGAATACACAGTGGAAGTGAAGAACAGATTTAAGGAACTCGATTTGGTGGACAGAGTGCCTGAAGAACTATGGCAGGAGGCTCGTAACATTGTACAGGAAGCCGCAACAAAAACCATCCCAAAGAAAAAGAAATGCAAGAAAGCAAAGTGGCTGTCCAACGAGGCCTTACAAATACAGTCAACCCTCGACTTACGAACGGCTCCAGATATGAACATTTCAACTTACGAACCACTCTAATAGGAAAAAACAGACTCGACTTGAGAACTTTTTCCGAGTTACGAACAGGGAAAAAAACCCACGGGGAAGGCAGGGAACCTCCCTCCCCCCGCAGCAAGCGCCACTTTCAGAAGCCTCCCGGGGGCAGGGGAGAAGCACCATTTTTTTATTTCCCTGCCTTCCCGGCAGCCATTTTGTGTGCTTCTCCGCTCCCGCCCCCCTCTCCTCGCCTCTCAGCTGATCGGCGCTGGGTCTCAGAGGCTTGCCCAGCAGGTAAAAAAGGCAGCAGCGGGCGATGGGGGGGGGGGCGCCAGTCCGGTGCGCTCCCTGCCCATTCCAGGCGCGGGTCTACTCGCGAGTAAGCGCCGCCGAAGCTGCGCAAGAGGAGGAAGGAGAAGCCGCGGGTGCTGGTGCTTTGCTAGGGAGGCTTCGGACGGTAAGGTGCTGCTGTTTTTTCTTTTAAAAAAGTTGTTCTGGGTGGGTTTTGGAGGGTAGGTTTGGGCTGGGGGGGTATGTTTCTGTGTTGTTGTATTTTTTGGTGATTTTTTTTTTTTGCAGTCCCACCGTGGGACTTGCTCAAATGTTTATTTTTGGATGTTTTTGTTTTGTGTGTGTGTGTGTGTTTTGCAGTCCCAGCGTGGGACTGCAAGTGTTTTATTTTTGGGGTATTTTTTTCTTCGGCCGGAACGGATTAATGGGTTTTCAATGCATTCCTATGGGAATGCATAGTTCGACATACGAACTTTTCGACATACGAACGTTAATCCGGAACGGATTAAATTCGTAAATTGAGGGTTGACTGTAGCAGAGAAGAGAAGGGAAACAAAATGCAAGGGAGATAGGGAAAGCTACAGAAAATTGAATGCAGATTTCCAAAGAATACCAACGAGAGACAAGAGGGCCTTCTTAAATGAACAGTGCAAAGATATAGAGGAAAATAATAGAAAGGGAAAAACCAAAGATCTGTTCAAGAAAATTGGAGATATTAAAAGAACCTTTTGTGCAAAGATGGACATGATAAAGGACAAAAATGGTAGGGACCTAACAGAAGCAGAAGACATCAAGAAGAGGTGGCAAGAATACACAGAGGAATTATACCAGAAAGATCTGGATGTCCCGGACAACCCAGATAGTGTGGTTGGTGACCTTGAGCCAGACATCCTGGAGAGTGAAGTCAAGTGGGCCTTAGAAAGCATGGCTAACAACAAGGCCAGTGGAGGTGATGGCATTCCAGTTGAACTATTTAAAATCTTAAAAGATGACGCTGTTAAGGTGCTACACTCAATATGCCAGCAAGATTGGAAAACTCAGCAGTGGCCAGAGGATTGGAAAAGATCAGTCTACATCCCAATCCCAAAGAAGGGCAGTGCCAAAGAATGCTCCAACTACCGTACAATTGCACTCATTTCACATGCTAGCAAGGTTATGCTCAAAATCCTCCAAGGCAGGCTTCAGCAGTATGTGGACTGAGAACTCCCAGAAGTACAAGCTGGATTTCGAAGGGGCAGAGGAACTCGAGACCAAATTGCTAACATGCGCTGAATTATGGAGAAAGCCAGAGAGTTCCAGAAAAACATCTACGACTGCTTCATTGACTACGCAAAAGCCTTTGACTGTGTGGACCACAACAAACTATGGCAAGTTCTTAAAGAAATGGGAGTGCCTGACCACCTTACCTACCTCCTGAGAAATCTCTATGTGGGACAGGAAGCAACAGTTAGAACTGGATATGGAACAACTGATTGGTTCAAAATTGGGAAAGGAGTACGACAAGGCTGTATATTGTCTCCCTGCTTATTTAATTTATATGCAGAATACATCATGCGAAAGCCTGGACTGGAGGAATCCCAAGCCGGAATTAAGATTGCCAGAAGAAATATCAACAACCTCAGATATGCAGATGATACCACTCTGATGGCAGAAAGGGAGGAGGACTTAAAGAACCTCTTAATGAGGGTGAAAGAGGAGAGCGCCAAAAATGGTCTGAAGCTCAACATTAAAAAAACTAAGATCATGGCCACTGGTCCCATCACCTCCTGGCAAATAGAAGGGGAAGATATGGAGGCAGTGACAGATTTTACTTTCTTGGGCTCCATGATCACTGCAGATGGTGACAGCAGCCACGAAATTAAAAGACGCCTGCTTCTTGGGAGGAAAGCGATGAGAAACCTAGACAGCATCTTAAAAAGCAGAGACATCACCTTGCCGACAAAGGTCCGTATAGTCAAAACTATGGTTTTTCCAGTAGCAATGTATGGAAGTGAGAGCTGGACCATAAAGAAGCCTGACCGCTGAAGAATTGATGCTTTTGAACTGTGATGCTGGAGGAGACTCTTGAGAGTCCCCTGGACTGCAAAGAGAACAAACCTATCCGTTCTGAAGGAAATCAACCCTGAGTGCTCACTGGAAGGACAGATCCTGAAGCTGAGGCTCCAATACTTTGGCCATCTCATGAGAAGAGAAGACTCCCTGGAAAAGACCCTGATGTTGGGAAAGTGTGAAGGCAAGAGGAGAAGGGGACGACAGAGGACGAGTTGGTTGGACAGTGTCACTGAAACTACCAACATGAATTTGACCCAACTCCGGGAGGCAGTGGAAGACAGGAGGGCCTGGCGTGCTCTGGTCCATGGGGTCACGAAGAGTCGGACACGACAAAACGACTAAACAACAAAAGTCAATTAAAGATGCATTCATTAGGAGGTTATTTTCTTTTTCCCCCCAAGTAAATTGCCACCTGAACACTTGGTAAGATCACAAAGAGTTCACTATCTCTTGATTAGCATTTAAAGAACCTAGATAATTAAGAGGATAATTAAGAGCCCACCACTGGCTGATAAATCTTAACGGTGATAAATTATAACCCCCCCAGTACAATCTGTTGTGATTCTCCAGCTAGATTTTGCCTTTTGAATCTAATCAATTGAGATATCTATGAGGAAGGAGAAACTCACAGTGCTGGGCCTGGCAACTGTTAATGCTAATATGGCTGCTGATAAAGACCTCACTTTGGAGAGAGTCCTTCCCAAGCTGGGGGGCTCCCTATATTTAGGACTAAAGCTTCCCATCAGCTCTGGAAACAGTTATCAGAGATTATGGTGGATATAGTACAAAACGTTGGAGTACTCCAGCTTGGGGAAGGCTTCAGTAGATGCCCAGGTAGTAAGAAATTCTTTCTGGGCAGCTACTCCCCAGCTTTGAAGCTCCTTAGAAAGGGAGGGTATGGTAGCTCCCTCATAGCTGTCTTCCCGCTGGTAGGCGAATACCTTATTCAGGCAGGGCTTTGCCAACTGACCTGGGTTTTAACTGTGTGGATGTGTTTTAAAATGTTTTAGGGTTGGTTTTCTTCACACATGTATTTGTTTCATGTGGGGTTTTTTTGTATTTATTTTAAATGCTAATCTAATTCTTCAGATAATTCTGCTATTCTAGGGAGAAAGGAGGGGTTAGGATGAAATCAAATCAATCAATCCATCAAGGCAAACCTCTTAAGGAGAGTAATTGGAGACAAGTCTGATGCCAGACACTCGGGTGTTCTCTGTCAGTAGCATTTTCCAAAGTCCTACTGTAGCATTTGGCAAAATGTCCCCAGTCTGGGCATGCTTGAGAGTCGGAGTGGTATTAAGAGGGCCTGAGCATTTAATTGCGCTCTTGACCTTCACCAAATCAGAATGTATTCTTTTAGACAAGTTCATACATAGCCTCTAAATAAGGTGGGGGAAGGTGGGGCAGGCAGGGGGGACATGGCAATATGAAAGCCAGCCCTTTGGTGTAGCCCTCAGTTTGTTTCTTTACTTGCTTATTTGTTTTAATGGACACTTGGAAAATGCAGAGGGCCTCATGGGGGACCAAATGGTTCTTTGTTCTATAAATCCAAGCACACAGACAGCATGCATTTGAGTAAAAAAAAATTCCGGTGTTGGCTTCATAATCCAGACCTTCATAATCCTGCATTATGAAAATCCTGATATCTAAGTCAAAACCTTGTTAGCCTGCCCAATAATCCAGACCTGCCGCCCCACCCCAAGATTCAGTCACCAGAGAAGCAAAGCAGACTAAACTGACTTTGGCTGCAACACGAGAAAACAAGACTTGCTGGAAAAAAACAGTAATGCTGGGGGAGAGGCAGTGAGGAAAAAAGGACCAAATGTGAAATGGATTGACTCAATAAAGAAAGCCACAGCCTTGAGTGTGCAGGACCTGAGCAAGGCTGCCAAGGACAGGACTTTTTAAAGGTCACTGATTCATAAACTTGCCATATCTCTGCATATAACAAATAACCTCCGTTTGAAAAATAAATTAAATCCAGGTCGAGTCTGAATATTCTAGACTTCTCTGAAGCTTTTTCACTGACCACATGGAAATGGCATTTATGGACCACTTCTACTTTAATGTGAATCAGCTTTCAACCCCACTCATGTGACCAAGGTAATCCTAGCCAGTAATGCACATTCTAACTTTTTTCAAAATTCTAGATTTCAAATATTTGAGCAGTCTTGGTTAAGAGATACTTCGAAAACTTCAAGTAAAGAATTAATGTATTTTTAAATGAACCCTGCACAGCAATTCCTAAAATTTATTATTTATCATGGTATATGGCAAGAGAGCTGTTTAACTGATGATTTAACAAAAAGAGTTAAAATATTTAGGTTAGTTAATACCTAAGTTCTCAAATACTGTAAGAGAATATGAGCACAATCTTGTGTATGTTTGTTTGGAATTAAGTCCCAGTGTGTCCAGTGGGACTTTCTGCCTAGTAAACATGTATAGAACTGCAGCTTTAATGTTGTTGTTAAGTGCAGCATATCCACAGTATGCGGTGGAAGCTTATGGTGGTTAAAGGCTGACATTCCACTAAACTATGGTACTTGAAATCCTTTTAGCCTCAGATGCCAGGAAGTGAACCTGAAATGCAAAGTCTGGAAAATAGTACTGAAACTCAAGCCATCTCTTAGATTTGTCACCTTTGGATTATCACCTTTAACCAGATACCAGCTATAACTAGATTCCAGTCTTCAACAGTTTCAGGACTTTTTTAGATATGCCCATAGTTGGTGGGAACCATAGGAGAGCTTGGAAGTAACAAGCAACTAGTTACTTGTAACTAATTACTTTTTGGATAGTGAGTGTGGAACAAAGTTACATTTCAGGAATAATATAACAGGTACACTTACTTTAATTATTTTATTTGTTTATTTAAAATATTTTTAACTCACCTTTCTCCTCAAAAAAGGACCCAAGGTGGTTTACAGCATTTAAAGACAATAGTTAAGAACAAAGCAATGAGTATACAAAGGTGGCGTACATCATTAAAAGGCAATATTTAAAGCTAAAAACACTTAAGTATAGAAATATTAAAAAGGAAGAAACAAAATATACCTCTTAAAAATGGAATTCCTTTATGAGGAATGTTACTAGCATGAAACATTTTTAGAGGAATTTTGACAGAAAATTTTCAAAGTTTTATGCAGTGTTCTCATCTATCCTAATTCTCCAATCTCTGGGAGGAGAAAGCAAAGAAAACATAACAAGCAGCCAAGTAATGTAACACATTAACTCCCCAACATTATAACGAGTAGCAGGAGTGAGTTACTTTTCAAACACTACAAAGGGTAGTGGAATGAATTATGTTTAAAAAGTAACTTTCCAAACTCGGAGCTACATACCTACTGCCCATATTCACAATGTTATGGAAGGTCTTTCCCAAATTATTTTTGCTCTTTGAAGAGGGAACTCAAAGGAAGGAAGGCAGGGGGGACCTTAGATATTGGATTTAGGTGGGGAGCAAGAAAGAAAACCTGCTAGCAAACTGTTTCAACACGCTTGAAAATAAACTTCCAAACAGCTGATAACCCAGGACCTTTCTTCACAGCTTGAGGTTCTTTATACATTTGCCTTGTTCGTTCTTCAACACCCTATGGAAAAATAAACAACAGTCCCAAGCTCAGAAAGAAAGAAAACATACTGAACCAACATAAAATACTGTTCTTCAGTTACTGAAATGTTAAATACTGAGGAGTTGTACAACATTGCAATGGAATGAGAAAGGGAAGAAAATCAGAACCGGTTAAGCCTAATCCACTGTTGATTTTGACTTCTCTTCCATTGGGCACCAGTGGACACCATCTGCCACTGGAGGACCCTCTTTTATCTTCAGCCAGTCATTCCTGCCCTGGCTGACCAATTCTGTGGTCAAACCTGAAATGGTTATTATTAGGACGAGCTGGGCTGGAGGAGAAGAGCTTGCAGCCATCTGCTCATGATCCAGTAACCTTGGTCTTCACTTTCTTGAGAAATCTGTATTTCTGATGAAAAGCTTTCTAACTGTAATACTGTTGCCAAGATTTATTATCATTTCATGCAGCTTCTATAAATTTACATGACCATGCTATGTTAGAAATATGCTGTTGCATTATTTAATTTTTGTACACAAGTGGCACAAGGAAAAATGAGTTAAATCCTCACTTTCCTATGCACTGTGGTCCTGATATGGAATGAGTTTGCATGTGGTTTCTTTGGAGGAGGGAGTGAAAGATATTGGGCATACTTTTAAAAATGAATGCTCGGACACACATGTAGTAAGCAGTAAATATTATTTTATTAATTACAAAGTTTAATCATTAATTACAGTCTTATGTTATATTTATTCATTAAACAACATTGAACTATACACAGGGTGGACAAAATCAATGATTTTATTTAAAAATCAAATTGATTTAAATCATGATTTGAATAAAAAATGAGTTTTTGATTGAAATTGTCAAAAATCCAATTTTTTAAATTTAAATCATGATTTAAATCAATTTGATTCAAATTAAATCCACCCTAATTATTCATCTATAGGTTCTTAACACTTAAAAATATTTTCCCCTCATTCAAACACTCTTAGCTCTTTGTTCAGAAAGGGCTTACTCAACCCTCAGTATGAGAACTTAGAAAGTTTTTAAAAAGTAATTTCTCCTCACTGCTTGTTACGGGGATTAACCATTGTTGTTAACTGTTATAATACTGAAAAGGTAACTACAACAATGAGCTTCAAAAAGTAGCCAGTTTTTCTCTACTTTCTCTAACTTTTTTTTTGGTAAAAAATTGAGAATTGATGAAAGAGTGACATAATGCTTGAAAACAACTCTGTCGAAGTGTATCTCGAAATATTTTAAAGTGCATTTGAAATTAATTAGAAAACATTGTCCATTATTCTGATAAAATCACTTCCTTATTATATTGCTGTTTAATTGTTACTTTGTTATACCCTTTGTTACCCTAAGTCTAGAAGTGATTAGCTACACAGTAACTATATTGCTTGTTACTTTAAACCCCTGCACTGTATCATTCCAAACAGCATTTCCTCCTCTCAATTTCTCAGCTGCTGTCTATATGCAAATGCATACACTCTACCAATCAATTCATGTGTTTCAATTGCTCTGCATGCACACATACTGGCTTTACTTACCATGGCAATGCGCTGTACAAAGATATAATCATCATGTTAGAACTGCAGAGCTGGAAGGGACCTTATGGATCATCAAGAACAGCCCCTGTCAGGGAGCCAGAGCGGGGGAATCAAACTCCCAACCTCTGGCTCTGCAGCCAGAGACCTAACTCACTGAGCTATTGAGCAGTTCTTATAAACCTGCATGATACTATATTGCATGCAACGTATCTAACCACTGGAGCCTTGAAGAAATCACTCTTGGTCAGCCTAAGGCATCTCACAGGGCTGTGGCAAAATACACCGGCCTTTCCCAAGCTGACAGCCTCCAGATTCTTTAGATACCATTTCCCCTTCCGCTCTGTCTTGCAGGGTCAGTTATTAGGTACTATGGGGAGTTGTTGCCCAAAATATCTATAACACACCAGATTGAGGAAGGCTTAATTAAAATCCTACACATACACGTATTTGAAGAGCCATAGGTTACTTATCTGATTTCTGAAAGTTTCTCCTTGTAGGCATTCTAATTCCACTGTAACTTCTATTCTCTTTGCAGCTGGTAACATGTTCTGAAATAGGCAAATGTAACCGAGTTTGAAGAGTTACTTTTCAATAGTAATTAATTACTGTTAAAATCCCTGTTCAAGTGTTACTAGAACTGGGAAGTGACCATCCATTCTTTTTCTTGGAATTCCAGATAGGAGAGGTAGAATAATCATGCAATAGTATAGAAATCCCCCTTGGGGAAAATGTCACATAGGTGTCACAGAAGAGGGTTGGATGGTCACCCAAACCTGGCATAGATATGGGAAATTTTCTTAATGCAGAAAAAATGGGAAGGGGGGAATACAAGAATGATCTGATACAACTCCAGTGCCTGTAAAGATATTTAGGAGGTGCTCCAGTTACAGACCAGGATCTGAGAGAGAAAAACCACAGGTAAGGGCAATCACAAGACTGTTTCTCTTGCCTAGTCGGATGTTCATTGTCCAAGTGGCTGCGTGGCTTGTTGCATGTTCAATTTCACAAGCAGTGGAGAAGGAAACACTTGTGTGACTCCTCTTACAGGGTCCTCTCTGAGGTTTGGTCAAAAACGGCTCTCTTATTAATATTTGATACAGAACAATAGAGTTGGACAACAAAATAATTCATTTCAAATTTATTAAGAGCAGCAAGAATTAGGGTTACAAGGAACTGGAAAGTAAACCATGATTTTCAATTAAATGAATGGTATAAAGATGTTTAGAATACAGCTAATTAATGATTAATGTATGTGTAATATTAAGATAAAGAAGGGTGAGATAAATAAGCATGTTTTATTGATATTTGGGGAGATTTTATCAACTTTGTGTTAATCAAGGGGAAGGGTTGTGTGCCTTCACAGGAATCAATGCAGTTTTGGAAGGGGAATGGGGCTCTGTAAATCGAGGAAAAATTGGCTGCATCTCCAGATGGTCCCAGTGGAGGGGAGCACATTATGTATTACTATATTGTTTACTATATGTTGCTTTGTGTTATTAAGGGTTTTTAAAAAGTTATTATTTGGTCTTTTTTCTCTATTTTTTTTTAAATAAAATTTAACAAAATAAACAAATACAATTCTGGCCATTATTTTAAAAAAATACCTCTTAGCTTTTTCATTATTCAAGCAAGTAGCTCAAATAGTTACTTTTAATTAATTTAAAATGCCCACACACATTAGATTGCCCCTAACCTGTGGCCTGAGGTACACACTACATTGAGGAATTGAGGCTCTACTCTCTTCTCTACAAAAGTGACTGTAGTTACAGTTGCACTACAAAAGGGCTAAAAGTAGACTTCATTATGCTGCATTAATATATATTTAGTTATGTATCTTAGTTATGCCTTAATTATTGTACAAAGGAATTACTTAAAAGTAACTTGATTTCTGTAATGAGCTTACTGCCAAGCTCTATAGGAAGAACTATCTGTAAATAATCTTTTGATTTCTGCAGTTAGAAAAAAATGAGCCTTTGAATAATGGAAGAGTAGCTCCAGTTTGAACAAGAGATGTTACACCATATGGCAGGAAGCCATTTATCTGCCTTTGTTGCTGTTGGGAGTGAAAACTGACAGGACAATGCTATCTGCAGGGCTCACAGACAGCTAGTTCCTGCTCATCTTCACTCACGTGTAGACTTGAATTGATCTCACCCTGACAAATAGTGTGGATAAGGTGAACAAGCTTTGTTCTTCAATAATGCAGGTCTTGTAATTGCTTATTCTGGTCAAATTTGTTTCATTACCAACTAGGAGTCAGTTAAGTTCCATGTTTGGGATTTCATGGTATAACTGAAGCAGAAAATCTGGTAGTCATTGATGCTGAATTAAAAAAAGAAAACGGACATTTTGCAATCTCATTAGAAAGAAGGTATCTTAGTGGATTTGACAAGTTCTCCTAGGCAAGTATCTTTAAATTAATGGTGGCCATAATTTCTGCATTCTGCATTGCCAATGATTTCTGTTGTGGTAATTTTCCATGTTTCCACCACTGGCATGCTAGGAAATCACCCTTCCCAACTTCTGTCATACCAGCTAGCATGCATGATCCCCATGGGAATGCTGGAATGACAATGCATGTGCATTGCCCTGTTTCGATAGTGTTTATGAGAATCACTATACACATAATAACAAGAGTTCCCTAACCCTTTTTTTGTGAGCCACTTAAAATTAACTGGGAGGCTTGGTGGTCCATGTAATAATTCCCCTCCCCCATTTTCGTCTGTGAAGCAAAGAACATATATGACTCATAACATTGGTTTTTTTCCTGCAACATTGGCATCATTGTCCAATCCTAAATGTTATTAGGAGAATTACAAGAACCAGCCAGGCTGTTGTGAAAGGTACTTTTAACTGGTGAACTAACTGCAAGAGAAAAAATAGTAGAGCAAACCTTATTATGAAAATTATGGACTTTATGCCCATTAGGAGAAGGAGAAGACAAAGACCACCAATGCAGGGTCACATCCAAGTGCAGACATTCTTCGTGGTTCCAACATTTTCTGCAGACCACAAGCATGGAAAGGGTCAGTCCTAATATTAGGCTATGGTAAGCAACAGAAAGGGTAGCAAATAGCTCAGTGGTTTAGGCATCTGTCTGCGGAGCCAGAGGTTGGGAGTTCAGTTCCCCATTGTGCCTCCTTGACAGGAGCTGGACTCAATAATCCATAGGGTCCCTTCCAGCTCTGTAGTTCTAAGACTAAAATTTAGACTACATTGCTAATTGTTTGTTATTATGGTACTGTTTAATGACAGGGACGAGGAGAAGCACTTGTGGGATTTTCTGCCTCATGCACCAAAACAATCTGGCTGACTTTGGGTACCTCATACCTCAACTGGTCTAGGTGAGGACACAGTTTACTGCTCCACCTCCAGCAGCAAACTATTTGAGGCCAGCCTTGTAATTGGAGTTCATGGGCCACCATGGCTCCATCTGTCATGGTTTGAAAACCTCTGCTTTACTAGAAACAGCATCACCTCTTCACACACACAATACTATCACACTCTCCTCCTCCTGTGCAGCTGTGCCATGCACTCCTCCCTTGCTGTTTCTGTCCCTTGAGGCACCTGTGGGAGCAACATGTATCTCATACAGAAAATTTTCCCACAGATTCTTATTTTTGTTTTTTAGTCTTATCACAATTAAGGCATGATACCCACATTTTACTAATTTTATGCTTCCTTGTGATGATAAAGAATGATTTTTAAAGAGAAATAAAGATACTTGCTGATTTCTGGCTCCATTCCCACTGTTACCATTACTGGTTAAGCAGTATAATTTGATAGAAAGCCTCGCGATGGGTTGAGTTGTTTTTCTTTTAGAATTGATGAGATTAATTAGCAAAAAATGTACTTGAAGTGATGAGATATTTGCAGAATGTTTTATGTTATTTTTATTACAACTCATTGTACACTGAAAAAAACTCCTATTGTTTTATGTTATCATGCAATTCAGTAAGAATTTCCCAGGGAACTGTGCAATTGGTCAGAACCATTTTTCATTTGGAGTGCTTGCAAAGATATATGACTGTAGATGGGATAAGATTATGGGGTTAGAAGGAAACAATAAAAAGTAGCAAACTATTGTCCTAGAAGGATTGGCCTGAATTAATATCAGTTTTTCATTTCCTTTGACTTTTTTCTCCCATATTATTATTTCAGCACCAGCCTTCACATTTTTGCCAGACTGCACAGTTATTTTAGTGTGCTTTAAGTCCTCCCAAACCTTTCCTTGTGTTATATTTCTTTAAGTTTGTCAGGCTTGTAAAAAAAGTATTTTTGCAGTGGAAACATCCATCTTATTGGAATAGATTCCTTCCTTGCAAGCTGAGTTTATGTTGTTGGTGGCGTTATGTGCTGTCAAGTTGCCCCCAATTTATGGCAATCCTATGAATGAGTAATCTCCAAAATGTCCTGTCCTCAGCAGTCCTGCTCAGCTCTTGCAAACTCAAGCCTGTGGTTTCTTTATGGAGTCTGTCTCGTATTTGGACTTCCTCTTTTCTTCCTGACTTCAACCTTCCCCAGCATTATTGCCTTTTCCAAAGAATCGTGCCTTCTCATGATGTTCCCAGAGCAGGATAGCCTCAATTTCATCAATTTTCCTCCAGAGATAGTTCAGGTTTGATTTACACCAGGACCCACTTGTTCATCTTTCTGGCAGTCCAGGGTATCTGCAAAGCTCCCCCAGCACAATATTTCAAACAAATCAATTCCCCCCCCCAGGTTTCTCACCCATACATGGTGATTAGAAATACAAGAGTGTGGGTGGTCTTGGTCTTGGTCTCCAGTGACACATCCTTAAATCTGAGGATCTTTTCTTATTCCTTCATTGCCGCTCTTCTGAGTCTCAGTCTTCTTCTGATTTATTTGCTGCAGCCTCCATGTGGATCGATGATTGAATCAAGGTATACAAAATCTGTAACAATTTCAATTTCTTCATTATCCATATTAAATTTGTGTAGTCCTTCTGTAGTCATGATTTGTTGTTGTTGTTGTCTTCTTAATGTTCAGCTGCTATCCTGCTTTGACACTTTCTTCTTTCACTTTCACTAAAAGCCATTCCAAGTTATTGCTGCTTTTTGCAAGTAAGATGGTGTCTTCTGCATATCTTAAATTATTTCTGTTTCTTCCACCAATTTTCACCCCTTCTTCATCTGAATCTAGTCTGGCTTTCCATATTTTATGTTCTGTGTCCAAATTGAACAGATAAGGTTCTGTGTACAGATTGAACAGTAGCTTCTTGTCTACAATACAAGCTATGCAGCAGGACAATCCAGTGCTGAGGCACATCTGTTACTTCCAGAACAACCCATAGCTTCTCATGATCCACACAGCATAGTCTATAAAGGACAGACTGAACTTCTGAAATTCTTTGGTGTGTTCCAGTAGCCAGTGGATATTTGCAATCTGATCTCAACCTCTTCCTTTTCAGAATCCAGCTTGAACATCAGACATTTCTTGCTCCATATAAGGTAAAACCCTGAGTTTATACAGCATGTGTATCATGCGTTAAAGTCTGTCAGACACAGGAATATTCTGATTCACAAGGAAGATAAAAGCATAAATTCAGCCTATGTAGCTGGCTTGGTTGAAATCAGACCATTGTAGAATTGTAGAGCTGAAAGGGACGCCAACCAGGAAATCCACAGATTAATTATGCTTGAAAAGTAGCCATATATATAAGAATAATCGTGTGCCATTAAGTCAATTCTGATTTATGGTGACCCTTTTCAGGGTATTCTAGATAGAGAGTATTCAGAAGTGGTTTACCATTCCCTTCTTCTGGGCCCATCCTGGGACTGTGCCGCTTGCTCAAGGCCACACAGGCAGCCTCTTCTGGGATGCATAATGCAGAACTGAACTCCCAACCTCTGTCTCTGCAGCCAGGCACCTAACTCACTGTGCTATCCAGCCAGGAGGTAGCCATATAATCTCTGTTTGAAAACCTTTAATGAAAGAGAGTCCACTATCCTTTGAGGCAGTCCATTTCACTGTCAAATTTCTCTCACTGTCAAGAAATACTTTCTAGAGCATAGGTGAAATCTGTTTTCTTGCAATTTTGATTCTTCCCTCTGGAGTTACAGAAAACAAGCTTGTTTCATCTTCCACATGACAGCCCTTCAAAATATCATATTGCCTCTCAGCCTTCTCTTCTCTAGGGTGAAGAGCTCCCTCAGCTAGTCCTCACAGGGCTTGGTTTCTAGACCTTTTATCATCCTGTCACTCTCCTCTGGATACATTCTAGCTTTTTCAAAATCCTTAAAACATATTTATTAAGAGTATGCCAGATTGAAAGCAATGGGTTCACTTCCAGCTAAACATGTGTATGATTGCCTGCCATGTGTATATTCTTTTGCTGGAACAGGAATGCCTAGGCTGGAGATGAACATACAGCTGGATGGTGAGCTGCATTTTGACAGAAGTGTCGCACTTTGGCCAGAATCTTATTACATAAATAAGTCAACTAAGTTAGTCAGTCAACATAACTTTCAGTGGTGAATGGCCACCAGGTAACAAGTCAGCACTGTCCGGTGTTGGTGTTTTGATTTTTGTGGCTGTGGGATGAGCAAGAACAATGATAACCTCTTAACTGGCAGCAATTTGCATTGAAGGACACACCATTTGAGCAATGCCGACAAGCACCAACTAACAGGATTCTGGCCTGCCTTTCCATGTGAATTGTACTGAACTTGGAAAAGCTACTTCTTTATACTACAACTCCCACTATCCTTCATCCAGCATGGCTGTACTAGCTGGGAGATTCTGGTAGCTGAAGTCCAAAGAAGTTACACTTTTCAGCTAGAATTAAATTGTTGATAAAGAATGTATATCCTCAGCTACTATCTCAGACAGATGGGCAAATGTTTCAGTTTCACTTTTCCACTTCTCCTCATATTAATTTTTAACCTCAAGATTTTTCTGTTAAGTTTATGAAGCAAATGTTCTAATATGCTGGAATGTTCTAATTAAAAGAGGAAGAAGAACAAAAATCATAGATGTCTGCACTGGGAGCATTCTATACACACAGCTGTTCACAATACAGACAGGACTACGTGTACTTGCCTGTTGTGAAGCTGTTAAAGATTAGGAGCTGGTCAGTAAAAGGAGGTGGCAGTTCTAATTCAGGGATGATTCTTGAGGGCAGAGCTTCCTCTAATTACACAGCAGATAAAATGGTTCAGACTGAATCTACAGAGCAGATTGAGGTACAGGTCTCCCTCAGTAGACCACTCTTTATTTGTTAGTTTACCTCAGCTGGCACTTACTGTCTCAATATATTCACTCATAAACTCTGGTAATGAAAGAGAATAAAATGTTTCCATTTATTTACAGTTCTTCATATATCAAAAGCAAAGATCATATGGATAAAAATATTAGCTTGTTACATCGATATGCTTAACTGGTTAACTAGTTTCCTTACTGCCGAACTGATATACAGTAGCTGACAGAACACATCACTCTAACTGTCAACTTCTGACATACTCCACTGCTAACACTGACAGAACTTAATTGACTCTTCTGACTGGAAAAAGGTAGGGAAAAGAATCTGAGGTAGAGGGGAACTGTTGGCTGCTACTGAGTATACTGGCATCTACCCGAGTCCAAAAAGGTCCCTCCTAGCCAAAACCTCTGAAAGGCATCATACATAGGTTGCAATATATCCAACAGTGACTACACTTTAATTTGATTTGCAGCTGATACTATGTTTGAAATTGCAGTCAGTGCTCACAGAGGGGCTTTGGATTGATTTGGGATTTGTTACTGGATTCAATGCGATTCACATTCCAGTCCACAATCCCCGTTCTTTCTTTCCTTCCTCTGGTCCTGCTTCCGCCAATCCTTCCTTCCTTCTCTGGTCCCACCTTTGCCAATCCCTTTTATGGGGCATAAATGCAGTATACAATAATAATGAGGACCTAGCCAAAAAAATAAATAAATGATAGGGTGATCTAATCTCATATGCATATAATTTTTAAAAATATATTTAAAAATATAATCAGATGGTGATCAGGGAAGGGAACGAATGCAGGAGTGTGTTGTCCTGGTCCTAAATATCACGCCACAACTGTCACTGAAATACACCTACAAACACACACTCCATCTTTACAGTTGTGAATATATCACAACTAACCATATGGGAAAAAAAACTTGTTTGAATGGTTCCAGCTTGAAAAAAATAGAAGCCTCCCAGCTACAAAGGAAAAACAAAAAGCTGCTTTGGGAGCAAAAAGGGCTGGACCAATTCAATCAGCCTTTGTGTCATGTGGTCAGGAAAAAATATTCCAATTTTTATAAGAAGAGCAAATGGTACTTGACCATGTAGTTGCAGCCTTAGCATAACAAAGATGGCTGAATATGGAAAGATCCCCGGATTTAAGCACTCAAAGCTGTCTGCCTGGAGAAATAAACACATCAAATAAATAACTGAATAATAAACAAATCTGGATGTTTCTTATTTTATCCATGTTTCATCCCCTGTGCTGGTTTAAATAACACATTTGTTGTGCAGTGCTTAAAACACAGACCATCTCATGCCAGTCTGCTCATTTTGAACTTTTACTATAGATCTAGCTTTCCCATCACATCAAAGAAGGATCTGTCAATGTGAGACAAGTTTGCACGGAATGTGTAGTCATTTGAATCCACCTCTGATGTCTCCAGAATTGAAACTGAAATCTTGATTTTATTGACGATGTAAAGAGCAAAAACCCCTTGGGTCTCCTTAAATCGCAGCTTTGCCCTTTTTTTTGTATAAATTACACTTCCCTTTTCTAATCCCAGGCCTGAAAAGATCCCCCTTCTCTTTCCCCCCCAAAATGGAAACAAATACCAATATATTATTAGACCTTCAGTGATGAACGGTTTTTGTTGTTGTTGTTGATTCTAAATGAAAAAAAAAAAGAGGCCAAGGGTCAGTTGTAAGCCACAACTTTTTAAAAGCATGTTTTCTTTACAAAAGTGGAGGTTTTTACTTGATCTTCACTCATTGATTCCACTCATCATTGGCCTCTGAAGTGGCTTTAGTTTTGGGGTCAAAGAGAGTCTCACCGGGAGATGGCCATCACATTAAGAAAGGTCAACCACACAAAATTGTTTTTGAAAGCAGAACTGCACAAGACCGACTGATAGGAAGAAAACCACAACCCATCCTCGACTCATGGACAAACCTAACTGTGGTAAAATATTTAACTGTGAGAATAAAAAACAACAATAACAGGAAAGAGAAATAGAGACATTTTCACTGGAGAGTCTGAAAGACTTCACTTGTAACACTATCTTCTCCCTACTGTTTGTGTAACTAACTATTTCCATATGAGCAAACATCCTGAGTGATACTTTCCTTTTAGAGTGTCCCTCATTAGCAATTTGCTGTGGAAATCCACAGGTCCAACACTAATTGGTTCCACCTTAGTCTTTCGCTAGAGCCAGCCCAATATATTTTGCTGCCTGAGCAAAAGACAAACATATCCATTCCCCTTCCAACCCACTTAACAGAAGTGGGAAACAGCCACTTAAAATAAAATTAACACCAGCAATGGAACACTGTCCTCTACCCAGAGAGAGTATGTGTTGTACACCCGAGGCAGGAGGATGTGTGCTGCTACCCTGCCACTGTGCTACCCTTTGCCACTCCAGCTCTCCTCCCTTCTACTCCTCCTTTAGCCCCACAGGCCAGATTACTCATAAACATGTTTGAACTTGTTTATGGGTTCAAATGTAGGTTACAGAGAAAATGTGAAATGTCATAGAAATCCTCTCCCTAGTGATCACTTATGTTGTAGCAGAATGATTTGCTATGAGGACCCTTCCAAGCAAGGCTTTTGGGGCCTGGCGGACTCTGCACAGCAATATGCTAGCCTTTTCTCCATTGCAGTATTGCTCCATTCTGAAAAGTCAGCCTGCTTCGTGAGCTGCAGCATTTACTGCAGCTGGATAACAGCCAGTGAGACTGTCTGGAGTGATGGGGGGTATTCTTCTGAGACTAGGCTGGTGGTATTTGACCTGAGGCAGGTACCTGGCTCTATCTAATGGGAGAGTAGTAAAGTAGTTCATGGTACATGATGTGTCATGTTGCACCCACAACATGGTCAGAGGGTTCTGGGTGAATGGCTATGGTGTGCTTGCTGCTTTCCCCAAGTATTATTATTATTATTATTATTATTATTATTATTATTATTATTATTATTATTATTATTATTATTATTATTATTATTATTATTAATTTCATTTATACCCCGCCTATCTGGTCTTGCGACCACTCTAGGCGGCTTCCAAACAACATAAAACAACAGATAAAATCACAAAATTATTACAAAAACAATTTCCATAACAATTATAAAACAAAAAATAAAGATAAATAGAAAAGATAAAAAGATCAGGTATTGACTGGAGGGAAGGCCTGTATAAACATCCATGTTTTTAATTGATTTTTAAAGATACCCAGCGTAGGGGCGGCACGAATCTCCGGAGGAAGATTATTCCAGAGGCGAGGAGCCACCGCCGAGAAGGCCCGATTTCTTGTTCTTTCCCTACGGGCCTCCCTCGCCGTCAAGCTCCTCAGCCTCACCTCCTGACTCACACGGGTGATCCAGGTAGACCTTGGTGGGAGTAGGCGTTCCGCCAAATATCAAGGTCCTAAACCGTTTAGGGCCTTATAAGTAAGCATTAAAACTTTGAAGTCAATGCGGAACCGAATGGGCAGCCAATGCAATGCGGCCAGAATAGGAGAGATATGCTGGTATTTTCTCACTCCACTAAGGAGTCTGGCCGCCGCATTCTGCACCACCTGAAGTTTCCGCATCAACCTCAAAGGCAGCCCCACGTAGAGCGCGTTACAGTGGTCTAATCTTGAGATTACGAGCGCATGCACCAAGGTAGTGAGCGCCCCCATATCAAGGTAGGGCCGCAGCCGGGCAATCCGCCAAAGATGGAAAAAGGCGGAGCGGACTACCGACGCCACCTGTGTTTCCATGGTGAGCGCCGGGTCCAGATGGATCCCCAAGCTGCGAACCCCACTCTTAGCGGCCAAGGCCACCCCCCCCAAACGAGAGAGAGTCATCCAAGCCACCAACCACAAGGGCACCCACCCTCAGAACCTCCGTCTTGTCCGGGTTCAGCCTCAGCCCATTTTCCTGCATCCATTGCAATACAGTCCCCAGGCAGCGCTGAAGGGACAGGACGGCATCACCTGCAGTTGGTAAAAAAAAAAAGGAGATGTAGAGCTGGGTGTCATCAGCATACAGTAGCTGCAGAGACTCTGTTTTCACTACAGTGGTTGCTTGCATAGAGCTTTCTTTTGCCATATCCATTCTAGAACAAGCAAGCAAGCAAGCAAGATTTTGTGTTGTCTACTTGTGCATCTTATCTCCTCCCACCATCAAACATCTTTTATTGCTTGTGTTTTGTGCTGTCAAGTTGAAACCAATGTATAGCAACACTAGGCAAGCCAGTGAACTTCTACATGTGGATTTTCTTGCTGAGTCTGGAACCATATACACAGATTGGGTGTTGAGGACATAAATCCAGAACGTCATGGACGTGCTTTCTGGTACACTTCCACGGCAGCCAATGTGATTCCATATGAGCAGCAGCCAGTCCGAAAAGGGATGTCTAGGCTTGAGCTATTTGTTTGTGCAAACTCCAGTGATCCACCTCTGGATTAGGCAAATGGGACTAACTCCAGCATTGATTTCAATATTGTGTCAAATATTTCTAATATCAAATTACTTATTCTAAGTAAACAAGCAGAGGGGCTAGAAGAATGCTTGTTTTCATATTAGAATAAGCCTAAAAGCAAAATTTCAGAGATTCCTAGCAGTTCGTAGCTATATGGAGTTGAAGGGAAAAAAGTGCCAAGGAGAAAGTGAGATGGATATAAAACAGGAAAGTAGGATGGCTCTGGAAAGGAAATGGGCTAATAAGAGAATGAACCATGGTGGGCTAACATGGCTCAGTCGAGGAAGTGGGGTTGCCAGGTCAGCAGCATCCCATTCCCCACGAGTGCATAGCCAAAACCTGAGACCTGAAGTAGGCATTGTGATGTTATAGAGGTGACCTTGTGATGTCATGGGTAGGTGCTTGTTAAAATAACCGCAGAATAATATGTGTACATATGTGTCTGCTTGAGAGAGTGAGATAATATGATTCCCTGCACTACCTCCTTGACAAATATTATGCATATAGTATACCAAACACCTTCACACTGAGCCAGTGAGCCCTGACACCAGTTGGTAGTGGGAAGAAGATGGGTGACGTCATTAAGACATCCTTTCAAGTCAGTGTGCATTGCCAGGTACCTATAGTTGCTACCCAAATATTGTTATGTGTTCCATTCCTTCTTGAAAATTTTTTGGGACGAGCACAGCTTTAAAGGGTTATGCTTCCTTTTGGTTAAGCAACTGGAGAACATCAGATAAATAATAAAGAGGCACTGAAGGTTCGTTTTGAGATGCATGGGTGGGATCTACACATATACATGAAGGAGGCAAAGACAGTTCCTCTTTCTGTATCATCACTCCCCACATTTCAGCTCATTGGTTCAAATAACTGGGGTCTACTAGGGAACATTCAGTCTAGGTATCCAGAAACCTTGCACAGACACTGTTCTTCATAATTAATTCCTGGACTTGACACCCTCTAAATGCTGCTAAATGTTTGGAATTATTCATATTAACTTTGTTTATTGATTAATCTTCAGGACTTAAGCACAATATTCTTCTGAAGTCTGATTTCACTAAGATGAAAAGACTGGCTCAATCAGCTCTTCCTTTTGCTTTCAGCTCTAATCTGTTTCTGCCCATGGACTCCTACATTAATACAGCTGGATGGGGTTCCATGTTGTTACATAGTGTTCTGGTTGGAGCCTCTTAAAGTGCTGCCATCTAGAAGCTAGGAAGAGGAAGTTTTCCAAATGTGAACGTGATCACAGAATACAAGAGGATACATACTCAGCCTGTTTGGGAAGAACATTTCAATGAGAACATTTTTTCCAAGAGCAGTATTTCCATATAAATGATTGTTACAGCATTCACTCTTACAGAATTTACTGCCAAGTGTCTTGGGTACTGAGTTCCTGTAAGAAATATCTTGCATCTCCCTCCCCCCACCCCGAACATTAGCATAGAAAATATCTAAATAGATATGCAATGAAAAAAAAATGTTTTGATCCATTTTGGGAAACTAGAGGAAGCTTTGTCACAAGCAGGAAGCCATGACGGAAGTCACATTCTTAACAATTGGTGCAGCTAGCATCCCACTATGTTTCTGGCACACAGCACAGTATCTCCCAAATTTAGGGCAAAGTCACTTCACTTGAACAGATGTTTGGTGGGTCCTTCCTGAGTTTCTGTACAGGTGTCATCATGGGGCAGCTTGTCTGTCCATCTTCTGGGGAAAGTGCTGGTAAAAGGAGGTTTCCTATTTTACACTGATGGCTTGCACCAGGAAAGCCTGGATACCAAAGCCTGCTCAGTTATGAAACTCATTGTGTGATCTTTGACCACAAGATTGTTGCCAGGATTTAAATAAAAATGAGACAACTTTGTTTATAGTGATAATAAAAGCTTGGCTCTGATGTCTAACAGTTCTCAGTACTGCTGTGTTTTAGTTTAAATGTGTTGATCTTCATCCAGATTCTCATTGTAGAGTGGCCATGTGTACATCACCAAAAAAGAGGACTCAATTTGCATAATGCTGCACAGGCTAAACTGTATGCATGGATACAAAAGTAGATTTTACATATACACACATGTATAATTTAAATGGAATTAGCACACTTCTCATCTAAATGGGGAGGACTTTGATCAGTTTATTGCCCAGGAACTGGTAACTGTGGATGTTAATTTCAACATCCCCAAACTCTCTCTTCGTGGTTCTTCCTCTTTAAATCTGACTTGGCCTGAACAACTTTTGAAATAAAGGAACAGCACCACTTTATGGCATCAGCTCCTCCAAAGGATTCTTTTTATTTACGAGCTTGCTGGAAGGCTGTGCATTCCCTCCAAAAATTGCATGGGAACTACAAATAATCTGAACTGAGCCATTATAGGGGAAGAACATCCCTTCTTCTGTCAGTGGGATTGACATTCGATATTTTGGCATGCCAGGCAAAATCCATATTTATTTCTACTGATTGTAGCAATTTTGCGCTTTTGAAATTTACACAAAACCTCTTCTTGTGGACATGACAATTCTTATAAAAATCTGGGCAAAATGCATTACCATCTTGCAAGTGAGGAGAAAAAGAACAAGACAGACAAGAATTTATATCCACAGTTTGCTCCTTCATTTGTATTTTAAGATGTGTAGATACAACCAAGACAGACAGTGCAAGATATCTGATACCCATCTATTTATTTATCCATTCACTTTTATTTTCCATTTTTATACTTATAGGTTTCAAAGCATTAGATTAAAATGAACATATAGATGAAGAGTAATTTGGATAGCAAAAGTTGATAGTGATTGTGAAAGCTGGTGAGGGAATTTGGTAACTAAGTTAAACTATATTTGCATGTATGTTTGCATATTTTGCCAGTGATTTATGTGTATTCTTGGCAGAGTTTTGCATAAAATTCAGGGAAAAATTAGAAAAATTTAGGTTAGTATGATGATGTGTTCATATAAGGAGTGGAGGACAGTGATTTTGGAAACATAGGAGGGAGACACAAGGGTTTACAGAAGACCATCTGTGGATATTTTGCCACACATCAGTAGATTTTTCTTCTTCTTTGTTCATCTTGGTGGTGGGAGTTTAAAACCTGTCCTTGACTGTATTTTCCCTCTATAATGTACTGACTCTTGATGGCGGTTTACTGCAGGAAGTTATAGCCTAATCAGACTGTAAAGCCAGCCAGAAGGAGCCGATGATTCCAGCCGCAGACTGGAGTAGATAAAGTTCTGAGCCTCACTCAACAGGAAAGATAAAAAAGGGATGCATTTTCTTCCTCATTATTCAACTGTTTCTGTTTTTTTTTCCCCTTTCTAGCTGCTAAAGTTACATAAATGGTGAAGAGGTTGTTCTGACAGAAGGGGGAACAGTGAGGGCTGTCCTTTAATTAGAAAGTTTCTCTCCGTGAATCTCAAAGAGAGGAGGAGGAGATGTCTTTATTATATAGTCAGTTTGAATTTGCAACATCAATCAGGAGAGCATGTCAGCCTCACTTGTCATGAAGTTGGGATTAGACTCACAAAAACTGCCCAGAGAATAATTATGTTTTCTATTGATAAAACATTCTGCTTCCTTTCTAATACTGTCTCCACAGCAGGGCCAGCCCAAGACATGTCGTTGCCCCAGAGAAAGGATAACAGGGAACCCTTGCCTTCATTCTACATGCAGAATCCAACCACACTGCCAGTTAAATTTTACATCAGCACCATCAATGGGCCCGTGCAATGGAGGGCATAGACTTGCCTAAGGGATGCCATGTCTCCTAACACAATGGTTCTCATCCTGGGGTACATACACCACTGGTGAGATGCAGACGATAAGAGTTTTTACAACAGTTATTAAGAATTCATTCCCCCTCAATCCTCATGTCTTTCTGAAAGTGTAACGTGCTGTCTCCTACCAGTCTGTGCCTTTCTGGCACCCTAGTAGTAACTCTGGACCCTCAAGCCCTGTTCAGGTATTGGCCATGTTTGTAGCCCTACTCACTCGCTTTCCAGTTCTGATATCCACAATGCAAAAAGGGAGACAATCTGAAATATAGAGATTTTTGCTATCTCTGGAGGCTTTCCAAATGAGTTAAAATCTTGATTTTCCAGGGTTCCAGCTCTTGCGGAAAGTGTCCAGAAATACCAGAGGCTCCCTTTTTCAGGGCTGTCAGCCTTCATACATAGAGGGCAACAGAAGCTATGATGGAGGAGGTGAAGTGAGGTGAGATGAGGTGAAGTTAGGTTAGCAACGTCCCCCTCCTTGTCTGTTTCATCTATGCCAAAAAGTCCTATTCAAATATTCAGCCTGAAAGTATGTAGGGCTCAAAGAGTGATGGGAATAGAGGTGCACAGGTTTGTTCATGTGAACCCCCTGCAAAACCCGTGCTTTTTCATCTCTTTAAACTGTATAATGAAAGACAGATATAAGAACACAATCCCTGTAAATAATGTCTTCCAAAAAAAGTCAATTTTTTGTTTCTATCACAGAGGAGCCCATCTTCTTTGATAAAACTGTTTGTAAGATGTAAGATACAAAAGATGGAGAACCTTCTGTTCCGTGGCAGCTGGGCTGGGTAGAGCATTTATTAATTCCCAGTGCTTTGCCTGCAGAGATACTCTGGGGCAGACTTTTGAAAACCCCTTTTCAGGCCCATGTAAAGTGAGTGGCCTCAAAGTTCTGACTCATGTTCTTCATTGATGTTGTCTTGTTTATTTCCTTCTAGTCATTTTACCAGGGCATGCAGATTAGAGACTACTCATACATCTCAACGAGATGGTTGGACAGTGTCATCGAAGCTACCCAACATGAATTTGACCAAACTCCGGGAGGCAGTGGAAGACAGGAGGGCCTGGTGTGCTCTGGTCCATGGGGTTGCGAAGAGTCGGACACGACTTAACGACTAAACAACAACAACATACACTGTTTGTCAGACAAGTTTCTTATGTTGGCTAAATTTATTTGTATTGCTATGCATATTAATGCTGAACTGTGTCAGGTGAATTGGACATATTGTTCCTTTATTTTCTTTTGTGTTACTCTCTTATTTCAGGTTTTTTTTGACTGCAATAAACAATGACTTTATTAATAGCCAGGCTTCCAAAATATCTTCAGAAATACAACACTCTAACTAAGTGTGGGCTGGATAGCACAATTGTCAGGTGGATACACAGTTGGTTACAGAATCATACTCAAAGTGATGATTAATGGCTCCTTCTCCAACTGGGAGGAGATAACAAATGGGGCACCACAAGGCTGAGTCCTGGGTCTGATGCTCTTCCACATTTTTATTAATGACTTGAATGAGGAGGTGCAGAGAATGATTATCAGATTAGCAGATGACACCAAATTGGCTGGAATAGCTAATATCCTGAAATACAGAAACAAAATTCAAAAAGATCTTGACAGGCCCAAGCACTGGGCTGAAAACAACATAATGAAATTTAAGAGGGATCAGTGCAAAGTTCTACTGCTGGGTGGGAAAGAACCAAATGCACAGTTACAAGAGGGGATACTTGGCTGAGTAATACTACTCAGTAATACAATGAGTAAAAAGGATATTGGAACAGTTTCGATTTCCCCAGAGTATACTACTCCTTTTGTCATTAGCTGCCACTTAAAGTCTCAATAACTCATGCTGAGACATTTGTAAGAAGAAAGAAAACTATATTCTTTACTGACAGTTGTGAACAGATCAAACGGCAAACAAATGAACATTTCAGCAAGAGACCTCAACAGACTCAAAAAGGACAGAGCTCTCTTTGAAATCAGAGGCAGGAGAGAAGTATTGGTTAATGCTGGATAAATTGACAGTTACCCCAGCCCAGAATAGTACCTCACAGTCAAACAAACTGCAGGCAGCATGAGAGGTTGGAAAAACTCCAACAGTTTCAGGAAGCCAGATTTCAATTGAATATCAGGAAAAACTTCTTAACTGTTAGAGCAGTACAACATTGGAACCAATTACCTCAGGAGATGGCAAGCACTCCAATACTGGGGGCATCCAAGAGAAAGTTAGATATACTTTGATTTGGATCCCTGCATTGAGCAGGGGGTTGGACTCAATGACTTATAGGCCCTTTCTAATGTCATTATTCCATGATTCTATGACTCTGTGTTAGATGAGGACTCTGGAGATCTGGATTCAAATCCTTACTCATGAAACTCAAAGGGTTGTCTTATGTCAACTGTGGTCTTGTAGCCTGACATAACTGGCAGGATTGTTATGAAGGTAAAATGGAGAAAATGGGGCTCATATATGCTGCCTGGTTTCATGTATGTCATCTGGGGTAGAGCAATGCCACTCTGGACCCACAGAAAATAGTTCACTACAGACAACATTGTCACTTTCGGTTTTTTACTGCAAATGGAAAAACTCTATGGTTTTAGTACTTATTTTGTCAGGCTGTTCTCTAGATAAAGTATCTGGAGAAAGGAGGGAATGGCACTGAGGTATAAGCCCAAGGCATCTTAAAATAAAAATGGAAAGAATAATTTGATTAAGCTCCACTCCTCCCGTAACAGTCCACCCTCCTCGTGCCTATTTTAGAGCCACTGCACTGGTATTGTTAATCAGTTGTGTTGTGGCATCATCAGCCTAATAGCATATCAGCAGAGCCCTGGTGCCATGCTAGAAGAATGCAGTATCAGTGCAGCATGACTGGCGCAAGGTGCTTAACTGGCATTTTCACTGGCATGTTAAGGCCCTTAAGCTGGCATGTGGAACAAAAAAAAATTACGCTGTCTGTGTCTTGTTTTGATGTGGTAAGAGGACTTGGGCAGCTTCTTGGTCTAAAATGGAAGCCACTATAAAGTATTTTCATAGTGGGAGGAGAAACAAAGGAAATTCTGTACTCAGGTAATATATGACCATAATTCCAATAAGATTTGGGTCTACCCTAAAGCAGAAAGAGGGAAATGCCTCAGGCAGGAGATGCTGGGTGCATGCATAGAAGCCCTGCACAAGTGCAAAAGAGGAGATTGTCCTGTAACCAAGAGTGAAGTAATATCCTGGAAGTGTAATGGAATGGCATCTTGTCCTATGCCTCAGACAGCAAAGCACCTTATTTATTTATTTAAAATATTTATATGCTACTTTTCTCCCAAAGGATTCAAGGCCGCTTTCAATGAAAAGAAACAAAGTTAAAAGCCAAATAATAAATTATCACAACATTTAAAAAGCATTAAACAAATAAACAAACCTTAGCCTAGCCCTGGCGCAAACTGCCTCTTCTTCCTTGTCTGCTTTGTAGTTAAGAATGGCTGCTGCCAACACAGAAGTGATACTTACTAGATGCTCACACGGTTATAATAATAAATATGCGAAAGGGTACAATGAGGAGTACCTGGAGAACATCAACTCATTAAGTGCCTCATAAGAGCTGTGCTAAATCTTTAATGCTTCCTCTGTTAGCATGAGAACAGACAGGGACAGTCGCCTTTCGGATGGAGGAAGTACTGCTAATACAAGAAAATCCTCAAGGACGTAAACGCTCTTTCTAATTATGGAAACTAGCATTTTGAAACCAGAAGCCAGTACTAAGTGGAAATAATCACAATCCCTCAGGTTTGACAGAAGCAATGTGTCTAAACAAATATACATGCTTGATAGAAGAAAGTATGAAATGTTGGATCGCTGTAATTAAAATCAATTGTATGGCCACACTTGGAATATCGTGTACAGTTCTGGTTGCCACATCTCATATTGCAGGACTGGAAAAGGACAACTCAGAACTGCTGGACAGTTCGTTTGTTTAGATCAGCTACTCTCAACAGGGGCCATTTGCCACCCTGGGGCCCCCTGGCACATTTGAAGGGGGCCACAGATTGGAAACAATTTGTCACACACCACCTTATAAGGTTCATTATGCGATTTATACAATCCTGATTTGCCCTATATTTCTTTCATATTGTGTTTATGGCTGTGGCTAAAAAAAGTTGAGAATCACTGGTTTAGATGACCAAAGAGTTGGAAGAAAGGCTGTAGTGTTCTGGGATTTTTAACAGAGTGAATAAAGAGGGAAAATCTGATGGAGATGCACAAAATTATGTGTTGTGTGGAGATAGTAATTAAGGAGACTTCTATCCTCAACTATTCAACCCAGTGGTGTCATCATTTGAAGCTACATGGTGGGAAATACAGGCCAAACAAAAGGCAGTACCTCTTCTCACAGGACACAGCAAAATTACAGAATTCACTGCCACAAGATATAGCAATGGCACCTAGACTCAGAGGCATCAGAAATGCCAGGTTTCCTTTCCACTGTTGCTGGAATGGTTCTATTTCAATGATAGTGCATATGGTTTCAGATGTACAAAGTCCCAAGTTCAATCATTTACATCTCTGGGTGTCGTATCTTTCATGTAGGGTTGAGAAAAGAAGGGAAAGCTTCTGCTCAAAACTTGGGAGAGCTGCTGGCTTTCAGTAACTCACAACTCCCTAGATAGCGGTATGAAAGCATTTTTTGGGGCGGGGGGGATTTTTCACAGTGGATTTCACCTGATTGTAATGCTTGTTAGCATATCTTCCCATTTTTTGTATTGAAATGCAGTAGTATCATTGTTCCTGGATAGAGATGGGCATGAACTGCCAATTCAGCAGTTTGTGCTGGTTTGGATAACAGCTGAACTGGTGTTCCACAGTTTGACACCTTGCCCCATCTGGCGGGTGCCAACTGAGAGGCAGCAGCCAGATGAGGTGGGGCAGGGAAGTTGGGATGCTGCTTCCGATTGGGCATCTGCAGGAGCGGGCGGGGTGCCAAGCCATGAAAAACTGGCCATCGTCTAAACCAGCACAAATTGCTGAACTGGCAGTTCACAATCATTTCTATTCCTGGACATACCATGATGCACCTCCAGTTTATATACATCTTCATTTATTCCTGATATCTTACCTCAACATTGTATCCTCTTTTTTCTGCCTCCCCCCCCTCCCACAGAAACTCACCTCTATTTTTCTACCTCCAACTATTTCAGTGGCCTCCTACCTTCCTGTCACCATATCCCCTGCCAAAGTCTAGCTGTATACCACAGCACCAAAAACGTCTACAACATTTGAGTTTCAAGCTTTTTTAAACATTTAAACCATCTTCCAGGCCAGAATGACTAACTTTATGTGAGAACTTTGAAGCAGTCGATAAAATTGCAGCACAAAAGGTGCGCAACCCGCTCTGTGCTTTCACAAGCTACCCCTCTGTGTTATATGCCCATAATTAAGAACAAGTTCAGTCATAATATCATAATCACTATTTTCATTTTGCAGTGCTCTTAATTGTAAAAGCAAGACAAAGTGCTGATTTATTGACAAGTGAAAAATGGGACTTTGAAGCAGAATTTGTGTGCAAAGAAGAAATGGCTGGAGAACTTGGGAAGGGTCCACTTTGACAAGAAAGAGGAATTGCAGGCTTTTAATGTGACATTGTACTACTAGCCAGCTGTGACTAGTGTTGTAATGCTAAACTCAAGTAAAAACCAGATGCAGGAGGAGGGGAGCTGCAATCCCTATTGCATGGAATGATATAACAGAAAAGAGGAAAAAGAAAATACCCTGGACAGTAGTGAGGTGCAGAATGGTAACCCTCCAGAATCATCACACTGGGAGAGAGTCCCACAAGTCTAGCACAAGCAGCATGGATCAACACAGTATAAATACCCACACCAAAAGAATGACATATATTTTGCCAATACAAAGCAGAAGAAAGGAGGAAGAAGCATACACTGGAAGATTTCAGTGGTTCAGAAAAGTCTGGATAATGATGGGAAAAGACAGTATAGGTTTCAAAAGAAGCAGTACAACATCTGGATCTTGGAAATAATCCCAGTAAGTGCTTAATGGGAAACTTCAAGTGTATAAATGCCTCTCTGGAAGAGCCCTCAGGAGCAAAGCATATGGAGAATTACTCAGGGTGTACAGATCTATCTGGAACAGTTGTCTAATTCGTGTGCGGTGCTCATAGCACCAAACAGCCAATACTGAATGCATGGAAGATGTGGGAGTGGGATCAAAAAGTTGTGTTTCCAAGTGCATTCTATGCATTCCTTGGCCGTGTAATGCCTTCTGCTGTGGCATGATGGATTGCAGGACATGTGAAATGAAGAGCATAAACTCCATGCCACTGAATGTTAATAAAAGGAATATGAAGCAGTGATCTAGTGATAAGGATGAATCTGAAAGGAGACCCAAGGAAGGAAAGGAAATGAATCAGAAGAGAAATGAGCAAATAGAGATCAGCTATCAGAAAACAGAAGAAATATCAAAACAATCAAAGAGACAAACTAAAAGTGGATAGAAAAAGTCTTAGGTGTGGTGGAAAACACATTGTGTGCCGATACAAAAGAGCCACAGGATGCACTCTAAACGGCTAGGAGGAGAGCTTGCCATGGTGACTCAAGGATTCTGGGAGTTCTCACACAGGAAGTAACTGTTCCAACTCCAAGCTCTAGCAATGAAGATCCAGGAAATAGTTAAGAACAATACCCTTTGCCCCTATTCGAAGGAGTGAAGGACCAACACCTGAGAGAATTCTATAAAGCCTGTTACTTAAAGGAAACCTTTACAAGTTGTTTGGAAAGCAGAATTTCCTTCCTCCTGGTACACTTTTGACATACACCGACAATGTGCCCCACTTACTAAGCTTCCCTTTCTGCCCAGTACTTTTTAAAGAATGCAACTCCCAAAATTCCTTTGCCAGTGGCCGTGTTAGCTGGCTTATTCTGGGAGTTGTAGTCCCTAAACATACTTTCCCCAGTCTCTGCCTTTCCTCCAGTTTGAAATCCAGCACTAGATTCATAACAGATACCAGATTCACTGACTTCAAGAACTGAGAAAGAACCCACCAAAGCAATGTCCGTGTCTGTACTTGTAAAAGACATTCTTGCAGCAAGAAAAGTTGCAGATAGTGTTCTATCTGTTGAGGTTCTTTAGAAATTCCCGTTCAGTGTTCTACCCATTGTTTTTACCAGTGCTAACTGTCAGAGATGTCTTTGGAATATCTGAGTTCAACATGATTGTGAACAAAGAGCACTACACAGCTCAGTATGAGGGAGGCAGTCCCACAGCTGTTGCATTCCCTTGAAACTGGCATCCATCAGCTCTGACTAACTTTCTAAGGTCATCTAATTTTCATGTAATAGGTAAGGAAATCTCTGCACCCTACCCTCTTCTTTCTTTGTTAAAGAAAAGTTATCTGAAGGCTTTAGTGTGTTTTGTGTTAGGCTGGTTGTTCCCATTGAATTGACAGGCTATAATAAAAGCAAAAAGCAAAGTGTGCTGCTTATATACCACCCCATAGTGTTTCAAGCACTCTCTGGGTGGTTTACAAGTTAATTATGCAGGCTACACATTGCCTCCCCAGCGAGCTGGGTACTCATTTTACCGACCTCGGAAGGATAGAAGACTGAGTCAACCTTGAGCCGGCTACCTGGGATTGAACCCCAGGTCGTGAGCACAGTTTTGGCTGCAGTACAGCAGTTTAACCACTGCGCCACAATGCTCTAATAAGAGATGAACATGAACTGCAGTTCGGCGGTTCAGCCCAGTTTTGCACTGCACCTGCATAAGTGTCCTGTGAGCACCACACACTATCCTCTCCTGCCTCCTCTGTGCAACTGCCCACTCACCAATCACAGTGCACTCTTGCCTCCTCTTCCTCCTCCGGCAGCCGCCCACTCAAAGACAGTGCTGCAGGTTTCCCTGCCCTGCCTCCTCGACTGAGTGGGTGTCCGGTGGAGGAGGGAGTGCTTGTTGCGATTGGTGAGTGGGCAATCACACTGAGGAAGTGAGGAGGGAAGTGCACTTTGCCCGGGGAATGGGTGAATGTGTAGAGGAGGCGGGAGAGGGGAGTGCAGCTGCTTGCAGAACATCTGTGTGGGTGTGGCACCAAACTGGGCCAAACCACAGTTTATGCCCATCTCTAATGACAACAATCTCCATGACGTGGAACAGGTTTTTGATGCTATAGTTTGCTCATGTCTAGATACTGATTTTTTTTTTAAAAAGAGATTATTTCACAGCCATGCTAATATAAACCATATTGGCCAGAATTCCTGTAATACAAGTTATGCTGTGCACCTTGGATAATGTTATCAGCTACAACCATACCATGGCCATTTCAGGGGAATTAAAAGCACCTGATGATGTCATCTAAGTTGTGCAGTGCATTCTACCAACAGGATTCTGGTCATTGATTTTCAAAGACTGCTATTTAAATGCAAATAGTTCTTCAATTATTCTTTTGTTCAAGTGGCCCATGGTCCAAGCGGTGCTGCTTCCCCCCTCCCTAATTATGGAATGACATGTAACCCACCCCCCTCAGAAATCTAAGGACATATTGGTTCTTCAAATTAGTATGGGGCAGGTGGGCTCTCATTTGTATTTATTTATTTATTTTTATTTATTATTGGATTTTTATCCCGCCCTTCTAGAAAGGAGTCTACTCAGGGCGGCTAATCTTTGTATGGCAAAGATTTGGATACAAATTGGATTTTACAGTATTCACACACCCTTATATAAGACAGAATGAACTTCAAGTGACACATTTGTAACAGTTCTTCCGTGGACTTCTTGGTCAGTGAATGACAGTGTTCTGGAGCCTGTGTAGATCACAGTGTGATTTTTAAAGTAAAGTAATAGTTTTGTGTCCTGACGAATTACAGATTTACAGGAACTCTGTTTATTTTCATGTTTATTTGTATTCAAATGGCTTCTCATTAAAGATACAAGCAGAGAAAGAGGGGATCAAAAAACAAAGTAAAGCAAAAATGTCTTCAGATAAGCAGAAGGGTGTACAATCCCTTTGTCGCAGAGCCCCTTTTATGTTTGTGATGTATTTATTAGGCCTTGCTTGCTCATCACGTGAAAGAACATCTGATCTGTTGTGCCCACAGGGAAATCAGAAAGGGAAAAGAAGAAATGTTTACAGTGAAAACAGTGGTTAATCTCAAGGGAATGATAGAAAAAGACTATGCAAGATACAGATAACTTATGGTATCACAAAAAGGTAAACAACCGGAATGCAGTGTAAAACAAATGCAAAGCTGTCACTTCAACACATACACACACATTCTGAATCAAAGTTGGTCAGCATCTCCAGTGACAGAAGTAGTGTTAAAGATCACTCAGTTGTTTTTCATTCCTCTCTCTCTCTCTCTCTCTCATTCTCTCTCTCCCTCCGAATCATTTTTTTAAATTCAGATCTTTCCTTCTTACTACTTTTAGTTGGCCTTTATCAGATGTAAAAGTTGGAATTATAAAATGTTAGCCAGCCCTCAATATACTTTTGTGAATGGTGTATATCTTGGGGATCCTATCCATCAAACATGTGTCAAATAGGGCAGGAGGTTGGGTGACACAGGTCCATCTGACTGTATGGTTCTGCATATTTTCCTTTGTCATTCAGGAAAACACACCAGTGAAATGTTTGCATTTGAGATCTTAATGTGGAGGCAGTTCACTCAAGGTTGATCATTCTTTGTTAGAGGTATCCATATCTACATAGGCCCCAAATGTTCTTGGACTGCAGTGCCCAGATGATCTAGCTATCCCACCCCATGGTCAGGGATCTGGGAGGTATAGCCCAAGAACATCTGAGATCCAAATCTGAGAACCACTAAGCTAGACCCTTCACAGAGCTCCAGTTTCCAAATGGCTAGGCAACAATATTGGCTGGAATCTGACTGCTGTTAGTATATAGTTTGTATCTGTTGCTATGGTTAATTATAGCTAACTGACAAGGAGCCAGGATGCATTTCAGTTGTGCAGTCAGGCATGCCACCAAAATGTACCCAGCACCTTGTAGATTAGTTGCATTTAGCTATGGCATCTCACACAAACCTTACTGTAGCAGTAAGTACAATCAGATTATGGTCATCGTATCTAGACCACCTTGGTATTAAAGACCACGATCAGTCCTTAAATGCTGTCCTTTTTATGGCTCAGAATTAGCACCACTTCAGATGTTCATCCGTTGGAGCAATTCTTAAAAAATTCTGCATTTGTTGTCTTCTCTTTTGTGCGACTGTACTGGAAAATGCATTTAGGGCTCATTTGGCCATGTTGCAAATGTGAACAAAACAGTCTTTTGGGGAATAGACTGGCAAATTAATTTTTAAAAGTCAGGGTAACCCCTGAGCATGGCTATGCTGGCCAATGAACTCTGGGAGTTATAGTCCAAAAATAAATAAATAAAATAAAATAAAAATTGGGAAGCTCTGGAAAAGACTGCTGTGTTTCCAGGCCCCTGAAACCCTAATTCAATTAACTTCAGTTTATGGACCTTTTAAACTGATTGTAGTTATATACTGATTTTCATGTTTTTACTTCAGTCCAAAAGGCTAAACATGTTCTATTTCTGGAAGGAAAAAGCACCTCAATATACAAGATGCTGAAAATGTCACCAGATGTTATGCTGTAAAACTTTTGCAATGTGTCCATCCCCTCTAAAGCCTTCTAGGCCTGCAGGTTAGAGCTAATCCACTATTTGGCCCACTTATCTTGAACCTCAGCTTTCTGCTAGAACTCTCTCTCTTTGTAAACACAATTAGGGTTTTCCAGATTATCATTTAAAAAAAAAATATGGAGGTGCCGTGTGGAATTGAAGTGTTCTTGTAGCACAGGGCATCCCTTGAAATTCAGGATGTCTGGCCAGCCTAATCGTAATGGGCTTCCACCTATCAAAGTGTGCACATTGTGCTTTGAAAGCAATACATCAGTGTCAGTCTTCAAACAGAAGGTTTTATTACGATTTTAGAGGATTTATCTGTTGCCAGCTTAGGAGTCGAGTGTTTGGATCTAGTGGGTGGCAGAAGACAGACTTCCCACCAGATATGCATTCACTCCCTTGCTACTAGACTATAGGCACCTTGTCTGGGATCCAGTTCTCACATTCAGGTTGTGAGATGATAACCGTACTGGAAGGAACACACACACACACTACAAATGGCAACACAATGGATGGAGAGTCTAGTCACATTTTTCTAACAGCATCCCTTGCAGTTCAGGTTGCTTTTGTCATACCAATAGTACCGTATTCTCATGCATTGGCCCCCAGGGCCAGACCAAGTCAAGGTATATTGTATTTAAAGCCCGTCAACTGATTTTGGTTATGAACCAAAAAATCCCACAAGTGCCTCTCCCACTCCCTGCTAATAAAAAGTATAATAATAATAATTTACATTATATCCCAATTTTTTCATGACACCTCAGGTCTGCTGCCCGAGGGGTCTTTGTCACTGTTGTCTAATGGTAGGGCTGGCATTGTCACCATTGTCTTTCAGAACAATGACAATTGCCCAAACCATGCAGGATGCTACTTCTCATAAAGAAGATATCTGATGATGGAGGAGCCAGTAGCCCTTTAAGTAAAATTGTCAAATTGATTTTGTCATCAAGCTATAACTGAAGGCTGTTAGATGTGCTCCTGCCTTCTGGGGCAGCAGAGAACAATTCTGCCCTTTTCTATGAGATGGTCTTTCAGGTATTGAAGAGCACTATCTTCCCCCTCCCCCCACCCCCAAGTTAAAGTATAACCATTTTCTTCAACTTTTTGTCATGAGACTTGCTTTCCATGTTGTTGCTGATTATCTTAAACCTCTCGGGCAACTATAGGGGTGGAATGAACAGTGAAATGGTAGTAATAACTCTTGGCTTATGAAAGATGTTGAAGCATTTGATTCATGACAAATATACGTTTTTAGGCTGAGGAGGCAAAAATGAGGAGGCTAAAACTCCTCTAAAATGAAGAAGTGCAAAGTATACTGTAATGAAAAGTGTACTGTAATGAAGAACAAGACATTATAAAACATATAAAATGCACAACACTAGAATTCTTTGGCTACATAATGAAAAATGAAAAGCACAGATGGTTACAGCTGATCATTCTAGACAAAAATAAAAGGGAAAAGAAGTGCAGGAAGAAGATGGAGTTATTGGCTGACGAATCTGGGAGGCTAGTTTGGATGCAACACAACATCAAGATTCAGAGTTGCCACATTGACCATTAGTATGCCTTGACAACATCCATACTCCAGTAGGAGAGGAACGACAACAATGAGATAAAGTGATTGTGATCTCATTCTGTCACTCTCTCAAGAAGCCAAACAACTGGGCATTAGCAGGAGGGGCAAGGGAAAGTGCTTGCTCTCCTAAAACCTTAATTTATTACTTTGATGTATCCAAACAGATATGCTATGTTTTGTGGCACATACTATGCATGTGAATTATGCTAATGTATAACTATGCAGCTTCCACCACCACCCCTGAAAAATTCCTGGCGGCAAAGAACATGCCTCCCCACATGAACTGAGCTGGAGAAAACGTCAGTCTTTTCAGATATGCAGTAAAACCTTTAACATTCAAGGCGAGGTGGATCCTAGGCAGCCTAATGAGGAGTGATATTCCAGAGGGATGGAGTAGTGGCTGAGTGTTGAAAGCAAGATGGAAGAACAGGGTGATGTGAGGAACAGGGTGGAATATCTTGGATGAGGGCATGAATGACCAGCAGATAGGAACACTAAAGAATATCATTCCACACTGCAACATTTTATTACTGGTCAGACTTATTACACTAGTATTAGAATTGTTTTTAACTGGTCAGACTAGTACAATAATGTCTACATGGTGACTCTGTCCTTTCAGTAGGGGCACCATGCAATATACTGTAAACTCTACTCTGACATCATTCAGATAGTTTATAAGCACCTAACATAACACTAGACCTTTGTATTTGTGAGAGCAGTTCCCATGTCTGGTTTTACTATATTCACATTCAGCTGGGACAAGACAACAGCAGCAGCAGCAGCAACATACTACTAACATCTTCATTGGCTGAAGCCCAATCTGAAGTTTCTGCAGCTGCCCTTTAGATTGGCAAAATGAGAAGACAATTTGGAGATTTTCTTTGGCTCCAGTTTATTTGTCAACTTGTGCTGGAGAGGTTTTATGAGTCTCCAGCCTGGAGGAAGTCACCACAAACCCAGCAAATATCTATCCGCTGAATAACAGAGTGGTACATATAGTTCCTTTAGATCAAATAACAATTTCTGGACATGTGACAGGTACAGGATGTCATGGTGCTGACAGATCAGAGGCACAGGTGGCATCCCTCCCTGCTGAAAAAGCCAACAGGTCAAGAAACATGTGGACCTAATGGGGAGGAAATGAAAGCAGTGCTTCCCAACTCATCTTCCGGATCACACGCCTAGCCCACTCAAAAAGAAGGCAAGACTTTCACTGATTCTGGACACTGTGCAGTCACAAAAAAAGTTTCTGCCAACATATCTAGAGAAAATGTTTGACTTGATGGCGTAAGACAGAGCAGCACAAAGCTGATTTCAGTTTTTGAAGCCTTGGCTTTATTTATTTTCTACCCACAGCTCAGAAATGCCCCCTGATCCACCCATGGTGCTCACATTTATAAAGCAAGAGTGTATCTTCTTGTTCTTTTGCTTGTTGTCACAAGAAATACAGAAGACAGGACTAGCCAACTTGTGACCCTCCAGAAGTTGTTGGACTGCAGCTCCCAACTGCCTTAATTCACATAGTCAGTGTTGACGGCTAATGGGATTGTGGTCCAACAACATCCACACAGACACAAAATTGCCCCATCAGTGCACAAGGGGAAGAGACAGGCATGAATCAGAGCAACAGGGAGGTGCTGACCAGAGACAGGACAGTGTTGATCTTGACTGGACCCTGGCTTTCTTTATGCTTGTTCCCTCTTGAGTCATATGAGACTTACAAACAGATTTTTGGTGAAATATCTAACATTAACACAATACTATACATGCTATACTATACTTCTCATGAGAAGAGAAGACTCCCTGGAAAAGACCCTGATGTTGGGAAAGTGTGAAGGCGAGAGGAGAAGGGGACGACAGAGGACGAGATGGTTGGACAGTGTCACCGAAGCTACCAACATGAATTTGACCAAACTCCGGGAGGCAGTGGAAGACAGGAGGGCCTGGCGTGCTCTGGTCCATGGGGTCACGAAGAGTCGGCCACAACTTAATGACTAAACAACAACAACAACATACATGCTGACTCAGAAGTAATTCTGACTGTTTTCACTGGCATTCATCAAAATACAACCCCACCTGACCTTCATTAACAAACTACTTTTACATTTGTTATTTGCTCCCTGTCACATGGAACCCTAATTTCACCATGTTTTTGAAACTTTTAAAATATTAGCCATAGATAAACTATATTCCCAGCTTACTGTATAATGTCCATTCCTTCAGTTGCGTGGAAATATTTACTCCCTCCCTCACTTAATCCAAGTCAAAATATATTGCTGGCTTTATTAAGGAAAATAAACTCATTATCTCCTTTGAATATTATGATAGTAGACAACAAAATAGCATGTGTGTCTCTCTCTAACCAAACCGTAGTACAAGTATACATCTGGATGGAAGATATGTTAAGGCTGTGATTGGCAGATTTGGCAGGCCTGTTATTTGCCCCAAGGATCCTCCAGGGGCCACAAGGACCAAAATTGTGGAAAATACAAACAATGAGAGCAGAAGTACCCCGAACGTTTTGAAAGTTTGGCATTTTTATGGTGTGAAATACTGTAAAACAATGTAGTTAATTCCTACAAAAAATCTAATTCGGGTAAATTTTAAATTGGAAGGAGCAAATGTTTAACAGTTAAGGTGATGCTAAATTACCATTTAAATTTAAGTTAGATGACTTCAATAAAATGTTGTGGGGCGGGGGGGGGGAAGGTAGAAAAATCACATCCATTATCTTACTTCCCCCACTGCTGTTTTGAGCTTTGGAGCAAGAAAGTAGCTACAGGAATTTTTGAAAAGTCCATTTTCCACCCATTTCACCCAAAACCTTATTTTGCTTCCTCTTTTGTCTTCTCTGACAATGTCATCTCTTTACATTTCCACTTGATAATTTACCAGTAACAACTTGCCACTAGAGTAGGCCTATTGAATCAGTGAGGATTGGGTGAGCCAGCTCCTCCATAAATTCCATTGATTGTTCTAGTTATGACTTACTGTACTTACTACTGGTTTTTAGCTGCTGATTCCCAAGTGGATCCCAGCAATAGTCACAGCAAGTGTTCCCAAACAGAAGAAAGGCAACATTTCTAGGGAAATGGACTCAAAATCTCCCACCCCCACAGATAATGGGATCAAGCCTGCAAGATCAGGAGGACTGATCATAAAGAAATATTTGCTGCATTGGGAGTCAGCAGACTCTTTTGTATGAGGAAGTATAGCTGGTGCCTGATGTGCATCCAAAGGGAGAATCTACAAGTAGACACATCATTTGGGGATATCATCTCTCCAGCATGGTGTGAAGGGATCCTGGAAGGGCTCAATGTGAGACTGGCCCCCATATCTTTCACACCAATCAACCCTAGGGTGATGTCTCCAGGGCCACCTTAGTCCTGGAAGGTCAAAGCCTCAGACAGTGAAGCCAACAAACCTGCCAAATCACCCATGGAAATAGAGGACACTACAACAATGGGAGGGGCTTGCCCTGAGTGTCCAAAGGATGGGGGGGGGGCTTTTCAGAAGCAGTGAGACTCTAGGGGCACAGGGTGGGCAGGACAAGGAAGGATGCAGAATTTGGAAGAGTCTGGAAGGAAGGAGAAGGGAAACAAGGTATAAATGGCAGGGAGGATGAATTGGAGAGGGAAATGATTGTGATGATGAGTGATGAAGACACCTGGTGGCAGAAGACTGTAGAAACAGAGGAGGCAGAGGAAAACCTGGGTGGAGACTCCAGAATGGCCCCAACAGAAGCCACCTAAAGAAGTGTTTCATGCCTTATTCTTCAGCTGGCTGAGGAATGGAAGGACACCATAGCACAATGGTGGTGTAATCTATCTTCTGGTGACTTTGAGCCAAATTCCCCCACTCTGACACAGCTGCAATGGTGGAGGATTCAGAGACAGTTCTATTGGCTCGATCAACTTGAAACTGAGGTGTGAGCCAGCAAATGACCCCTTCCTCCTGAAGCAGAGAGCAGCAGTGAGGACAGTTCTGAGCACTAAGAGACTTGAAAGGAAGAGTGAAGTAACATCTCCTCAACTTTGAACATTAAGACTGCCGAGAGTTGGGCTGAATTGGGTGGGATAAAGGACAAGTAAAGTAGAATAGTTTGTGCTTACACAGTTGGCTTAAAGTTAATAAAGACTGTGGTAAAAAGAAGCTTTGATTCATGCCGTTATGTCCAGATCTGTGGGATCCTTTGATGCCCCCCTCCCCATGGAGGATCTGAAGGCAGGCACACATAAGCTGCACCTAGGAACAAATCCTTCAGCTTACCCAGCTCTCATCCACTAAACACTTGTTTCACCTTCAGAAAGATTTCTTATATGTGCCAAAGTTTGGCTGCATGTAACTCCTCTCCCTCCTCCTCCTCCTTGGGGAAGTAAACCATTTAGAAGAGAGGGGGGGGGGAGAAGAGGTTCCCTGCAATATTTGTTTCTCACACGCTGCTACCTTCAGCAGAGATATGAGGAGGGATGGGGTGGACAGTCAGTGGAGACAGCAGTGCCAGGAGGAACTCTGCAGCTGTCAAAGCTGTTTCTCGGGTCTTTCTTCAGTGTAAAGATAAAGTAAAGAAAGGAGGGGATAAATTTATGTTCCAACACATTTCTAACAGTTAGCGCATTGTTTAAGTTTAAATAAAAGTTAAATTGAACTGCACTCCTGTCACCAAAACAACTTCTCAGTTAGTTAACTCAAATTCTTTCTGTTACAGTTGATCTTTGAGAGGACCACAGCCTGAATCACCCACAAATCTATGGTGGACTCAGCAGTGCTCCTGATGAAGGTGTAGCTATCATAGACAGGAAGACATAGCTTCACAGAACTATGCAGCAGGTTCATCTAGCTCCTACTGATGTAGGAAATCCTTGGCTAAACATTCCTAACAGACAGTGATCCAACCACTGTTCCAGTTCTTTCAGCCAAGGAGATATGCAGTCTTGTGCAGGGACCCAAGCAAAATGACAACAACAAAACAGCAACAAGATAAGAATGTTTCCACCTCTGCTTTTGCACAATATGGTTCCTTGGCAGGTGCTCACAACATTGATCTCTTCATCTTCCATCCTTGAACCATCCAGGAGGTCTCTTTTGGCACCTAGGAGATCAACAGATGTCAGCAAATGAGGAGTTATGCTATGGCAACCTTTCAGTGAGCTGGCCCAAGGAGAAAAATTCCTTCTTGTAGAAATGGCAGTTGTAGTTTTGCTTAGAAAACACACTCAAGGCATTTGTGCCTGTTAGTTTAGAGATCAATGCAGAAAGGAGCACACCAAATAACATATTCTGTTTTTTTAAGTACGTACATGGACTACAAAATGTGTATGGTCCTCCAGACTTTTGTTGTTGTTGTTAAATTTCTTGGCATACAACATGAAAGCATGTGCTCTGTCATTTTCCACATGTTCTTGGCCATTCAACAACCATGTCTGTTTTTATTTTCCTGTTCATTTTCCAGGTATACTGTGCATCAGTGTAGATCACATACTCTCCTTTCCTCTTATTTTATAAGCCTTATTTGAAATCACTCTTTCCTCTCCATCAAAGTGGAGAGGAAATAATGTGACTTAAAGCATAGCGGTATCTCCATAGGAAAGGGAAGTCTACTTCAGCTTCCAGTAAGTGTCTCTTTGGTGATGATGATGTTCAGGAGTTCTCCAATGTAACATTAGAGAGCCCCTGACAGAGTTCAGCAGGAGCTTGAGGATGCTTTGATTTAGAAATACATATTTGGGATCTGCGACGAAGAGTTGTGGGATGGAATACTTTTCCTGTGGAGTATTCTGGCCAGCCAGTCATGCTTTCCCTCAGGATACTCTATTGTCTATTCCATGGTCACCCCAAGAGGAACTCGTCATTCTCTGGTGACTCAGCATGGCCAGTCCTAATTGGGCAGTTTTCTAAAGATTGTTTTCTTAGGATTTTCCCCCCTAAAGATTTTTCTACTTCTGCAAGTATGCTGAGGAAGCACTGTTTCTTGTTATTCCTATTTCAGCTTGTTGGTGTTTGAGGAGGGGAGGAAGGGAGGGAGAAAACTATGATATAGGACAAATGTAGGTTTGCTACTTTGGCAGTATTTCATTCCTTGAGCTCTCAGGGACAAAACCAGAGACTTGTGGTGTCACAGAAGTGGGGCAGGCAAAGTTTGGGAAGAAGACCAGAAGCTTGTTCTACACCAGCTGACTAGGAAAAGGATATATCGGGAAACCACATAAATGGGCTCAGAATTTGGATGAAACTCAGCTAACCAGATAATATGACAACCTCAAATCAGGAGAAAAAAGCTCATTTTATTTAGCGGTATCACGGGCAGCAAAATACAGTGTGGCATCAGCTGGGAAATGGTGGAGATGGGTGCTCAAGCTTCAAAACCACCTCCCATATTAAAACGAAACTTGCTTCTTGTCCTGAACTACTTTCTCCAGGATTTGTCTCCTTGCCTAGAGGACCATAAAAATCCCGTGAAACTAGCTAGCTAGCTCTCTGATACTTGGCAGCCCTAGGCAATAGAGCAATGCTTTCTCAAATTGTACATGCAACACACTTTAAAAACAGATGTTTCCAGCACTGGTATCTCCATGTGGATGAACCTTCTGTATTGATATGCCTTAACTGTCAATAAAAATGTTGCCTTCTCAACCTATCAAAAGTAGCTCAGGATAGGCATTCCTGTGTGAAGTAAACAACATAGTTAATGTATATATCTTATCAAGGGTGTCTGTAGGAATATTTCAGGGGACAGTGAATCTCCGCAATCATACATTATCCTAGAGCTTCTCTACACTAGCAGAGGCCATGATCACACCAGGCAATTGTTCCCCTGTTCTAACGATACCTTTCATACTTTTGTTGTACCGAATTGTAGTCATGCGGTGAATGTCCCAATTAGTTTTAACATTACTTAACATTACTTCAGGGTGAATGTCCCAATTAGTTTTAACATTACTGATTCATTTTCTCCAATTTGAATCGTTATGGCTGACTACAATGTGATACAGAATTAGTTTTTCTTGAACTCTCTTTCCCCACTCCCTCTCTCCATGCGCCCACTGATGTGGCCATGGATGATACTGGGGAAGGGACAGAGGGGCGTGTGGTGGACCAGCTACTTCCTGCTCTGAAGGATGCCTTCTACCTCCACCGCCACTGTGGCCACTTGGATGGCTGCTCTACATAGGCTGGCCTTGACTCGCTTGAGGGCCATTGCATAGGCACTGCACAGGAGGGTGGCTGAGAAAGAGTAGGGGGATGGAAACCTCCACCAGTGGGCCGCTAGGGCTCCCTGACTCCCTCACAGGAGATTCACACAAGCAATACCAGTAAGGATTGTTTTGATAGGTCATCAGTACAAATTAAAAAAATTCCTCCTGGCTGGGAAAATGATTTGGTGATGGCTGTGCGTTGTGTGACCAGAAATGTATGCAATGATCTAACAGAGGAATAACTAGGGAACATTGTGTGTACTAGAAAATAAGTGAACCAACCTGTTTCCACAATGGACCAAAAAGTGGGCTAAATGCCCATCTGTGTGCATCCCTAATTTGTACACATAGTATATATCCCACGTTGTACATATCTGTGAACAACAGATTAAGGAAGAAATTTAGGATTCTGGGGGGGGGGCAAGCACTCTCTCACTTCCTATAGACACTGACAGATCTTGAATGTTCTAGAGTGGATTAAGAGAGTTATCTAATAAAAAGTTTTGCCTTTTCAAAAAAGGAAATCTCTTGATCTTTATCATGCCTACACTTATTGCACATCTGAATAAAAATGATATATTTCCTTTTTTGAAAAGGAAATGAGACCAAGTAAGTGTGATAGATTGGTCTTCCCCTTGAATATGAAACATTTTAAAGAGATTTAACTCTTTTTCATTCCTTTATTGACACTTTTGATGTGGACCTTCCAGCTTTCTGCTTTAAAAAAACAAAACAAAAGAAAAGAAAGCCCTCTTTCATTTCATTTTAGTGATATGTATCCTGAGCTAAAGGCAAGGCACAGGGCTCACTTTCTCTCCACCTTATCTGTATAATAACCCTGTCAGATAGGTTTGAGAGTGACTGTTCCAAGGCCACCCAATTTCTTTGCTCAGTGCAGATTAGAATATGGATCTCCCACCCCCACCCCCCAATCTTTTTATCAAAGCGTTTCCCCATTGTTGCAGTCACAGAGTACGGTGTGGTGGCTAAGAACAGTAACTACAAATCAGGCATTTCAGCACTACACAGACCAGCTGGTAACCTTGGTGACTGAAGCTTTATGCCATGCCAGCTGAAGGATCCTGAGAGCTGTAGATCAGAAAAGTAACTTGTCCAAGCTCTGCTTTCTCCCAGCTCTAGCCCTTCCATCCTGAATATGGAGGATAACAGACTTACTTCACAGGGTTGTTGTAAAAATTGTACCTAAATTAATGCACGCAAAGCAATCTGGCTGTCCAAAAGTGTGTGCAAAGTTATATGACTATGATTATGATTAGCAGGAATATGGTCATATTATTAATATTGTTATCAATCCTGCTTTAGGAGCAGGGAGCAGGATTAAGACACTTTCCATTTTTTTTCCCAGCCTTGCAATTTGGTGATTTCATTAAGTACAAGGCATATTAGAATAATTTTTTTTAAAGGTACCCCATGTACCACCACCACCACCTCCTCCTTTTAATTCTGCTGGCTCATCAGCTATCAATGAGAAAATGTTTATACTGCTCACCAATTGCAAAAATTGTAATGTTAATGGTAAGACAGGAAATTCTGTGTCATGGTTGTCCCTCTTCCCAGGTTGTTGTTATTTTTAACCCTAAGAAAACAAAAGACAGCTTGTGGCTACGTCTGCTCCTGATGTTGCCTTGTGCCCTGCCCAGACTCCTTCAGCCAGACTCTTGTCTGTCATTGAAGTGCCCGTGGCAGGTCGAGGAGAGAAGTCGTGACTGACTTTGGAGCAGCAGGAGTGGGGGAGAAGTGCGTCGGGAAATGACTGGGAGAGATCAGCCCCTTTCTGTGAGCCTTTGGAGCAGTTCCCATGAGCTTCTGGTGGTCCTCTGTGTGTATCATTTAGTGAGATTTGGCCAGCAAAGGAAGGAGCAGATACAGAAAGAAAAAGCAAGGAGCTTTCAGCATAGCTCATGGGAGGTGCTCAAGCTCTTTTTATGTCTCATTTTTGAAGCCAATTGAACTCAAGCTGAATCACTTTGAGATGAATTCCATAGGACAATTTTTATGCAACACTTGGAAAACACAGGAAGTGAGTACAAAAGCAGGGACACCAGAGTGAGGTGGCTGTTTCAGATAGCAGATTCTGTGCGAAGTAATGGCATGAGACTGGAAGATAAAGCTTTGTGCGCTTTTTGTCCTGCCCTTTCTCCCCAGCCTAATGTGCTGTCTTTGGGTGCAGTGTTTTTTTTATTATTATTATTTTAATTCCATCACTTACTTTTCCACTATTAAATACTGAATTGTCAAACTGTACAGGGAATGGGAGGGTGGGCTAGAGCTTGGGAATGACAGCTCCCAGCTAGACAGCTGTCATAATGTTTCCCCTCCCCCACTTTAAAAAGGCTTTCAGCATCACAATGTGTTAAGAAAAGAGTTGAACAAGAGTAAAACATGGCAATATTGCCTGACATGTCTCTTGAAAGCCATACGGTTTTTTAACCTACATTTTGCAGAAGTGCAGAACATAACCATTCAGCATGGTACACTTCTAAGTAAAGCTTTATGCTTGTTCCACTGTTACAGGACAGACCCTCCTGTTAGGCAGAGGGAGGTGACTGCCTCAGATAGCATCTGGGGTATCATGAAAGGGCAGCAAAATTTGTGTTTACAATTTGGCACAATTCATTGAAAGTTCCCATGAAAGTTAATGCCTGGTTGAATGCAGTTATATCTTTCAGCCAGGGAAGTACAGAAGCAGAGTTTGGAAATGTTACATTCTTCTTCTTCTTCTTCTTCTTCTTCTTCTTCTTCTTCTTATTATTATTATTATTATTATTCTTATTGTTCTTATTATTCTTATTATTCTTATTCTTATTATTATTATTATTATTATTGGCTCCCACTACCAGCATTCCTGGCGAAGGTGGCTAGAGGATTCTGAGAAGTAACTTTTCCAAGCTCTGTGCACTGTGGCCAGTGAGGTCAGGCTTGTTTTAAATCTCAGACTTCCAGTGTTGCATAAATTACCATTTAACACTGCAAGAAGACTTTGTTCAGACACTATGGGAAGTTTATCATGTTCTAGCACCTGACACTTTTACTTCTTCAGGAGTCTGGGCAAAACACACCCATTTCAAAAAGCTCCCCACTGGATTGTTTTCTATCTTAAATTGTGTCATTGTGGCTATCCTCTTTGCGACTGACTTTTGTTATGTTACTGGCAGTTTTGACTTTTCTCCTTTTGTATTAGATATATTCTTATGTTTTTAATGATGGAAACCATTTCATATTTATTTTGTACAAAGAGAAACAGGGGACAAGTGATTATGGAAATAAATACATAATGAGGTTTCTGACAAAACATTCTATTCACCACCAAGGAGAAAGAAAGCTACAAGGTGGATGCCCCCATCATTTGCACCCACTCCTAGGGATATGTAATATTGTAATGGCAGGCAGTATGAGGAGAACAAAACAGGGGAAAAGATGTCATGGTTTAGTTTTTGAACTTCTGATTTTGAAAGCTGGCAGACTTTGGGCTTAGTAGGTCTATTTTTTGTTCAGAAGAAGTCATGTGAGGAGTGGCTTGGCAGGGCAGATAGACACTCAGATTAGGGCCTGAATCACCCCTGAGCACTTTGGGCTAAATCCAGTGATTAGTCTCAAGTTGAACAGACCCACTGAATCAATGGGAAAATGGTAAGCCATTTATATGTTAGATTTAGGTCATTGTCAGATCCACAACTGGGGAAAGGTTTGGACTACGACTCGCAGAATCCATTAATTGGCTGTGTTTGCTGCAAAATTGGGGGAGTTGTTAAAAAAAATCTTTTCCAGTCTTTTATTCCATCTGAATCTTTTTTTGGAGGGGGCCCAAGCCTTCACGAAAGACTTCTACTGTTCTGGTGTTCAGGGAGTGTGATGGGGAGTTACTTTTTATTGTCGACTCAGCTGCTCTCCTATTAGGCAGAGTGAGGCCCTTGTCTGGGATGACAAATGCTGGGTGGGTGGAAGGGGCAAAAATGGCAGACTTCTAGGGCTATGCCTTCCTGCTGGCCTTCCCAGCCATCTTCTACTAGCGCTATGTGTATGCCACACAACCTATCCTGAAGCTCCTAAGCTTGCCTGCTGCCTCAGGGATAACAATGAGCACCATGCCATCACCAGAGTGCAAGGAAATCTACTGCCACCAGGCAGTCTCTTTGGAACAGCCCTGTCCTTTGCCTCAGGTAGCAACATATCTTGGGCTAACCTGAAGATTCTTACTGTTTAAAAACGAGATGTTTTTAAACTTATCCCTGTGACTCTAATGCAAACCCCTTGTTGATCCCTATCATCAATCCTTTTGCTCTTCCATCCTGTGACTACAATGGAGAGCTGAGTCCGAGTGATAATGATTAAAATCATGGTGCTTTGCTTTTGCACATCCCTCAGGGTCTGAATATCACAACCCAACTGCCTGAAACACCATCTGCAGACACACCCTCCCAGCCCCGTTTTTACAAGAATGTACAAGGACCAACCACACAGGAAAAGCCCATTCGAATACTGTAGTTCCAGCTTGAAAAAGTAGAAGCTCCCCCCACCCCAGCAGCAGACGAGAAAAAAAAAAGCCACTTTGGGAGCATCAGCATTCGAATCAGCCTTTGTGTTACGTGGTCAGTAAAAACAACACTTTGAATTGACTTGTTTTTATGACAAGCAGAGCAAATCCTGCAGTATTCGATCATGTAGTTGCAGCCTGTTCTGGTTGAGGATGAGGAGCGATGGGACAGCAGGGAGGGGGGCGGGGCTTAGAGTCAGGGCTGGCCAGTCAAGCTCCTCCTCCACCCCACAGAAGAAGCGCTGCGGCTCGGGATTGGCCGGCACGGATTGGCAAAACCCTGTCTGACGGGGAAGTCCCTTGCCTAGTTTTGGCGTAGCTTGTAAGAAAAGCGCAGCGAGATTCCTGCAGAAGCGCTCTCTATGCTTCTTGCGCCGATCCTTCGGGCTACCAGGCGCAGTTGGATCTAAGGCGCCTGCAGCAACGGAGGTGTCTGCATGTCAGCGGATGTCAAGGCACTGAAATCGACGGATTCCCTCTCCGCTGGGCTGGTTCATCTGGACTGGAGGCTGCTGTTGCGATCGTAGCGGCTGCTGCTGCTGCTGCTGCGAAATGGGGCTTGCAGGGCTGCTGGGGCTGCTCACCTCGCTGTGGTTTGCGGCGGAACCCTGGCTGGTTGATTCAGGTAAGTGGCTCCTGACTAGGTGGGGTGTGGAGGGGTCTCTGTGGGGGGCGCCCTCGTGGCGCTGGTGAGAAGCGCAGAGATCTCTTGGTTTCTTCATTCTCAGTTCCTCCCCGCGATCCTTTAGGTTGGAACGGATTCCGCCCAAATCCCCTACCCATCCACCCCCGACGGACGCGGAAGGGACCACCTCCTTCGAAACGAAATAATAGGACGGGACTGCAGGGTCGGGTCTGTCCAGCGCCTGGCACTCGGCCGGCGCGGCAAAGCCAGGGCTCATTGGCACCAGCTGGCTTCCTTCTAACTTGAGGCTGGGGCGCCGGGCGGAAAGCTCTGGTCTGAGCGCAGAGCCCCAACGTTCAAGATGGGGCGCCCCCTCTTTCCGCTCCGGCCGCCAGCCCTGGTGGCTCATTGAGGCCGGGGCCCTAGTTCCTCGCGAATAACAGAAACCCACAGAGACGGGGAACCTCGCACGCACGACCACAGTGTTGTGGTGATAGTCCCCTTTCCGCTGAGGCTGGGGAGGGGGATAACGAACGACCACGCCAACCCCAAGAGCTGAGGGGACTCACCCCGGACTAAGATGGCCATGTGGGGGGAGGCGGTTGACGTGTCTTCCCCCCCCCCCCGGTGGGGAGGGCGCCTGCTGCCTAGTGGCGGGGGAGTGACGGCGAAAGCGGCGGGGGGGGGGCCGCGCACGCCTCCTTCCCTGCCTGACGCCCGCTGCGCCGTTTAAGAGGCCCGCCCTGAAGTACCAGGTCAGGTGCTGCCGAAAGTGACGAACTTTCTGAGGGGAGCTTTGCTCGGAATAGGGGACAGTAGGGAGTGAAGAAATGTGTGTGTGTGTGTGTGTGTTCATTACTTCTGTTTAAGGGCGAACAACTTGCACGAGCTTTAGCTTATAAACGCTCCCGACAGAGTTCTTCTGTCCTCGTCTGTAAAAGGGAGTGATTATAGGGTTAACAACAACTCCTTTTGTAAAAGTATGCCTGTCTGTTGAGATATGCTGTATGCATGCTCACAGCACCACAGGAAGCCATTGCCAATTACGTGGGGAAGACGGTATAGCCATAAATACGTTCTTCATATCAGCATCGTCCTCATTATCTTCTGGTTCTTGACTTATCTAGCTAGCTAGCTAGCTAGATAAATCAGTGAATGTGTGTCTTCCCAGATAGAGTTGCATATGCAGGGAGCATATATATTATGTGTTGCCAGCCTCCAGTCTTCACTCACATCAGTTTTCTTTAACATAACTTTCTCTAACCAGGCACTGTTTCAGGTGTTGAACTACATTTTCCTTTATCTCAAGTTATCTGGGGACTATGGGAGTTGTAGTCCTACACATCTGCATCATGCCATCTCGGAGGACTCCAGTTCATATATGTATGTGCTAACAGGATGATATGAGTGGCAGAATCAGAAACCAAGTGCAACTTTCTTTTCAATCCCGAACAAACTATCAAGTCAGACATTACTGATCAAGTGCCAGTCCAGGCAAATTTGCAGATTGCTTCTGGGAAGGAAGTTCTTGAGTAATAGTCATTAGGATCACAATGACATTTTGTACAGTGCCAAAAGAATAACCAGCAAAATACAAGTAGTGTGTTTACGGCTGAAGGAGATTCCTTGGTGTAGCTTCTGTAACTATAGGTAGTTTGACAATGTGGAGTATGATGCCCAACTTAATATTATTTGTGCTAAATAGATGATAGACATTGTACAGAAATAACAGGTTGCTCATGCTGCCAGTGGCTTCTAAACTGAAAACATTATTTCAGTTTGTTTGTGCTGCATTCTAATTAAAAATGGATAAATTAACATTGTTCTAAGTGTCATATAATCAGCAATAAAGTAGAGTAAGCACTGAATATGAAAGGCATAATTTCTCATCTTGGTGAAAGGAGGAACAAGAATCTATGAATATCTAGTTCATAAATATATGTGCCAAATAAAGTTAATCAGGGTATTGGCTTCCACTTTTTTTTTTTTTTTTTTTTGCCAGAGGTCTTTTTGGTATCATCCCAAAGTTTCCAATGTGGAATTTAGAAAATGGATGAGCAGACTTAAGACCTATGTGGTCATCTGGTTTGTTCATGGTTCATCAGGACACTCAACCATGAAACTCACTTGGTGGCCCTGGACTAGTCTCTTTCTCAGCCTGGATTATCTCACAAAGTGATTGTGAGAGTAAAATTGAGGGGAAGAGCCATATATGTTAGAGGAGAAATGTGACATCAGTGTAATGAAAAAACAAATGTTTCTAAGGTAAAAACTCTACTCATTTTTCACGTGAAGAAACAAAAAAGAAGCATAATTCCCCCAGTAATATGGTAATGCCATACACTGCTTAGTATTACCCAATAATTGCTAATAGACTCTTTATAATTCCACAATACCTTTGATTTATCTTTCATAGTTATATATTTAAATTTAATTGCTTTGTTATTTTTTTGTATGTGTCAAATCTATGTTTGGTGCATTTCTTTGATATTGTTCATGGAACAGAGTCCCTGCTTTAAATGAAGTATGCAGGATTAATTTCCAAAATCACAGGATTTTGGTCTCCTTTGGACGTGAAGCCAGGGCTTCCATTTTGGAAATCTTGTCCTTGACTTTTAGATGTGTAGGCTGTGACTGGCTGTAATTATTTAGCTGTAATACAAATCCAATTTGCACAGGATTGGCAATGTTATTATTCTAGAAGTAGACCCTAGCATTAGGAACTAGCTCAAATTGTTCATGGTTTCTATGATATCTTGTTAAAAAATGCATTATCTATTTTAATTAATAAAATGTATGAAGATTTGGATCTAGTGGGTTTTAATTTTCTGACCTTATCAGCACAGGTGGATTGACAATTAGCTGCTCTTAGGTTGTGGATAGAACTATGGATGGAGGAATTCTTTCAGCATTTATTTCTGATGAGAGTTTCCTCATATAACACCCTTGTTGCGGGTGTTATGGAATGAATTCTATAGCATAGTATCCATTCGCTATATCAGTATTTTTTTGGTAAATCAATTATGATAGCATTGCTAAGTTATTTACCATGTGTAGTGATTGGAAGCCTCTGTCTCTATTCACGTACAGACAAATAGAAATAAACTTCCTAAATTCTTCTAATATGGCTTTTTTATACTGGAGTCTCCCCTGTATTATGCATGAATGTTTATATTTATGCACAATTCATCTGTAGCCTATGGTTTGAGAAGGAGCAGAGGCTTATCTCACTGTGGATCAGTCTTCTGTTAGACTGAAAGAATAATGTTTAATTTGGAGTGGTCAACATATGATCTGTTTGAATCTCCCAAGGCCACCTTGCCCCTCCGCACATTGTGTTGGCTGCTGTCGCTGAACCCACACTCCCACAGGAAACCTGTCTGCTGTTTTCCCTTGCTTCCTCCTTCCTGTCCTCCCTCCTTTTGCTTCCTTCCCTTCTTCTTTCCTGTCTTCTGCTATACAGAGCCATCACCATAAGATGGTTGTCACAGTTACTACCACATTTCAGTGGTACATACAGTGGTAGCTCTAGTGCAGTCCCTGATGGGTTCTGGAAAGTCCAGTACAACCCTTGACACCAGGAACATGCCCACGTCTCTTGTAAACAAACAGAAAACATGTTAAAAATCCATCTTTTTAATATGGCCTTTCAATCTAGTTAATCTTCATGTGCCAGAACAGCACAATTAGGTCTCTCAGAGTCACATTTTCATGCACAGTATTCACAAAATCAGCCTAGCAGTTGAACACATTGCCCCCAACAGTTGATAACAACATGGTGTCAGCCATTTGCCATGTACAGAGCTTTTTGTTTTTTTCCTAAACAAAATAAAAATAACCTGTGACAAAATATATCTCAAGAAATCTGTTGCTTTTTCCCATTTGGATGCTTTATCATCCCAGCCAATGTAACATATTAATACAATCCACCACCAGCCCTCACCAAAACCAAAACAAGATTGCTATATTTTGCATGCTATATTTTGGTTAACTATGGCGTAGAGGGACACTGGAGTAACCATTGGGGTCAAAAAGTACAAGAAGTGTGTATGAAACCTATACGCTAATCCTAACCCTGACCCCAACCACATGGCTGACTCTACTGCTAACTGTCCATACACTGGAGTCAGAAAGTCCTCTACAACTCACTCAATGCAAGTTTTGTTATCCTGGTGCATGAGGATTAAGCTGTTCTATTTTAATTTTTTTTTTAAATGATCTACTGACTTTGGTTGGTGTCAGTTTTTCAAGATATTCTTTTGCATACCACTTCAGTTGCTGTTCTAGAAAGGAAGTCTAGAACTATTTAAAATAGGTAAATAATTCAGATAGTTAATTATGAGGAAAGTTAATGAATTTGAAGCACAGACAAATGATGGTTATGTTTGTATTTTAAAATGAAAATGAAAAGAGATCTACACATAGTTCCTGTGCAAATGAGATCATAATGTGAACGCAAGTTCACTTCATTTCAATGCCCGGCCCATATCCTTTAGCTAGACCTTGAAGTTAGCAATGCAACAAAACAGGAACTCCACCCTAGCTTTATGAATTGCAGAGCTGAGTTGCTAGTTTCTGACCATCTGCCCATTCTTCCTGTTATGACAGAGCTCATGAGTTTCAGGATGATAAGTGGAGGGACATATTTTATCCTTCATCACTTAACCCATAAAATGCAAAATCCCTATTCTATGATATTTAATAGCAGAATTCCCCTTCCTATGAGTTTTAATCAGGCATTCATCCTAAATGTGTGTTTTCTTGAACATATTAGCGAGTTGTGTGTGCACTTGGTTTAATCATATTCACTTATTGACCTTTCATATTTTTCAGGCTCACATGTTTCACTGGACCCACCATCACTTAGCATCCAAAAATCTGTTATTACTGTAACTGCAAATGATACACTACAGATTACTTGCAGGTAAGGATCAAACATCAAGATGGAGATATTTTGTATATAGAAACAAACCCCCCCACCCCCCCATTACTTCCTTACTTTAATAGTGTGTCTTCTTTGGTTAACATGGGTATGCAGTATAAGAGACAGTTATGTAACGTAAAAATAAGTTAAGATTTTTCAGGAAATGCAGGAATCTCAAACCAATCTAAATGTTGCCTGGTTCAAATGTTTGCAGTTTAAAGATCTGGAAAAAAGATTGAAGATCTCTAAGTGTTGCATAGACTATAAGAATTAAAGATTTTATTGTATGCATCTCTCTGTATGTGCATACATTCAGGATATTTGTATACTAGCTCTCATTCAGATATGTGTATCAGGGGTTGTATATGAGAATTGGAATAAACACTTGTGACTTGACCTCTGTCCTTTGCATACTTCCAAAACTGGATAGTCTGAAGAGATCACAAGCCAGCTGTTCCACCCCATGCCTAAGATCACTGATCTGCCCATAAATTGACTGATCTATCCATAGCTCGATCTTTGTAATTCAGATTGCAATGTGACATAAAGAGGTCATGGCTAATATCCTGTTGCCTGAATGTGGAGTGGGAGGGAAATAGTGCGCTTTTTTCCCTGCTATAACACGTTACCCATTGTATGCCGAGTCATATGGGATCACATATCCAGTGTGAGAATGGACATGTAACAGGGAGCCTGGCAGAAATGGCTGCACTTTTGATTTCCCTTCTATTTTGTGTTCAAGCAACTGGACATTGGCCCATGTATTTCAAGGGAAGGCAAAACCCTACCTGTGCCTTGGATCTAGAGGAGTATGCTAGGAGACAAGTGCCAGAAGTGAGCAGGGCCAAAGCCATTAGCAGGTGCATTCAGACTGAAAACTAGACAAGAGCACCAGTCCTTCCTCTCCCCCCGCCCTTTCTACCATTCTACCCTTTCTCTCTTTGTAAATACTCCTCCCTCCTCTTTTTCTCCACCTAGGGAGCTTCCAGAGAAGGAACAGATTGCTCTTGCCAGAGGTCTGAACTGATTGCTTGCATAGGACTTTAAAATTATGCCAAAGGCTGCATAAAATTAGGCTGATGGCTGGAGTGTGCTGAGCCCTACTTATCATGGCAGTTTAGCCTGGCAGAAGGTGTTTCCCAGATTCCCCAAAGTGGCAGTCTCTGAGAGTGAAGGCACACCTGGTATGCAATATTTGGTTGCCATTGGAAAATCAGAACATGGCAACATTTTGGGTTACCATTCTCACAGTCTCCCACTTAGCATGGTCACAGGCTCTCCTATTTGGTGGACAATGGCTGTTGTACTCCAAAAAGGTAACCTTTCCAAACTCTGTGGAAGACAGCTTTCAAGACTCATGCAGATGGCCCTGTGCACCAACCTCCATTCCTTCCCTCAGAGTAGCCCTCACATAAAACCAATTTCTGGCAAGGAAGTTATGGATTTAGGAGAGAGATTGTTAATGTAGGTTATGCTTATAATTTCTAGGCTCATCCTCCATAACGTTTGAATGTCCCCATTCATCTTTCTTTTCTTTTTCTTTTTGTACCAATCTGTTTCCCTGTATCCATAAGATGGGGGATTCACTTACGTTTTATTTTTGGAACATCACTTAATCAAAGTCACCATCACTTAAAGCTGTATGGATTTCTTGTATACATGGTGGGGGAGGGGGTGCTAAACATATGCAGCATTGTTCAAGGATCCCAGTCGTGCTTTTCCCATGTTCTTAGAAACTAATACAGTGTACAGAGTTTTCCTGACTGTGGGCTGAAACCAGATTACACACATGGAAACAAATGAGACTTAATTACTCCCAACTAATGCAAGTCCCATGATTTCAGTGGCTCTGCTTAAACCATGATCAAGTCTGAATCCAGCCCAGTGCCTTCTTTCAAGTGAGGAATTTTAAGTCTCAATTCAGACATCATACAAACTGTGCTTAGGTAAATGTAATTGTGATTTCATGCAATGTTAGTATTTGTAACCAGGTATCAAACATGATTTAGAAGCCATGGTGTAAAGTGGGTTTGCATACCATGATCTGTGCTAACTATGGGTGATGTCATGCTTGAATTGAGAAGACATGGTTAAAAGCCATTCTGTCGCTCCTTCTCCTGAAACTATTACACTTATAGAAGCAGGAGAGGTGGACAGGTAGCAAATGAAAGCAGACATATGGCTCTAAACCACAGTGGTCTATATGTTCGGTATGCCATTGCTGAGTTTACGCAAAAATATAAAAACAACCAACAAATGAATAAATAGAACACATATTGCAGCACGTATTTGCTATCAAAGAGAGGTTGAACATTCAAAAGGGAATGGGAATCATGAGTCATCTTATGGGTCAAATATGGCCTGAGGCAATTCTTACAGCCCCTGAAGCCCCCATTTGCCTGCTGCATTCCTCTGAGTATGTATGCTTGTAAGTAAGTAAGCAAGCAATTAAGTAAGTAAATGAAAGAATTGTACCTCCAAAAACCTCCATGGGGGCTTGATTCACCTCTAAAGCAAGGTATACCATATATACCACCTGATTATACGTAAAAATGTATCAGTGTAAGAAAGGGAGGAAAACAGCCCGAAAAACCCACAACAACTATCTTAATAATCTTCACTTAAAAAATTGCTGTGTATCGGCTGTGCTGGTGAACCTCTGAGAACAGATTGATACGTAATCCATATTTTGAGTTGGTAAGGAATATAGTTGACCAGTTACTTGTCCAGTCAACCAGAGTGCCAGTCATTGTGCTTCCTTGAGTTTATCCCAATAGTGATAATAACAACAGTAATTGTTACTTGCTGTCAAGTGGATTATGATCACCCTTTCCAGGGTTTTCGATCTGTAGAGTACTCATGAATGATTTACTGTTTCCTTCTGGGGATGCTCTGGGCTGTGTAGCTTGCTCAAGGTTACACAGGCTGGCTCTTCTTGGAAGCACAATGAGAAATTAAACTGCAATCCCTGGCTCTGCTGCCAGGTGCTGCAACTCACTGAGCTATCTAGCCAGCTCTTGAGTTTAAAATACCTGTTTAAAATTTCCTATACCATCTTGAGTTATTAGCATGCATGGCTTCTTGTGATAGCTTAATTAAGCATAACCACTAATTAATTAAAGTTAAGTACTAATGAAAACAGTTTCCAAAGAATTAGCTATGCTTGTCTGTCTCAGCATGTTGGCAAAATTAAAGGGGAAGGCAGGTGGAAGTAAAATATTTTGGCAGTTTAAAGACTAATATATCTATTTCAGTGTGAGCTTTGCTATGTCAAAATTCACTTATTTTGATCCAGGAAAGCTCACACTGAAAAAAATCTGATAGTCTTTAAATTGCCATTATAGTTTACTTTCCCTGCTTTCCCCCCTTAATTCATGCCAACATACCAATGAAAACAAGATCCCATCACAGGAAGTGGATGGTTTCTATGTGCTTGTCTCTGTCTCATAGGTTCCCATACTTTTTTGCCCCGTAGACCACTTGCCGACTTATTTGTTTTCCGTAGACCCCCTATGCAATCGTAACGACTACAAAATATGTATAAAATTTTGTACTTACTTTTCTTAGGCACTCCTAAAGAAGATGATTTTGATTTACTTGACTTTTACCTATTTTCTATCTATATTTTTGAACGTATTTTTAAGCCACTTTTCTTCTCAAAACTCAGAAAGCAACTGAACGTCTCTAACACTCCTATTTATCAATTATGAATCAAACAAGTCTGTGCAAAACTTTGATACAAGTCTAAACAAGTACGTACATGCGCAATGTGTGTGCCCGTATAGCTCAGTAATGAGAAATGACAAAATGTCGTCGATCCCATTTACAACACACCGACATTTACTGTAAAATTTTACCAATAATTTTACGAACTTACACATGAATGTAGCACACCACAATACAGATAGTACATAGTACCTAATTAAATAATATTATGAAATATTATGTACACAGAATCTGTGTTTGGTGTTATTACGGATCACCTAAATATTTATTATGATCTGTCTAATGGGATCTGCTCACATAGACCCCCATTTACATCTCGTGCACCCCCAATTTTTTTTCTCTTTGACGTGGACTCCCTGCAATTCGAAATCGACCCCTGGGGGTCCATATAAACCACTTTGGGAACCTATGGTCTAGATGAACAGCTGCTTAATTTGTCAAAAACACACATACAAAATAACATTGTAGTTGAGGTGACATCAGATTATTGGTTCCCAGACTTGGTCCCCCAGATTTTGTTGGAGAAGAGTTTCCAGAATCCTTGACCACTGGGCATGCTGTCAGGGGCATCTAGGAGTTAACACCCAACTACATCTGGGGACCCAAGTTCAGTAATCACTGATTTAAGTGATAGGTGGTTTTCAGTGGGTCATGCTGGTACAGATGTAATCAGAGGGATTGTTTATTAGCTGATACAAACAGCTGTGTGCACCCTCTGTTAGCAACATGGTAATAGCATAGCAGTATTGGTCTTGTATTTTTACACCTCTTCATTTTACCTTTAGCGGTGAAAGGGCTTTGGAATGGCTTTGGCCCAACAATGAGACAAGTTCTGAAAATCGTGTAGCAGTCACTGACTGCACAGACAATGTCTATTGTAAGATGCTCACGCTTACACAAGCAAAGGACAATGACACTGGGACCTACAAGTGCTTTTACCAAGAAAGCCATACAACATCAAGCATTTATGTTTATGTACAAGGTAGGTGTTTCCTGGTCTAATGTTCTTTTCTTGTCTAACATATTAGAAATCAAAGATTAAAGCCTAAGTCCTGTGTTCATTTTCTTCTTCTGTTTGCGAAAATGAGACTTAAGTATAAATAGACCTGCTTGTTTTCAGACTGCATAACTGTGCTTTAAAGCAGACATTCTCAGTCTTTTTTTGGCCATGGCCATAAACCCAATATGAAAGAAATGTAGACTGAATCAGGGTTGTATAAGTTGCATAATGAACCTTAAAAGGTGGTGTGTGAAGAATTGTTTCCAGTCTGTGGCCCCCCTTCAAATGTTTCAGGGGGCCCCAACGGGGCATTTGGCCCCTGTTGAGAATGGCTGTTTTAAAAGGCCCATGGACTCATTATCTTTTGAGAGAAAAAGAAACTTGTGTTCTTGAACGCTTTCACGGCCGGGATCTGATGGTTGTTGTGGGTTTTTCGGGCTATTTGGCCGTGTTCTGGAGGTTTTTCTTCCCAACATTTCACTAGTCTCTGTGGCTGGCATCTTCAGAGGACAGGAGCTAGAATAAGCTAGAAAGATAGAATTCTAGCTCCTGGCCTCTGAAGATGCCAGCCACAGAGACTAGCGAAATGTTAGGAAGAAAAACCTCCAGAACACGGCCAAACAGCCTGAAAAACCCACAACAACCAAAAAAAAAAATAAAATAAAAAAAAAACTTGTTTGCTTATATTGGTACTTCCTATAGATGTTACTGAGGTTTCTCGTCGCAAGGAAAATAATAGATACTTGGAACTTCACTTGTCAAAATAATATGTTGTCTCTGTGGTACATTGCACCATTGGTCAATAGTATAAGCTGGAAGAACTGTGGTGGTAAAAGGCTAGATACATTCAGAGTCAGATTTCAATTTAATCTGTTGGCCGAAGCAAACTCCATTCTTGTTGCAAATAGACCCAAGGGTCAGTTCACACAGTGTTTGTTATGGCATTTTAAAAAAAAGCATACCACAATGTGTCACAACCAACCATCAGCTGCAGATTCCTAGACTGTGTCCACAAGGTGAAGTACATTATGCATGCCATGTGTAGGTTGTTTTGTTATGCAGATGCCATATCCATATAGAAAACAGCTTCTGTAAAGCTATTCTCAGTAAATATTGCATGAAATTTGGTTCTGTGTAACATCAGATGAAATAAAAAAATACTTACAGTTATGTGCTCATGTCAGGATAAGTAATTTGTTTATTAGGAAGGACTACATTGTAATAAAAGAAGCCATAGTTATATGTATAGATTGAGATTAAGATGGGAAAAAGCTGGCATGGTTTAAACCAAGGATGAGAAACCAGGGGTATTCCGCATGTTGACTACAACTCCCATAACTCCCCCCCCCCATTAGCCATTTTTCTTTGGGCTCATGAGAGCTGGCATCCAATGAAATCTGAAAGGCCACAGGTTCTGCATCTTAATCTTAAAACCATGCTTCACAATATAGCTTTCTGACAGCACTTTTTTTTTACCTTCATGAAGTACAGGGAGGATTTCTGTGACATGTCACATTTTCTCTGCAGTCTACATTTGAACCCATAAGTTCCAACAAGTTTATGAGTAATCTGGCCTTTCTCACCAGATTACTCATAAACATGTTCAAACCCACCCATTAACTCAAACATAGGTTGCAAGGGAAAAAGTGACATGTCATAGAAATCCTCCCCTTATTAATGAGCCACTGATCAATCTCATACTCTTTTAAGAAGTCTCTTTCTCTTTTACTCAGTGACACATTATTTCAGCACTCCAGCCTGTTGACTGATTCCATCAGGTGCCAATGGAACCAAACCTACCTCATATTCCATAGATGGATTGCAGTCTTCCACCGTGTAGTTACTTGTTTTCACTCCTGTATATCTTTTAGATTCCAAAATAGGTTCTTACAAACTATTTGTATTTACTTTACTCTTCTAGATTTTATGGATCTTCCAGATTACAGATCTCCATTTGTGACATCAGTTAGTGATCAACCTGGTGCTATATACATAACTGGCAACAAAACGGTGGTGATACCATGCCTTGGGTCCACATCAGACTTAAATGTTTCACTTCATGCGGTAAGACAAAGAAGCATGATGGCTGTTCTCATTTGTCAAGTTCACATCACTTATTTTTGAAACATAGACATGTTACTTTTTAAAATAAATTGTAACTTCCCTTGCCAGATAGAGGATTCCATGGTCCAAATAGAGGATTCCATGGTCCAAATAGCAAGTCTTCCAAACTCTGTTTCATTTGTTTGTTTATTATTTTACTTCAGAATGGGAAGGATAAGTCTTGTGTGGAAGAGTGTATGCAGGAAGGAAAAGAAGAGTGTGGTTGTGGCTTAATTTTCTAGAACCTTTTAAGAAAATATTACAAATTTAACTGATTGTTATTCTGATGTTCATGCAGAAGTATCCAGACAAAATCTTTGTTCCTGATGGTAAAATGATAACATGGGAGAGTCAGAAGGGTTTCATTATTCCCTCCAGCTTGATCAGCGATGTAGGGATGGTCTTCTGCAAAGCTAAGATAGATGGTGAAAGCTATCAGTCTGGGATGTACATTGTGGCAGTTGTTGGTAAGTCATGTACTATTTTCTGTGGACATCTTTGTTATTGAGATTTTATTTGCATAGACCAATGGGAGTGCTGGAGGGGCGGAGTCACGAGGTATAAGAGACTCAGCAGGAGGAGGAGTGGAGATAGACATAGATAGGGTTTTGGGAGATAGAGTTTTGGAGTTTGGGTGGGAAAGTGGTGGTTGAGAGGGATAAAGGAGAATGTTTGTTTAAGATTTAACAACATTGCTTGTTCTGTCAACACTTGTATCAATAAACAATTTCTATTCGGTTCTTTTAAAATGACATATGGCCTGGACCTTGATTATTAATAATAGGTATTGTTGATGAAATCAATTGGTGGGAGCTGAGGGGCATGTAGCATGGGCTCCTTTGTTTGGTGAAATAATCAGGAGCCATGTGGAATCGTGACAAATTGGTGGCACAGTGCTGAGATACGAAGCAATCCAGTGAAAAGTTGAATGGGCTTGAGTTTAAAGGTATTCCTAGCTAGAAGGGGTTAGGATCTGTGGTAAGAAGTGGTTACCCGTTAGAGTCTTGGTGAAGACTTAGTTTTGGGGCTTCTGAACCCAGATCTGGGGAATCCTAAGAGAAGGAAAATACCTACTCAAGAAAAACCATTTTTTTACCTCAGTTTTTACAAGACCTAGTGGCTAGCTCAAAAATTTGGAGCTCTGAGGGAAAAGAGCAGTAGCGGATGGAGTAGAAGCCTAAGTCAGAATAAATCTGAGGTGATAATAAAAGCTAAGCAGAAAGTTGTTCTTGTGTTTGGAGACAAGAATAGTCTAGACAGAGAATTATTGTGACAAGGGTTGTGAGCTTGGGAGTAGCTGAGGCAAGCTGCTTGAAAAGCACAACCTAGTTACAAGGAAAGCCACTGAAAGAGAGGAAACAGGCTTATACTTTTGGCTTTTGTGAGGGAAAAGAACCAGTCCAGGTTAATAAGAAATTGTATTGTTTATGCCACCCAAAAGAAGTAAAAAGTCAGTTATGGAGGCACAGGCTGAGCTCCACTGTACTGAGGGAAATGGAAACCCTCAAATTCAGAGAGAAGAAGAAACTGGGGGACCTGTATTGATTGCCTCAGAGGGAGAAAATATTCAAAGCTCCCAAGATTTTGAAAAATGGAAGCTAGAACAAGAATTTAAACTGAAAGAGCTAGCTATGAAAAACCAGTTAGAATTAGAAATTAAGGAAAGAGAATATATTCTCGAAGGCAGACATTAAGGAAAGAGAACTTGAAAGGCAAAGGGAATTTGAGGACAGAGAACTAGAAATTAAAGAAAGAGAAAGAGAAATGCAATTCCAAATTGAGATGAAGAAATTGAAATTAGCTGCTCAAAATCATCATCATCATCATAATTCCAGTGTGGGAAATCTCTCAAAAATCGACCTAAAGAAATTTCCCCAATATAGGAAGGGGGATTGTCCTGAATCTTTCCTGATTTCATTTGAGAGAGCTTGTTGGGACTTTGAGGTTAAAGATGATGAGAGGATGATAATTTTAAGATCACAAATAAGTGGAGTTTTAGCTGAGCTTTATTCTCAGATGCCTCTGGAGCAAGCTAGAGATTTTGAGGTTTATAGAAAGATGGTGTATTCCAGATTTGGGATTAATTCAGAGCACCTCAGAAGGAAATTTAGATCAATTTCAAAGAAACCTGAGGAGTCTTTTACCCAACTTGAGGCATGTTTGACGCAGTATCTCAATAAATGGCTGGAACAGGAACATGTTTCTACCTTAGAACAAATGAAAAATATGATTGGATTAGAACAATTTTATTCAAATTTGCCAGGGGAATTGCATTATCTGGTCAAGGATAGGGACCCTAAAAATGTGCTACAAGCGTCTGAATATTCTGATTCTATTAGTGAGATCAGAGATCCTCGATTCTCTGAGGTAAAAATTGACAGAAAAGGATGGGACAACAGTAGGAGAATATCCCAATCCAGCGGAAGTTACCTCAGTCAGGAGCAAGCTAAAGGAAGCCATTTTAGAGCCAAACCCCCATTCCCACAGCATAGTCCCCTGAAATCTAATAGTTCTGAGGGAAAAGTTAATAAAACCCTTTATTTTGAACCTAAGGCCAGTAAACAATGTTATGCGTGTGGTGAGAAAGGTCATTTTTGGGCTCAGTGTGAAATTCAAAAGAATAGGGATTTTAGTCAGCCTAAAGGTGGAAATTACATTCAGCCTTAAAAGGTATTTTGTGTGCAGCATACGAGTAATAGGGTGCAGTAATCGGCAGTTGAAGTTGAGGCCTCTACCCACCACAGCACTGTTGCTAAGGAAACGGACTTGGCAGAGAGCCCAGAAATTCCTGAAACTAGAGTGGTACAATGTTTCCTAATCAAGTGCGATCAGGATTTATTGAATAACTCTGGAAAGCCTATTTTTATTGACAACGTAAAGTATCTGGGTATAAAAGATACATGTTCTCAAATTATTATTTGTCACTCAGACATCATTCCTAAAGAGAATATGTTGGAACAGAACATCACCCTCAAAGGCATTAGCTCAGACATGGTGGTTCTGCTAATGGCCAGAGTAGCAGTGAAATACCATGAGTGGTCTGGTATATGGAAGGTAGCAGTGTCAGACCAAATCCCTGCTCCTTGTCTGATTGGTTTAGATCTAGCCAAGCATGTGCAGAGTGTTTTAACAGTAACCTGCTCTCAGGGGAGGCAGATTGAAGCCACTGAGGAAAGCACTGAAACTAGCGATGAAAGACCCATTTTAGAGGAACATACTGAAATGAGGGAGACAGCTGATTTAGTGCTAATGAGAAATCCTAATAGTTCCTCCTTTATTAATGAGCAGAAGGAAGATATTGCTTTAATTGATTGCTTTGGAAAAGTTAATGAGAATCCCATTCCACTGACCCCTGAACACCCAGAGAGATATTGTGTGGAAAAATATTTATTATATAGAGAAATTTTAATGGGACCTCATGGGGGGGGAGGACCCCACAAATAATTGTCCCTGTTAAGTACAGAGAAAAGATTATAGAAAAGGCACAGAGAGATGTATGTGGGGCACACATGGGCATCTCTCGCACCAAGCAAAGAGTGGCACAGAACTTTTATTGGCCTGGAATGGGGAAGCAAGTGAAACAATCTTGTCAAAGCTGTAATACTTGCCAAAAATGAGGTACTGGAAATGACAAGACAAAGGCTAAGCTATGCTCATTACCAGTGATCTTGACCCCTTGCCAACACGTGGGTCTGCAAAAGTCCTTAGAAATAGCAGAGTAAAGCTTGGGGGGTGCTCAAGAAAAGAATAAAGGCTGGTGTGATGAAAAGGCCCGGGAAAGAGCATTCTGTCCCGAGGATGAAGTGGTGATTCTGAGACCCATAGAGGGGAGTGAATTGCAGTTAGCATGGTCAGGACCTGTAGATATGTTATCACAGCACAGGAAAGCTGAAGGGACTAGTATTGGGAAGGCTCCACATGCAGCTGCAAAAGCACTGAAAATCCTAAAAGGCAGACCCCTACCTGAGAAACCAGAGATTAAAGGGATAGAACCAGATGATGAAAATCTCAATACATCTGAAATAAGCCAAGTGTTTGAGCTTGCACTTAAAAGAAACTTGCCTGTGAATCTTGAGGTGACCCGTGATAGTGGTCCCCCACATATGAAGAGCTTTGCGACAAAAGTACCTGTGGGCGAGTTTATTGGTGAGGGTGAAGACAAGAGCAAAAAGTTTTCAAAGAAGAACACAGCCATAGCTGTTCTGGAGGAGTTGAAGAAACTGCCTACCTTTCCTAAAGTTGAGAAAGCGAAGCCACTAATCGAAAAGAAAACAGGCTTCACCCAAAAGAGGTGAGCCGAGGACATCCAGTGGATGTCAAAGTGCCAGGTAGCTTTCGATCGTCTGAAGAGAGTGCGGACTTCAGGACCTGTCCTTGTTGCACCGGACTTTGACCGGTGGATGCTGATCCTGCAAGACTTTGACTTTGAGATCCTCAGCATAACCACTCGGAATGTGGTTGCTGACACCTTGTCTGAAAGACCAAATGACTAACGGGTGGATAAAAGTTTGCAATATTGTATTAAATGTTCTGTTTGTGTAATAGTTATGGATTATGATTAAAGTGCAGAGTTTGCTTGGATGTTGATGAACTGAGAGGTGTATAGTGATGGTAAAAATAGTGGTGAGTATCCTTATTGATGTAGAGGTAGTGTAATGTAATTTGTATTGATGTAAGTAATGCGAGAGGTTAATATGTCTTTATTAATGCAAATGTAATGTAATGTAATTTATATTAATGTGAGTAATGCAAAAGGTTAATATGTCTTTGTTGATGTAAGAGTAATGTGATATATCCTTAGTGATGTGTAAATAATGTAAGAGGTTGATATTTGTATTCTTTCATAAACCTTTGTTTGTTTATGAGGGCAAACCGTTAAGTTTCCCCTCCTAAAACAAACTTATTAAGGGGAGAGGAATGTGGCATTCGCCCAGGTCATGAATATTCATATGTAATTTGCATAGATCAATCGGAGTGCTGGAGGGGCGGAGTCACGAGGTATAAGAGAATCAGCAGGAGGAGGAGGAGTGGAGATAGACATAGATAGGGTTTTGGAAGATAGAGAGTTTTGGATTTTGGGTGGGAAAGTGGTGGTTGAGAGGGATAAAGGAGAATGTTTGTTTAAGATTTAACAACATTGCTTGTTCTGTCAACATATGGCCTGGACCTTGATTATTAATAATAGGTATTGTTGATAAAATCAACTGGTGGCAGCTGAGGGGCAAGTAGCGTGGGCTCCTTTGTTTGGTGAAACAATCAGGGGCCACGTGGAATCGTGACAGTCATGTACTATTTTCTGTGGACTTCTTTGCTATTGAGATTTTGTTTGGTATATTAAAAACATTTGTTTTAAATGGCACTGTTGTGATTGCCGGTGAACATGGAAATGTGTATTTATCTATTTCAGCCTTCTCCAGCCCTGGTACCCTCCAAATGTGTTTGGATTACATTCTCCATCATTTCCCAATAGGTCAGCAGCTTGTGTGCCCAGGGATGATGGGAGTTCAACCATTCAGTGGTCCCTGGGTTGGCAAATTCTGTTTTATTCAATGTGGGTTTCCTTCAAAGTGGTGTTCCTCTTTTGTTTCTCTCCATAGGATATAAAATCCATGACCTTACCATGGCTCCTCCTCATCAAGTAGAACTGGCAGCAGGAGAGAAGTTAGCTTTGAACTGTACTGCAAGGACTGAACTGAATGTGGCTATTATGTTTGAGTGGGACTATCCATCAAAGAAGGCAACAGCAAACAAGGTAGCTTTTCCTTTAAAGTATAATATGTTGGATTGAGGCCTAAAGAGGCCCTTGTATAAGTCATTTCATTTTTAGCATCCAGAAACACACCAGTAATTATGTGTTTCAGATTTGCATCCTCAAATTTAGAGTTATTAATGTGTTGTGTTTATCTGCTTGTGCCTATGTCAGGGTAAATTAGAAAGTAGGAACCAGAAATTTACACACGCAGCTTGGAAAAATTAATTTTTTGGACCACAACTCCCAGAATGTGGAAACTGAGGACCAAAAGAGATCCTGGGCGCTGAAGTGAGAAAAGTAACATTTCAGAGTTCTGCTTACACTTTGTTCACACATGCACACACACTCCACTTCTGCCTCTGGAATGGCATTGGTAAAATTGGCAATTCTGCTCCTTCCAGTGGCGGTGAGCAGCTCCTGGGAATGAACTCCATTTTGTTCAGTTGGAAATTATGTACATAGAAAGCACAAAGCTTTAAGAATGAAGAGAAGCAGATATAAAAAAGGGCAAGGCTCTTGCATCTTTTAAGAGTTATATGGATAAGGAAATTACTTCATAGGTGCAGTATTTCAAAGCCCTGCAGCCTTGCTGAATTCCCTTTTACCTATGCAGCAGACTTGTATAAAAGTCCCCAAAATTTTACTGGCACAAAAATGTAATTACTAGCCCAGTTAGTCATGCATTTCTGCATAGGTAACTTACATTTTAACTGCAAGCCCATTCCTAACCAGGTTACCAAAGCTTTCTCATCTGCTTGTCTGGCAGCAGTCCTTCTTGGTAGGTGAAGAGAGCTGTATTTAGAAATACAGGAGCTCCATCCACAGCTCACTCTGCTCAGCCTGATAAAGCGTCCACCTGATTTTACATGTTGGTGAAAGAAGCTGAAAGGGTGATATTGGAATGAATTCCTTTCAATTCTGTTACAGAAAAAGCATGTTACAGTTAGGGATGTGGTGACGTCATCACGTAATGAAGTGAAGAAGTTTGTAAGCACTCTTATCATAGAGCATGTGACTCTATATGATGGAGGTCAATACAGCTGCACAGCCTCCAGCAGCCGAGTGACTAAGAAAAACAGTGTTTACGTCATCGTACATGGTAAGCCATATATCTGTGGATTTACTTGCCTGTATTGTATAATAAAGAAGGGACGTGGTGGCGCTGTGGGTTAAACCGCAGAAGCCTCTGTGCTGCAAGGTCGGAAGACCAGCAGTCGTAAGATCGAATCCACGCGACGGAGTGAGCTCCTGTCGCTTGTCCCAGCTCCTGCCAACCTAGCAGTTCGAAAGCATGTAAATGCGAGTAGATAAATGGGTACCACCACAGTGGGAAGGTAAGGGCGTTCCGTGTCTAGTCGCGCTGGCCACGTGACCACAGAAACTGTCTATAGACAAACGCTGGCTCTACGGCTTGGAAATGGGGATGAGCACCGCCCCCTAAAGTTGGACATGACTGGACTAAATGGCAAAGGGAACCTTAACCTTAACCTAATTGTATAATAAGGAATTGATGTTAATATATTATAATTTTCAGAGAGGCAGTGGTGTTAGTCTGTTTCAGCAAAAACAAAAACAAGTGTGTAGTGATACCTTTAAGGAGTGGATTGCAATCTATGAAAACTCACACAGAAATAAATTTGTTAGTTTCAAACGTCCTACAATACTGTTTGTTTCTCTTATGTTTTTGCTTTAATATATTGTGATATATTTCATGACAGAGAGTGACTGAAGTCCAATAGTAAGTTGCAACCAGAGTAGGCCCATTGAATCAGTGGAATTTATGGAAGAGTTGATTCACCAAATTCCCACTGATACAGTGGATCTACTCTAGTTGCAACACACTGCTGGATTTCAGCTACTGATGCAGAGTGGATGCATAGACAGGTTTGGCTTGATGATATCACCTCATTTGTTTTGGTACTGTGTACAGCAAGAGAAATAGGTAACCAGACATCACACTGTTGTTTTCAGCTGCAACAGTGCAGTAAGTTTCCCTTGTTACTAAAGGACTTTTGCCTTTATTTAAAAATGTATGAGCAATAAGAAAACATGCCTCTCTGGAGAAGGACGAAAGAACTTGAATTGTCTCACATTATTGTTGTATTTTAAAATCTTGACAGAAAAACCCTTTATCACTTTGGGCAGAATGCCTTCTTTCGTGGAGACAAAACTGAGTGAATCAACTAAAATTCCTGTTATGTTTAGAGGCTATCCTCCTCCAGATGCAAAATGGTAAGAATAGAACAACTCGGGGAATGGGAATCCTTGAAATAAAGGAAAATGTATAGTTCTCCATTGGTGGGGGGGGAGCACTCTGATTCAATTTTGTTTATGTATAATTATTGTATTTTATTTGTTTATTTGTTTGTTGTTCTGTTTGTTCTTTTGTTTCTTACAATATATTTTCATTTAATAAAATAAAGATTCAATAATTATATTCGCACGCACACACACTTGGGGACGTGGTGGCGCTGCGGGTTAAACCGCAGAAGCCTCTGTGCTGTAAGATCTATAGATCTGCAGCTGTAAGATCGAATCCACGCGACGGAGTGAGCACCCGTCGCTTGTCCCAGCTCCCGCCAACCTAGCGGTTCGAAAGCATGCAAATGCGAGTAGATAAATAGGGACCACCTCGGTGGGAAGGTAACAGCGTTCCGTGTCTAAGTCGCACTGGCCACGTGACCACGGAAGATTGTCTTCGGACAAACGCTGGCTCTATGGCTTGGAAACGGGGATGAGCACCGCCCCCTAGAGTCGAACACGACTGGACAAATTGTCAAGGGGAACCTTTACCTTTTACACACACACACAAGAATAGAACAACTCTTGCTCTTAACAGTATGTTCCTCTCCCTTTCTCTCTCTCTGTACAGTTCATTTTGTTAGTATTTTTATACTGCCTTTCATAAAAATAATGAAGGCAGAACTCAGCAAATCTAAAAGAAGAAAACAATAAAAACAATAGAATAGCAGCACATCTATCATTTTTTTAAAAAAAATGGCCTGAATTCAGTTGCTGGCCCCTGTAAGAGTTAGACCCATTGAGTCAATTCTTAAAGATTCAGATCAACACTTATACAAATCTTGTTGATTCGGTGAGTCTACTGTATTGTAGAAATGGCAATTGGACTTAGGTCATTAAAAAGCAACAACACTGCTGAAGTGCTAGAGACTCATTGTCTATGAGACAATAAACAGGATAGTTCATATTTTGTTGGTTCTAAATATGTTTTCGTAATGCTTTTACCTAACATTTTTAATATAATGTTATTAATTCTTCTGTAATATTTAAATAATTTACTATTCTTAGCATTTGATATTGTGTTTTTAATTATGTAATCCTTTTTGGTTCCTTTTTTAGGAGACAAGTAGAGTAAAAATATTTTAAATGAATGAATAAATACAATAAACTATATATTACAGTGACAATGTAATAGAAATACTTGCCTTTCGTTTTTAGTTGCTTTGAAGAAGTCAAAAGTTGAAGCATTTTCCTTTAAGATTTTAATATTTCTGTTACTTTGGTCATGATAATAATTGCATGTTTTTACTGATTAAGTGCATCCTCTTGGACAGACTTATCTGAAGTGCTGTTTGATGTTTTAAAAGTCTCTCCCCCCCCCCCCCCCCCCCGGCCAGGAGAAGATCTTTGTTTCACCCTTTGATGGTCACTGGGTGGCCATGGGTGTCAGTCTTTCCCCCTCAGCGTATCTACCTGACAGAAATTTTGTGTAGAAATATGTAAATCCCACATACTTTGCCATGAGGTCCTCAGAAGAAGGTTAGATACATATGTGGTGCTATATTTCCCCTGTATAAATATTGTATTTTTCAAACTTACTAAATCAACTGTTTCTTTGGCAGGTATAAAAATGGAAATCCTATAGCTGCAAATCGTACAGTTAAACTTGGTTACTCCTTGACAATTACTGAAATAAGTGAAAGAGATGCTGGGAATTATACCATTGTGCTGACCAATCCCATTAATAAGGAGCAAGAGAAGCACACATTTCATCTGGTTGTGAATGGTAAAATTCATTGTCTTAAATTCTTCTTTTTTTTTCTTCCATTGCCATCAATGATAAACTGTGTAGGGGTGGTGATATTTCATCCCCCTATTTACAATGGAAAACTCATTCCCAAATTAGACTGTTCAGGTAGCAAGCTGGAGAGCTATCCAAATTATAATCTTCAAATAGCAAACTATTGTAGCAATATAGCTGTCCAAAATATGAAATGGGCCTCACTAATGGGCCTCCCATCATCCTTAGCCCATTACTAAAGATGTTGTGGACTGAGAATGTAGCTCAGTGATAAACTAAACCATGGCAATTTACTTTTACAAGTAATTTATAGCCATTATGGTCCAAGGTCCTGAAAGGAGTAAATTGCTTTTATTGTTAAAATTTATTAAAAATAACTTTTTGCTTTTTCTGTTTTTCAAATATAACTAAAATAATTAGTTCTTAGTTTCTTAAAAATATGAATGCTACAGGTCTATGATATGCAGTACAAAACTTAGTTTCCTGCCATCTGTCTCCTCATCGCAACCACACAAAATTGTATGAAGTAACAGCTTGAAGCACAGCACAAGCCACCACTTGGATCATGTGATATTTCTTCTCTACTGTTTAGTGAGGCCATACTCTGTAGAAATAAAAGTAACTAAAATGTTACAGATATGCTGCAAACGGGATGAAGGTATCCCTTCTTCAGTTAATGCAATTTAGTCTTACCTTTTCCATGGTGGAAGAAACTGATTTCAAGTAACTAGTTGTTTGCAATTTCTTACATTCACACTTTGGACAGAGTTCATGATTTGAATGCAGATAGAGCCTTTACTTCTCCAGGTAAGTCAGGGATGATCTCCAAGACCTTGCCAAACTGCCCCACTGAGTATCATCTAGTCAGTGTAGACTACTGATCTAGGTGGACCAACATTGTTAACTCTTAAGGTGAAAACATCTCTCTAAATTCCCCCCAAGCTTTTTTTTTAATGCATGGCTTGATTTGCAGCAGTAGTGATAACATTCTCTCTCTCTGACTAATTAGATCAGCTTTTATTTTTCTTAGGGAGATGGGTGGCAAAGTCTGTTATAAAGCATCTATGCAAAGATGCCCAACATCTACAACAGGCCTACTTCATTTATGACCTGTCAGGTTAAACATAGCACTCCAGATGTGTAGAATGGCCAACTGGAGACTTAATGAGGGTTCTGTGCTTCACCGGATCTCTGATTTTATAATCTTATGCAGACAGCAAAAGCAGTAGGTTTATCAAGGCCCAGGTGGGTTAACATCCATTCCACTTCATCGACTTGACTCTATCCTTCATTTTAGTTTATTTTTAAATAGAAACTTTTGGTTGTCCAGATGTTGCACAAAAAAAATGCTATTTTCCATTTGCTGTATAATTTTTCTGTCTTTGTATTCTGTTTTTTTCCTGACTTGGGTGCTCTGTTATACTCCTATGCACACAAACCCTTCCCTTGTTGTTCATGTGTGCCTCACCCATCCTTCCTGCTCTTCATTCACTGTCCTGTCTAGCTTCACCCCTCAAATTCCTTTTGCCCTTAGCTGTTTGGGAAACAATACTGTGTTGTTTCAGAAGCAGCCAGTTGTCAGGCAACATTGTTTCTTTGATACTGTGGTCAACCACAGTGAAGAGGTGAAAACATCTTTTTAACATGGTGGTCCACCAACAACTTTATGGAAATTGAAGATGTTGCCTAGACCAATGTCCATATAAAGCAGGGATGGGGAACTTTCAGCTCATGAGAGGATGTAACCTATGGGTGTTCCCTTTTAGTGTTCAAGTCTTTGGCAGCTTCTCCCTTCTCTCTCCACTATTGTGCTTATCTCCAGTCACAGACTGGAGATAAGTATGAATTACCTCCTCTGGAAATCTTGTGTGATATCAGTCATGTCATTTTGTTCTTTGATGTTGCAGTGGTTTGTACCCAAAAAAAAGTTTTGAAGGGAGATTTGAGAGGGAGACTGATGAAGTGGATTTTATCCAGTATACATCTAGACGTTTAAAAAAAACATACTATGTAAATTTATAAGTTGACTTTCTTGTCAGCTTTGTACATAACAAAAAATTCATTTTCTTTAGCAAAACTCTGGCTTCTGAACAATAAGCTGTCTTCAAAAGTAATTACTCCAACATGAAACAGACAACATCCTAAGCATTTTGTATCAGAGGAAAAAAAAGTACATCAGCTAATTATTCTACTTATTGCCAGGATGTTTATGTTCCTGTTGTAAATAGTTTGGAAGTTACTTGCTTGTGTTATTAATGCTACTGCCACCATTTTTTTTACCTGTGTCTGCATCCCATTGTGCTTGATCCCCACACCTATGTATACCTGTGACCTAAATATTGTACCCCATAGGTCTTAGGAAGTAGTATAATCCTTGAAAGCTCATAGTGAAATAAATTTGTTAATTTTAAAGTCATAACCATAGACATGGGGAATTTCAGTGCAAAACATCTTTAGGCAAAACTTTAAGGGGGTAAACCTCCCAAAATAATGTAATGAAGATTGAGCTGGCTTAGTAGCCACAGAATACTGAGTGAATGTTGCAGCAAGAAGAGAAGACCAGATGGCGTACAGAATGGAGTGAAGAATCATAGAGGAGAGCATGGCTGACTAGAACTCCAAAAAACAGTACTCCATGCTACAACATTTTGTTACAGCCCCCCATCCACCCTGTCCTTGCTAAAACCAGTTTAATTATAGGAGTCCATGAATGTAATTCCTTAACCTATATTTTCCTCTGCAGTTCCACCTCATATTGGGGAGAATGCTCTTCTGGCTCCTGTGGATTCTTACAAGTATGGCTCTACTCAAATCTTAACATGTACCGTGTATGCAGTCCCAGCAGTAACCAGGATTCATTGGTATTGGCAGTTTGAAGAAGAATGTACTTTCAACCCACAGTAAGTTCAGCATGATTTGCTGGCACTAGGGCCTTGTGTTGCTGGCTCTCTTCTTTTGATTCAATTGCTTTAATATTCATCTTTATCTGACTTGTCCTACCCTACATCTCACAACCTAAGATGAGTTGAAGTTGTTTTCCATTGTAATGGTCTTTTTGAAAACCAAATTAGAACACTGCACATTTCCAGAAGCATGAATATATTTTAGTGGCTGACTTACACCATGGTTCTCTCTTCCCTTAGATATCTATCTGAGTTCAGCCCTGAACATTATTTAGGATCATGGCAATGTTCCTTCAACCCCTTCTCATGCTTTACAGATTTCACTTGGCATTTTTCACACACACACTCATTTCAGACTTGAGAGCAACCATGGTTTCCTACTACATAATTAAACCATAGCACACTTCAGACTTGCACATTCCTTTCTCCTCTTATTCACACCAGAATGGATCAGAAGCATCTATTACTCATTTGCAGCAAACCACAGTATTCTGTGACATTAAACCTGGGGAACTGTAGTGTGTTTCTATGCGAGCTGAAAGTTTCTGTGAATTTTAGTCAAAAAAATAACTTTTCCAAGTTCTCATTCAAATGGAGGTTTTAGAATAAACAGATTGGAAGCCAAAGTTTTCCTTGTTTGGATATCATGGAGGTCTGTAGTTATTGTTGTTTTTAGTTCATGGTGAAAGCTTCCAACCTGGTCCTCACTTGCACAAAAGAGGGGAGCAGGAAGTGTGTGAGGCTTGGTCTCACTGCAGTTTTTGCTCATGAGAAGGAAACTGTAGTTTCTCTTTGTAGCTGAAGTTGATGTACTTCATCTGTCATAGTTTTGTGGGCTATCATGTATCTTTATCAAAAATAGGAAAGCTAAAGTCCTTGAGATGCACTATAAGGAGTCTGAACTTCAGTACGTGTACAGAATCTTATAATGTGGTCTGTACTGAATAGTCAATAAGGGTTTGAGGCAAGCTGAAATGTTCTGTACCCTCTTCCTTTTGTTGATGTTTTCCAAGACCTGTTTGATGCCTTCTTTAGCCACTGCTTTGAAGCCTGTGAAGGGCATAAGGAAAACCCCAGTGTCTTGTTTGCAAACTGATGCCAGCCAATCAGGTTCACATTGGCTGTGTCAGAGAGATAATTTTACAAAGTTCATTCCTACTGAAGTAAAAATTGAGAGTGAGGATAGTGCTTCCTCACTTTGAATGTGCAAAAACATTTGTCTTGTTTTCAGGCTTCTTATCCCCAAATGAGACTGCTGTGTGACACTGGGTGTGATGTTTAGATGGAAGACACCCCATCTGTTTAACTCCCTTTTCATTCCTATGATATGACTGTTTGACCGATGACTGTTTTAGATTGTATTCTGTTGTAACTTGTTTACTAAAGTAGCCCTTTGGAGCAATGAAGCTGAATAATAAACCCAACTTTGGACTACAGGAAGAATCAAGACTATATAAAAATATTCATTTCCACCTCTTCCTGACAGTAGACAAAACTTCCTCTGACTCCTCTAAAAATTTGTAAGTGTGAATGCACTTGGGAATTGGCTCCAGCAACACATGTTGCCACAGCACAAAAAAGGCAGATGACTTTCCTCCTTCCTGCCTATATGTGTCTTTGATTGTCGCATCTGAGAAGTATTTTTTTTTTCCTATTAGCACAGTGTTGGGCTGATTAATATGAGCTGTGAGGTGTGCAAGGTGTCTGACAATATAAAATCCACTCCTTTAAGTAATAAATACATTATGCCATGAGTGCAGAGCTAAGGGGAAATATACTCTTGCTGCATCCATGGGCCAGGAAAAGAACTGCTGGATGGTGTGGGTTTGGGGTGGGTGTGATTACGTTATTGCAAGCAGCTTTTAGAATTCTTCCACCAGGAGGGATATGAATTTTCCAAATAAATAAACAATTTACAATTGTTTGTCCAGTTGTTCCTATTCAGATCATTGAGGTGGATCCAAATTTGATCATACAGCTCAATGAGACTGAAACAATCTATCTGGGCATAAGGTTTTAGCTCTGGGCAGTTCCTAGTTCTCAGTTGTAAATGTTGTTGTTGTTCGTACTTATGACAGATCTGGTGTTTGTTATTCTGCTTTTCTTGCTTACGTCCACCCTACTGCTGAATTTGACACTGTCTCTTATCTATGTGAAAGCGTATCTTGGAGGAAGCGCCTTGATTGATGTTAGGGAATGATAGAGTGCACTTCTGACCAGGACCCTCTTCACTTCCCTTATCTTAGGTTTGCACAAGGCCAGACTTCCTTTTAGGAATTAAAAAAAAAGTAGCAGAGAAGGAGCCAGCTTTCCTGTTGTTGTTTTTAAAATCACTTCCACTATCTTCTTCCTTTGGTGCCTGGTCATTTCCTACGCAAAGCCCAGTATCCTAGAGAAATACTTGAGGGAGTCTACTGATTTCTATGTCCCCCTCTGTCTTCCTTCTTCCTCTTGAACCAAATTAGCTCAAATTGTCTATTTTATGAATGGAGGTTTGTTCCCAAAATAGCTGTTTTGCTCCCATCGGTGGCCTGGCTGTGGGCTGACCTAGGCAGAATAATGAAAGAATTTACCTCTAGGTCATGGGGATTTCTATTTTTATGTAGCAGCAAAGTCTTGGAATGTGGGGTATTGTTTATTTATTATATTGCAATGAATCCTGTAACAAAATGTTGCAGTATATTCTCTTCCATAGAACATAAAATATCCTTATTGAAGGTTCCAGCCAGTCATGCCCTGTTTGAAGGATGCTATGAGCTCTAAGGGACTCAAGCTGCTCAGTTCATGCTTCTCACCTTTGCATCCAGTTTTCTCTTTTTCCTACTGACACTGAACATCCCATTGTTCCCATAGATGATTGAACAGGCTCGGACCTCATTTTGGTCTATCTTCTGTACTTCTTCATACCCCAAGGCACGATTATACATGCTGATACCTCTCATTTCTTTCATGGAGAGCATCTACACTACACAATTATAGCAGTTTGGTGCCACTTTAGTTGTTATGGTTCCATCCTACAGAATCCTATAGTGGAGGATCCACCCTTGCAATTATTTGTTACATGCATGGTTTTTCCCTGCAGGATTTTAGACAAAAATGAAAAATAAAAAAATATGCCATTAAGACAAACAGCAAGAAACACATTTTGACATATGCCATTATTATTGTTATTATTGTTGTTGTTGTTGTTGTTGTTACTATTATTATTATTATTAAAAAACTTAGAGCACATGAGCAGCCTAGTTTGTTACATAAAGGATTGTTTGCTTAAAAAAAACTTTAAAATGTCTCACAGTAAGCCATGGCAGTTAAAGTGGCATCAGTCTGCTAAAATAAAAATTTTATTACTTCAAGTCAATTCTGATTTTTAATGACCCTTCTCAGAAGTGGTTTACCAGTCCCTTGTGCTGGGAACACTCTGGCAAGTCAAACTCCTGTCCTCTGGGTCTACTGCCAACTACCCAGCTCACTGTGCTAACTGGCCAGCATCAAACTGCTACAACTGTACAATGACACATTCTTAATAGGTCTGGGCTGATGGCACTGAACTACTTGGGTTTCCGATTTGAGGAAATGATAGTCACAGCTCTTTTTCCTTTACAGCAGGGATTCCAGTGGCATTTAATCTAGGCACAGGCTTAGCTTCAGGAATTGTGCAACATCCGGTGTTCCATTAATTAGGTCTATGAAGGTTGTCAGACATACTGTTGATCTGTGTGCTTGTCTGTATTATGGGCCCATATCTTGAACATTTATTAATTCCAAGAAACACCTGATGGTTTTTTTTCTGTTCTTTTTCTCTTGCAGCCAAGCTGGACTAGGAAATAATCCATATGCCTGTAAGAAATGGAAGGACATAACTGATAGAAGAGGTGGAAATCAGATTGAAATAGTAAAACATCAGTCTGTTGTGATTGCTGGAAAAATGAAAGTGAGTCAGTCATCTTTTTTCCATTTGAAATACTGTTTGAAAATACTGAACTAGAATCTACTTTAGTAAGAGTGTTTGTGAACATTATAATCATGGACCTGTTTATCCTAAACACACTTACAGATTACTGTAGACAAATAGATTGAGATAGAACCTCAGTAAATCACTGGTATTCTTAGATATGTGGGATTATGGCCATGAAATTTAGAACCATGTGGTCCAGTGATGGAAAGCAATGAACCTAGAAATCTAGTTAAAATCCTTAAATCCTTTGTTATGGATATTTCAAAGTGACTTCAGATACTCTTTCTCAGCCTGAACAGTTCATCTGTAAAATAGAATGGATGCTTTACTATATATGTCATAGAGGTTTCATGTATAATAAACAGTAAAGATTTTGCAAATATTCTTTGTATTTTTAGCAAGCCTAAGCTCTGATCTGAACAAAGGGGGATCACTCACAAAAGTGGGTGAGGTGTTAGTGATTTTACATGTCCTTAGGTTGGATGTGAGATATTCTTTCCATGATTCAGAAAATGCCCCTGCCTAATTTGGAAGAATCTGCCTCTGCCTCTCCACATAGCTCACCACATTCAGCAGCTTCCCCCATGGTGTGTGGGGACTGGAGGGGCTGCCACGAAGCCAAGATGATAAGGAAATCTGCTTCCACCATCCCAATTTCATGTGACTAAATCTGGAACCAGTAATGCTATCAGCGTAATAGCGTAATGGTGAATGATACTTAGGTTTTCCTGGAGACTAAGAGCACAATTCTATTTACTCAGAGGTTATTCCACTGTGTCCAATAGGATTTCCTTGCAGCTAAAGGGATTTTACTTTGCAGTTTAAGGCTGAAATCTTAACCAAATTTTAGAATATAGATCTTCTTGAACTCAGTAGAACTAACTTTTGTATAAATGTGTCCTACAATCTTATGTAGAAGGGTAAGTATGCTTTTCCCAGTTTTATTTAAAGTTAAGATTTATGTTGGACAACAATGAGATTCTTTTGACCATTGTAACAAGATGGTTTGGAAAGGGTAGACAATTTCACTTTTGTTTGCCAGAATGGGTAACCAGCAGGTCATGTAAGTTTCAAGTGCTGACAGGGTGCCTCAAACAATGGTGTGGTGTGTTGTGTTGTCCTGGAATTTATGATAGCCCAGATAGCTACATGGCTACATGTTCTGCTGACCTGTTGTGTGTGATTTAGTGAAGCCCTTTGAGCATGGCAATGTGGCATGATGTTGTTTTACTTCTTTTCTTGTAGACTGTAAGCACCCTTGTCATTCAAGCAGCAAATGTATCTGTTCTGTACAGATGTGTGGCTAGTAACAAAGCTGGAGAGGGCGAGAGGGTCATTTCTTTTCATGTCACTAGTAAGTATTGCTCACTTTTTGCATGAGTGTTTGCAATTAATGTGTCTGACTAGTTTATGAAACATACCAGAGACCTGATCCTGCTGCACTGTTACTCTGGTAAAGCTGGTAAAGCACTTCCTGAGTGTATGTAAGACTGCCAGAGTGCACTATGTCATTCAGAGTGTCTTTTGTATGTTTGCTTTAAAATTCAGATTATTTTTCTTAACAAATTGTATCTGATAATGGTTTAACATGAGGACCAGTCATTTATTTTTAGAATAGTTTCTAACTCTTTATAGCTGTAAACACAACTTTGAAAGTTCTTGTCCTACTTGAGAAGTGAAATGTCAGCAAAAATTGTGATTTTGATGCAGTAAAACAGAAAAGTTCATTACCATGAACTGTCACAGACTGCTCTGATTTCAGTGAGAGTGGTCCTTGATGGGTTAAAGATTTCTGCTGCTTAGTCTGCTGTAGTGATTGTGGAGACAGAGAGATTTGAATTGGGGAAGAGATCTTGTTCAGAGTAATAAGGTGGTTGTGTGTGAGCTAGTGATCCTGTGAACAACATCTTCAGGTATGACAGTACTAATCATGTTCACACTGAGTGAAATTGAGCAGTAGTGACAACTGTGTCTAGTCTTATGAATGCCTAGCTGAAACAAGCCAACTTGAACTTGTTTAGAAACTTAGTTTGTTTCAGGTATCCATAGTTAAGATTAACTACACTTCTGGGTTTGGAAACACTATTAAACTGTGGTTAAAACTGTGGCAAAAGCTTTCAGTCTCCTCATGGCTGTGGTGGAGAAGAGCAAGATATAGTGATAAATGATGGTTTCTTAGTTTATCTGAACCAGGTCCTTGAGTGAAGATGGGGAGATCTGATGATGTAGGATCAATTCTTTAGTTTTTGGTAGAACAATGTGTTGTTTCTACATAGAGTCACCAGCACAAAGAGATAGAGGGCCAAATGAGTTGTGAATACATGGGGCACTGTAAGGTGTTTTTTTTTAAAAAAAAATTTTTAGAAGGCAGCTAGATTTCTAGAGAAGTTGGTTATATTAAAGAATCTATATCTTTATCTTTATTAGATTTTTACCCCGCCCCCCTAGACAAAGTCTACTCGGGGCGGCTTACATACATAATAAAACATGATAATACATAAGATTTAAAACATCATAATTTTAACACTTATATTAAATTAAATCAATACCAAGATGAGAGTAAAGATCAATTGACTGGAGGGAAGGCCTGCCTGAAAAGCCAAGTTTTCAAATGAGTTTTAAAAACGCCCAGCGAGGGTGCCAGACGAATTTCAGTTGGGAGGCTGTTCCATAGCTGAGGGGCTACTGCCGAGAAGGCCCGGTTTCTTGTTCTTTCTTTCCGGGCCTCTCTCGGCGTTAGGCCCCTCAGCCATCCCTGCTGGCTATTCCGGGTGATTCGGGTAGATCTAGGTGGGAGAAGACGATCTGCCAAGAATCCTTTTCTGAATAATTCTCAGAATTTTTTCATAGTTTGTGGGTGGGTGTACACATTCAGTTTGACTTTTTTGATTCTTTGGTACTTTGTGTCAGTTTGTATCTGAACTTGAAATTTCTAGTTTTTTCAAACAGCAGTTTCTAGAATCCACCATCCAGCATGGCCTTGATGAGTTGCATTTTATAGTCCAGAAACTAAGGTATATGTAAGCTGAAGTCAAGCCATTTTCAAAATGATAACATTACCCTGCCCTACCCCCCGGGCATTTCTGTAGGAAACCCGCTAAGAATGATGGAAGTTTCCTAGGATGACAAATTATGATTCTCTCTCTTTTCCAACAACAGGAGGTCTTGAGATTAATCTTCAGCCTCCAAGTCAGCCAACTGAGAAGCACAATGTCTCCTTGCAGTGCACAGCAGACAGACTCACTTTTGAAAACCTGACCTGGTTTAAGCTTAGTCCTCGTACCTCCATGACGCGACTTGGCAGGCTGCCCATGCCTGTTTGCAAGAACCTGGAAGCTCTTAAAAAACTGAACGCCACAACTGCAAGTGCCAATGGAGAAAACATTACCATGGAACTCCTTCTCCATAACATTTCCCTCCAAGACAGTGGGGATTATGTGTGCATAGCTCAGGACAAAAAGACCAAAACACGGCACTGCCTTGTCAAACACCTGACAATTCAAGGTAATCTCATGCTGTTTGATGAGAAAGGAAACTATCTCATGCTATGATTAGAGATGGAGGGATGCATGTAATTCTTATATAACAGTGACGGTAAACATTAATAATATAAACTGTTCTTGTCCAAATGAAGGAGAAAGGTCTAGGGGGAAAATACTCCTGGTACACAATTATTTCTGTGCATTCCAAGGCACTGTCCAGATGCACACATGCTTGAAGTGTCTTCAAAAGGCAATTTAGCAGTTAGACAGTATTAATAGAAAAACACAGTGTATGGTGCCTTGTACATGCCGTCAGATTTATTTATTCTAGTTCTCAAAGTATGGTGAAAGTGTTTTTCCTGGCACAAACGAATGCATTCAACAGCCAATATATTACACTACATGTAAATGTAGTGAGAAATGCATGCAGTTTTCAGGCACTATGGTAAACATAAATATTTGTGTCAGGAGGAAAAAGAGTAAAATGGTACTGAGATGAATTCAAATCAGAAGTCTAATGAATGCCTACAGAACATTGAGTTGGATTCAGACTTAGTTCATTTTAGCTTAATGATTAATTTTTAGCATGTTACATTGTTACACTAATGTTGACATCAGAAATCAGGAATTCAAAGAAAATGGCATATAATACTTTGGTTGTCACCACTGTCTGCAAGAGGAACATTTTGTTCCTGTCTCTTCCAAAATATTCTTCTGGGAGTGTAAGTTGCCTTCCCTAGCCTGACACTTTCTAGATGTGTACACATCTCACAATCCAATTGCTGATTGGATATGCTTGGATTTGCAGTCCAACATATTTTCTGATTGCTACACTGGAGTAGGCTGTCCTAAAACACGGCACCTGACAACCCATCTAATTAGGTTTTGCCATTCATCCGTGAATCTCTTCCTTTCTTTTAACCTCCAGCCACGTCTGGCAACATGAATTCTGTTCACTCACCATTCAAACACTTTGGATTGTGTAAGGGAGACATTCCTTCCAAAAAGCCTTTTAAAAATGCCTAACAGTGACCTAAAAACAATTTTTAAAGGTAGCCGCAGTGCATTATGCTTTATATCAAGAAAGAAAGAAAGTAAGAAAAAGTAATATTAGCTTACAATGTAAAGAGGATGGGGGTGGGAGAGAAGTAACTAATTACAGGTAACTGTTATTTTAACTCTTTACATCTGATTGCCAACAATTTGATTAGTTATTCTGGGGTTTTTAGGCACCTGTACAGTGGCTGAAGTCCTGTTGCTTAGCATATTAAATCATAAGTAGAGTAGGCCCATTGAACCAGTAGAACTTATGGAGGAGTTTAGTCACTAAATCTGTACTGATTCAATAGGCCTAAATAACAGGATTTCAGCTATTGTGTTTAGGAAGGAGCTGCATCAAGGACATTTGTCCTATTGTTCAGGCAGTTAACCATTGAGCTGCAACTCTTAATGAATTAAGACTTATTTCAGTTCCATAATTCCCAAATTGCATTTTTCAAATCCTGCATTTAAATTTTAATTTCTCTCTGTTTCAAATAGAACCAGTGGCACCCATAATCACAGGGAACCTTGAGAATCAAACCACAATTATTGGTGAAACCATTGAAGTCTCTTGCATAGCAAATGGAATTCCCTCTCCACTCATCATGTGGTTTAAAAATAACGAATCTCTGGTTGAAGATTCAGGTGAGACTGAATGTTTTGATTTTGTGATTCCCCTCGAAGAATTCATTTTGTAAAATTCTCCATTGATTTTGTTATGATTGATATACTCCTTGTTCAAGAAGCATAATTTATATTGTTTCCACTGTGGATTCCTGAACTTTGCTTTGTTGTGGCATGTTATAATTTGTGCCAGCCGTTATTTTACATTAGCTCTGCCTCCTTTTCATGTTCAGTAGATGAGTGTGGGCAGGGAGGTGATACTGGAGCTGTAGCCACCCTGTTCCATCTGAAGAGAGCCAGCTTTATGTACAGAGGCCTGTGTCCATTCAGTTGGACTCCAGGAGGGGCAGGGTTTCTAAAATGGTTGACAGAGTCTCTAATGTGTACAGTTTCATCTTGTCTTTAAAAATACATTTAGACGATAACACTCAGAAGCGTTAGCTAAAGCTGCAAAAAGTCTATGGTATTTCTCAAGGCATTTCACATGATTTTTTTTAAAAAACATTATCTGTGGGAGACTAAAACCAGTATTTTTTTTCCTAATTGTTGGACAGTTACATTGAACTAATTTGGGTCCAGTAAGAACTGGTTGCTATGATCTCAGCTGCTTGGGATGGTATAGTAACGCTCTGAGCTGGTTTTCAGCAAGGCAGGACTTTTAGTCCATGACGCTTATAATGTTGCGCTAAAGGAACAGATGTGGTCAGTTGGCTCTTCATGGAGCAGTGGTTCCTAGCCTTGGAGCTCCTGGTAGTCTTGGACTGCAATTGTCAGAAGCCTTGAGATATGTCACAAACTCTTGGCTGTTTTAACGGAGTCCACTGAATGTTAGAGTTGAAATACATCTGTAGGCCTAAGATTGGGTTACCAAGTATGAATATAATTTTGAAAGGGAAATGCAGGTGTTTTTTCCCCCTGAGACAGAGGGGATGTGGAGGGACATGTGCCTTCTGTAGAGACAACACAAGATTAACATTTTTCTGTGTTAATAACATTAATTTAAGAAGTTAAAAGCGTTTGATATAAAATGTTAATAATCAGTTAATTTCTCAGTTTCTGCCATCTAACTGTAACTAATTTTCAAACTTCCCATTCCAAGCTCTGCTGAAACCACATTCTTTGATCTAGAAGTGATTTTAAGGGCCTTCTGTGTGGGTGGGCTGGCCTCACATCCTGAGAGGATGTCATTGGACGCATGCCTTTCTAGGTTGGCTTCCCATTGGTAATGGATTGGCCATGTTGTGAACAAAACTTGGGGTTAGATAAATCTTTGGTCCAATTCAGCATGGGTCTGCTTATGTTCTTAAGTCTTGTCTTCATCACCATAATGCAAGTTCCAGGATGGACATCAGCATTGAACAGAGATCCAGGGGCTGAGCCCATGTGCTGCATCTGGCTCCCTAGTTTAATTATTTAAGCAGAAGATGCACACATGGTGTTTGGAGTGCATTTGCTATTGGATATCAGAAGATTCAAACCAAAATATATGCATGCCAGCATCTTTGTTGTGATAATGTAGACTTATAAGCTCAAATAATAAGGATAAAAGAGTAATTCCAGTGTCCCTGTGTCCTTTACCAAGGTATTGTTCTGAAAGATGGCAACAGAACTCTCACCATACGAAGAGTGAGAAAGGAAGATGAAGGGCTGTACGCTTGTCATGCTTGCAATGTCCTGGGCTGTGCAAAAGCAGCAACATATTTTGAAGTGGAAGGTCAGTATCATGCAGTTCAGGGCTGATTTCCCCAAATGTTGTCTTTTTTCTTCAGTTATTTTTTTATTTGATATATGTTCCCATCTACATGTGTCATGAGCTGAACAAGCATTGAAAGCATTGAGTTTGCTGGGTGATGGGTGATTCAGGGAAGGAATCAAGGCTGAGGAAAGAGAATTGACAGGGCTGAGCAAGGTAGCCAGGAGCTGTGAGGGTAGCCCAGAAAGTCCTTGATCCTCCAACTCCAAAAAGAAAATGGAAAGAGAAATGATAAGATTATGTTACCTACACAGGGTACACAACCTGTGGGTAACTTCTTTGTAAGTCTGTTCCAAGACATTTTGCTACCCAAGACAAATCAACAAATGGTAGCCATCCACACAATTCAGTTGTCCCCAGGCTGATTATATTATTGAGCATGAGTCAGAATATCATACACACACTATTCAGTGAGAATAAAATAATGATAGATGATTTGTTGGCTTTTCATCACTATATACTACCAAAGGAAATTGCCTCACTCTAATGGAGGGTCAGCCCTGCTCCTGTGTCCTGATTTCAAGTTAATAGAGCCCTTCCCAGGCAGTTATTTGCTCAAGTACAATCCTGTAAATGAAGGGAAAAATCACACTCTCCTGTTGAAAACTATAATCAGATTTCTTATTTTAAATATTATAAATAAATAAATAAAACTTTATTATGGTCAAAAGACCAGCCACAAATAAAACATCCAAAATATATAAATATACAGAAATATACAAAAATATTGGGATTGAATGCAAAGCAATAGTCAGTTCTGAGGTAAACAACAACCGTGTCAAAACATCTCCCCTGAAGCAATTTCAAAATGTCTAGGAAACCATGCTCTGACTACAGAGGCCCATCCACTTTTAGGATCCTTTTTCTAATGCTCATAGCAGCAGTAAAGAATTTGGCAACACTATGTGTAAACATAGGATTGGAATCAGAGAGCAGCACATGCATACATTGTTGCTCTGTACAGTCGGGAAATCGGCCAGTCAAAGGGGAATTTTAAATATTAGTGTGCTGTCATATATAGAATGTAAAAGAATGCTTCTCAGAAAATGGGAAATTTTGCCTTTGTATTATTAGTTACTTGGGTTTTTATGGTAATTATTAACCGTGCCCAAGATATATCCTGTTGTTTTCATAATCCTCAGCAGGATATTGAAGTGATATGCCATGTGACATATTTTTGTTGGATGGAAAGTACTTGTAAATTTTCCTCCATGCAAATGTGTGTGATGCGACTTGCTACAGTATATATCCTAGCATGTTTTTGTTTCTGTTTTAAGGAGATTGAAACATGACAGTGATAAATGTTTTGAGTTTATCCTCCTAGACATGCTTTTTCCCTGACACGTGTTTGTCTTAGTTGATTTGCTACATGGTGGGCTTCTCAAATATTCTTTCCTGAACAAGGAACCCCTTTCAGAACCTCAACTGATGACCGACCACAATAGGGTCTCAGCTCCTATCAATAAACCTATTGATAAAGCTCCTATCAATTGTTCCTTCCCAGGCACTGACGAGAAAACGAACCTCGAGCTCATTATTCTTGTTGGAACAGCAGTAATTGCCATGTTCTTCTGGTTGCTCCTAGTCATCATTCTGCGGACCGTTAAACGGGTAATGAAACCAGTTCTCCCAATGTCCCAGTCTTGCATTACAAATGAAAAGTGACAGACCCTCTTTTGTGTTGTTTTTTTGCATTGTCTTTAAATCAACAGCCACATTTTTCCCTCTTGGTACCATCACATTCTTGCTGGGAACTGAGGGCATATAAAGTTTTACTTTTTAATTGACTAGGCATTTGGTGGGGAGAGAAAGGAGTCTTTTTTCAGATATTAATAAAGCAAGTCATTAACGATGATTTGTGGGCACATGGCCTGCAATGTGGCAGGGAGGTGGGGCAGCATACTTGCATTCCTTTGAGCTAAAAAAAAATGTTCCAGACCTCTACAAAGCCAGTAAAAGTGACCAAATGCACATTGTCCAAGCAGTAAGGATAATTTTATTTAATTAGCTCTGCTACTGCTTTTTTCCAGGCCAATGGAGGAGAATTGAAGACTGGTTACCTGTCTATTATCATGGATCCAGATGAAGTCCCTATGGATGAGCAGTGTGAACGTCTTCCTTATGATGCCAACAAGTGGGAATTCCCCAGGGACAGGCTCAAGCTGGGTGGGTTTTCGTATCAGGAACTGAAGGCCCCATAGCCTTGAAGGTTGCTGTCATTAGGCAATGGTTTGGGGGATGCTAGAGCTTGGAAAAGTTACTTTTCTGGATGATGACTCTCAGAATCCCCCAGTTGGTACAGGTCACCCTGGCTGGGGGATTCTGGGAAGTCTTGACTGAAAAGGTAACTTTTTCAAGCACTGTACCTTGAGATGCAACCTTGAGAAATGGCTAATCTCAGCTAATCCAATCGATTCCATTGGCATAATTAACTCCGATCTTGGAATTTGTTGCAGATTCAGGAAGGCTAATTCATGCACAGTGTTCTCTAACAGAATAGAATACAGTTCATATTGACCTCCTTGCTAATTACATTTCCAAGCTCTGGGGCAAAGTATGTGTGGTACTGCACTCTAGACTAGCACTGTCTGTATTGATTTGTGACACAGCCCTGCACCCAAGCTCCCTGAACTTTTCATCTCACCTACAACCACCTAAAAAATGGCTCCAAGAATTTTCCACTTCTCTGGAGCAAATTTGGAGGATGTATGGAGGGCTGCAGTGGGGCTGCAGTGTCACCTGCTCTTGATACCACTAATGGAAACAGTTCCATCAGTGGAGGTACCCCTCTGGATCCTGTCCACAGTTTCTAAAAATGTTGGTCAGATACATACAAGAGTTGCCACCCACCACATAAGGTGGTAGGAGTCTGCTTTCGTCTGACTGTTCTCTTGGAAGGTGTGGTGTCCTCAGAGTCTTTGTTCAAGCCAGCTGTCCCCACATATCCTGTCAAATGAATAGCTGGCTTTCTTTCCCATTAATTAAGTTAACAGAAACTTAAAATTAAGGATGTGAAAATCTCTCAGGGTTTTCTGTGTGTGTTTGTTTTTTTTTCTCTTAATCTTGCCTGTGTTTTGTTCTTATTTTTGTTTTATTTTTTATTTTTTAATTTTATATACAACAAAACATATCACATAAAAAGAAAAGAAATTACATAAAAAAGAAAACACAACTCAAAAGGACAAAAACAGAAAATCTACAACTCAAGCAAAGTTAATATAGCAAAAACACATAAAAAACTAGTGACCCAACACTGGGACCACCCATTGTTGTTTTATATTGGGTTACAAATCTTCACATTTTCCACCATGCACATCCATGTGCAGTTATTATTGGAATGCAATGTACATTTATTTGCTCATTTAACCTGTTATACAAACTGTCTGTGTTGTCTGAAGTGTGTTAAAAATTGCATGTATTTGTAGCAATTCCGTTTTCAGAAGTGCACATTATTTTATGTGAACTTTATTCCTTCAGAGCACCTGTAAGACTTACAAAAGTTTGCATTTTCAAGGCATGTTGTGTTTTTTCATGTTGCAGTTCTCAAGAGGTGCAACAAAGCTACTTTTGTTGCAACTGCCAAGTGCAATCTGTGGTTAAATGTTGCCCTGTTTTGCTTTGTGTCCAGGGAAGCCACTTGGTCGAGGAGCCTTTGGGCAAGTCATAGAAGCAGATGCCTTTGGAATTGACAAAGCTACTACCTGCCGAACTGTTGCTGTCAAAATGCTTAAAGGTGAGAATCAAAAACACCTCTGAAGAAAATGCTGGGAAGTCAGCATGCATTAATTTTTAGTATTGAATTGAGCACTGCTATTGGATAAGGGAAACCATACTGTATACTATTGTTCTGTGGCTTTGGAGGTTATAGACACTCCTGGATCCTGTTGTTTGGAACTGAACATATGTACATTTAAGTTAATATGAGTTGATTGTTGAATGTATACATTTATTGACAATTTTGCATATTTGTATGGAATCATGCATATGTAAGCCATTTGCATCAACAGAACATTTCCCAACAAATATGGATAATAATCAGCTGAGATTAGGCAATGTGCACTGTCATGAATCTTTTCTGTGTTGTGCAGTTAAATTACTGTGACTTCTGTATACATTTTATTTTGTGGCCAGAGCTAAATGCATATTTTTTCTGAATGTGAAAGATGTATATATTGGCTGACCAATATACATGTTACTTGACTACCATTGGCTTCATAGGCACAGTAATCACTTAAGGCATATTGCCTGTGAAATGCAATAAATCCTGTATGCATACTGTTGGCTTGTATACATTCTCCATGTTGTCTTTATGTGAGTATTCACAGTTGTTGGTTTTTATGCACATTTATGAAGCTAAATTAACTGCAGAAACATGTTATATTAGCTGTGTCAGGAAGAAATACTTCTCACTTACTTTTGTGCCGTGCTTCAAACAAGAAACCTGACCTTCAGATGCTGTCATTGAAAATGCAGCTTCCGAGGGGAAAGTAAAGAACTTGTAAGGTGTAGGGTATTTACTTCATGTCAAGCTCATAAGAACTTCTTGATAGAGCAGTTGCAACAGGATAGTTAAAGACAGTTCAGAAAAATGCATGAATAAGCACAGACACAGTCTATGGAGACTCTCTAAGTGCACTCACACAAGGTTTTTGTACCAATACGGCACTGCATCACAAAAGGCACACATTAGGATTGTGTCTTTCATTTCATTTGAATGAAGATGGAAAATGAGCCTGCATGAATACTTTAACATATGTAACAACAATGTACGTATATGTTGTTTTTCTTTGGCAGATGGTGCAACACACAGTGAGCACAGGGCACTGATGTCTGAGCTCAAAATCCTAATTCATATTGGCCATCATCTCAATGTGGTTAACTTACTGGGAGCTTGTACAAAGCTGGGAGGTAAGCATTGGAAGACATTTGTTGATTTGTGGATGACACAGCTAACCAGCAGAGCACAAGTGTTGCAAATCAGTCCAAAGAATTAGCCATTAATGGATTTGAAGCTGCTGAGCTTGCTAACAAAAGAAGTTGCACTATATTGAGTCGGGTGGGTCAAGCAAGATCGTTTCGTAGAGATCAGTGGAGATACCTGGAGATGCCTTTGTGGTCTCCCATCCAAGTACTACATCCAAGCTTGCTCCTGTTTAAGTTACTAAATAAGATGAGATCAATCAGTGTTGGTTATATCTGTCTGCATCCTTGAGATCAGCAATGAAGAAACTGCAACTACAAAACAGCATTGTACAGCACAACATTGCTGGAGATTTTGTGACTATAACTTCCAAAATTTCTCAGCCAACATTTTGGTTTTGGGATTCTGGGAGCTGTAGTCCAAAAAAAACCCACACAACCCCCCCCCCCCCAGAACAAATAACAGACATTATAATGTGTGATGCAGATGTGATATGTGGTGCTGTGTGAAGCCATTTTTTGTGTGGCAAAACAGACTCAGAATATCACCAGATATTCCATCTAGGTGTGAGCCCAAAGCGGGTCTCTGAACGTGATCAGTGAAAACTTAATGAAAATAATGTATCAGTATTTTGTGTATATTTTCTGGATCTTCACAAAATACTGTGTAGAGAGAGAACTTCTGAAAACAAACTTTTCTGTTGTGACAAGTGTTATACATAGCAGATTATGTAACATTTGACCCACTAAACTAAGCAGGAGACTTCTTAAGCCTCTCATGACTGGTGAGTTGGACGCTTTAGCTTCTCAGACCACAAGTATAGCAGGCTTGGTAGAGACAGCTGTTACAAAAAACAAAAGCAAGAACAGTTTTAAAAAACTTGTCTACTTTTTATTTTTGCAGGCCCACTCATGGTGATTGTAGAGTACTGCAAGTTTGGAAATCTGTCAGTATATTTAAGAATCAAGCGAAGTGATTTCATTCCGTACAAGGTGAGGTGTGCATAAAATACAGGGGATTGAATGCTTTTGTTTTATCACTAGTTCAAAGGCCTTCTAATGTCTCTGCTGTGAGATTTGTTGTGTCTGTTACCACCAATTGTGCTGAAATTAAAATAATTCTTACTATTTCTCCATGAAACCTAAACTTTAGGTGCCATTTGTAGGTCAACATTGGCTTGTATTCACCCTTACTCTTTACTGTTGTATTATTTGGTGTACACACTGTTAAGATTTTCACAGTTCCCATAGATGATCATTCTAGTGATCAAACCTGTTTTGTATTTGTATTCCTGTCTGCAGCCAGCTCCCCAGCTCCCACAGCTATCCAGTCAGCTGGGGAGGTTGAGGTGATGGCTACTTCCCCTGGATTCTGTATTATTTGTGTCTGTTGTAGGGCAGAGCTGTATAAGCCACAAAACCTGCATTAGTCTGCTGCATTCTGGACAGTATCCTTTTACCATTGTTGAAGGAAAATTCAACTGTTAATCCAGCCAGCTTCTCTATATAGAACGAGGAGTGCTGCAATTTTATCCTCTGCAACTGTTTATAGGTTTGGCTTCAGCCAGTCTTAATTCTTCAGCTCAAATTCAGCCATGTTGGTCAGAGCTGAAGTGCCAAACCTATAAATGGTTGCTTTGGTCATGAATTTAGCAAAACTAAGAAGAAAATCATCAGATTATAGTTTCACTAGGATTTAACAACTACTTATTTTACCTAGATTGGAAATAATGTGCATAGCTTGTAGGTATAGTTATTCTCAACACAAATGCTACCTGATAGTAGTGTGGCTAGTGGGAGTAAAGAAACCATTGGTCTGACATTGGTGATTTCCTGCGGACAGAGATTAAAGATGGAAACCCTGTTCCTGTCATATAAGAACTGACTCTTTCTCTTTAATCCCATGTGTCTAGCAGTGTGGATAGTTTCAGCACAGATGCTTATGTTCTTTTAGCAAACTCTGATTTTCACTGCTGTACTTTCTGCCAATGAAAATTCTGTTCCCTTTTCAAACTTCACAGAGCAATAATGCCAGGCGTAGACAAGGGCATGGCGAAGACCTGAAGAAACGCTTGGACAGTATTGCAAGTAGCCAAAGTTCAGCAAGTTCAGGATTTGGAGAAGAGAGATCTCTTAGCGATGTAGAGGAAGGAGAAGGTAAGGTTCGCCTTATTCGTTTCTAAGTTGCACATGTATTCCACCTTTCCTTTGTTGAGCCTAAGGTGTGTACATAGCTTTCATCCACCCCTTTTTATCCTCACAACAAAGGACACTGAGGAGGACACATGTTTAGGACTGCCCTGGCTATTCACTGAGATAAATCCATATTTTCTTAACTTCCACATAGTGTGAGTAAATATCTGATAGAAGGCCAAATCTTCTTCCGGGGAAGGGCAACGGCAGATCTAAAGCAATGGATTAAATGCCTGTGTGTGTTTGTGTGTGAATTCATGCCTTTTTGAGTGACATACATCTCAATAGCATTAGGATTGGGGCCTAAGCTATCTGAATTGCTTCTAGCTTGGGGTGAGGGTGGAAGGATACCAGTGGGAGCTTTGCCAGCATATTGGAAGTCTAGCAGTAGTTGGTGATGCTGAGTTTCACCCTCCTCATTCTGGGTCATAGCCCTTTATTTTCCTCATTTTCATTTCTACCTTACTATTTGGATATATACAAATACTTCAAAATATTCTAATATGAACTGAAGCAGGCAGGCTACCAGTTGGCTTGAAGTAAGTTGGTTGTCATCAGTGAGACAGGTAATTGAGACTGAACTGAATCAGATGGTATTTGCTCACCTCTAGTTCCAAAGATATATCTGTCAATGGAAGTTGAAGTGAACTTTTCTTTTAAAGAGAACTATGCCTTCATTATGCAGTTTTCCAGGCAATATTGTTCCTATGATCATTCCAAGTTAAAACTATGTTAAAAGTTCATTATTCTGATATCGTTTCCTTCAGTGATAGTGCAGTTTAATATACCTAGAACAGGGGTCTCCAGACTTTTCAGTGTGAGGGCCACATCATATATTTTACGTATTTTCGAGGGCCGAAGGAGGGAAGGGGGTGGGGGATTGCTTGGGTCCCCTTTTCCTCTTCTTCCTATGCCCGGGCTGGATAAAAAGGCAAGGCAGGCCAGATGTGGCCTGCAGGCCGTAGTTTGGAGATCTAGAAGTAAGACTCATTGCATACAATGGGGATTACTTTCAAGTAGGAAAGTCTAAGATGGCAGTCTAAATCACTGAGGTTAATTTCTGTTGCATAGCTTGAGTATTGATTAAAAAAACAGGAATCTATAAAATCTAGTCTTCTCAAAGAAGGAAGGATGGCATTCTTCTGTTACTGGATAGTGGTAATTATGATGTGCAGCAATATTAATTCAAAAGTTGATAGTGTTACTCTTTTCAGACTAGAATTCTCAAGAATCCCTAAGCCAGCCTGTCAGCTGACTGTACTAACTGGGCATGGAGCAGTTCTGGAAGTTGAATTTCTAAAGTAACATTTCCAGGCTCTGTAATGGACATTGCATATAAATTAATATTTTCCCACTGCAGGAACACCAGAAGATCCTTACAAAAATGCTCTGAGCCTGGAAGACCTCATCTGCTACAGCTTCCAGGTGGCCCGGGGAATGGAATTTCTGGCCTCACGGAAAGTAAGGAATTTCTGTCAGTAAGGAAATGACATTTCTTAGCAAACACGATGCTTCAGGAAATTATAGAAAGATAGCACTCAGTCAGAGGAAACTGTTGTGCTAATATCCGGAGCTCACGCAGCATGTCTGAACATTCTAAGACTAAGTGATCAATATTACCACATACTTTGGCAAAAATGCAACAGTGCCACATAGGGAGCTAGCTGCCCATTTTGTATGGCTAGATGGGTGAAGCATGCCTATGCCATTTCCTTAGTGAACTTCACTTGCAATCCTGTGCATGTCTACCTGAGTATCAGCCCCGTTGAAGTCTATGATGTAAGATCATGATGTGTTTGTAAATTGCTATCCCATGTATTGAGTAACAATTTATGAAATACTATTGAATACACCAAGAATGAAGCAACTAGCCTTGCCAGAACAGGAGTTGATATCTATGCCTGCTGTTCACTTGGCTGGGGAATAGGGCAACTCTGAGCCATGCTGCTTGGAGGATGCTGGAAGTTGGAGTCCAAAAAGAATTTTTTCCAAGCTCTGTGCTCTGTATTGTGCACATACTGTACACAAGTGCCTGCATTTTTGCATTGTTCTTGGGGATGTGCAGTTATGGTGGCTGCAATGATGAGTGCCTGAATGTCAAAAACTTAACATGACACATCTGAATAGGAGGCATCTAGCAGAAGATGGAGATACGTCAGCTGGAGCAGGCTATGAGGTGTCTTTTGCCTGACCCCCGCCCCACTACTGTTAATTTTTTTTAACCTGCTAAATAGAGATAGCAAATTTATAGGAAGTGGCTTAACACAATCAGCTAAGCATATAGTTCAATGTATTAAAGCGTAGATCCACCAATCTTTTGAGAACAATTTCCCACATGATTCTCTTTTAAGCCTCTGCTTCCTTGGAATGCTTGTGAAGAATTGCTTGTTTGAAACCTCTTCCAAATCAAAATCTTTCAACACATGGGGTGTTTATAGCTGAGTCTTCTCTTTGGCATATAATCTTTCCAGAGGCAAGAGGTTCCTTTTCAAACAAACAAGACTTTGATTTATTTTATGAAGTGGTGGAGTATTTTGACATGACTGTAGCTCAACAGAAACAACATATTTAAACTGAGTCTAACTTGAGTTGCAGTGGAACATTATTTTAACAGCCCTATCATGATAGCATGAATTAAAAGACGCCTGCTTCTTGGGAGGAAAGTGATGAGAAACCTAGATAGCATCTTAAAAAGCAGAAACATCACCTTGCCGACAAAAGTCCGCATAGTCAAAGCTATGGTTTTTCCAGTAGCGATGTATGGAAGTGAGAGCTGGACCATAAAGAAGGCTGACTGCCGAAGAATTGATGCTTTTGAATTGTGGTGCTGGAGGAGACTCTTGAGAGTCCCCTGGACTGCAAGGAGAACAAACCTATCCATTTTGAAGAAAATCAACCCTGAGTGCTCACTGGAAGGACAGATCCTGAAGCTGAGGCTCCAATACTTTGGCCATCTCATGAGAAGTGAAGACTCCCTGGAAAAGACCCTGATGTTGGGAAAGTGTGAAGGCAAGAGGAGAAGGGGACGACAGAGGATGAGATGGTTGGACAGTGTCATCGAAGCTACCAACATGAATTTGACCAAACTCCGGGAGGCAGTGGAAGACAGGAGGGCCTGGCGTGCTCTGGTCCATGGGGTCACGAAGAGTCGGACACGACTTAACTACTAAACAACAACAACAACAATCATGATAGCTACAAAGAACTGGACCTTGCAAAGAGTATACTAATTTGAGGCATGGTTGGAGAAGTTGTGAAAATGATAATTCTCTGGAAGAATTCAAATAACTGACCTGTTGTTTTTTTCTCCTGGCAGTGTATCCATCGAGATCTGGCAGCTCGCAATATCCTCTTAGCAGAGAATAATGTGGTCAAAATTTGCGATTTTGGATTGGCCCGGGATATCTACAAAGATCCAGATTATGTTAGGAAAGGAGATGTAAGTATCTGTATCTGACATCAGGCAACCTTTAATTGAAAATATTAACAGTGAAATCATAGCATATGTTTAATGCTTTGTTTTCTTCATTGTTTTGTTAACATTTTGTAATTTCTTTATTCATATAATAATAGCCATGTGCTGTCAAGTCAATTCTGACTTATGGTGACCTTTTTCAGAGTTTTTCGAAGTAGAAAATAGTCAGAAGTGATTAACCATTCCCTTCTTTTGGGGGTGCCCTGGGACTGTGCAGCTTGCCCAAGGCTACACAGGCTGGCTCTACTGGCTCTACTCACAAGGAGGCACAGTGAGGAATTGGGCTCCCAACCTCTGGCTCCACCTCCAGATACCTAAAGCACTGAGCAACCCAGACAGTTTCTCATTCTTATAGTTTATAGTTTTTACTTTTAGTGTAAACTATTTAATAACTTTGTTATAGTTTGGTATGTAATACATAAAAATAATAAATTATTGTTTCTTAAACACATTTAGGCTAGGCTACCATTGAAATGGATGGCACCAGAAACTATTTTTGATAGAGTATATACGATCCAGAGTGATGTGTGGTCATTTGGAGTGTTGCTGTGGGAGATATTTTCATTAGGTAAGTCACATTTCTTTGTGACCAAGATCACTGTTCTATGCTTATCTGCTAAGAAGTGCCATTGAGTTCAGTGAAACTGACTCCAAGGCAAGTATAGATAGGGCCAAACCTTCTCAAATGTTAAGAAATGAGCCATAAAATATAAATTTTGCCCTGTTTTCAGGTTAAACATTTTAACCTGTTTTCAGGTTATAAATGAACTCCAAAAATTCAGGACAAGTTTCTGAATGTTTACCAAATACTTAATTAAAAATGTAGAGTTTATAAGTTCTCTTATTTTCAGTAATATACAAGGTGGGCTGGTTTATGGCATCAGTTTTACCTCCTTTTAAAATGGTGAAAGAATTCCTATTGATTTTTATAGCTTCAGAAGTAGCCACACTTTTTTGGGTGTCTTCTCTTCCTCAGCTCTGCACACCACAGCCCACCTCTTTCAGCAGGGACCCTTGACAGTCTTTTTTTTTTCCTGGAGGGTTTCACATGAAGATGCAGTTGAAAAGTCAGTTTTTATGAACTTCTGGGAGGCCCTTCTTGTGGTTCCACCACCCTCACAGGCTCATTTGGTGAGGACATGAGAGGGGCCTTTTCAGTGGCTGCTCCCTGGGTGTGGAAAGTGATTTCCCAAGAAGCCAAGTTGGCCCCCTCTTTCATCAGCAGGGAAAGGCTTTCCTTTTCAGGCAGAGATTTAAGTGGTTTCAACAAGGGAGTGTTTTCAGACTAGTGCATTTATTGAACATGGATGCATCTGGCCTGACAAATCAGAACTCAAAAAAATATCCAGACATTTTAGTATCATTCTGTGAATGAATGTTCATGGAAACAGACTCATACTCCCTGCAAATTTTGTCTAATTAGTACTCTGTGGATACAATCTAAGTGATCCTCTGCAATTTTAATTAGCTCTCATACAGTAAACAGTGATAAAGTTGAACAATCATGCCAACATTTTGACCTCTTTACAAAAATGTTAACTTGTAATTTTAGGTGCCTCGCCATATCCTGGTGTAAAAATTGATGAGGAATTCTGCAGAAGACTGAAAGAGGGAACAAGAATGAGGCCCCCAGACTACACAACCCCTGAAATGTAAGAAATTTCACTGGTGCAAATATGCCTTCTTGTAGGTATTGATAACTAACAAGGGGTGAGGCATGGAAAAGCGTCAGTCTAATCCTGCCACTAGTGGTTGGGGGACATTCAGACTAAGAATATCTTGTCTGCCTACCTGCCTTCCTGTAGCAGAATTTTGAGTATTGTTCACTCCTTTAAGGGGAAACCAATGGCCCACAGCCTGTATGTGGCTTGTGCCAGCTTTTTTTACTCCCAACTCTCCTCAAGCTCTCTCTCCTATGGAATTCATTTTACCCCTCTACAGCAAATTATAGGGTTTAGCTTTGGTGTGATATGTGCTTTTCCCATGCCCCTCCCCTGCAAACTAAACTTCCAGTAATTTCTGGTTGGAGAGGATAGGTAAAAACACATTTCTGGTGGCGGTGCGTTTCCCAGAGGTTCCAAGAGATCAAACTTTGCACCTTAGATCTGCTGAAAATTGATTACCATCACTCCTGTTCTTGCAGAATCTGTTAATGAATGGCATGTTTATTTACTAATTATGGCATGTAAATAGCTCCGTAGTGCAGTGGATAGAGTATTGGACTTGAACCAAGGAGATGTGGATTCAAATCTCCACTTGGTCATGGAAACTCACTTGGGGGTGACAATCATAAACCACTCCTGAAACATCCCACATATCTCAGAAACCCTGTTACGGTTGCCATAAGTCAGAAATGACTTGGTGACACAAACAACAATAACAATACCTGTTTATTTCATTTCCAGGTATCAGACAATGCTGGATTGCTGGCATGGTGAACCCAAACAAAGACCCACATTTTCAGATTTGGTGGAGCATCTTGGAAATTTGTTGCAAGCAAATGTTTGCCAGGTACAGTCATGCTCCTCAATCTATAGACATCTCTCTAAAAACTGACTACATTTTCTAACTGAAATACTGGAAATTACAGCTGTGCAGTTTTGTGGTTTTGGACTATAATTCCCAGAATTCCAACAGCTATCTGGGAAATTCTGGGAGTTGTAGTCCAAAAACACAAATTTGCACAACTCAGCTGAAAGCGTAAATCTATTTTTGTGGTATTTTTTACACCAGGATGGTAAAGACTATATTGTCCTTCCACAAACTGCACTCCTAAACATTGAAGAGGATTCTGGACTCTCCTTGCCAACCTCACCTGTTTCCTGCATAGAAGAAGAGGAAATGTGTGATCCTCAGTTCCATTATGACAGCACACTGGAAATGAGGTTTGTAATATAATGACCGTTCCTCTGGGAGTTCTAAACAACCTCCTCCATCTTTTTGGTACTTGAACTTGTGGCAAAAGTGCTAAGAATGAGGAAGGTGTTAATGTTGTTCATTATTTGTATCTAACCGTGTTCGCTGGGCTGTAGTAATTACCCTTTGGTAATCTGTATATTGTCAAACTTTAGTTCCCATCGGCCTAATTAACTTGGTCAGTGCTGAGACACAATGAGAGTAGTATTTCATTGACATTTGGAGTGCTGACAAGTCACCACTTGTCGCATCATGCAAGGGGTTGGGAAGAAGAGGTTCCCTTCTCCTGGAAAAAAGAGTGGCTTTGACCTTGGAGAGATATTTTGAGTCTTTGAGGAAAAGGCCAGACCATATGACCTAGGTGTTTAGACAACTGCAGCATCCACTCTGACTGGTGACAACACTGATGTTGACAATTGGTGGCGTCCAGGAGCCAGGGAGGTCCATGGTCCAGTCAGCAGGGTGTGGCACCTACTCCTAAAGCTGGGGATGAGGTTCCACCTTGCTCAACCCATGGCTCACTATCGCTAGAAGAGGCAGACTTTGTAAGGAACCATGGCAAAGGAAAGATAGTGGGTTTGTTTGGTTGGTTAAAGAAAAGATTAGATATAAGATCCAATCACCTTAAGCATCTGTTAATAAATATATTGTAAATAATAACAACATGAACAAACTTAACACAACATTGAAAGCATTTGGCTCTGAAATTCTGGAAAAAGAGGGTGAGGAAAGCCATGCAGTCTGCTATATATTTAAAGGAACCTTGGACTGCTATTAAAAAAGCTTTTTAAAAATGCAAAACATCAAGGGAAAAAGCAGCTGCAGGACTTGTTAATGGCTTTCTCTAGAAAAATTAGTTGTACTTTTTAAAAATCCAAAACATTTTAATTGATTTTTTGTGTTTTTAAATTTTAAATTGATTTTTTTTTTTGGTTAAAAGTGTATTGGATAATGTTAAAAGAGAAATGAGGAGGCTTGAGAATTTCTTAAAAATTGAAAATAGACCATGACGCTGAGATGCTTGGGAACTGCTGTCTTAATGTATTTTAGACCACCTAAAATTGACTGAGCATTGTACAGTTATCACTTTCAGAGATGCTCAGTTGAGGATTTGGATCTTCCTTGCTTTTAGGTATTTTGATTTTTTTTCTGCAGACCCAAAATATTATCTGAGCATTCTAAATTGCTTTCTAGAAGTTATTTTCAATTCATCTGTGAGAGAAAGATCATTCACCGAATGTACCCACGATGTCATGGGCAAAATCAGTTTTTGGCAGAACTTAGAAAATTTACTTCTGGCCTAGAGTTCTTAGCATGCCTGAGCCAGCATGGCCAGTGACAGCATTGTCTGGGCATTCTGGGACTTATGGCCCCACAAAGCAATTTTTCCAAGCTTTGTTTTCAGGTTACTGGTCAATGGGTATTTCTAGTTTGTAACTCCTTTTCCACTTTGGTGATGGTTTGGGCTTCCTCTTGGATTCTGTGTAACAATAATACTGAGTGTTGATTGTCATGGAGTTAGGAACTCATCCAGCTCAGCTGGTTTTCTTTGGAGCAAAGCCTTTGGGGCTGCATGTAACATTTGTGCCAATTCCAACAGTTTTAACTGGACAGAAGTTTGCTGCATCAGCTGCTGCCGCCGCCCATCCAGTCAGGAGGTTCAGAAGTGGAATCCAAAGAAAAAGATTTATGACTCAAGCTTCTTTGTTGGTTTTCCAGTTTTTAAAAAATGATTGCAAAATTAATTTTAAAATTGTGATAACGTGCATAACTCAAAACCAACAGATTTTATTTGGTTTCAATTTTTTTAAAGAAAAGGTTCTCATAGTTTACTTCAGAAGAGTTGTTTTCAACATACCTTATCACTTTTTTCTTGCTGGATTACAACATGCTTGTGCCAAATAAGTCATCTTAAATGCTTGCAAACAAGAATCTTGCAAGCTACTTCTCATACTGTTTTCATAACCATAAGAAGACATTAGGAAAAAGAACTATCTGACCATGTATGTAACTCAGCATGCACATAGCCTATGGCACTCAAGTTAAGTGCCACTGATGGCTGTTGTTAGAGCAGAAGTCAGATTCAAACTCCAGTCCACAGAATAGGAGGGAAGGGTTCCATACTGTAATTTGCTTCAGATAGCAAAAATTGTTTTTCTGCCCTGAACCAAAAGTGTAGTCTTATCTCTGTGGATAAAAATGCCTAGCTGATCCTGAAACATATTTTGTTTGCTGAAACATGCCCCTTGAAACTTGTGCACATTTTGGAAGTTCAAGACAACACAGCTCGTGATGCAGTCAAGCCATGAATTATAACATGCCAGAGGTCTCCCCTGCCCCCATATTTGAGGTCCAGTGTAAGTAGCAAAATGTGGCACTTTACTTGGCTGCTGCTGGGTTGCTTTTCATTTAGCACAGGGATGGAGAACATGTCTTCTAGATGTTGTTGAAGATCAACTTTCATCAGGCCAAGCCAGCATAGCCAGTGGTGGAGGGTGATGAGGACTGCAGTCCAGCAACCAGGAGGTCACATGTTCTCCAGCACAGTCTTACTGTGTCCCATGTTGCTTAGGCTAGAAAATGCTACATTCCGATCTTTCCTTGGCCTTCTTATTAGTTGCATGAACACTGACAAAGACAATGTTGCTTCTTTCCCAGTGAGCATTGCAAAGGAAGTAGAAGAAAAAGCCGTCCTGTGAGTGTAAAGACCTTTGAATCTGTGCCTGTAGAACCAACCATAAAGGTGGTTCAAGACGTAAGTCTATTTTGCCTTTCATATTCTTCATACATTTTGTCCTTTTTGTGGCTTTTTTCCAAATGTGATATATCCTTTGGGGTCTTCTAGGATAATCAGACAGACAGTGGAATGATTCTTGCATCTGAAGAACTCAAGACACTAGAAGAGAAATCTAAACAACTGATGTTGCCCTTTAGGTAAGTCTAAGCAATCAAATATCATGTACACATTCATATTCAAGATAGTTTAGAATAGAACTGGCCACAGGAACAGAAGGAGTGTGGCTGCCAACCCCTTCCTTGACCATTCTCTCTCCCTTCCATTTTTCTCTGTCTGTATAATGCTCCAGATTCCCATGGTTGTTCTTACAGTGACATGGGTTAAATGCTTCCACAATGGCAAATGAGATTCAATACAAGCAAGTGTAAAGGAATGCACATTGGGACAAAGAGTCCTACTTCATGTATACACTGATGAGATCTGAGCTGGCAATGACTGATCAAGAAAGGGATCATTAGTCCCAAACCTGTACTCTGTGGTCTTGCCCCAGGAGTGTTACTAGGCTTGAAGAAAAGATGTTCATGGAGGGAGGAAGCCAAATGCTCTTACAACAAAGCCCTATCTCTCAATTTGTTCCTGTGTTGCAGTCCAATAGGGTAGACAGCCGAGAAAGAGGAGAGACCTGATAGTGCTTGTCACTCAACAGAACCCAGGTTGAAGATCCTCTTTTCCATCTTCCTCCATTGCTGTGCCCTGACAGAATGGTGATGGAACTGTTTCTAGGTTTTGCAGTAAAAAGAAATGGGTAAATAGGAACACATTTTCAAAATCAGAGGTTGAAGTTTTTAAATGTTTGTTTTTTTATTTTGTAGTGGGCTGGTCTCCAGTAAAAGTAAGGAGTCTGTAATGTCGGAAGCATCCAATCCAACAAGTGGCTACCAATCCGGCTATCACTCAGATGACATGGATACCACTGTTTACTCTGGTGAAGAAACAGAACTTTTGCCTCTCAGGGAAGATGTTCCTCAGAGTTGCCACACATTGGCCTATGGTTCTGGTATACCCCTTAGCAAACCCCCTGTGTAAGAAGTGCTTCCAAAGAAACCATAACTGGAACTTGCACCAGCCATGGCCTTTTTCCCTTAAATTAGCTGTGCCTGACATCCAGAACATGCCCAGTCATTGAACTGAAAAAGTATGTTTCCCTACGTCTTCTTCTGATAGGAAGGACCTGTGGTGCAGTGTGGGAATACAGGGTTCCACAGCGTGGTTTGAGAGAGTTTGAAAATCTTCCAGATGCCTCCTGGTGTGGTTTACTGGTGAGACTATAAAATGATCAGATTTTCAGAGAGAGAAATTTACACTCAGCATGTGAAATGATATGCTGACACCACATTTCTATGCAATTGTATGAAGATGATCATCAAGTCTCCTTTGGATTTTTCAGTTTTGTCAGCAGTCAAGTTTCAATTGTGCCTTTGTTGTCCCTGGGCATCTGTCTTCAGGAAAACACTGTCAGTAGAATTTGCTGGCCTTGCAGAATTTTCTTTCACTTACATCTCTTCCACCAAGAGGACTGTCAGTTTAAATATGCCAGATGAAACAAATGGATAAATGCCACTGAAATAAATTCATGAATACTGCTGGAGAGCAAAGGAAATACCCCTTCTTTTGTCTGTGAGAGCTCTGATCACCTGAGGCTTTTCTTTCAATGGATGTTTCCCTGTGAAATAAAGTATGTACGTTCATGGCTTGGTCACTACCCATTCAAACTGAGCAATATATTTAGCATGTTGAGTTGTTTTGAAAGAGGTGCTTCCATAAGATGACTTATTTTTCATAGGACATGATTTTCCTCAGTTACGTATCTGGCATTAAGCATCCTTTATTTTCTGATTGTTCATTGGAAGGCAAACACAAGCTTAATTTGCAAGTCTGATTGTCAAGCATGTTATCTCTGAAGAAATCCATCTTTAGGAAGGAAAACAGATTAACTAGAGAAGACATATATATGTCCCTTAATGTCATTTGACCCACAACTAGAATCAGCTCTAAACAGTTCAGGAATGTTACCTATTTTGGTAGTACTGGCTTTATTTGACCAACACTGTATGTTCTTCTCAAAGCCTGGAGCTAGTCACAAATCACTGTTCACTTGTAACATTTTTGCAGTAACTAAGGAATTGTTAAGTTACATTAAGATTGTAACGCAATAAGGTTAACAACACTCCTTTCGCAGTTTTAACAGTAAGTAAGTTTTTGTTACTTATATAGTTATGTAGGTATGTGGTCTATTGCTTTGGAGTGTTCCATACTACAGGCCAGTGGCTTGTGGTATTTTGCTTTTCCTCTCAAACAATCCCTCACAACTAATACTAAGTTGCTTATTTTTACATAACAAGAAAGCACGGAGTTTCTTTTTTCAAATTGCCATTATAATGGTAACTAGCTGAGGGGGAGGGGTTGCCTCAGAACTGTAATTAATTATTTAAAGAAGTCAAATAAGCTATTTTAGAAGTTCATAAGCTGTTTTCTCTTAGATCCAGGCTTCTAGGGAAGAACATTCCACATCTATGGCCCACAATGTTGTTGGTATCAATGGCATGTTAAATAACAAGCTGCTCAGATTTCGTGACTGATGCTCTTCAGTATAGAAATTGTTAGACTATTTTTTATGGTTTTGTTGCTCACAGTTCTAACAATATGCGGTGTATATTATGTGATATTTTTTAAAAAGATTTTGTGAATCTATTTTGACTGCTGTTTTGTAATTTTTGTACCTGGTTTTCTATTTTGTATAATATTTCAAGAATTAGGAACCTGTGAGTTAACAAAAATATATCTTATAGTATTTATAGACTGGTTGTGTAGAAACAAATGTAATATATTATTAAAATAAATAAATATATTATATACAGTGGGATTTACTTGTGAGTAAATATGCATAGTCTTGGGCTCTTAATTAGAATGTTCTCCAGCCCAAAACCTCAGACTGAAAACTTATCAACATGTAAATATTTCTGTTCCTCATTTTCTATATCACTGTTATTTTCTATGAGATATGTTGTTTGTATGTTTCCCATTTCTAATATGCTTCTACAGTGGACCAATAAATCTTTTTTGTGCCATTTCAAATTATTTATATGTTCAGATTTTATTGGGCCATTCATTTTTCCCTTCAAAAAAACATTTTATAACCAATCCAGATCAGCCTAGGAAGAACTTCACACCTGGTTTTTGAAAGGAAGTTGGCTTAGATTTGCTTCTCATTACATATATTCCATTCAAGAACAAATCAGAAATCTGTTAATCTATTTAGCACTGAAATGTAGTTCTTTTCTTAGGTCTTTCACCTGGCCTTTCAAAATATGCATTCACAGTGCTATAGTCTTGGCAAAACACCAGCTGGACCACAGCTAGACCAACAGATGTCAGATTGTCTGATATTTTAATTATGAATGTTATGGTAAATATAACCCTATATAAAGAGTGTGAACTCATGACAAAGCCAATCTCTCCCTCTCATTCTGTCGCGCACACACCACATACACCCCATGCCTCACTTAGCTACTTTAGAGTACAATGCAATTCTGGAAAGATAATGTTGATTTAGAATTTTTACACATATTTATTTAGAAGCAGGTCCCACTGACTTCTCAGTAATTATGCATAGCTTTGCAACTTACACCTTGATGAGGTGAGAGTGAGCACCCATAGCCACAGATAGGCTTAAATGCATGAGATAGTGATACAAGTACTCGGTGGATAAGGTTTTCTTTGCAGTCATGCATGAAAAATAAAGCTGGTACATGTGGTAAATGTCTGTGGCCCTGCCTGCTTGGCTTATGTTTTGTGCATGATCAGAAAGCTTTGCCATCTCAGCATTTGTTTCATTATGTGAACCACTTATATGTGTCCTGCTAAAAGTATGTGGATGAATTCTGTTATAAAGAATACTTACTGGACTGGGTAGAACTTTGGTCTAATCCAGGAAAACTCTCCTTATACTGTATGTTCTTATCAGAAGTTGGAAACATTGCTTTTGAGATATTACAGCTTCCAGGACTCCATCTTGGCCAGAAGATTTCTGGGAGATTCCATAGAACAAAAGTACTGTTTTGAAGCTTTGGTTCTTACCCTGTTTAAGGTCTGCCACATGCTGGTACAACGGGGCACCTAAATAACAAGACTTTTTGTCTCACTATATATGGTCATCAGCTCATCTTTGCATTGTTGTCTGTTACCATCCACCTTTTATATGACGTTTGGAATTTTTTCCTGCTCAGCTTTCACTGTCTTTATCCCCTCTGGCCCTTTGATTTCAGTTGCTCACCAACTGTGTGTATCTATAGATACAAGTTTTTCTCTTGACTTAGACAAAGATTTTCCTTCACCATACACATGCTAATTTGCCTATCTGTGTTTGGCTATATATATTACCCACCAATGACTGTTGAAAGACTCTTGGAATCCACCATTAAGATACTCACTATTAAGCCTTTTCCATTTTTATTACATTACACACACACACTGAAATTCTGTTGTGTAGTTATGTGAATGGTGTAATTATTAAAAGGCAAATTGCTAGTAAGTTAAGAAACCTCCATAGACCTTACCTGTTGCACACTGAATCACATGACTTAGGTATTATCTATGGAAATTAATTTGCTTCCAATTGTTACACCATTTGCATAATTGCGTAAGAGGATTTCAGCCAGTGTCTGTATATAAATATCTACACATTTATATATTGTCTGCTTACATGACTTCATATATTTGATGATGTGGACTTCAGTTCACAAAAGGTTATGGGAAATAAAGTGTATTAGGGTTTTTTTTGTTTCGGAATGGACAAGACTCCCTACAGCTCACTGTGTATGTGTCCTGAGCTTAAGAAGAAGGAAGGAAGGAAAGAAAAGAACACTAGGTTATTACTGTATGTAGGCAAAAGTAGAGGGGGAGAAATAGTGTAGCACTTTAAAGACTAATAGATTTATTTCTGTGTGAGCTTTTTGTGGATCAAAATCCACTTCTTCAGACACAGGTAGTACAAATACATGTTCCTTGTATTTATGCCATAGTCATGAAATCCATGTTTAAGTGATAGTAGACAACATAACAATGATTAATTAATACAGGAATAAGACTTATCAAGCTCTTAATTAACAGATCCGAGCCAGATTTTTATCCACAAAGGCTCACTGGAAATAAATCTGTTAATCTTTAATCTGCTAGTTTGCCTTCCTTCTTCTCTCTTTTCCCTTAACTTTTGTCTACATACTGAGACAAACTGACATGACTACTTTGGAAATGGATGCTGGAGTGATCGTCTCTCACACAATTTTGCCAAAATTTCCACTACTTTTTGATCACCACGTATGATGGGGATACGCTTGCAAAACCTCCTGTTCTCATATCTTGCCAGGTCACATCTTGTCAGCTGTATCCATTTTACTGGTGTATACTGTTATAAATCACTGAAGGTTCCTTAACCCCCTGACTAGAAACATATGATCATTTATTCTGTTCTAGATTTTACTCCCCCACACCATTGATTTAAAAGCCATGTACAGTCTTTGTCATCATCATCTTTTCCTTGGTTATCTTTTGTCATCTTATTAAAGAGAACCTTGACAACACAGAATTCTACGGTATGTAATCCAGAATTCAATTTATGCCTCAACACCTCCAGTGTGTGAAATGAAAGAATATGGATGGCAATTTACATGTGCCATTACACTAACGTAGAGGAGTTTGTAGCCCTATACCCTAAATTTTTACTCAAAGATACTTTCCTAGCCTGGTAAGTTGTTAATGAAGAAGCCTATTTGAATGCATCTTGGATTTTACAAAAATAAAAATAAAAATGATGGATCTTGCTCCCGAGCCATTTAAACAAACAAAGGCAGGCTGTATCCCTCGATTGGATAAGTTGTCATGAAAAGTCTCACAATAATATGGCACAAGCATCTTTCTTACTATGAAAAGGAAGAGTTAGGAACAGAAACTTTGCTTACGTGAATTCTGATTTGTGTGCCTAGTTGGTAAAAAAGAACTGAGGGTAGTGCTGACAGCCCTTCATTATGCTGAGCTAATTAGGCTTCGGTTTGCTGGGAAGGGAGCTACTGTGATTTTAAATGCTCCCTCACTCCAGCCTTTCAGACTGACTAAGTCCTGAGAATGCCTTCATGGGGTTATTTAGTAGGAGCCTTTCTCCATGCTGTGCTGATAAGCTTCTTGGCATCTAAGATAAGTTATTTAATGGGATTTGGGGGAGCTTGGCTTTTGTTACTATAAAGTTGTGCAACGCAAAGCATAATCCTCACACCAAAGTAAGTCACTGTTAGCCAGATCAAATTCAGTAGTGAGTTACATTCTGCTAACTTATAAAATTGCAGCCTATTGGGCTGCCATATTAGTTTCTCACAAGAATGACAAATGAGTAGGTTAGTTGGGCTATTACATTGTATGCAATAGAAGGGCCCCCTCCAAAGAAGCAGATTTAGAATGTGTGGACACTGAAAATAGCCTGCTCACTGACAATATTGAACCACAGCCAGGATCCAGTTTCAGGCACTTTTTGATGAACAGAGCAATTACAAGATCTATCACCTCCCTCCTCAACCATCTCCATTTCCTCTGCAGTCCTCATAGTAGCAAGCTGCATGTCTAGATTTTTGCCCACCAACCATATATCACTCAGTTATTCTTGTTATCATGCACAATATTGGACAGCTTGGTCCAGAACTGCCATTATAATCCAGGAGTTTTGCAAGAGACTTATTCCTGGTGGAACTAAAAATGACTTTATCGATAGGGAACAACAGAGCTTCCTGCAGTCCTGGACTCTCCTTAGGGCCTGGCCATGAGGCCTGCTGTGATGAGTCCCTGTTCTTCAGGGCTTGCCATGCCATTACTGATTATTGGCCTCTAATAGCTCAAAACTACAAGGTGTTGTTCTTGGGTGTGCACCCCACTCTCCTGCCACCTGAGCTGACTGCCTCACCAGGTTCCACGCTGGCCCTGAGGGGTCTAGAACAACAATGCCATTTCTTTCTTGAAAGGATTCCATGGATTGGAACCTCTGTGCCTCAGAAACAGCCCGCCTCTCTCATGATGTTTTTGTAACAAGCAGCAGGATAGAATCTGACTTTTACACCCATCAGAAAGAGGAGAGAGAAACTGACAATAGGTGTTCTCACTTGTCCCATTAGTTGATGGATGAGAGAGAAATCTGTATTCAAACTCAAATTCATTCAAGAAGCTCATTGTGTGTTTGTCGGCCAGGTGGAATATACTAGCCTAGGAGTGGACAACTTGAAGGCACCCAGATGTTGCTGGACTGCAGTTTCCATCAGCCTTTTCCAGCACAATATAGGGAACAATGAGAGTTGAAACAAAACAGATCTGGAGAACTATAAAGTACCCAAATGTGTTCCAGCCTATCTTGCCTCCCAGGGTCTTTTGAGATTCAAATAGGGTCAGCACCTTAAACTCCTTGGAGGAAGTACAAGATACAACTATATTCACATATTGACCCCTCTATCTTACGGCTCACCTCATAATCAGTAGTGTTCTGGAATCCTCTCAGACCAACTTTAGGTCAGTTTTTAAAGACAGAAACAGCTTTGGTGAATGTGCTAGAAACAGGGTGGGGGAGAGTGTCCCTGTTGGCTTCCTTAGAGTTTCCATAGCCTGTGATACCTCCAGCCATGGTATTCCAACTGCACTGGCCTGCCAAGATAAGATCTGGTGACACAGTATTAGCCCTTCCTTGGCTAGGGAATGGGGGGAGATATTTCCTGAAGATGATTGTTGGGGACTTCTCCTTGATTGCTTGACTGTTGGGCATATGCAGTCCCAAAGTGTGCCATCTAGTTGCTCACTTTATTTCATATGTACATGGACTTGCTCAGAGAGGTGAACTGAGGACTCCATTTGGGGTCTTCATGTTAGCAGGTGGCACCTAAATCTACTTCTGCTTTAGTCTCATTCCAGAGAGACTGCAGAGGTCCTGAATGGATGTCTCAGGGCACAAATGAGTTCAATACGGGCAAGTAAATTGAAGCTTAATGCAGATATCTACAAGGTAAATAGATCTAACACAGGTTACCTAAGCTGTATTGGATGGGATAACTCAGATTTCTTCCCTACTGGTTTACGCAAGTCCATTGAGTCACCAGGGCTTTGTTGTCAGAGCTTAGAAATGTGGCTTCTTTTGAATAAAAAAGTTGACTGGTTGGTTCTTGTACTTTTAGTCCTCAAAATTACGATTCTAAGTCTCTTTGTCCTACAGAGCATGGACAGGTTACCTCAGATTTGACCTGAATGCTTGCTTGGTTTAATATCTTACCACCTTTTGTTAGGCCAAACTGGGAAAAAAGAAACTGTTAGGATGGAAAATATAGTCAATAGGGTTGCACTAAAGATTACTTAGTGGGTTTTGCTCATGTCATTAAGTGTAATGCATTGGCTACTGGGGAGCTTTCGGGAGATAATTTTACAATAACAACTCTTTGGGCATACTGAAATGTTTAGTTTTAAATTACAGTCGCCAAGTCTTCTACACATTTTCTGATAAAACTATTAAACTGCCAGCAGCTGCTTAGTGTCACAGCTTGGTTAAGTACTAAACCAGCATGGCATATGCAGATAAGACAAATGCAATTATCAACACAAAGACCAGTCATATTATTAAATCAGTGGCCTTTTCAACTACATCCTCATGTTAAGTCTACTGTTTTCTTGAGGAAGATAATTAAGTCTTATTAGCAATCCACAGTTCACATTAATTTTATGGATATTGCAGATAGCGCTGCTGTATAATAATGTTGATTAGCCACAATAATTATAGACCTAGTAGACATCGTATTGAACGTGCAGACTGATGCAGAAATATTGGTGCTCTGGGAAAGAAGAACAGTACCCCACGATGGGCCCATGAGAAGCTCACTAGCAGAATGTGAGTGCAACAGCATTCTCCTGTTCTTGCCCCTTAGCCACTGATATAGCAGCCCTCGATAGCCCTGGCCTCCATGAATTTGTCCAATCCACTTCTGAAGCTGTTAGCAGCCACTCACTACTATTTCCTGGGTAACCAATTCCATAGTTCATGTGTATATCAATCTCTGTTCAGTTTTAGTAGATGACTTCAGGTCTGAATAATATGAAAGAGGAAGAAAAATACAGCCTTGTTTTTCTCTTTAGGCCACACCAAGGTACATCGTTCCCTTGAATACTATGCATTTCTTTAGCTAACCTCAGTCTGGTCCGAATGTGAAGAAACCATGATATTAAAAAATTGCATTATAGTCAGATAATGTACCAGTGAAAATTAGTATGGGATCATTAGAAGTAGGTCAGAAATGTGTCTGCCACATATATGTTTACAATTTTCAAAGCATGCATTAAATGTTTTAGACTAAGAGATGCATTAAGAAGAATAAAAGTTGTTAAAGAGGGCAATGTAAAATGCAAAGAAAGGCAATGCCTTTTTAAAAATCCAAGTTGAATATTACCGTATTTTTCCGTGTATAAGACAATACTTTTGTCTAAAATCTTTAGACTAAAAATTGAGGGTCGTCTTATACACGGAAGTAAGCTGAGGAGAGAACAAAACAGCCCATACCAAACCTCTGCAAACAGGCTTCCTTCAGTCATGAGGCTTAGCTGCCTCCAGTCACTGAGGCTTAGCATCCTATAGTCAGGAGACTTCGCTTCTTCCAGTCACAAGTCTTATGTAACTGACGTCAGCTGATGCTGAACAAAGCAATTAGAAGACACCTTGTTGGAGGTGGAGCATGTAGGCAGTGCTCAGATGCAACAGGGATAGTACTGGCATGTAAATGTTACCTAATTACTAAATAAAAATGTATTCTGTTTTATGTTTAAAATATTGATTTCTTAATTTGGGGTTAGAAAAGGGGGGCATCTTATACATGGAAAAATACAGTATGAAGAAATATGTTTCTATCTCTCTCTTTCTGTTACTGCAATTGGTTTACATTTTCAATCTTTATTTGTATATATTATTGCATTTGTGATACCCAGTGTAGTGTAGTAGTGGACAGGGTGGCAGACTAAGACTCAAGAGACCTGAGTTTGAACCTCCACTTGACCATGGAAGCTCATTGAGGAGGGAGGAGAAACTGGTAAAACCACTCCTTAAATATGTCACCAATCTTGAAAGCCCTATTAGAGTTGCTATAAATCGGGTCTGACTTGATGGCACAGAATACACATTGCATTTGTTCATCTAGAATTCAATTATGCCAAATGAGGACAAGAGTACAAGACAGTGTGATGTGTGAAATGGCCTTTAGAACTGATTAAGCATTTCAACAAGCTTTATTCATGGGACACTGGAAATAATCTAGGCTAATAGAAAATGTTATAATTTAATCACAGCACCAGAGACACAATGTAATCCTGCCAGATCTAAGCATTTGGGAAGAACACTTTCTTATAGTCTTGCCATATGTACGTATACCTGTGTAATATTAGTTGGCAAAATGTTAGTGTGGCATATTTTGCATTTTGAGCTCTCATAATAGAAAAGCTGAGAAGAAAACACAACATCAACAACAACACTCATGAGAGGTCAGCCAGGTAATCCAGGACAACACCTAGACTTGTGGGCAGGAGGCATAGAGGATTCATGATCAGAGCAGTAAAGCCTGCCTCTCCCATTGATTTTGGAATTCTGCTTCACCTACAAGTCTTCTTTCTCTGGAGGAACACAAACATTACACAGACATCCCTAGGGCAAGGGCTCAAATCTAACTAGGGGCAATATCCATCTCAGAGGAAGAAAATGCCGCGTAAGGAATGGGAAGAAGCACGAGGACAAGGCCGGGAACTGAGGCCACAGCTGCACTCTCACAGGAACAAACATTGGTTGTCTTTCTTGGTAGAGAAATGGGAAGGGAAGCAAGGAAACACAGCAAATCCCCCCTCTGCTGGCAAAATCCCATCCCTAGCAAAATCCCATCCCAGCTCACTTTCTGTATACAGAAGCATAATAGTCATATCAGTGGTGAAAAAATAAAAGGAAACATTACAGATCTAAACTCCACAGAAGAGCTCTTCAGGAACCACTCAGCCACAGCAATACAAACCATTTGTCCCCCCTCAGCTGCTTGATAATTCCCTGGTGATATGATAATTCTGTTTTTCGAGACAGCTAGCATTGGCTCTGCTATTGCCCTTTTAACCACAGAGCTTCTTTGGTTTTTGAATTACTGTAGTGCAGGCACCAGATGAAAGAAGTAGACACAGCTTACAGCAGAAGGAACAGAGGTCTGTCATGGTGACCTGGGGCATAAAAAACCTTCAGGGAAAGTATTATGGCAGAGACCTGTCCTCAGCAGAATGGGTCCATGTCAAAAAATGTTCCCAAAAGGAAATTTAAAATCTTACAGCTTTTCCTAGATATCTTTGAGCTACCTTGCATCTTCCATCCTCACAGATTGGAGGTATCTACTGCATGCCAGTGATCAGAAATCAAAAACCTTCACAAGGTTCCATGAGGGACTATCTTTTGCCCCGCCATTTTTTTGTACACCAAGTACATCTGGTAAAAGGATTTGGCTTTTGCTTTTCAGCTGAAAATGAACAATGCATTCTTTACATTGCAGAGATTCAGCAAGGACGTCAGGACATCAGCAACCTTCCACAGCTGATGGAAAAGGAAATCCACTACAGATTCAGGAACCACTAAGTTTCTTATGGCATCTAAACAAGTTGGGAAGAAAGCAACAGTTCTAATTATAGATATCCTGTGCATTTGCACTGTCTTGGTGATGATACATATTTCATTTTTTAAAAGAGAAAAGATGAGGGGGAACAAAACGTTATTAAAAGCAAGTTACAGACAAATTGGTTAGTTCCATTTGTCAGTTTTAAACATCAAAAGTATACTGTCACATCTTTCATGGGATGTACGTTCTTGTGAGGAAATGCATATTTCTGTCTACAAAATAATCTGTCTCACCCAGGCAAATGAAACAGATGTTCTCTAATTCTTGCAGCTTCTTGTCTCTTTCAAAGATTCTCATTATGGCCAAAAAAGAAATAACATAAGAATTAGGATTAATTTAATAGTTAGTCCAGGAGCTAAAATTGTTCCATTTGCTGTAATTATCATTGAACCAATGGGTTTGGTGGAGACACGGAAGAGGGCCTTCTATGCTGCTGCTTCCAGACTTTGGAATTTTCGCTGTCCTTCCACAAACAGGCAAAGACCTTTCTCTTCAGGCAAGCTTTCTCTTAATTGACCAGCTGCCTGAATAGGGTTTTTAAATGGACAGTTTTACCTTACTGCTTTGAATGCATTTTTGGTGTTGCTTTTGTTTGCTGTCTTTTGGTGTGGTATTTGTTTTATCTTTTTTACTATTTGTATGCTTACTATTTTTAGCTTTAAACATTGTATTTTAATGATGTAAGCCGCCTTGGGTTATTTTTAAGGAGAAAGGTGGGGTAAAAAATATTTTAAATAAATAAATAAAATACAAAGCAGATTGGTATTACTATTCCCATATCATGGCTGGAAGATTAGGCGATGATCCTGTTCAACATCTTGCTTAAGCATAATTGATCTTTGAATGAGTAGAAAATGGAATCATTATTCATAGCAAGAGTCACCCCTCGATACTCTTTGTGCCCTCTAGCAGTCCAATGCCCTAATTTGAAAATAATTGGAGGGAGGCCTCAAAAAATTCCATGTGCCCTTTGAAGGACATGGGGGCTATTTTGCCATGTTTAGTGCCCCCCTAACACCCACGCCTTAAAACTGTTAATAAATTCAAACATTTTGGCTAATAGAGGGTACAAGGGGATTGTTTTTTTCTTTTTATTAACTCTCCATTTTTGCAAGAATACTTTGGGAGCTTCAGGTCCTAGGAAAGGATTTGTAACACTCCAAGATTCAGGGATGGGTGTGGGCGGCTTCTGAATGTCTGAAGATTGCCTGCCCTGATTTATTTAATCATATTTAGGCTCTTTATTTTAAACTATGTTGTTTCCAATTGCTCCTCGTTTAAGCTGTGTCTAGATAAGAGATGCTCTCACTTCTACTCAGTGCTTGTCTAGTGGTGGTGGGAAAATAAGGAAAAACGTTCTAACTGAAAGGGTCTTTCACCTTTGGATCAAGCATCCCCTCCACTAGAAATATTTAAATAAAACATAGTTGAGTATCAGTGAAGGATGTTTTAGTTGCATTGTGCACCATGGGCTAGATGACCTTTAAGGAACTCCGACTCTAAGATTAAATTCTTCAATCCTTTGAAAGAACATCAAGGAGTGCAGGACCCTCAGGAATTCCCATGGGCATAGTGGTCTGCTGTACAGAATTTAATCCTAAGGCATCTTCCTTATGCTTGAAATGCTGCAGACACTGCTATTAACACTGACTGCTGCCAGTCAGTGTCAACAGTGTTGGATCTGATGGACCACCAGCCCATCTACGGGCAACTCATTATGTTCTTTGGTTTCACAGCATTCATTTGCAGAAGGTCACAGATGGTGGTACCGCTTCTAACTTGAAGGGTCACATAGCAGAGGAAGGAAAAGAAGGCCCTGTGCCAAAGACTCTGGAAAACCTCTGGACCATTTGGAGCAAACCTGGGTTGATTTGTCCAGAGCTTGGGAAAGTTAGTTCTGGGCTAGATGGACCACAGTTTGAGAAAGTCACAGTTTAAACAGTCCCTAGATTCCCATAGGCAGTCTGGCCACTAGACAAATAGTCTGACCTCATGTAAGGTATCTTCCTATGTGTAAATGAGCCATATGGAAGGTTACGATAGCCCCCTTTTATCATTCAGAGGTCAAAGTATACAGCACTGGATAAAGAAACCTTGCTTTGATTTTTCTCAAGGTCACTGAGTCCACACAGTAAAGTTGTTTTCTTTTTTTTTCTTTTTCGTTTGCAGTCAAATCCCTCAGGACATCTTCTGTGGAAAAGACAACAAAGAGGTTTGGAAAACAATGCCCTAGGCTCTCTTGCAATAAAACAGCACTGCACTTCCCTCTCTAGTGAAAGGAAGTAAGAGGCAAAATGAAGAAGGTGAATTTAGGAACCAAAGGAAAAGACTTCTGGCATTTATAAAAAGCTGAGGTTCACACGGAAATAAAATTACGACATCAAAACACCCAAGTCTATTTGAGGATGCAAAGCAGCTTGCTGGCGTTCACGTAGCTGGTTTATTCTGGTATAGTTTCGTAATATCTCTTGGCTTCGCCTTCATTCTTCATTTTAAAAAATAACCGCCGATGGCTTCTTTGTTGCTCTTATTGGCAACAAAGTACCTGGCTTGCAAAATGAGAAAAGCAGATTTCTGAAGATTATCTACATTCATTGGTGAGTTTTGCATAGATCACGGAGTAAGAATTTTGCACATATACAGTGGAAAGTATTGAGCACAGTCTTCTATATGTGGAATTATCTTAAACTGAATCATCCCAGTAATGAATCACACCATGAAGGTCCTTATCTCTCCAGATGTGCATCCAGAGTGTGACTCATGCTGCCCCTGAAGGCCATTTTTGCAGCCCTTCAGTCACTCCTTGACAATTTAAAAAATTGCCAAAAAATTTAGCGTCACATCTCCAGAGGTCTCCAGGGTGGAATTGTCCAATAAAATAAAGTGTACCTCCCTTCACAAAAGGCATTTTATTTTGAATAATGGATGTGACCTGCTGAAGTGAAGTGGTGTTGTAAAGTAGTGTGGCCCACAGACATGAGATGAAACTTCCACATTTGTCCTTCCCTGTGGTATGTTATGACAGTCAGAGGTCTCCAGCTTTGTTCCCTCCAGATAGGTTTATATATTGTATGTTTATAACTTGTTTGTGGGGCTGGCACTAGATTTCTGCTGCCTTCTTCCAGTTGGCTGGCAACTGTAGGTAGCAATAATGGCATGTGGTGCCACACAGCTGAGTTTGAAAACCACCTGTGCCATGTAATGCAGCATTGTGGTCAGGGATTGAGGGCCATTTCAGTGATGGCTTCTAAACGTCAGTGCTTTTTCTGAACGGGTGTATGTAGTCCATATGACTGGGGCTATGAGAATATCGCTTAGAAAATTATTTTTTTAAAACAGTTTAGTTAAGGTATAGGTCTAAGTCATGAGATAACGAAACTGTTGTTGTTAGAGTGACCAGATGCAAAGGAAGATAAAAGAGTTGTATAGAAAATGGAATTTAGGCAGATGTAGTTTACAGAGATTAAACATTGCCCCCTTTTCACATCTCTACATCTGATTACCTGAGGGATTAACGCTACAAGGTGTTAATTAATTCACCCATGCTAGGATGCATGTGCTATCATGAACAATGGTCATTGTAACAACTGAGTATACAAGTGTCAGTTCAATTAGTAGTTCCAAGTAGAGTAGACCTCTTGAACCTTTAGAATTTACACAAATGTTGGTCTACCATTCAGCAGTTAATTCAATGGGTCTACTCTGCCTGGGACTTGCTACAAAATTTAGGCTTTAACATTTGAGATAACAACAATCGTCACAATTGGTATTGGTTTATTTCCCCCAATTCTCTCTGGCCTTCCAATCTCCTACAGTCCTACTTTTTCTCTTGGTGACTCATTAATTATAGTTCTAAAATTGCAAAAGGAGTTAGTTGCTGTTGTAATTATCATGTGACCAGGCTGCCTGGGGGTTTCTAGGAATTAAAGTTCATTTTTTTTTTTTAAAGCCAGGCTCTGCTATTCCACAAATCCACAGAGCTCTTTGGGAGAACAGTGTTGACATGATGTTGCTATGTCCATGGGGGACGCCTGCTAATAACTGTACCTTGTGTGGATTCAGAAAGAAGGTCTATAAATCATGAAGTGGACTAGGGCCAGCCCAAGACATTTGGCTCCCTGAAAAAAAACATAAAATTCCACATCACACTCCCATTCCACATTTTAGCTGAGAAAACTAATGTATGAAACATTACTTCAGTACTGGGGCGGGGGTAGTATCCTCCATTGCACCCAAGGACCAGACTTGTCTCAAAGACAGTGGACATCTGTGTGACACATACAGCACTGTTCCCCAAGAAGTGCAGCTAGGGATGGTGTTGCTGCTCTCTAGAAAGCAGCAGGATAGTTCTAGGAAGCACAGACAGAAAAGTCCTCATCGGCTGAGTAACACGCACAATTCTCCAGTGCCCTGTCCTTGATTCTACTCCCAGTGTCTGCCACCTGAAGTGACCCTCTTGCTTTCCCTTGTGGTAGGGCTGGTCCTGACTGGGTTCTTACCATAATTTCTTCAGTAGCATGGTTATCTGTATTTTTCATGCAACCAACATAATAATTCTTCGGAAAGATAACCATAGAAACAATCTACCATGTGCTTCTAGATGAGAGTTTCTTCTAGTTTCTCCTGCTTGAAAGAGTATTCTGAACCTGGTGGCAGTGGTTATACCATTTGTCATATTCTGAAGTAAGAAGAGCTGTAAAGATCCCCTCCATTCATTCTTGGTTTATTTGTAGGACTTCAGCCTTTGTCCTGCAGAAGCCCCAAGAGAGTTCTTGTTTGCTTGATTCGTGGCCTCTCTTCGTTTGTTTTGAAAACAAAACAGTCAGTGAAACCCACTAATAGCAGAGCAATGTATTTTAATCGTGATGTTATGCAGTTACTTGATATTACGGCCCAAATGAGTGTGCCTGCCAGTGTTAATTGAGGTTGACTTTAAATGTGTTTTATTGGTTTCTGGTTGCTATCACTACCGCTGCTTGTACTAGTGCTGGAGGGACACTCAGAAGGTCGACTTCACCATTATAACAGGCCTCTAACAATTGTAAGATGCAAGAATTAGCAAGAAAACAATGTTTCTTTCCATACTGTGAACGATGTCACCTTCTTATCTTACCTGCTATTCTGCTAATAAGGCAGAAGAACAGGTCAGACTCTTTCTTCTGGTCATTTGGCAGTTCTATTGGTTACCTCATCCTGCGCAGCCTTCTTAAATTTTACTCCTTTAGGGGGCATAATCAGTAGGTGATGTACCTTGTTGTTTACTTTTATCACATGTGGCCTGAATCAAGATAAAACGTGTTTATTGCCCTCCAAGTGCTAATTAGCTTAGCAATGGCATAATGTTTTTTTTTTCCGAACACTGCTTTAGGAATGGTCACTGAAATCATTTTGCACACATTTAAGATTTAACATCGTTATCTCATTTTGTTTGCACTTCATATGCAATCCAGTCCCACTGCTCACTCTGCTTCTCCTTCAGTCCCTGCGTGTATATACTGGTGGGTGTCCACAGGGCAAGACAAGGGAGAGTGCTTGCCCCTCCCCCCTCCCCCAAAAAAACTTAGCTAGGAAAGAATTTTTCTGCAAGAGGAAAGTGAAGTGTATTCACTTCTGTTACTCAAAATTAAATTCCTGGGCTTAGAATTTTGAAGTCCAAAGGTATCAGTTTTTCACCAAGTTTCTAGTTGATGGCTTTCAGGGTTCTCATAAATCTGACAAATCTGAAGTCTGCTTGCTTTTGCCATAGTCCACTGGTAAATATAACTCTTAAGAAAGTTTAGCCAATATTAGCAAAGTGTTTTTCAAAAACATGAAAATAGGAAAAATAATAAAAGAGAGGGAGGTGTGTGAGCTTTCTACAAAATCCAACAACAAAGGCAAGCAACCACTTCATAAGACTACAGAAACATCAAAGCCCACAAGTCCTGCAGTCCCACCAATCTTCCTGGCTGGATGGTGAGGTCTCTGGATCTTCAGCCAAATCTACACAATGGAAGCTGCAGACATTCAGAACCAGCAGTTGGTACCAGGCTTCACTTCTAGATGGCGACAAATCCCCACACACTCTCCCTTGTCTTGCTCTGTGGACACCCACCCATGTATACACACAGAGATTGAAGGAGAAGCAGAGTAAGGATGATTTTTGGATTTCTTTGTTTCTCTTACCTCTTCATCTCTGTGTTGCCTGGCCTGAGGAGCAGCCCTTCAGGAATGGAGAGCTTACCAGTTGTTGGTGTTTCGTTTTTAGCATACAGGTAAGCCACCACTTCTCATTCTCTGCTTACAGTGTAATGCTTATGTATTATTTTGTTTCAGTTTTCTTTCGTTCAAAGCCAGTGTTTTATTTGGTGTTGACTAGAGATGGGAGTATTCGTATGCGAATACGAATATCCCCCCACAGATGGAAATGGATTAGCCACTCTGCGACCTGGCAGAGAGGCTTGTCATCCCACCTCCTGCCAGGAGTGGCTAATCCATTGCGGACAACGGCGCGATAGGAAGGCTCCGTCGAGCTCACGTCAGCGGCAGAATGGTGAGTGGACAGTCCAGCCCCATGGGGCCGGACCCTCATTATTTCCACCTGTGGGGGGATATTCATATATGAATACCCCATCTCTAGTGTTGACTGTTGAGTAGTAGAGTTATTTATTTTTTAAAGATGTTTTCTCAGACTACTTCTTCATGAAGGCCTCAAATTATGGGCATAGTCCAATAAAAGGTTTGGCCTGGCAAAACCCACTGCTCACGCAATTTTATATAGGCTCATGCATTTGAGGGGAAAAGGACTAGAATAAGGGAATCATATAACTGTAGTTGGAAAGGCCCACAAGAAAATCAACTCCAACTCCCTGCTGAAGTAGGAATCCACGGCCAAAGCAACCCTGAAAGATGGCCTGTGCATTTGTTCAGAAATAAGTCCCACAGAGTTCAATGAGATGTATTTCCAGATTACATCTACATTGACTTGCAACTTTAATTAGGAGGATTTCTAATTAATTTATCTTTAATTAATTGATTGATTGATTTTTAATTAAGCAGGACATGGATTTTGTGCACATTCCATTCTATCGTTTCCAGAAGGATTCTGCTGTATTTGATTTCTACTGGGCTGTTTCTTCACATTGTCTTGGGGCACTTCAGAAGTAATTTCAGAAACAAACTGGATGCTGGATTGATGCCCTGGATGCTTAAGTCATTTTTAATGTGCAGCTATAAGGAAAACAAAAGATTGTGTTCTGACAGCTGTTTCTGAGACTAATAATATTTTCTGAGAAAATACTGTGACTCAAGAAGGGGTGAACTAGTGACAAAAGACCAATGATTCTTCCACAGAATTGAGCTGAAAACTTTTGAGAACAGTTCTTTCAACTTCTGGGTGTTGAAAGACCCTTTTAAAGGAAGACAACTGTTTATCTTTCAAGTTGCAATTCTATTGACTAGAGTTACTTTAAAGATCATCTTTCGGAAGGTAAACAAGCCTAGCTTATGACCCAGTTTGGACAGTGTTTATCCAACCTCAGGTGTGAGGACCACAGTTTAGGCATAGGGCAGCAATGAATTTCATGGGATATCAGCCTGTGGTTCCATAAACTGACAAAGTAGTGAGTAGTGATAATGTCAAGCAGCTGTAGAACCCTGGGATAGTAAGAAGAGCTATGTGGCAGACATGCTGAGTGACATTTGCCTTTAGTTTTCTAGCCAGTTTGTTGTGTATTAGAACTCTAAGGCAATAATAGCTTAGCATTATAACTTCTAACACAACCTTTTATCCATGAATTATGTGAAGAGATTTTATGGATAGAAGGAGGTTGCAGGATCATGCATCTGGCCTTCCCTGCTATAAGAACATGTACTTTTGTGCCCTTCCCACCCCCACCCCACTCCATCAGTGATAGCTATAGATGCTTCCTGTTCCACTGCTTGCAACAAGCCTCAGTTGCAATTGACTTTTGCCAGGTTGAACTCCATTCACAAAAACCTGAAGATGTTTCTAAATAGGATGTTTAGCCTCCAGACAGTTTGGCTAACAACTCCCATCAGCTCCAGGCAGCATGGTCATGATAAGGTGATGTGGAAATTATATTCCAAAACATATGGGAGGCCACAATTTCCCTGCCTCTGAACTATAACAACACTACACATATCAGTCTGGTCCCACTGTAACTGTCAAGGTTGCATCCTATGGAATTATAGACATTTTAATTGTGAATCACCACAGGGCTTGAATTCTGACATCTGTCAAACAGCAGACTGCTGCTAATGGCCCAGCCTTCACAGCATTACACATGTGAAAGGGCCTAATGATGTTCTGTCATATTCTTTAAACTATGGAGCAATCTGCACTGCTACATATGTCCATGTACAGCATATGGATGCACAATAATTTGGAGTAAAGGTCAGTGTGAACTAGGGATCAGTAGAATTCAGACAGAATTCTACTCCTTGAATTAACAGCTACAGGAAGGCATGAAGCTTACTGTTTCTGCCTATTTTACCACAAGTGAGAGCAAATCTACACTGCAGTGTTTGGTAATGCTACAACACCAAAACACCAGCCTCTGGAACTTGGGATGTGTAGTGTGGTGTAGGACTTAGAATTCCCTGCTAAAGAGCTCTAGTCTTCTTCCCTAAACTGCAGCAGAAAATTTTATGTACTTTTTAACCAAAGTGCAGATTACATGATTCCGTAGGATACAGCAATGGCAGTTAAAGCAACATTAAACTGCTATGACTGGATACTGTAGCAGTAGTCTACCTTGACAGATATGAGGATTGTCATGTAACCTGATGCTTCTGCCATAGCCAGCACAGGAGCTATGTGCTTTGGCTATAAGGTAGTGCTTCACAACCTTGGGTCTCCAGATATTCTTAGACTAGAAATCCCAGAAATCTTGGCGAGCACAGCTAGTGGTGAAGTCTTCTGTGAGACCTAGTCCAAGAACATCTGGAGACCCAAGGTGGGAGGCTATTGCTATAAGGTAATTGACATTTTGTAACTGTGCTTTGAAAGTCTTTTGTTTTTAAAGATAAGAGACAGGAAAATGATTCTACATTCCTAGAAGTGCAACCTAATAATACTGTACCTCAAGCAGTTTCTCTCAGCCTCCAGCTTCCATTTTGAATCTGCAGGCTTAGAGTAACTCAATAACTACAGCTGTAGCATCTCACCAGAATGATTTCTGAAGCTACCATTTCTCCCTGTGCCACCATCCCAGATTTTGTAATGTCCACACTGGGGAACTGTTCCAAAGGACTTGGAAGTTCACCTTTCCCCCACTAATATTTGGGGAGCCTCAGAAAGGTGTTACACAATCTCATCAAGGCTTTTAAGCAGCATGAATGTGTCAGAGCACTATTTTTAAATACATTTGCCATCTTATAGTCTTATATTATTGTAAGCACTTATATTCTTATATATTCTTCTTGAGCACTTGGATTAAAAACAACTTTCAAGTTTGGCTACCTTCATACAATAAACTATGCACAATCCTGGATGCCTTTCTCTTTGTCATAAGCACCTGCCTTAATTGCATTCTTCTGCTTCATTTCACTCCTATGAATGGCATCAAAGCTATTTTTAATTAAACTTCTCTTACTTAACCGTAAGAGGTAGCTGAACTATGGCAAAAAGTAATTCTGCCTGGGTAGAGTTTTGACAGTAATTAATTGCATGTATCATAACTGGAATATTTCCTATTCATTAAGTTCCTGGATATGGGATGCAAGCAACCATGACTGATGGAAGGGGGTTTGTAGACCTCAATAACAAGGCAGAGTTCTTCAGTAGAGCTATTCACAGCTCTGCTGAAAGTATTTGCATTCATGCTTTCCAGCAAGAGATTTTTAGAAAAAAGGTCAGCCCCTGACCCTCTATTACGTGGGACCATCTCTCTTCTTTCAAACTCCAGTATAAACCCCATCTTCTTTCCAATTTCAGAGATTCACTGTAGTGATTCTGGTCATATTTCTTCCATTTCTGCCACAACCTCCCTGCAATGTAAGATCATGTGCTTCTGAACAAAGGACTCAAAAGCACTAACAAAGGTGTACTCTGTCTTTTCATCCTTAGTCCTTTTTCTTCAATAAGAAGAAAGATACGAAAAGCAAGGGGAACACATGGGCAGCTTACAAACAAGAGATAACAACTGTATAATCCTATACTTGTAACAGAGCACAAAAATGTCACACCTGGAAGCATCAGACACCATGGCCATGTTGGCTGAGTAATGCTGGTGGTTCAAGTTCTGGGAAGCACCCGCAGTAAGCTTTGTGGCAAGAGGAAACCAAATTGCTTGTTACACTGCACAAGCACCACTATCTAGCCAGATTATGGTGCTTTATTAACAGGTGTGCCACAAGAATTTACAACAGAATCAGGACAATATAAAGATGATGGACCTATTGGGTGATACAGTAGGACCCCCGTATCTGCAGGATCAGTATCTACAGATTCACTTATCCACGGTCTGAAAATATTAAAAGAAAAAAAATCAAGAAAAAACTATTTTCACATGTATTGCCAGAACCAGCTACTACGGGGAGCCAGAGACCATGCTACTGGCCAGTTCTGGTAATGCATGTGAAAATATTTTTTCTGTTTTTCCCCCTTTTATCTATCTATCTATCTATCTATCTATCTATCTATCTATCTATCTATCTATCTATCTATCTATCTATCTATCTGTCTGTCTGTCTGTCTGTCTGTCTACAGTGGTGCCTCGACTTACGACCATAATCCGTTCCAGAAGATGGTCGTAAATTGAAGCACCATTTCCCATAGGAATGCATTGGAAAGCGATTAATCCATTCCAGACAAAAAAATAATCACAAAAAAAACCTAAAACAAAACAAAACAAACAAACAAAAAACACTCCAAGTCCCATTGGAACGCCATGGGGCTGGGGGGGGGAAATCAAACACCCCCCCACAGCCAGCTCCATCGGAACGCCATGGGGCTGGGGAAAAAATTAAAAACACACACACACCCCACAGCCAGCTCCATTGGAACGCGATGGGGCTGGGGGAAAAAAATCAAATCCCCCCCCACACACAGCCAGCCCCATTGGAACGCGATGGGGCTGGGGGGAAAAAAATCAAAAACACCCCCCTCCACACCAGCTCCATTGGAACGCGATGGGCCTGGGAAAAAACACACACCCAAAAAAAAAAAAAAAAAAAAAACCCATCACAGCACAGAAACATAACCCCCCCAAACCCAAACCCACCCTGCAAAACCCTGTAAATGTACTCACCCAGAAGCAGAAAGCAGCACCAGGCAGTCCGAAGCCTCTCTGCAAACGCGCGCACACTAACTGTTGGGGCGAAAGAGCTACAAAGAAGCTCTTCGCCGACCAACGGTTAGCCCTCTAATTTGAATTCCCCGCCTTTTTTCCCTGCCTCTTTTGTTTGCAACTCGAAGCTCCGGCCGCAAGTCGAAGCAAAATTTTGCGGCCGGAGCTGGTCGCAACTCGAAATGGTCGTACGTCGGGACGTCTGTAAGTCGAGGCATCTATCTATCTATCTATCTATCTATCTATCTATCTATCTATCTATCTATCTATCTATCTATCTATCTATCTATCTATCTATCTATCTATCTATCTATCATGTTTGCTATTATTCATGGTGGGGTTTGGAAACAATCCCCAGTGGATCTGGGGGGTTCTACTTTATTTTCTTTTGTTTAACTTACATCTTCCTTAGTTAACTGATACCTACCCCACAAGTAAACATGCTGATGACTGGAAAACAGAGTGTATATGTGTGTTTAGGTTTCAGACTTCACAAACCTCCTCAATTTACTGGGTTAATTTATAATAGTTTGGTTGAATCACTATTTCTATAGTCCTACTGGGATGATGATTGTTGCTTGGGTGCTATTTTAGACCTTTAAAAAAAAAGAATGTAAAAATGATGTTGGTTTTACGAAACAATGAAAAGTTGTGGATCTATGCTGGACCTATGGTACATCATGCAGCTATGAAACGATAAAGATTTATAGACTTTTGCATGGAACTATGGAGAACAGTGCTGGTCTAGTGTTCCATTTACTCAGTGACTGATCCATGGAGAGCCCCCCCCCCCCCATCAATGCAGCTGCAGTCATTGTAGATTCTGTGAATGTTGCAGGGCTGGTAAATGTCTTTTATAAACAGCAACTGATGTCTTACTGGGTGGTGTGTGTGTGGGTTTGTTTTGGCACCTGTATGGGTATAATTTTAAAAGATACAGATATGTCCTTGACTGTGACGACAGATAAGATACTCCTTTGGGCTGGAACTAATCAGGACTTTCTGAAGATAGGACAGCACTTGCATCAGCTAGAACAGGAAAGCTTCCAGTTAAAAATACTAAGTTGTGCACTTACCTTTTACTTGCTTTGGCTACAAAGTAACACAGAATATAGACAGTGCTTTCTATATGTTTTTATTCATCTATATATATTTTTTATCTCTTATTGCCTCTTTTGTTGTTGTCGGTCATTTTCCAACAATCAATATTATATTCTTATGGTATCCTACGGAATGATCTGTGCAACTCAGCAGGCTTCCAAGGCATGAACATAGTTTTAAATAACTTGTTTTGTTTATTTCCTTTTTGAGTGTCTGTCAAGTGCTATAGGTCTTTTGAAGCCCCAAACATTCTCATTGTCAGTACCCTAATTAAAAGTTAGGGTGACATATTTATAGTAACTAGTACAGCTGCTTTTTCATTTGATCCTATGCATGAACCTTGAGATAATGAACAAAAATAGGCCCCATTCAAGACTCAGAGATGAGAAAAATGTCCAAACGTTTGGTCCAATCATTAATCAATGTACAATCGGTTTGAACTGGAGGGACACAATACACCTCAAGATGCATAAAACTTTTGAGATGTTACCAGAAGCAAGGGAGTTTCTATGTCTTTGTTTGAATCAAAGGATAGGTCACTTAGTTTGCATTCTTGGATGCTGGTTTTTGCTCTGTGTGGAAGCTTTTATCTGGGTTCCTGTGGCCATCTTGCAAGATAGAGAGAAAGGCAGTTTCACTTTCTGAGTTAGAGGGTTCCTGATTGGATTTTCTTTAATTTCAAATACAACTTTCTTTCCTGAAGTTTAAAGATGGCTTCTTAAAGAAAGAAAAAAGGGTGTTTGTTGATTTAAAATCAATTTTGCTGCTGAATTTATGTTTGATAGGCCTTTATTCTGTTGTTTTGGGGATTGTTGAACTTTGGGAATTGTTTCTGAACACTTCTTTCAAATTTTCCTGGAGGATCTTTTTGAAAATACTTTTTGGAACTTTTGCTGAAAGCATTCAAAATCTTTGACTTTTGAATGGTAAATATGTAATTCTTTTATATCTGGGAATTTAGACTGCTTATGTTAGCTGGGTTAGAGAAGCTGATAGACAAAGCTGAGGTTTACTGTTTAATACTAAAACTTTGATAATCCATTTGCCATGTATTATGCATGGATTAGTTAATGCAAATAACTTTTACATTTCAAGGATTATTTTGTAATTGCCATGTATGATACTCACATATACCTGCGTTATTTGCTAGGCTTCAAACATTACTATTACTATTACTTTTAATACACAATATTCTTTGTTTTCACTGTTTTTATGAAGATTTATGACTTTTCAACATTATATTTGTTATTTCAAAATAATATCTATTGCGTTTATATCTGGTGTGGTCCAAGCTCAATGCTTTCCATTATCTTGTTGGAGCTACATAATAAGGATTAAGAATGCCTTTTTCAGTGACCAAAGAAGGACCTTGATTCTATGTCATAGTCATGGTCTTTCCTCTTGACTTCATTGTCCAGTTTCTACACATTAAACAGAAATAGTATGTCTGTATGGGTGTTATTGACTTCTACTGATGTGATTATGTCACTGGAATCAATAACACTCTTTTTGCGGAGTCTTGCATCTCACACATCTCACCAATCTCAGCTCCAAACAAAGCACATTTAAACATGTAAAAGTGCCAGCAAACAAAATGTACCCATCACTTTCTACTTTTGAAATTAAAGTCAGCAGGGGCACTTGCTCCACCCCAAACAGCCACTACTTGCTTTACCCCAATCACATGTTTCTGAGGAATCTGCCACAACACAAGGAATCTCCAAGCCCACACCCTCATTTCCCAAAGGGCCTTACTCAGAGGTCATCTCCAAGGAGGGCCTTAGAGACCTGGCAGGCTCTGGAGAGCTGCATGCCAGCTGATTATTTGTTGATATATTGCTGTCATGGAAAAACAGCTGGCACACCTCTCTAGAGCCCACCAATGCCCTTCTCTGAAAAAGCTTCTAAGATACAGCCATACTCACCATAAGTGGAGAGTGGTCAGTGAGGTTCTTCAGACTTGACCATCTTAGTAGTGAGGGAGGAAGCATGATTCACCTCCGTTTGCATTCTGCCACTTGAAATGAGCACCATGTCCTGCCTCATGGGAAAAAAATGGCTCTAAATGTCAGAAAACAAAGTGGAAAACATAATATAGTAGGAGGTAGGAAACAATGAGTGTTAACTGTGCAGGTGAAACCAGGGGAGAAACACTGTTTTGGAACTGCAGTTTTAGGTAGGCAGGCTGGGAGGAAGCTGGTGCCTGTAGGTGGTGTTAAGAGTATAACATAGGATGGAACATACAATTTGTTAGTTGTTGAAATGGAAGAGAAAGCTCTTTTTAAAAAGAATGTTTGAAGTTATGGATTATCCTGGTGCCCAATGGGGTGACTGATGTCACAGCCAGATTGCCTTCACATCCAAACTTGCTGTCTCATTTTGTTGTTTCAAAGAACTTTAAGGATATAACTCTAGTATCCTGTGTACTGAGAGGTATGTTGAGTTCAGTGGGACTTACTAGGGCATGTTTACAGTCTCAGGAGGCCAAACCTAACTCTGTGGTTATGGAGACACCTAGTGTCTGAGAAGAAAACCTGGTTCACTTCCACAATACTAGTACTCTTACTTTCCCAGGAACAGTTTTATAAACGTCCTCTGTGGAAATGTGACCTTTAACACTGAACCCTGAAATAGGAATTATTCATGTAGCATGCACATTTTTTCTGCTGTCATATTTAATATAGTAAGAAACACTGTATCATTATCATAAGTTCTAATTATTCTTTAAAATAAATTAATACAGTTATATTTTTAGTCCAACCCGCCACCCACAGCAACAGAGATAGCTGTGTGGTCTTTTACACAATCCACATGTAAAAGAGGTAATACTTTTATTTAGACCACTAAAAATCAAACATTCAACACAGGCTTTTGTGAATAAAATTCACTTCCTCAGGCGTAGAGTAGAAAACTTATGAATGAAAGTCCCCAAATGGTCATTGCAGAGATCTGCCAGGCATGTTGCTTAAGGTAGGCTGAGAGCTGGTTTCAATCAGTTTGGGGGTGGGTGTTTTTAAATACCTCGTCCCTGGTGCCATTTGGTTGGAATTTTCCACTCAGCCTCCTGTCATGGTCTAAATAAAGGTATTAGCTCTTTTACATTTGCATTTTTATTTCATAATTTCTTCAAGATGGGAAGAAGCCCAGCAATTCTTCAAAGAACTGCCTTTGCCCATGTGAAAACCCTGTGAGGTAAGTTACCATGTTGTCCAGGTTGGGCAACAGGCTTCATGGCGAACTCATAGATAGGACTGTCAAGTCAGCACCATTCCATCCCCTATGATTTCAGGGCCAAAGCCTGAAATCTGAGGACAGGCCTTTCTGATGTCACCGGGGCAAAAGTTTTTGTAACAATTGCAAAAAGGTATGTGTATGAGACAAACTAGAGACTCAATGATGACTTTGAAGGCTAATGCATAAGTCCTAGTAGTAATAATAGCTCAAGAACACATGAGGTAATGCTCCTGAGCATGTCCAAATGGCCTATTATAAGACTGTTAAGTTGGCAACATCCCACCCCCTGAGATTTTAGATCCAAATCTATAGGAATAAATTAGACTCCGAATATTAGGAATTAATATTACAGATATTCGTAACTATCAAATTCAGATTTGGATATATTCGGAACTATCCAAATATGGCATTTTTCAATGAATTGCAAATACTTCCCAATCCAAATGCGCATCTCTGTTTAATTTCCCAATGTTGTGAAGTGACTAAACTCTCTTCTTAAGCCACTTAACAATATTGGCAAACTGAAAACCGCAAGTTCACTTTGGTTTGTTTCCAGTGATTGCACATGCTCAAAACAAAGCAAACATACCCACACCAAAAAAGCAGTAATCCATGGCAGGGACCCAGAAAGATGTGAGTAGGTACACTGTGGGGATGGTGTGGTTCACTCCAGCAATTATGTTGTGTGATTGCCAGAAAAAAGAGTGAAGCAGCCTCTCTCCACAATGGACCAAACAGTAGGACAAATGCCCTGCTGATCACACCCTACCACATTTAAATAGCATAAGCCTTCATGATGTTGTTTTGGTGTTTGTGGTAAGCAGCTGGAAGCAGTGGAGAACTCTGTTTGCGATACACAGAAGGGAAACTTGCTGGCCCACAAGCCACACAGCATTTCAAGTTGACACTGAGGAGAAATCTCTTATGCACTGTATTTCAGTGAGAACTGTCTCTTTGACCTTGGTCTCCAGCTGACTACTTTGATTCAAGACTTTCTTTATTTGGAGACCTGTTGGTCCCCTCAAAGTTTGATGGCCATCCTTTTAGAATTTCCTAACATATTGTAACTTTTGTATTTATATATCCATATATGTTCTATTTTTTCCTGCAGAATTCATTTATATCCTGCCTTTCTTCTAATGTGTTCAAGCAGCCATGTGTAGTTCGCCTATTCCCACTTTATCTTGGCACCTACTCTATGAGGTAGGTGAGGTTGAGGTACTGAGACTGGCCTAAAATCACCTTATGAATAAAAATCCAGATGTGCATTCCCTCATCTTCAAGTGCACTAGATGGCACACTACTCCTGAAGAGGAACATGATCCACATATGTCTGTTCTGAATTATGATACTTCATTTCAGTAGCCTACCACACAGAGCATTTTGTTTAAATTGTATTCTTTTGCAAAACATTTCTAACTGCCATCTACATCCAACATCCTCTTTTTTCATTTTCTTTACATGCAGACACACACCTTGTCAGACATATGGCTGCATTCATTTCCTGTGCCCTTCCAAATCTCTTCCATGGGAAGGACTCGTACATCATCTTTGTATAGCTCAGAGATTTGTGGGAAAGAGAAACTGCCTTTTTCAAAGTCGGGTGGTCTTGAGTGTTTTTTTTTTTTAAATGCATTTATTCATGCCTACTGTATCTGTGTATTTAACCACACAACTATGCCGTTTCATTGCAGAAATGCCTTCTGTTTCTAAAGTGCAGTACTTGTATTGTATTGTGTTCTGTGTGGCTGTGCTGTGCTACACACTATGGTGCCTATCTTTGTGCTTTGTGCTATCATCCATATCCTGCTTGTCTACATATCACAGCACAGCTTCACAGTTGGGAGGAAACACACACAAAAAAGCTTTGGATGTATTTTTCCAGCTGACAGTTAAAAACTAAGGGACATTGGCAGAATAATTCTTATTTCTTGGTTGCTGATTAAAGGAAGGGAAGAGTTTGGGGTACTAATGAGAACACAGATATACTAGCTCTTGAGGTAGTGAGAAGCTATTCTTTTCATAACTTTCTTTGCTTCCAGGTTATTAAAAAGAAGCTGCAGGTACTCAAAAGGCATAACATTTTAATTGAGAAGTTAAAAAATCTGTATAGTCATGTAGCACCTATAAGACTAACTAGTTTTTATTTTTCCTAAGCCTCTATGTGTCCAAGCACACTTCTTCAGGTGAATGGAGTGGTTGTGTCTTTGGGTGGATATTCCTTGTTTAATGCCATAAAGAGAGAGAAATAGCATGAGCGGAGTCTATATAATGTAGGTCTTGGCAGAGTGTGATAATTTATGGTTAAAAACCTCTATACTCAGAGGAAAAAAATTGGAGACCCCAAAGTAGACCACTCGTATTTACTTGGTTCTCATCAACTGGCACTTACTGTCTCAATAACTTACTCAGAGACACTGGTAAGAGAAAGAATTAAAAATGTTCCATTTACTCATACTTCTGAATAGATAAAAAATGGCATAGTGTAGAAAAATAGTGACAGCGCTTAATTAATTCACGTATACATGATTAACTACATGACTGACTGACTACATAGCTCTAACAGCAGACTCTAACCGACTGTATAACTCTGAATTCTAACTGTCTGACTTGAAAAAGAGTGGGAAGAGGGCTCTTAAGTAGAGGGATATGGCTCTCCAAAATCTGAGGCAGATAGGGAACAATTGGTTGCTGTTAGATGGATTGATAGTCCAGAAAGATCTCTCCTAGCCAAAAATCTCTTAAAGGCAGCACACGAGGGTTGCTAAATTCCAACAGTAGGTCTATCACAAAACCTTTTTCTTTCTCTCTCTCTTCTTGAATATAATATGGAATGATAGAAATATCAACATTCAGGATTGCACCTGCTCTTTGATCTGTAGTACCTTGAAGTCTGTATTTAAATAGTCTTTTCTGCTGCTGAGTGGGCACCCCTTTTCCAACTCTCTCTGACTGTCTTGATTTACAATTTACCCATGGAGGCTGCCATGAGCAGTTGTAGCAATTTACCCATGGAGGCTACCATGAGTGTTGTAGTTTTGGAAGAGGTAGCCATGTTACTCTGTGTGAGCATATCAGGCAAAATCCAAAGAAACACATCTTGTCAAAAGGCTCAAAGGTAAAAATTGTCAATATTCCCTACTCGAGATGGGGACGAACCATCAATGGCGGCTCATCATGGTTCATGGTTCAATCTTGACAACCCATTAATTTTCCCAGGAATTTCCGACGAACCACAAATTTGTTTGTCAGTTCATAGGGTTTTTTTTAGACAGTCTGTGGCTGTCTTAAAAAAAGGCTGAGCCCCCTGCCTCCACCCCCTTCCCACTGCCCCTCTTTGCCACCTTACCATGGCCTCCCAGCAGTGGTGGCAGCGGCAGCACCAATGGAATGGAAGCTGTGGTTCCAGCAGGTAAGCCTGCTCTCTCTGCCTATGGACTGGGCCCATAGGCAGAGATAGTAGGTTAGCCAGGCAGAACCATGCCGGCAGGCTCTCTCAGCCTCCACAGGTGCCAATCAGCTGATTGGTACCCACAAAGACAGAAAGATCAGGCTAGCCCACTGAAACAGCGGTTTCCTTTCCGCCAGTGGTAACGGCAACAGGACAAGGTAGGGAGGTGACGGGGGGGGCAATGGGAAGGAGGCGGGGGGCTGTGGGGGCAGAGAGAGCCCATCAAACAGCTGTTCAGTAGGCCCATAGGCAGTACGCTGATGACACCCAGCTCTACCTCTCCTTTTTTCCTACCGCAGTGGATGCTGTTCCAACCCTTGAATGCTGCTTGGGAACCGTTCTGGAGTGGATGAGGGCAAATGGACTGAGGCTGAATCCGGACAAGATGGAAATCTTGCGCATGGGCGGCCATGGCGTCAGTGGGTTGGGAAACTCCCTCTCCTTTGGGGGAGTGACTCTTCCCACAAAGAGTGAGGTTCGCAGCTTGGGCATCTGCCTGGACCCGGATCTCACCATGGAAACCCAGGTGGCATCTGTGGTCTGGGCAGCCCATTTCCATCTTTGGAGGATTGCCCAGCTGCGTCCCTATCTAGACGTGGGGGCACTCACGACGCTGATTCATGCCCTCGTAATCTCAAGAATATACTACTGCAGTGCTCTCTACGTGGGGTTACCCTTGAGGCTGATGCGGAGACTTCAACTGGTCCAGAATTCGGCGGCCAGATTAATAACTGGGGTGAAGAAATTCCAGCACATCTCCCCCACTCTGGCTGCCCTTCATTGGCTACCAGTTCATTTCCGCATCAACTTCAAGGTTATGATAACATTCAAAGCCCTAAACGGTTTAGGGCCTCGGTACCTATCAGAACGCCTGCTCCCAGCCAGATCTGTCAATAATACCCATTCTTCACAGGCAGGGCGGTTGAGGGCCTTGACCCCGAAGGAGACCTGGAGGGAAAGAACAAGAAACCAGGCCTTTTCGGCGGTCGCCCCCCGCCTATGGAACAACCTGCCTATTGAGATCTGCCTGGCACCCTCGCTGGATGGGTTCAAAAGAGCATTGAAGACCTGGCTCTTCCGCCAGGTTTTCCCGGAGCATTAAGATCTCGGCCTCCCTTTTACCATCCTTTTTGCCATCCTCTCCATCACCCCTTTTTACCACCTTCATTACCATCTGTTTTAATTTACCCTATTTGGTGATGTATTAATTTATTTTTTATCGTGTTTTAATCTTGTTGCTGATATTTTTAGCCGCCCAGAGTAGCCTGGTTGCCAGATAGTGCGGGATATAAATTCAATAAATAAATAAATAATAAATAAAGCAAACTAGGCTGCTGGAACAGCTGTTCCAGCAGCCTAGTTTGCTCTTTGGGCCCAGGCCCAATGAAGGGGCAAATAAAAAGGGTAAATATTCATCACTTCATATTTGTCAGGGCCTCCAGAATTGACGAATACAAAGTGAAAAATATTTCAAATCAGCAATTTCTGACAAATATCATGATTCATTTTTTATTCGTCCCTATGTCTGTTCCCTACATTAACATACATGGTTCCTCTGCTATCTCCTTTCACTTTTATATTTACTTTTATATATTCGTCCTCCCCTTCTTGAGTTCTTAACCAAATCCCCAGTCTTCAACCACATCCCACCCCTTCTCTCTCTTCTCTCTCCCCACTCTTATCTTGCTCAGGCCTGGTATATGTTTTCTGTCTCCTGGATAAATGTTTACAACAGTACCCTTAACCAAATATAGGCCATAAATCATTGCATGTGAGATCACCATACACCCAAGACTCCCATAACCAATGAATATTTAATATGTTCTACTTGTGAAACTGATATTTCATTCATTCTCTTTCCATATGTCTGACAAAGTGGACATGTCCAGAAAAGCTCACATTAAAATATAATTATTAGCCTTTGAGGTTCCACATGTTCTTGGTTTTGGGTTTTGTTTTGTTTCTTTGGATTTTGATTTATTTCCTTGTGTTGGACTGTTTGGATGTTCTGAATACAGCTCTGTCAGAAGGGGGGAAAAAGAACCATGATTCCATTGAGCACAATCTTTCCTTGATCCTGTTAAAGAAAATGTAAAGCAAATGCAGAACAACTTTGAGCATTTCTCCTCAAAAACAGCAAAAGACTTAGACTCCTACTCTTCCAAAGCACAAGAAGCATCCATGGCATAGTAGCACTAGGGGTAAGCCTCAACAGTCTGAATATCTTCAGGAGTTCTATACAAAAATATTTTTATGAGAGCATGGGTGGTATCAGCTGCACCTTACCCAATCACTTCTTCTCTGATGTGTGCCAGCACATGAAACAATTGAAAAGGTGGCCACAGGAGGTCATGGCAACACCCCCACTTGTAGCCTTTTACAAAATTGTCTTGGACACATCTTGAGTATGTGTTCTTTGTAATATGTTGTTAGATATTGTACAGAAGTGAAAAATTAAACCTCTAGGTCTTCAGGATGTAGTGAAACTTCTAAGTGGAAAAGAAACAAACAAACAGATCTGTCAAGTCTACTGCCAGAACTGACAAAGCTTATCAAAAGTGCTCTTACTATATCTGTTTCACCATGTATGTCAGAGAAGTTATCCTTGTATCTTCAAAGAATAAAGACCTTTCTATAGTCAGGAATCAGATAAGCCAAGCTCAATCGTGTGGCTCTCCTACATGGACAAATGTCCTAGGAGATGGCTCTGAATCCATACACAGATCATCAATTAGAAGAAATCAATTCAGCATGGAAAAATTCTGACAATATATTCCCTGGATGTATTAAATGAAGAAATGATCTTCAAATTGCACTGTATTAATTATTTGTATTATATTGTTGATTCTACTATTAATTCCCTGCTTGCTTTTCTTGCTTTTCTACATCATTGAATCTTGCCTCTTGTCTTACATAAAGTGTTTGCTCTCATCTTACTCCCAACTTAGTCTTAATTGAAAACAAACCAGAATGGTGGGAAAAGGTTCACAGTGACAATTGTCTATCTCACATTCCTCTTAATGAATAATTTTGATCATTTACAAGCAAATATCTGAGCAAAGCCATCATCCTTGACTCCAATTTATTAGCCCCTTGTGGGTCAAATGGTTGCTCTGCCAGCAAGATGGCTTCGCCAGGTGGAGCTTACTTGCCCTCCCTCCTGGGATAGCGCGAGACTAGCAGATGTCCCTAACGCAACCTGGGAGGGGAGGGGGAAGGAGCGCCCTATTTAACCGCGCTACCCCCCTCCTATCACCCTCTTTCGAGGCTTGCAACCGAGCGAGACAGCTGCATCCGTTGCATCAGCTGATTCGCATTTTGGGGTTTTGGAGGAGGGTGCATCATCACCCCCCCACGGTTTGAGAGTTGGGGAAAGTGTCTCAGTGCTCACCCCTCTTCACGGTGGTGCAATACTTAAAAAAACCCTAAACGGAAAGAAAAATTAGGCGGGCGAGCGTGGGTCAAAGAGAGCAGCAAGGTTAGGCCCACTAGGGACTGGCCTCTGGCAGGGGCATTCCCTGTGTTCGCCTAGAGGCCCAGCTGCCTCTGTAGAGTTCCGGAGTCCCTGGGGGGGAATCTACCGTTGGCCATATATATGTTTAAAAAAATGAATTTGCTAATAACAATTAAACTTGCAATACTTATAGTGGTGCGTTTAGGAAGTAGAAGAAGTAGTGCCCCCCTTCTCCCCCAACCCACCATAGATCAGCTGGATTGCAGAGGATTGGTTAATTTATATTTAAAAAGGGGGGAGGAAAGGAAAAGGAAAGAGGAATTGTATTAGTGAAGCAAAACAATAGGATTTAGCATCAGGTGGGAGGGGCTGTGACATATGCATGGCCAGATGCATAACAACAAACAGGTATAACTCGGGACCTGACGTTTCTGGAATTTTTTTCCTATTCTGGGAGCACTATGGCTGAAGGTGCACGAGTGGACCAATTCTGTGATGCGTTTTTGGTGTGACAATTTAGCGGTAGTTCACATTATCAATAACCTCACTTCATGTTCTGAATGGGTGATGTGTCTCGTGCTGGCTTTTACCTTGCATGCCTTGTAATTTAATATTATGGTTCAGGCAAGGCACATCCCAGGGCTTGACAATAGCTTAATGGATGCCCTGTCCCGTCAACAGATCAAGTGGTTCAGGAGCCAACGAATACCCCAAGGCACTGCCCCCCCCCCCAGGTTTGGCAAATTGGTGGGATGACGCCGAATGAGTGATAGGTTTGGCATTGGCCCCACAGACACGCAAGGGGTATGCGGCAGTGAGTATAGAATTCCAAGAGTTTAGATGCCTTGTAGTTTTGGTTCCTGTATCGTCAGCTCCGGTTGAACACTTCCAGCAATACATAGTCTATCTCCACAGGAAGGGGCTGTCTCCAGCCTTCAATTAAGGTAGGATGTCAGCCTTGGCGTTCCATGCCAAAGTGCAGGGCTATCAGGATTATACTTCCAATGTCCGTATTTGGAAGATGTTAGAGGGCTGGAATAAGGAAAGAGTAAGGGCACCTATTACCCCAGCTATATTGGTAAGCATTTGTCATCAGCGGCCCAGCATATGTAAGGATAGCTATGAGGAGATCTTATTTCGGACTGCAACCTTGATAACGTTTTTTGGAGCCTTTAGAGCGAGCGAGGTGGTGGCAACCGGTAAGGGTGACACATCCATGGTCGCAACACAAAGGCAGGACATTTTGCTGACCGATAATAACATTATGAATCATATATGTAGGTCTAAGGTAGATCAGGGAGGAAAGGGAGCCCACATCATATTAGCCCCTTGTTCAATTTCAGAAATATGCCCAGTTCGGGCAGTTGAATGTTATCTTAGGCTTTTGGGGCAAAACCAGGGATACTTTTTTGCCCATGAGGACGGTTCCCCATTGACTAAATATCAATTTTGGAAGTTGACAGACTGCGCTCTGCAGAGAGTGGGAATACACGGCAGTCGGTTTGGAATGCATTATTTCAGGATTGGAAGGGCTTCTACAGCAGCTGCTCTTGGTTATGGACCCAAGGCCATTAAAAAGTTGGGATGTTGTGCATCCAATAATTATCAGAGGTATGTCCATGCCCTCCCACAAGTTTAGGCTGTTGTATCCTGCTTATTGGGCATGGAGGAGAGTGAAGAGGGAAGTGTGTCATGCAGCTTGTAGTGGCTTGGGCGTGGTGATTGGGCACCCCAAGATCTATGTGGACAGGATGGAGCTTTTCAGGGGTGATTTGTCAGACTTGGGCCCTGGAGCTATTTCTCAAAGATATTCAGAGGGGCCTGCATGTGGAGATTGATGGATTGTTGGCAGGCATGGGACTTAGCGAGGCTGGTCTCACTGCTGTGGCGGGTAGTGCGGAATGAAGATGGATCAGTGAGTCCCTTTGTGATCACAGGTCACGTTATAGCTCACCCAACCTCCTAGCGCTGTGGATCATGAGATTACAGGGTGTGGGAGGGAGGATGAGCTGGGGCCACACCCGGACTGACGGTCACCAATGAGATGATGGCTCGAGGTCTGGGCATGGTCAAATATGCACTGGCCGGGGTCCTGCTGTCTTCAGGACCACGAGACTTTGGGGCATGGGACTCGGTGAGACCCAAGCTGCAAATCTGATTCTGCACTACGGCAGGCCCCTTTCTTTCTTTTTTAAAAAAAATCAAGTTTATTATAATCGTTAATAATAAAATGTGGTCCATAGTTTACCCATAATACCTGTCTTGCCTCATTATTCCGAGGTGGGAGGGCAATGAACTTTGCTTTTCTATCAAGAGTCACCCACATTTGGCTTCTTGTGGTTTGTGGATGATATGAATGGCAGTCCAGTTCTGAGGGGATCCTCTGCACATAACTTCTCATAATGCCTTGAGCTGTTGCAATAGGAGCCATTTTTTTTTTAAAAAATCCCACATTGCTCCCAGGGTGCTAGGTTGAGTGCTCTGGGGGATTTTGAGAAATGTAAAATAACAGCTCAAAGCAGGCGGGTCCTATTGAATTGCAAGGGCTCTGGTGATATCAAGGAAAAGATGGGAAAAATTATCTTTCTAGGCTACTTTATATCTGAATACCGGATCAAGGCCCTGAGGTATTAAAGGTCTGATTAGATCCTCTGATGCAGTCACATACTGACCAAAAGGTCTTATTTTCCCTCCCAAGAGAAAGGCGGACTGTATGATATCCCCTTCGGACGTTGCTTCATTTTTTTCATGAATGTGGATCAGATAACTGCAGATCCAGTTAGATCGTACTGATTGTAGAGGGCATTACTGATTCCAGAAGAAAATCTGTATTCTGTTGGAATGTCTAGGGAACTAATGAATGTGCCACGGCAGTTTAAATAATCAGCAGTGCTACTGAGGCATAGAAGCTTTTGCAGCTTATGCTTTACTTTGGTAGGTAACCTGGTGTTGTAAGATCTTAATGATTAAATAAATTGCTAAATGAAATAGGCCACGTGTGGAGGAGCAGATCTTTGGTTCTCTAGCAGTGCCAACTCCCAATGGGTTTTCCATCTGTCTTCTGCAACCTAGTGTGTTGGGACTACAACTCCCATCAACCCAGTAGAGTGACAGCTGGATATTGTTCAGGGCTCTCTAGTCTGCTCAGTGTGACAAGTAAACTGGGCCAAACCTAGCCTTATTTCTTTTCCTATAAAAGGGGAGAGCATTGGATTTGGGAGTTAATGTGATATTTTGATTAATGTGCCAATATCTAAGTAGCTGGAGATACAGCTTCAGCATGGAAACAGGAGCAAATCCATGGTCTCTCATCATCCTTAATGGTGCAGGGGGTGGGGGTGGATGGGCTTTGGGAGAAATGAATTATTATGTTTGTCAAAGGGGCTATCATCTTCCACAGATTTCTCTTGGTTGTCCGGAGTCACAGCACAGTAATATGGGTCTAATTCTATAACAGTGTTGCCTAAAAAGTTGATTATAAAAACAGATCAATGTCTGAAACACCAAACTCTGGCTTTCAAACAAAGGCGACAGCTGATGCATATGAGCCAAGACAAAATTAAGAATTCCAAACCATGCTGCAAAGAAGATTCATTCATTTCATTTCACTACACTGGAATGCTCTGATTGTTCAAAAAACAAAAAAAAGTGTGTGTGTGGGGAGAGCAATCAGAAGTTGAACTTTGCATCGCTTAGAATTAATAGGGGTGATCACTAGCAATGTTTTCTGCTCTTCTGAAATATTGTGTTGCTTTTCCCTTGGAAAATAGTTCCCAAACTATACCATTTTAAAATGCCATGATCTCTTCTTAACTGGATTTTGCATGGTTCATATACTTTGCATTTTGCCTCCTTAACAGAGATGCTCAGAGAATTTAATTTAAGCCATCCTTATCTAGAATGGCTTTTGAATGCTAAAACTCAGACTAGCTAAAGACTTGCTAATTTCTTTTCATTGGGCCCCCTGCTCCTTTAAGAGAAGTTTCCTCCACAGATCTTAACCCGCTAAACTATCTTACCAGATAGCCATTAGCCTCTTTTTTTTTCAGATGAACCTGCCATTGTGCAAGAGAATTCAAATGGCAAGGCCACCTGGAGGGTGCACAAGTGAAAAGAAGAAGAATATGCAAAGGTGTTTTCAAGTACTGTATGTCCAGAGTGTTCTGCCTCATGGAATGACCACAAGGAACTTGCACATATCTGGATTAAAGATGTGCTCATAACCTAGGGACAGGGTGGCCACTCTACAGAGGAAAGTTCCCCATTTGTTCAGGTGTCAGAAGAGAGTACATGGATAGTAGGATAAGCAGGCTGGCAGGCCATGTGGTCACTCTCCTCCACTAAGGTGAGATGCACTGTATTTATTCATTGATTCAGATCATTTCTATGCTGCCTTTCTCTGGCGAAGGGAGCCAAGGGATCTCACTTTTTCACTCAATGGTTTAAAAAGTCCAGATGTACTAAAAGCACAGTAAGTTGCAACCCTAAAAAACAATTAAACTTATAGGCTAGAGCCCTGTTAGTTATCCCGCTGGTGTTAACTCTATCAGTACAATAGGATCCCCCTATATGTGGGATCACTATCTGCTGATTCACTATCCACTGCCTGAAAATGCTAAATTAAAAACCGGGGTGTATTTACCGGAACTGGCCACTAGAGCGAGCCAGAGACCATGCTATGTACAGTATAGCGTTGGATACTTCCTTGTTTTCCGCATCCACCAGGGGGCGGGCGGGCAGGCTTGGAACCAATCCCCCGCAGATACCATGGTCCAACTATATAACTCTTAGTGAACTGCTGCCAGTTAAGAAGTTGGTGCTATTTATTTATTTATTTATTTGTCTCATAAGTATTGTGTGCCTTGGGACTCCACCAGAAAAAACAGTGTCAGCTTCTTAACTCATGGCAATTCACTACAGAAAGTTATGCTGATGGAGTAACTCCAAAATGTGTATGTAACATGATTCCAGCCATAATAATATTTGAAAGACTAGTAATTTTTCAAAAAATCGTAACACCCGCCCCCCAAAATGTATATTATTCATTATTAAAATTAATAATGTGTAAATATGCATATGTATATATTATGAAAACCCATGTTTTCTTTCTTTTTTGGGGGGGGGGCGCGACATGGTAAGTGGCAGCCCTACCAAGAGATGACGTCCAAGAAAATATTTATCTCAGGTTCCATATAAAGAAAAAAAAATGGCTATAACACTGAGATGTGATTATAGTGCAGTGGAACCACATATCTGAGGATGAAAGCACCAGATTTTTTCTTAGTAGGGGTGAGGATATCATTTTTTCATCCAATGAAAGATGAGAAAATTTGTGCATTCTGACTTCTTGAAACCTCAAGGTCTTTCCACTTGGAATATGGGATCGCCAAGTTTTTATAAATTGTTCCAAAAAAGAAGATAAATTACATTTTCACTCAGCTGTCCTGGCCAAATTCAGTAGGGTGACTGGCACTCTTCCCATCATGAACATGAACATGTTGTACCTCTCTACCACACAATATGTGTGTTAAAGATTAGGAGTCTTTCAGAAAGAAATGGTTGGTAACTCTAATTCTGCCTTAAAATGCTACATATATATGCCAAATGCCCAGGGATTCAAACCCAAACTTTTAAGAATTAAGCACTGAAACCTCTCAGTCTGGGTAAATAAAACTATCAGTTGTATTTTATCCCCATTCAATTTTCCCCTTAAGTTCTCTAAAAAACCTTTCATTTCCAAAAATGAAGCTATTGGAAATTCTGATTTAAAATAAACTGAGAGGGGGGGGGGGACCTCATCCTTAGCAGTAGCCTGAATAGTAACTGAGTGTGTGTATGTGTGTAGGTTTCACATCAATGGGTTTTCACATCAACAATATATTCCTGGGAACTATCCCAGTTATAATTCAAAGTGTTTTGGTGTGACTTGAATGGGCAGTTCAGACTTGTAAGTCATACAAAAAAACTGCTCCTGAGATAAAGTTGCTTAGTTGATATGGATTGACGTACTTGCTTTTGTTTTTAGCTTTTCCTTAGGGATATGGCTGGGGTTAGCTGGTGAAGTGGAGGCTCCTCGCCCCCAGACGCTGGTGTATATGAGGGGCTGGCCTACTTCTCTGGTCTCAACCCTCCCATGGGAAGGACTATAGTGACCATCATTGAGGAAAGTGCCTCCGCTTCAGAATTTATCAGAGCCGCACAGAGTGTAATACTAGAATAATTGTCACACCACCTCAAGCCACATTACAGGGAAGAATCTGTGAGGAAGCTGGAAACCTGCTTTCTGTGGAAGGAGCCCCAACATCAGCCGAGTGACTTTCTTTCACCAATAAGGAAGTCAAAAGTAGCCTGTGTGGTTCTGGGACAAGAGATATTCCAAGTCAGTCTGTGGAGTTCTAAGCACGTCTTTTAACTTAGCTGGGGCTTCTTTCTTTTTTTCTTTTAGAAATTAAGCACTGCATGAGAAGCAGCCTGAGGAGAGGCAGTTGCAGGATTGGCAATGACTAAATCACCAATTAGCTAATTGAAGACATTATAAAGTGGAGTTGAATGTTGTTGCTGTTGTTGTTTTATCAAGGCTTCAGCTTCAAGAGCATATGCATATAATTATGCCTATTTATATTCCAGCTATTTCCTTTTAATGCTCCCAGGGGGATATTAGTGGAGGCTTAGAGGTTCTGTTGCCCGCTATTCTGCTGCTAGGTTGCTATTACACTTTGATGGGCAGAGGTGCTGTGCTTTTTAGTAGCTGAATAGCAAGCTGCAATAAAAAGAGAAGTACTTCTGTAATTGCGTTAGGGACATGAATGTCACTCAGCTGCTAGGGAATAGTGACCATGCTGCAATCTCTTTCGCCATGCATGTTGGGGGGAGAGTGTCAAGCAAATCTGACACAAAAACTCTTGATTTCCGAAGGGTGGACTTCCTTCAGATGAGGAAACTAGTTAGAAAGAAGATGGAAGGGAAGGTAAAAAGAATCCAATCTCTCCAGAGTGCATGGAGCCTGTTTAAAACAACGGTAGCAGAGGCCCAGCGGAAGTGTATAACGCAAAGAAAGAAGGGCTCAACTAAGCCCAAGAGGGTGCTGGCATGGTTAACAAGCGGAGTTAGAGAGGCTTTGAAGGGCAAGGAGGGGTCCTTCCATAAATGGAAATCCTTCCCAAATGAGGAAAATAAAAAGGAACACAAACTCTGGCAAAAGAAATGTAAGAAGATGATACGGAAGGCAAAGAAAGACTTTGAGGAACATATGGACAGCAATATAAAGCCAAATAACAAAAGCTTTTTTTGAATATGTTAGAGGCAGGAAACCTGCCAGAGAAGCGGCTGGCCCTCTGGATGGTGAGGGAGGTAAAGGGGGACTTGGAGATTGCAGAGAAATTAAATGAGTTCTTTGCTTCTGTCTTTATGACAGAAGACCTTGGGCAGATTCCACTGCCCAAACGACCCTCCTGACTAATGAATTAAATCAGATACAGGTTAAAAGAGAGGATGTTTTAGATCTAATTGATAAATTGAAGATCAATAAGTCACAAGGGTTATTAAGGAACTGAGGAATGAAGTTCCTGATCTTTTAACTAAAATATACAACTTGCCCTTTAAAATGGCCACAGTACCAGAGGACTGGAGGATAGCACATGTCACACCAATCTTTAAAAAGGGAAGGAGGGGGGACCCGGGAAACTACAGGCCAGTTAGCCTAACGTCTGTTCCAGGGAAGATGGTGGAAAGCCTCATCCAAGATACAATCTTAAAACACATAGAAGAACAAGCCTTGCTGAGGGAAAATCAGCATGGCTTCTGTAAGAGTAAGTCCTGCCTCACAAACCTTTTAGAATTCTTTGAAAACATCAGCAGGCATGAGGGTGCAGGTGAACCAGTGGATATTGCCTGTCTGGATTTTCAGAAGCTGTTTGACACGGTCCCTCACCAAAGGCTGCTGAGAAAACTCCACAGTCAGGGGATAAGAGGGCAGGTCCTCTTATGGATTGAGAATTGGTTGAGAACCAGGAAACAGAGAGTAGGTGTCAATGGGCAATTTTCACAATGGAGAGAGGTGAAAAGTGGTGTGCCCCAGGGATCTGTCCTGGGACTGGTGCTTTTAAACTTGTTCATAAATGACCTGGAGACAGGGATAAGCAGTGAGGTGACCAAGTTTGCAGATGACACGAAACTTTTCCAGGTGGTGAAGACCAGAAGGGATTGTGGAGAGCTCCAGAAGGATCTCTCCAAACTGGGAAAATGGGCAGCAAAATGGCAAATGCATTTCAGTATAGGAAAATGTAAAGTAATGCACATTGGGGCAAAAAATCAAAACTTTATTTATCAGTTAATGGGTTCTGAGCTGTCCGTGACGGATCAGGAAAGAGATCTTGGTGTGCTGGTGGACAGCTCAATGAAAGTGTCAACCCTGTGTGTGGTGGCAGTGAAGAAGGCCAATTCCATGCTAGGTATCATTAAAAAGGGGATTGAAAATAAAACAGACAACATTATAATGCCATTGTACAAAACACTGGTAAGGCTGCACCTGGAGTATTGCGTACAATTCTGGTTGCTGCACCTCAAAAAAGACATAGTGGAACTGGAAAAGGTGCAGAAGAGAGCAACTAAAATGATTACTGGGCTGGGGCACTTCCCTTATGAGGAAAGGCTACAGCATTTGGGGCTCTTTAGTCTAGAGAAAATATGCCTGAGGGGGAACATGATTGAGATGTATAAAATTATGCAGGGGATGGATAAAGTGGATAGCGGGAAGCTCTTTTCCCTCTCATGCAATGCCAGAACCAGAGGACATCCACTCAAATTGAGTGTTGGGAGATTGAGAACAGACAAAAGAAAATATTTCTTTACCCAGCGTGTTGTTAGTTTGTGGAACTCCTTGCCACAGGATGTGGTGATGGCATCTGGCCTAGATGCCTTTAAAAGGGGATTGGACAGATTCCTGGAGGAAAGGTCCATCGCAGGTTACAAGCCATTATGAGGACGTACAATCTCCAGGCTTAAAAGGAAGGTACCTCAAAATGCCAGGTGCAGGGGAGGAGTATCGGGAGACAGGTACCTAGTTGTCTTGTGTGCTCCCAGAGGCATCTGGTGAGGGCACTGTGAGATGCAGGAAGGTGGACTAGATGGGCCCTTGGCCTGATCCAGCAGGGCTCTTATGTTCTTATGTTCTTATGCATCTCTAGGCCAAAGAAGCTTTACCTCCTGAATTTCTGTCTGCCATGCAATTGTTCAAGATACAGGAACTCTGGCCAGAGAACACACATAATGCAGCGGGTATAAACCAAAGGGACTTTTGGTTGTTGTGGGTTTTTCGGGCTGTTTCACTGTGTTCTGGAGGTTTTTCTTCCTAACATTTTGCCAGTCTCTGTGGCCGGCATCTTCAGAGGACAGGATCACTGCACACAAAAGACTAGCTAACAACACCCATCAATCACAGTGACAGATCATCTCCCCTCCTTATCACAACAAAACACCCATAACATAAAACACCCTGATCACAGGAAACACCCAATCTCCCAAAAAGAACAAAAACCTGATCCCACAGCTACAAATACTCAACAATCCCACACACCACACCAGAACACAGACAGAGTTCTAGCTCCTGTCCTCTGAAGATGCCGGCCACAGAGACTGGCGAAACGTTAGGAAGAAAAACCTCCAGAACACAGCCAAACAGCCTGAAAAACCCACAACAACCATTGGATCCCGGCCGTGAAAGCCTTTGAGAACACAAAGGGACTTTTCTTTCTACACTTCTGTAAGCCACCAAGCCACCACTAAAACACACTTGCATGCATGTTTGCATGTGTGCATGAAAACATACATAAACACTGTAGACTTCATTTGCCACCACTATAATTGAGTTTTCAAAGGTCTAGAGAAATTAAGCAAGGACAATACTATTGCAAATGTTAACACCTTCCAGCTAATGTAGTAGGGAGTATATATACATGGAGCATCTCAATTTTTTTAAAACTAAAAAAAAATGTGTTAAAAATTCCATCAGATTAACCCAGCAGTAGTTAACACTAAACATACAGTTTTTAAACTGAGAAGAATCATGAAAATTGAATATCCTCATTCAGTGGTTCCCAAGCTCCCTTGACTTATTGGCCACTGGTTGAGGCTTCCAAATACAATACTTTGGGTGGAGGGGGAAGAAGGGAGGGGGGAAGCCCAGCCTGAGTACAAAGGATGAGAGGATTCTGCAGCACCCCTGGCTGGATCTGGTGGCATCCTGGGGCACTGTGGCACACAGTTTGAGAGTCATAGCTCTCATTCATAGGCAGTTTGTAACCAGTATATTGGGAATCCTCTAAATTTGGGGTAGAGGGGTTCCTCCATTGGACCCACAAACCATCCCTTCCCTTCTGAGTGATCAGATTGAAAGGTAGACAAACCTCTTATCTTCTCTTCGGTTTTTTGTTTGTTTGTTTTTTCCATGTAGTTTAGAACCCTAACATCCGTCTTCCTTGATCTTACGTATAAGATACCAAAGCATGATCACATCGCAACATAGGCCAAAAGTCTGAATTCTGGACGTTTGCTATAAAAGGAGTAGATTACATTAAGAAAGTAAATAGAGCAAGTCTGGGAAAGCTGTGGCTCTCCAGACATTGTCAAATGCCAGTTCTCTTTGATCCTAGCCAATCTTGCTAATGATGAGGCATGATGGGAAAATCGAATTCATTGACAACCAGAGGTTCCTTGCCTCTGATACAATATATACCTAAGAATAATTATGTTCATCTGGCTGAGTCTCCAGACTTCTAGACGTTGGGTTCAACTTAGACATGCAGAAACCCAAATCCACAGTCTATTTTACAATACGCTTTAGGGCACAATTCGAGGTAGCCAAAATGGCTGAGTTGACACTAGGCTAACTGAGGCTGTGCTGAATCCAAAGCCTTCCCGGCCTAGGACAGTTGGGAACTCTTTAGCCCTGCCCTGACCCTGGCTAATTTTATGCTGGCATAGTATCTGTAATTTTGGGTTTGGGATGGTAGCATTTGGATTTGGCCTAGCTCAGCTCCTCTCTCATTCCTCTTCCTTTCCACTTTTGTTTGTTTGCTTTGACTCTTCTGCTGGCTAATCTCAACTTACACAGCAGTTGTTCTGATAGACCCAGTTGTGCCAACAGATCTGTGATCAAAGGTGTTGTGCTGTCATAAAGTCAATATCCTGAGACAAGGGCAGTTGTGCTGGCACAAGAGGCCTCTGCGGATTCCACACCCTAGAGCTGATGTTTCTTTGAGCCTGGATTGCATTGCCTGGCTGCCATTCTAAGCATATATACCTCAGAATGACTATAGGGAGATTTGGTTAAATCTGCATTGCCTTGAGTTATTATCAATACTCTGTAAATTCACTGGAGACGTTTCATGCTTGGCCCATAAGAGCTATCTTGTTGCCAGTATAAACACAAATGAGGACAGGTTTAAACAACAACAACAACAACTCCAAAGCTTTCATGTCTCCCATAACTTTAGAAGAGGCAATTCCTATTTCCAGCTCCAATACTTTTAATTATGAGTGGAAGAAGGCATTTTGGCAGCAGAAACATTTCATAGGGGAACTTTCAAAAGCTTCTGAAACATCCTCTTCTTTTTAATGATGAAAGGCATAGGATCCCTTTCTTTCTTTCTTTCTTTCTTTCTTTCTTTCTTTCTTTCTTTCTTTCTTTCTTTCTTTCTTTCTTTCTTTCTTCCTTCCTTCCTTCCTTCCTTCCTTCCTTCCTTCCTTCCTTCCTTCCTTCCTTCCTTCCTTCCTTCCTTCCTTCCTTCCTTCCTTCTGTCTGGTTACTCTAAATCGAATCTCTCCAGAATCTGATAATATCTGACAGCTGGCTTCACAACTGAATATAATTCTGTGTTTCCTTCATCCGTTTGGTTGCCCAAGCATGAGACTAATTTCAGTGGCAAAATTCAATCTTGAGGTGTTAGTGTTAGTCTTGAATTTTGCAATCAGACTTCATCGCCAAAATCTGGATCTCAACATATGACCCTTCAGAGGATCCTGCAATGTAGTGTCTGCTCCAACAAATTCATTTGCACCCAAAACTGGACAAAGTGTTGTTCTTCAAGGCCAAGCCTGAGCAATTTATGTTCATTGCTGTGTGTATAAGAGACAATCCAGCTAAGAAGGTATGAAAACAATGTGTGAAAATGTCAGGAAAGGATTACCAATTTTCTCAAGGTTGTATTATACATAAGGCTGACTAGGCTGAAGCCTAAGGGCCCCACAGGGACCCATCTTTTTTTTTTCCTGAGGCACCCTAGGGCTCCAATGGTTAAAGGCAGTTTGCACTCTGCACTGTACGAATATGTATACATACATATTTATCCATATATATTCTCATAAGTATCCTATGTCTGTCTGTCTGTCTATCTATCTGTCTATCTTAATGCCATATTGATTACTGGTTCCTTTTTTTGGTCCATATCTGTATTCCAATAGTCAGGTGAGAGTAATAGAAGACAGGAGATGCCTCATTTCAGTTCGTATATACTCTTCAACCTATTTCAGTCCATTTCTATGAAATGCTTATTGTTATGAAAAAAACGCACTTTCCTGAAGAGTTCTATAAAAAAATTGTGAATGGAATTCTTCAGGAGACCCTCAAAGTGGATATAGGGCTACGTACTGCAGACTAGTACCTACCATACCAGGGTCAGGCCGTCATCTGTAGTGGGGTGAAAGATTGAAGTGCCAGAGGGGGTCCAAAATACCTGAAACCCTAGGGGCCTGGTTATGGGTTAATACGGCCCTGATTTTTCTAGATTGTGGGCTTTTCCTTTAATGTAACATTTAGAATTTAATTAATCAGACTGAATAATTGGGAATATTTCAGAATGTTACTTTTAGCATTGCATCCTAGGTGTGGAATTCTGGGACCCATATTCCAAGAATAAAAGAGTAACGTTTTCCGCAATCTGCTTCTGAATTGATGCTGTTGACTTGCTGAACTCTGAAGTGGATTTTGGCTCTTACTTGTAACTGAATGAACCCATGTTTTGCGATTGGTCCAGAGCAGATCCACAGTAGATTTAAAACATTCACAGCTGATCCTTTTTTTTTTTACCCAATGGAAATCATTTGAGGGATACTGGCAGAGCATTTCTAGTCTTATAGATTTTAATGGGAAGTGATCTTTGTTTGTCATTGTTAAAAAGAAGAACATGAATCAGATCAATATCAGCTAATTTTATATGCATCGATCTAGTAACTATTAAAAGAATCAAACAGTCTTAACAACAGTAAGAGTATGTTGACTGCACCACAAGGAGGCAGTCTCTACCAATGTGAAAGAAATAGCAACAAATATCAAAGGGAGAGTAAGAAACATGCCTATGGGAAGTTCTTGGAGTTGGTAAAACAGACTACATGTGGTTTGTTTAAGCAAATGTATCTAATCTGTCTTGGAGATTCGGGTATACAACTGCAGTGTTGACAATGTCAGTGTATAATAGGATGCAGAGATGTTGTAAAGAAATCCAAGGCATATTGTTTTGGAGGTAAATTCAATTTATTTCCTGGGGAGGACATCCAGGAAATCTCTTTAGGAAGTAGTACTGAAACAAAATAGGATGCTAGTTTTACAATAACCACTGACCAAGATCTGATTGGTTAGTAACATCAGCATACATGCAATGGAAAAAATTACAGTGGCAAATTTCTGCTAGCTGATGAATTGCCATTTGTATCCTTTACTGCACATTAATTCACTGGCTGAAATTCTGTTGCTTAGCACCATAGGTTGTGCTAGAGTAGGCCCATTGAATGAGTGGGGATTAGAGATGGGGACGAATAAAAAAAATGGTGATTCGTTTTGATCCATTATTCATCAAGGTTAACGAATCAACGAATATGAATATACCAATATTCTTCGACGAATCGATGAATTGATCCGTCGATTCATCTGCACTTTAAATGGCTATAACACTGGCCTCCGATGACCGAGAGACACCAAATTTGCAGGGAAGCTTCCTCAGACACATTTCTACAACTCCTGAAAGGTTGGTGAACATTGGATCACGGACCCCCGAGTTATATAGTCACAAAGAGCACCCCTCAGGAAAGCTCCCCCCAGGTACTTAGAGTCTCCAGAATCACAATGGAGCTTCCTATGTCTTTCCCCAACATGCCTGCCAACTTTGGTGAAGATTGGATATTGGAACTCCAAGTTATTCACCCACAAATTGGGCCCCCCCAGGAGAGTTTACCACATGGCACAGAAGCCCATGGCATTGAGGGAGTTATATTTAGCCCCAGCAGAATGAGAGGTCCCTTTGGCAGAGGCATGCATGAGACATCGAGTTTGTCTTCAGCTCAGCACAACATTACATTTGCCAGTGAAGTAGAGTTTGCCCTCAGGAGGACTGGAGGCAAGGAGGTATTTGGCAGCACAGCAGGCTTTTTGGCTCCATCGGGCACTGAGGAAGTTGGCAGCAGGAAAACAGGCTCTTTTGGCCGCATCGGGCACTGAGGTAGTTGGCAGCAGCAAAGTACCGTGTCTTGCCCCATCGGGGCACTGAGGCAAAAGGCAGCAGAGCAGACTCTGGTTTCTTCAGCAACATCAGATTTGCCTGCAAAGGAAAGGCTTTTGGCCCCAGGAGGCAACTGAGGTTGCTTGCAACTTCCAACAGCACCAGCATCACCATCAGATGAACAGGGTTGGTGCTACTAACAGCGGTTAATCCACGGGGCCGCGGGGCTGTCGGAAACAGATCAGCTCTGCTATCTGAAGCTGGGTGATGGGGCGATGGGGTGACAAAGATGCTTGTTTAGAAGTGGAAAGCTGGGGATTGCTTGCAACTTGGCTGCTGAGACTGCCCGGATATGATAAAGCTAGCCCTCTGAGGTTTTGGGGGGGCTTAGACAGGCCGGCCCCCTTGGCACGGGTTGAAAACCAGACGAGCTCTGCCATCTGAAGCCGGGCGATGGGGCAATGGGATGATGCCTGGACAGGCTTTGGGTGGGGCTGAGACAGGCCCTCTTTGGCACGGGGGATGCCCAGACACGGACAGGCTTTGGGTGGGGCAGAGCCTGGCCTAGGAGACTCACCTGTCCACCAACTCCTAACTAGACTTGCTGACAACCTTCAAAGAAAGAAAGATGCTCAGGTTGAAAACCAGACGAGCTCTGCCATCTGAAGCCGGGTGATGGGGTGACGCCTGGACAGGCTTGGATGGGGCAGAGCCCAGCTTTGGGTGTGCCAACATGGCCGGACAGCCCTCTGTCTTGGCACATTATGGGCATCACCCAACACTTTGCTCTTGTACACTTTAGTCGTACAAGAGCAACTATTTATTCATTTTTCTTACTGCTCAGTCTGGGTATGCCAAGAGAGCTGGATGGCCCTCTTCGCTTGTTCGGGGGTGCCGGGACCGGCTCTGGGTGTGCCAGCCAAAAGGGTTAGATGGCCCTCTTGGCATGTTCGGGTGACGCGCAGACAGGCTTTGGGTGGGGCAGAGCCCGGCCGCGCTGCTACTACAGCAGTTAATCCGCGGGGCTGCTGGTGAGCTGAGCTAATTCGTTTGGGTAGTTTGTTCCAACTTCTGCCTACCTACTGAGTTGGCATGGGACTGAAAGCAGAGTGTGTTGCCCCATCGGGCACTGCGGTAGTGGGCAGCAGCAAAGTACCGTGTGTTGCCCCATCGGGCACTGAGGAAGTTGGCAGCAACAACGTAGAGTGTACTGCCGCATCAAGCACTGAGGTAGTTGGCTCCAAAGTAGGCGGGAAAGCATGTCTTAATAGGCATCGGGAACCGAGGCAATTGGCAGCAAAGTAGGCTTTGCCCATTGGGTGTGTAGTGGCAGAAATCTTCAACATCGATGAGCAAGAGGGTGGTGTTTACCATCAAGGTGGCATATGAAACACAAGCCTCCAGAAAGAATTAATTATTTAGTCAAGTATGCTGTTTTTGACTACCAGGAAGGGCTTGGGTCGGCCCAGCCCTCTTGGCACGGGGAAGCCAGGAGGACAGCTCTGCAGTCTGAATCTGAAGCCGTGCGATGGTGTTGTTTGTTTTGTTATTGATGAAGAAAAGGGATGGTGGTTGTTGTTGGCACAAGATAAACTCTGCAGTCTCAAGCCATGCGATGGGGCAATGCCTGGACAGGCTATTGGGCCCCATCGGGGCCCCATCCATGCAATGGGGTGACCTGAGCTCTTGTCCCTTGTTCCTGTCTGCCTAAAAACTGAGTTAAACTGCTGTTGAGGTAAGTTGGCAGCAGCAAAGAAGAGTGTGTTGCCCCATCAAGCACTCAGGCACACAGCAGCCGGAAAGCAGGCTTTTGGGGCCCATCGGGGCACTGAGATAAGTTGGCAGCAGCAAAGTAGAGTGTGTTGCCCCATCAGGCACTCAGGCACATGGCCGCCGGAAAGCAGGCTTTTGCGCCCCATCGGGGCACTCAGGCAAAAGGCAGCAGAACAGACTCTGGTCTTCTTCAGCAACATCAGATTTGCCTGCAAAGGAAAGGTTTTTGCCCCCAGGAGGTAACTGAGGTTGCTTGCAACTTCCAACAGCACCAGCAGCACCATCAGATGAACAGGGTCGGTGCTACTAACAGCGGTTAATCCACGGGGCCACGGGGCTGTCGGAAACAGATCAGCTCTGCAATCTGAAGCCAGGCGATGGGGCGACAAAGATGCTCGTTTATAACTAGAAAGCTGGGGATTGCTTGCAACTTGGCTGCTGAGACCGCCCGGATATGATAAGGATAGCCCTTGGAGGTTTGGGGGGCTTAGACAGGCCGGCCCCCTTGGCACGGGTTGAAAACCAGACGAACTCTGACGTCTCAAGCCGGGCGATGGGGCCACGCCCGGACAGGCTTTGGGTGGGGCAGAGCAGACAGACCTTTTGGAATGTAGCCCAAGTGGAAGGAGCTGCAGGATTAGGAAATTGTTCAAATGGCCAGCAACGTCATTGACTTTTTGCCCCATCAGGCACTGAGGAAGTTCGCAGCCGGAAAGCAGGCTTTTTGGCCCCATCGGGGCACTGAGGCAAAAGGCAGCCACAGGAGACTCTGGTCTTCTTCTTCTGCAACATCACATTTGCCTGCAAAGTTACTTAAGTTTGTCCCCAGGAGGCAACTGAGGTTGTCAAAGCAGCAGCAACAGCAGGAGAATAGGATCCGACTGCAAGGTGCTACTAACGGCGGTTAATCAGGGTGGCCGCTGGGCTTCTCGAGCGGAAGATCAGCAGTTCGAATCCATGCAATGGGGTGACCTGAGCTCTTGTCCCTTGTTCCTGCTTCTGCCTACCTACTGAGTTAAACTGCTGCTGAGCCACTAGGTTTGTTGATCGGGAGGTCTGCCAACCTACTCAGGCAGTAGCCCGAGTGGACTTTGGAGCACTGCATTGGCATGGGACAGCCAGACAGGCATTGGGTGGGGCAGAGCCCTGCCCTCTTGGCACAGGGATGCCCGGACAGGCTGGGGGGGGGGGCAGAGGAAAAGGAAGAGGCCGAGGCAAAAGGAAGAAAGCAAAAGGAAAGAAGACTCTTGTCTTCTTCAGCTCAAAGGTAGTTCAGTTTGCCCCCAGGAGGCAACTGAGGTTGCACAACTGCAGCAACAACAGCAGATGAATAGGGTCCAAGGTGCTAGTAACATAACGGTGGTTAATCCATGGGGCCGCTGGTGAGCTGAGCTCCCGTAGTTTGTTCCAAGTTCTGCCTACCTACTGAGGCTGTAGAATAGCTAGGAAGCTGGAATGAACAGTCTGCCAGTTTTGGGTGGGCCTGAGACAGGCCCTCTTTGGCACAGGGGATGCCAGGACAGGCTTGGGGGGGGGGGGGGCTTGAGACAGGCCTGGTTGGCACTTGGATGCCCAGACAGGCTTGAAAGCAGACTCTTGCCTTCTTTGGGAACATCACATTTGCCTGCATAGTTAAGTTTGCCCCCAGGAGGCAACTGAGGTTGCACAACAACAGCAACAACAGATGAATAGGGTGGTGCTACTAACGTAACAGTGGTTAATCCACAGGGCCTCTGGGCTTCTTGAGTGGAAGATCAAATCAATGCAACGGGGTGAGCTGAGCTCCCGTAGTTTGTTCCAGGTTTTGCCTACCTGAGGCAGTAGGAAGCTGGAATGAACAGCCAGAAATTAGGAATGAAGCCCGAGTGGACTTTGGAGCACTAATGTAGCCCTTTGAATAAGCGGGCAGGCAGGTAGGAAAGAAAGAACTTGGCCCGATGAAGAAACTTCACCCAGCAGTCAAGATTTGGAAGGCCCTTGGCCCGATTCTTGGCACAGAATCAGCAACAGGCAAGCCCAAGGCAGCTGTAGAGGGATGCAGGATTTGGGGCCAACATGGCCCAAGGAGGCTGGAATTGATGCCCGGTGAGGTGGGGGGGGGGGGACGCCTGCACAGGTTGCACATAGCAGCAACATAGACTGTGGCACTGCGGGTTAAACCGCTGAGCCACTGGGCTTGTCCATCAGAAGATCAGCACTGCAGTTTGAATCTGTGTGACGGGGTGAGCTATGTCCCGTTGCTTTTCACCCAGCTTCTGCCAGCCTTCTGGGGCAGTAGAGAAGGCTAGGAGGCCGGAATGAACAGGCATGAATAATTGGAATGAAGCCCAAGGAAGCTGGAATCATGAAATACGTATAAATATGCATTTCTGAGATTTTTCAGAATAAATGAATCAGTGGATACTGATCCTGGAGATAGGGAGGGATATGTCACACACAGCACATCTCAGGAGGAGGGAGCACATTGGTCAGGTTTGGGTGGGGCTGAACCTGGCCCTCTTGGCACAGGGACATCCGAGGAGGGTAGGACGCTGAAGTCAGCAAGCAGCATTTGAGAATCAAGCCTGAGGAAGTTGGAATGAGCATGCAGGTCTTTTGGAAGTGGAAGGAGCTGCAGGACTCGGAAAGTTGTCATGTAGCCAGCAATGTAGACTTTTGGAGTGGACCCATCGGGCACTGAGGAAGTTGGCAGCAAGGTAGACAGTGGCACTGCAGGTTAAACTGCAGTGCTGCTGAGCCACTGGGCTTGTTATAGGTGCTGTTGTTGTTGCTGCTGCTGTTGTTGTCCATCTTGGTATGGGGGATGCCCGGAAAGGCATGGGGGGCAGAGCCCGGCTCTCGGGGAATCAGTAGCACCAACAGGAGAAAAGGGTCCAAGCCTGGTGCTACTAATGGTGGTTAATCCACAAGGCTGCAGGGCTGTCGGAAACAGATGCCCTGCGATCTGAAGCCATGTGATGGGGCGACGCCCGGACAGGCTTTGGGTGGGTCTGAGACAGGCCTAGGAAACTCACCTGTCACTCACCACCACCGTCTAACTAGACTTGCTGACAACCTTCAAACAAACAAAGATGCTTGTTTAGAACTAGAAAGCTGGGGGGGGGGGGATTGCAACTTGGCTGCTGAGACTGCCCGGATATGATAAAGATAGCCCTTGGAGGTTTTGGGGGACTGAGACAGGCTGGCTCTCTTGGCACGTTTGGGATGCCAGGACCGGCTTTGAGTGTGGCAACTGCCAAGAGGCCTGGATGGCCCTCTTGCCACCTTTGGGGATGGAAACAGGCTTTGCGTGTGCCAAGAGAGGGTTGGCTGGCACTCTAGTCATATCCAGGGGTGCCGGGACAGGCTCTGGGTGCGCCAAGAGGGTTGTCTGGCCCTCTTGTCACGTTTGGGGGTGCCGGGACAGGCTCTGGGTGTGCCAAGAGAGGGTTTAGGCTTGGATGCCAAGAGGGCCGGCCTGGGTCTGCCCCAACCAAAGGCTGTCTGCGCGTCACCCCATCACCATATCGCCTGGCTTCAGATTGCAGAGCTGATCTGGTTTAACCTGTGCCAGGCAGGAGTTCTCTCCTCCCAGTCAGGGAGGCAGAAGGTGGAACAAACTTAGCCCGCCGGGACTATGTAACCCAGCAGGCAGGCAGGCAGGCAGGCAGGCAGGAGTTCAACAGTTCTCGGCCTGCTGGTCTGACTTGATCCAGCAGGCAGGCAGGCAGGCAGGCAGGCAGGCAGGCAGGCAGGCAGGAGTTCAACAGTTCTCGGCCTGCTGGTCTGACTTGATCCAGCAGGCAGGCAGGCAGGCAGGCAGGCAGGCAGGTACAACTTGGTTGGAACTTGGCCCGAGGAGGCGACTGGAATTGGCAGCTGGAGTTCTGACTGAGGGGCAGGTTTACAGGCCAGCAGGCAAGTAGGCAGGTCTTTTTTTTCAGGAGGACTGGAGGGTGGGCAGGTGGGCAGGCAGGCGGGCGCAGGCAGGCAGGCGGTGTGTTAAGGGAGAGACTGTCATTGGAACCCTACCTGTTTGGGTTCAGTGAGGGGAAGCCCAACAAGGGAAGGTTCACCTTGATGAACGACAGTCTCTCCACAGTAACGGGATCCAAATGCGAGCAGCGTGGTCAGAGTATGTCTCCGAGATGGGAAAACACGCGCTTGCTTTGGACGCTGGTGGGGGTGGTGGAAAGGAGGTCCATGGCCACATTGGACAACTCCGGCCATATGACTAGTTTCCTTGCCCAGTAATGGAGGGGATCTGACTGGTGGGCCAGAGGGGACTCAGCCAGATATTCCCGCACCATTATCTCTGCCGAATCCTCCTCAGCCAGCTGTCTTTCCTCTGAGGCAAGTGCCAAGGTCACCACAGAGCTCCAGTAATGTTGGTGGTGAATGGAGCCTTCACCAGGTGAAGTCCTTCCCTGTGGTTCGGGCAAACCACCCTGCCCCTCGTGGCCTGACGTTCCTGTCGCCCCACACAAGCGTTGTGCCCCCAACGCCCTGCGGACCTCAGTGGAGAGCTCCGTTCTCCACTCCTCGAGGTCTGAGGTGCATGCTGCCAAGCCCCCCTTGATTCGAGGATCACACAGGCAGGCCATGCTGTAAGCTCTGCCGCTGTAGACAGGATGGAGTTGCTTCTGCACGCCTGCCTGCAACCTCTTCACCAAAGCCCTGGTCCGTGGAAGGAGGGAGGATCCTGGTGCCACAGCAGTCTCCAGGGACCAATCGAGGGCATGAATCAGGGGGATGACCTGCCCCAGGTTTCCAGGAAGGGCTTGAGCACCTCCACCATCTGGGAGAGGGCCAGCCAATCTGTGACACTGATGCCCACCTCTCTCCCCCTGGGCAGAATGGGCATGGAGGACATGATGTCCTCCAAAATGGCCTTCTGCTCCACCAGGCGGGACACCATGGTGTAGGTGGAGTTCCACCTGGTGGGCAGGTCTGTCAGGAGAACGTGGGTCTCCTGACCCAACTCCTCCTGCCTCTCATGCAGCCGGCAGGCAGCTTTCAGGCTGCGGGAGAAGTGGCCCACCAGTTGGCGGCATTGCTCCAGGAGTGTCCGCGTCTCCCAGGTGCCTACATCCCACTTGGACTTGACGTGGCTGCCCAGGCCAAGGGCATCACGCACCACAAGGTGTAATTTGTGTGCCATGCATACGATGCCCTCAAAGCCCACCACGTTCAATGCTGCCAACATGTTCCGCCCAGCATCTGTGACCATGTGGCCATGGGTCACCTCCCCCTCCGGTGCCCACTCCTGCAGTGCAGACAGGAACTCATTGGCGATGTTCCTCCCTGTCGCCTGAGCTTCCATGTGCCGCGCCTGCAGCAGAACGGACCTGTAGCCTGGGGGCAGGGCAAGGGCCTCCCCCTGCAGCCCTGTCGCCGATGCCCTGCCACTACTCAAGTCCTCTGGCTGCCACCAGTGGGCTGTGAGCGAGAGGTAGCTGTGCTGACCTCCACTCCACAGGTCTGCTGTGAAGTGCACCTTGCGCCCCTGTAGCCGTGAAAAATGGTCACGGACTACCTCCCTCACAGAGTCATAGAGTGAGGGCAGCACTCTAGAACTGAGAGTTCTCCATGAGGGGAGGTCGTACTAGGGGGCAAAAAAAATGCAGCAACCAGCAGAAGGCTTGGGATTCCACGATGGACAGTGGAAGTCCGAGCAGGGCGATCGTCTCGGCGACGAGACAAGTGGCCGCCTGCTGGGCGTTGTCCTTAGACCACCGGCTGAGGTTCATGGCAGACCCAACGGGTGCCACTTCGTGGAGCGTGGCCTGCCTCATGCTCCCGGCCCCAGAAACCCCTGTGGCTGCCCTTTTGAAAGGAGGCGCCTCCTCCTGCCTCCCTTCTGCCTCCCCTGGAGCTGCTCTTTTCCCTCTCCCAGACGGCGTGGACGAAGTGCCTTCCCTGGACAGGAGCCTTGGGTGGTGCCTCTCTAGATGTTGGCGGAGGGTGGTGGAGGACAGATGCCTGGGGTCTGACCCCCTCCGGACCACCCCAAGGCAGGTATTGCAGCGTGCCAGCCGTGGGTCATCGCTGAGCGCCGTGAAATGATCCCACATGGCCCCTCTGCCATGTTTGCCCAAATGAGGACACACTGCCTGCCCCTGGCTGCTGGCCTGGGAAGAACTCTGTGTCCCAGGGGTGCTGCTGGTCTGGGAGGAGGAAACAGATGACTCTGGGGACAGGGGTGGGGTGGGGGGCTGTAAAGCCTGCCCTGTCATTACTGGTTCCAAATCGGACTGGGGATCTTCAGAAACCAGTAACTCCTCAGATTCCTCTAGGAAGAGGAGCGGCAGTTCTTTTGGCACCTCTGGAAGTGTTGGTTCCATGCCTGCCTGCAAGGCCACCGGAGGAGGGACAGTGGCACTGGTTATCGTAGACGTGGTTGTGCACGTGGTGGTCGTGATGACGGTGCTGCTACCTAGTCTGTGTAGCTTCACAGCCTTCTTCCCCTTGGATTGCCCCTGAAGAAATCCCTTCATTTTCTACTGCCTGCCTAACAAACCAATTAAACAAATAAAGCAATGGAGATTGAGGAAGGAAACTAATAGAGGGTCAGGGAGTGTGTATAAATTTTATTTTTAGAATGATGGTGGTGTAATTCTTTTACTAAAATGTGACCTGCCTGCCTAAACGAAGCCCCCCCTCAGTATAATGTAATTAGGAAAATTTCCCCCGACCCACTGTGGCAGAGAAGCCAAAAAAGTCCAAAAAGAAAAGCCCTGCCAGCTAAGTCTCAGTCAGAGACACACACACAAATAAATTTTGGAAGAAAAAGGAATGATGGATCCAGCCACCCACCAAATTCCCTGAGAGACACAAGCCTCTCTAAAATGAACTTTTGAAAACTGAATAGAAAGGAAAAGAGATTCCACAGTCACACGATGACAGTTCCCCCCCACCGGATCACACACACACACACACACACACACACACACACACACACACACACACACACACACACACACACACACACACACACACACACACACACACACAAGCCTCCAGGAAAAAAAAAGGTTTGATTGATTTGAATTTGAAATGAAATTAAGCCCTTCCGAAGAAGTAGCCTAAGCTACCTGAAATCCCTCCCCAAATTCCCAGTAAAGTTGATGATGACTGATGAATGATGATGAAAAAGAAAAATATAAGTCTTTGCTTTGCTGCCGCAAAAGCAAAACCGCAAGAGCACCAGCAAGCCAGCGAGCAGCAACTGTTCTCACTCCGGAGAGCACAAACAGAAGTGGGGAACGGCCAGACGGGAAAAGCTTATATGAAGTGTCTGTAAAAGTAGATACACCTTTCAGCAGCGCTATTGGCTGCCAGACATGCCAATCCAGGATCTCTGTCCTGATTTGCCAGAGCTTCGAATTGGCGCCAGCAAGCTCAGAGAGGCCCCCAAAAGGGGTAACGAATATAGACGAATATGAACGGATCAACGAATAAAACCGAGGAAATATTCATCAAGCCATATTCGTCCTGATTTAAAATTTTACAAATACGGATCGACGAATATATGACGAATCGGCTATGTTCGTCAGAAAAACTGATCCGTTTTTATATTCGTCCCCATCTCTAGTGGGGATTTAGTGAATCCACTTCTCTGTTAGTTCCATTGATTCAGATGGGGATACACTAGTTGTGAGTTACTTTGACAGTCAAAACTAGAGTAGACCCACTTGAAGCAATAGAACTTGAGGAGGAGTTGACTCACCAAATCCGCACTGATTCAATGGGCCTACCCTAGTGCGATTTATGATGCTGAGGATTTCAGCCATTGTCTCATTATGCATGAGTCCAAAACCAAAGCAGGAACTTTAGGTAGTGGCAATCTGCTACTGACGACACTCTCGCCATGCCACTATCTCCTAGCATCCATCGCCTGAAGCAGTGGCTTCACTGTGCCTAATTGTGAGATTGGCCTCAATCTTGGTTCTGCTCAAACTAGGAAATCCTGAGCCAGAATATTCCCAAAAGATGGCTGTGTTTAAAGTCTGAAGACCTCTAGCATGAGAAAGCCAATCACCCTTCTACATAGTTGCTTCTATTTTCCTACTCCTATTATTATCAAGATGCTTCTCTAACAGTCAACTATGTACATGTCCTACATTTATATTAATACAATACAATATAATATATCTTAGAATTGCAGAGCTCGAAGAGACCCTGTGGATCATCAAGTCCAGCCCCTGTCAAGGAGGCACGGTGTGGAATCAAACTCCCAGTCTCTGACTCTGCAGCCAGAGACCTAAACCACTGAGCTATCTAGCAGTTCGCATATTTATACTTACATTTATATTTGTATTTATATTTAGCATTGTTTTGTTTATTGGATGATTATCTTTCTACCCAGGTACTTTATTAGAGTGCTTGATTACCCACCAGAAGGACTAGGTAAAGAGACAAACTTTCCCTCTGGCATTTATCTATAATTACTGCTTGGGAAAATTACTTTTTTGGACTACTGCTCCCAGAGTCTTCCAGACAGCATAAATAGTTCAAAAAAAGTAACTTTTCTGAGCTCTTTCCATGGTCAGATGCTTCTCATGGTGTGATTCAGCCCTAAGAATCAGGGGCTTTCTTTTCTTTTCTTTTCGAATTTAATTTCAGGAAGAGTAACATAATACTGTTTTGTTTTCCATGTTTAATGATGAAATATATGGAGTCATACTTTATTTTTTTAAATGGGAAGTTAGTGGTTCCCATTAAATGCAGACACCCCCCCGCTCTGATTTCCACCTGCAAATCAAGGATGTTTTTTCCCCTCCTCTACGTACCTAACTGTCAATTAGGTTTATTCATTGTTTCAGGATGAATCAGGAATGGTGAACATGCTGATGTCCACTGAATTTAAAAAAAAAAGAAGAAGGCCAGGGGGGAGAAGAATCTTAGGTAAATAAATCCTCTTACAAATTATTCCTCTCAGCAAACAACAGCTGCACAGGAAAAGGAAAACTGTTAGCCATCTCTCGTTGTGCAGGTCCACTTGATGCCTCTTAAGTAACCAGATTGTGGCTGTGAGCTACTTTGTCCGACCCTCTACAGGAAAAGGCTCTGCAGGAAAACAAAACAGACAAGCAAAACAATGGTGTGAATTTGAGCTGCTCTTCTTAATACTGGCAACATCTGGCCTCCCAAAGTTTCATTCATACACTTATTCATGTCCTTGCTTTAGAACCTGCCAAAAGACCACCTACCTATCAATAAATTTATTAATAGGAGGAGGGGAAAAATGCTGTGGAATTCAGCCGATGTGTTTCTCATTCTAGAACTCCTTGGATATGGGGTGAGGGTGGGGAAGTAGACAGGTCATGTAGAACTGAGATTAAGGTTGCGTGCTAATTAATAGGAGGGAGGACAAAACAAAACACCATCTCTAAAAGTTACCAAATGAAGCTTTTCACAACACAGAGATCAATGTTATTGCCTATTTGTGTTACTTCCTGTTTATGGACATAATTGTGTGAATGGGGTTCATTCATTGCTTCAGAATGAACAAGAACAGTTAGTACATGACCATTTCGCTCATGGGTGTTTTCTCATACAGAGAGGGAGCAGAAGTTCAAAAATGAGGGCTGTGTGTGTCTGTGTCCTCCCCACCTGATGTTGTGGGATTACAACTACATTCAGCCCTGATCCCTGATTGGACGGTCTGGTGTATGATGATCCTAGTACCTCAACAACATCCAAAAGGCTACAGGATACCCATGTATACCCTGCAATAACAGGAGTGCACAAGGTTATGGAGTGAGGAAAGAAAAATAGTGTTAAAGCAGCCTGTTATACAGATGTGTGTGTTGTTTCTTTGTTTAATCCCAAAGATATTAGAAATGCAGTAGTTCTGAAGATGTCTGCAGAGCTTTGAAAAATCTACTCTCCCTCTGGCAGACCTATGCAAAAAGTTTTCTTTACGGAAGGGGTAATCAGCTGACTTCCCTAAGACAGACTGGTTCATTTTCTGAAGATAACGTAACAAAGCCTGGAAATGAAGCCAAGTTCAGGTTTTAAAATATATAAATAAATAAACCCGTTGAGTGAAAGCTTTTGTAAAAGCTATTATGTTACTGAGGCTTAAGGAAAGCACGGCTGTTTATTGTAAAGTGTTTATCAGCACAGATGTCGATGAATGGGCTGACAAGTTTATTTTAAAAGTTCCGGATGGTCCTTTTTTCCCAATGGTTACTTCTCCCGCTCAGTTGCTTCCTCTCTGTGAAGGGAAAGGATTAGAGTTATGAATTTTTGAGCAGGCGGTGGGTTAACCCCTGGCCAGCAGTGGTTGGGAAAACACTATTGGTCTGCAGAAATTAATTTGACAGCTCATAAATATCAAAGCCAATTGCCTGCCATGGTATGCCACTTTATTTGGCTTTTGCAAGTCTTTCGGCAAGCAAAACAGTTTTGGATTTGAGAGGGCTCTTTCTAAAGATTAGCTGTATCTTTGCTGAGTCCCTCAAGCTTCAGCTCATATTCAATCCAGTTGTACTGGAGCTGAAACAATTGTTTTCGCTCACCAAATGCTGTAATGAAGAGACATGTTTAAGCTTCCTCAGGGCCAGAAACTCTTTTGCAGCCATTCTGTTTGATACTGAATGTGTTTCTGATTGCAAATCCCTACTGGAATGTGATTCCCTAGCTTTCACCTCAAGTGCGAAGTGATCCTTTGCTGTGAGTAACATCTGGGGACGTCATTGTCCTTCAGAAGACATTGGGGGTCACATTTTTCCACCACCACTGAATGCTTGTATCAACAAAAACCTGTCACTGCTATAGTTCCCTGTGTACCATGTTTCTCAGCAGAATTGCTGGGATTTGTGCAGCAGTGGGAACCATCCTCTTTCCAGCCAGTACCACCACCTGCCTTGGGGATGTCTAGGCAGCATGTTAAGAGTGCTTTTGCTTGCAGAAGCCAGTTACATAGACTCTGTGTAGACCGGCAACAAAGACCTAGCAGTATTGCATTTTCAAACAAAGAGATCCAAGCTCAATAGTCCACAGTACTCAGCCAGGAAAGAGAGAAATGTAGGTTATAACAATAACCAGTCAAGGTCATTCATGGCACAGCTTGGATTGCTGCACTGAAACTAAACTGCAGTTTAGGAACCTAAAAGCTACCTAGGTCTGTCTAGCTCAGCACTGTCTACATCAGTGATGGGGAACATGTGACTATCCAGATATTGTTAGAATGAAACTCCCATCAGAAATTCCTTCTAGCCAGCATAGCAAATAGTGAGGGATGATAGGAGTAGAAGTCAAACAACATCCGGAGGCCCACACACTCACAATTTCTCATATATACTTACCAACCATTGGCTTAGCCAACTCAGTGTTGCCTAAGAAGTTGGGGATGGAGTAATTGTGGGCCTCCAAAAAGTTGTTGGGCTACAAGTCCCACAGCCTGTAGTCAACTAATATTAGGGGTTGGAGCCCAAAAACATCTGCAGTGCTACAAGTGGTCTAACCCTATTGGGTAGAGTCTCTCCAGAAGTTACAGACAGGAGTCTTCCTAAACTGTACCTGGATACACATCTTTTGCATGTGTTTTACCACCCTTGGCTGTCTAAGCCATTTTCAACCTTTTTTTTGGCCTGCTATAAGCACATTATGAAGAAATATAGGCCAAATCAGGATTGTATAAGTTGCGTAACGAATCTTATAAGGTGGTGTGTGAATAATTGTTTCCAGTCTGTGGCCCCCTTCAAATGTGCCATATCGGCCCTGTTGAGAATGACTGGTCTAAGAGGTTCAAATGGGCAATATGTATCAAGACAAAGAGGTAAACTAATATGCATAGTTTGCCAAATGTTAATTGTAACTAAAAATGCAATCTTGTATGTGTATATCCAGTATATCCTAAACAGACCTGCTAATATTTGGGCTGCAAACCGCACTGACTTCAATGAGATTAAGGATACAACCAAGTCCTTTTCTGAGATGTATGAAGGACATTCAGTATGCTAAAAGCACACAATACAATATTCTCTTGGGAACTTTTGCTAAGCTCAGCTTCTGTACTCCTGTGCATGTATTTGGTTAGCTTTTTTTAAAAAAGGAACATGCTCGTCAAACATTCCAGAAAAGCTGACTAAGCATTTTGGCTATATCCTTTCTGTGTCTGTTCAGAACAAATATGAATGACTCAAAACATCCTTTTAATGACACCCCACCCCCTCTCCAAAAGCAATATGTTTAACTGGCAAGGAATATAAAGCAATGTTCTCACTGGCTATCCCAAAATTATTTTACAGCACAATCCACTTGAAAGTTTTCCTGTTTAAATTCAACTGGAACACATGCATTCTACAAGAAAAAAACATCATGTCCTCCTGTTCTTTGCAACTTTGCAGTCAGTTTTTGTTCCCATGCTTTTTAACTATCGACCTGACGCTAACATGATGAATAAAGCTGAAAATCTGGGGGACATTTGTGGATTCCTACAGCCTTCCTCAATGGGGATCTCAACTGCACGGGTGTCAAAAGGCAGGGCTGGTCACATGTTCAACACAAGGGTGTGACTAGCACTAGCCGTGGGATGTTCCCTTCCTACATTATACCCAGGAAGGGAACTTGTGATACACACAGTACCTATCAAATAAATGTTTCTGTTTCGTCCTTCCCAGATTGTTTTTCAAGTAAGAGCTCTGGCAGAATGAAAGGGGAAGAGGATGGAAGACAGAAAGGCAAAGGAGGGAAAAGAAACAAACAAACAAACAAAAAAGATGAGATTGAAAAGCAACCAAATTCGTAAGAAAGTGCATAGGAATACTAACAGAGGGACAATTTGTTTATGTGTAAGCCTTGCCTATTCTGTCCTCCTTACTAGGCACCAGATGCAACGGTACCATTATCTGCTATTTTTATTCAGTGTATTGTTTACTCATGTCTGAACTGCCTCCAAAAATCATTATGAAACCATTATGAAAAGCATAATATCATAATTATGATAATATTTGTAGATAATGTAGACCATAAGCTGCCTCCGGCAGGTTCCTATCAAAGGACGAGTCACTAAAGGCTTGGGGAAGGAGGGGCTGTTCACAGAGAAGACTCTGGGAGCTATGGCTCAAAACAGTTGCTTGCCAACCTCTCATCTTCACCCTTTGAGCTGGTGAGATGGACAGACTGGATGAGGCAAGACCTGAAGTAATTCTTCATCGTTCTCTCTGTATCTAGGGCCTGGCCCACTCTCCCCAGTGTTTTTTCAAGCACTCAATTTTTCTTGCCCAGGTTCTTTAATATGTCACAGAAGATTTTTTTTGTCAGAAGCATCAACACAAATGGAAGGTATCTGTAAAGGATGCACCATAATAAGTGGTGGTGGGCAGTATGGAACAGTATGGATAAACCTTGCCATTTTTGAAATAGCAGATTCCTAAAACAACATTTTCAGAATTGTTTTTGCCCTCTACTGACCAGGTTCTCACATACTCTCCCCCAGTGGAGAGAGGAGATTTCACTGCAGCAGGAGCATATACCGTAAGACCTCTGCAGTATTTATGTTTACTACTGTGCACTTTATGAACAACTTGTGTTATGGTGTCTACAATTTCATTCTGCATTTCTTTGAGATTGAAAATTTGCATTTCCTGGAATGTTTTTACTAATTTTTGCCATTTTTCAACTTTTTTGAGAGTATATTAAAATAAATTGCTAAATAAGCTGTGATCCTCTTTCACTTCAGTGTAATAGAGCTACAACATAACACAGTTAATTTATAGATGATTAAAAACTGAGTAACATTAACAACTGATTTCATATAAGCTGTTTCCTAACTTTCTCCATTGTGGTAGCATGTTTATGAAACCTAGTTGATTTTTCAAGAGGTTTATTCCAGTCATTTTGACATATTTGGCTGGAACTTTTGACAAGCATAATAGAAACCTGCTTCACCCGATGAAGAATAATCTAACAATTCCTCCTGAAACCATTCAGAAATTATAGCTTTCACTCTTCTTCAGGTATGTATTTGTTGTTAGGTGCCATCAAGTTGCCTCTGACTTATGGCAACCCTATGAAAGAGTGACCTCCAAATGCTACTATCATTAATAGCCCTGATCAGCTCATGTAAACTCTGGGTCATGGTTTTCTTTATTGAGTCAACCTATCTCATATTTGATCTTCCTCTTTCCCTGCTGCCTTCAACTCTTCTTAGCATTACTGCCTTTTTCAGTGAGTCTTATCTTCCTATGATGTGCCCAAAGTATGAGAGCTTTAGTTTCTTTTTTACTTCTAAAAGATTTCAGGCTTAATTTGATCTAGGGCTTGTTTGTCTTTCTGGTGGTCTATGGTATCCACAGAGATCTTCTCCAGCACTATATTCTGAACAAATCAATCTTTTTCCTGTTGGCTTTCCTCACAGTTTTTACATCCATGCATAGTATCTGGGAATTCAACAGTGTGGATAACAGTAGCCTTGGTCTCCGGTGACACTCTTCAAGTGTGCATAGATTTTAATTTGTTGACTTTTCTTATCCTGTTTTGAGAGATCCCCAACAATACCAGGCTCACCAGATTGACTTTGATATAACTAGAGTCTCCTCTTCACCACAGTCTGCCGTTGTGCTCTAATTCTTCATGAGAGGAACTATTTTTAACAGTGTAAAGCTTGTTTACATGAGTTCTTTTGAAGCAGGCTGATGTGGGCTAAATAGGTTCACTTGGGTCCATTAGAAGTGTGATATGGCATTTGGTGTGATCCTTACATCCAAATGGCATATCAGAGCTCGTGACCCTGTTTGGGTCTGCTCCTTCCAGCTGGAATTTCTGTTATCATGAAGGAGCTTAGTAAGTTCCGGATATCATAAAACTGAACACTTCTTCTGCTCCTCAGCAGAGGGGCAGAGGAAGTGATTTTTCATTTTAGACTGTAGTAGACCGTTGCTGAGGAACTGCATCACTTATAATTTTTTTTAAAATGCAGGCAGTTTCTCAACTGGCTCTTCAGACAAGGCAAAGAAATTATTTTCTAAAAACATTGTTTATAAGTGATGCAGTGCATCAGCACTAGTCTACTACAGTCTTTTTTTTAAAATCACTTCCCCTGCCCCTCTGTTGGGGAGCAGAGGAAGTGTTCAATTTGTCAATATCCTGAAGTGGCTTGCTTATTAAGCCACTTTAAGATATCAGACATTCCAACCTGAAGGAGCCTTGACAGCTGGAAGGCTCGCTTTTGCTCCATTCCTAAGTTACTACCTGGGTAGCCGACCACGCCATTTAACTACAGTGTGCACAACAGTGTTTTCGTTTCTTTTGGCAGTTTTCATCCTTTACCATTAATATGGAAGAAAAAGAAGTAAAACATGTCACTATGATTGTGAGTAGAGTTAGTGTTTTGAAAGAGTGAAAGGTAACTTAGGGTAGATTTTTTCCAGATCCCTTTTATATTTTAAATCCACCTTGTATCAATCAGCTCTCAATTCTGCTGTACTACTAATAATTGCAAAATAAACACACTCTTTCTTCTTACTGCAGGCAAGCAAACATGCTTCCTTATTGCTGTCTGAGCAGAGAACACAAGGGAAACTGAATCAGAAAAGGAACGCAAAAGAAAGTCCAAGGGGCACAGTCTAATTCTAGCCCATAATACAGAGTTCTAAGTCTTCAAAGATCATGCTATTATAGAGCTTCCTTTGTTCAGGATCATTTTGAGTAACAAGGGTGACTGTGATCACAAAAAAATCCACTCTTGGTCAGGGAAAGTCTTGAGTGATCAAACTTCTAGGGCTTTTCCATACAATGCTTTTGTTGTGCACCCCTCCTGTCTTGTTCATTGAGTTTTTCATGTGGTCCTTTTCTTATATTACTCGTGTTCTTTAAACAGGCTACTGTTCTTTAAATAAAGGCTATCATTGTCTGTCATGTCACAAATTAAAAGTAAACTTTAAAAAAAATATTGAGGGGAGCACACTACTCTGGGGTGCAGTTCAGCCATCTGCCCCACTTTGATTCCAGAGCTAAGAGTAGCAGCCAAATGATCATCAACACTTTGGTAGCCTCGGTAGATGTTCCATGGAGCAGGTTTCAAGAGATATAATCAGAACAAGACTTTTCCCTCCTCCTAAAAGCAACTTTTGGCAATACAAGAAACTGACACAACACTCTCTCGAGTCATTGGAAGTCTTTCCAAAACATTCAGTAGGACTTGGATTGGACCTGAAGTGAGTGATTACCACTGGGCACCAAAAAGGATTTTGTATGCCAAATCGAGACAAGCTAGGAAACAGATACCTGATGCCAGTCTTGGAGTACAATTCTCCTGTAATGCATAACCCTCAAGGAATAGCCTCTTTCCAAAGTGGTGAATGCCAGTGCATTTAAGACCATGAAATTACATTTATGTGCAGACATGAAAATGGGCTGTAACTGCCAGCCATCATGGACTAAAGTGGTTGAACAAAAGGGATTATCTTGCCAGATGTCATTTGTCACAACAGAATACAGAGTGATATTGATAGGAAAAGTGGCTCTCGGTAGCATAAGCAAGTGGCATAGAAATACAGCATCCTTGATTACCATCTCCTATTGAATATCTGATAGTTATCTTGGGTGTGGCAATGACAATTTTTTATTAAGAGACAAATCCTTGGAAAGCTATTAGGTTGGTTTTCTGGGCAGGGGTAGGTAATTTCAACAATCCTTTTCTATCTGAAGCAGAAATGAGAGGGTTGAGGGTACTTTTTTTTAAAAGAGGAATTAATAAGGTAAAGGTTCCCCTTGACATTTAGTCCAGTCCTGTCCGACTCTAGGGAGTGGTGCTCATCCCCGTTTCCAAGCCGTAGAGCCAGCGTTTGTCGGTAGTCAGTTTCCGTGGTCACGTGGCCAGCGCGACTAGACACGGAACGCCGTTACCTTCCCACCATGGTGGTACCTATTTATCTACTCGCATTTACATGCTTTCAAACTGCTAGGTTGGCAGGAGCTGGGACAAGCGATGGGAGCTCACTCCGTCGCGTGGATTCGATCTTACGACTGCTGGTCTTCCGACCTTGCAGCACAGAGGCTTCTGCGGTTTAACCCGCAGCGCCACCACATCCCTATAGAGGAGTTAATAGTTTTACTCAATAAAATTAAAATAAAATGTAATTAGTTTACTATTCAACTGTGATCTAATTACAACTTCTAGCAGGGTATTTCAACATCAGACCTCTTTCCAACTGGTGGGCAAATCCATCAATGTGTTCGAGTGGAGCGTAACGAAATTCAAATACAGGAACCATACTCCTGCCTGTCAGGGTTGTTCAACATCAACCCCATTTCTCATAACTACAGTGCTAAGACAAGAATTGGCTGCACAGCTTTATTTGATCTTATTATGAGCCTTTAAAACATAAGACCTCTTACTTCTTTTTTAAGATGGACCATAATGTTTTTAGCTTTTTTGAAGCACTACACTTGCATAAGTCTGAGGACATTATAAAAAGAAAAAGCCCCATGCATCACTACTGTGTTACGGACCACTGGTTGGTCTACATAAGCAACTTACGGTGCAACCTGGGACAGCAGCCTTTTTTTATGAATGAACAACTACAAAGCAGAATGCAATTCAGTTTTGAAATGGAGAATTTGTGGCAGCAGACAATTCAGACAGAGGGGACAGCCAAGATGACCTGAAGCATGTGTGACTGATGGGGTTATGTGCCCTGCGTTGTGTCTGGGACCATGCAGCTTACCCAAGGCCACACACAATGCAGGGCGCATAACCCCACTGGTCACACATGCTCCAGATAATCTTGGATGTTCTCTCTCTGGGGAGGCCCAGTGGGGAACTCAGCCCTGGCTCTGCAACCAGGTGCTCCAGACCTCTGAGCTACACCAGCATAGCACAACAAGTATATGTATGACAAAATTGCTTCAGAACATGGATTCACTAGGTGAGGAAATGCAGCAGTGAAAAGATTCATTTTCAAGGACCAACTAAAGGCCCACATACAGGGGCCAACACTTACTGGATTATGTGCTTTAAAGAGAAAAAAGAGCAATGCTGTATCTTGGCTCAGCCTTTTGGGCTCTTTGTATCAGCACATTTGAAACATATCTTATCTGAGAAGAGTGAGGAAAACCATTTGTTAACACTTGTAAACAACCTGGAATAGGGCTTCCGCACTAATGGGGTGGTATATTAAATAAATAAATAAGTAAATAAATAAAAACAAACAAACAATCTTAACTTTTGTTTCACCTTACTTTTGGCAATTATTGCAGTTGATAATAATTACATCATCATCACCAACAACAGCAATAATAGCAACAAAAACAACAATTATTAATTAGCAGCAGTATATTATATGGCTGTGTAGAATATTTGCAAGCAAATAGTTTTTTTGCAAATGTCCTGCTTCTCTGATGGAGTTTTGCAAGTGGTCCAGGTGGCAGCAGCTTCCAATTGTACTTTTTCCATGTCTCAACACACCTTCTTCCATCTTTGTCATTACCTTCTCCTGAAAAATCAGTTATAAAGAACATCCCAGAACAGCTGCATAATTGGTAGCAATGGGAGCCTTCCATCTGGAAACACCTTCCAGTTAGCGTTGAGCCCATTATAGTTCAGTATTCATTTCTTTTAGTCAGATTTATACATTTCTTCAGAGAATCACATTCAGAAGCAAATGATTCACCTGTTTTCATTACCTGGCTATGCCTAATCCTGATTGGCTGGTTCTTGTGATTCCACATGACTGGAACAAGGTTTCAGGTTTGTTTGTTGTCAAGAACTGGTTTTTAAAACTAAATAAACAGATAACTACATACACATGCCAGACACCTGATTTTTTTAAAAGCCAAATGCATGCATACAGGAAAGCGGTGAGATCAGTATGGGATTCGGAGCAATGTGTCATTAGAAGAGAGTTTGCACACAATGAGCAATTTCAGGAGAAGCTTTTATCACATAATTGCTTTGCCCATCACTGAATTTTATGGGAGTTTCACATGATGTCGTTCTTCCTTACTTTTCCACAGCTTCTGTTTTTTCTTTCTTACCTTCCTTACCATAGAAAATTTGTTAAGCAGAAAAAGTTGGGATTTCTGCATAGTGCCTTAAAATCACTAGCATGACAAGCCCTCCATTTGGAGGCAGTCCTGTAGGCAAGCAGATACTTTTCTATGTCCTTGACCGTTTCTGGTGTTTGGAGGTGACGTGGAATGCATAAACATGTTCCTGATGTTCAGTTGAAGTTAATTGCAAAGCAGCACAGAAGTACATCAGAACTGCAACAGTTCCATCCATGACACAATAAGGATAGGGGTATAGACCCCCAAGTTCTCTCCTAAGTTTTGGCAGTCTCAACCTTGCTCAATCTTTTTGGATAGAATCTGCTAATTTCCCAAAAGGCGGAAGAAGCCAGTAATTAGAGCTGATATATTCCCATATTTAAATTAGCTTTTAAAAATAAATTAAACTGAAATAAGAAATAAAAATCAAATACAAGCATCAAAAAATATAGACAATTAATTAATAACTGATTATACCATAGAAAAGTCACACAAGCACTTTTTACATCAATGCCAGAAGTATGCATAACAATTACAAATAAATAAAAATGCATCCATTCAGTTCAATGGACTGAGAATTCCAGAGACTAGAGCACAGCTGGCCCATGATTCGGGTGAGAAGTGTACCTCCTGCTTAGAGCACAAGCTCTCCCAAGTCTACAGTGGTAAAAGTTACAGTGCTAGTGGTTACCCTCAAGTGCATGGAAAGCATGCACAGGAAGTGTTGACCTTTTGTCCACACCTGATGAGCAGGTTACAGTGACCCAGAGATCTGCTGTTAAATTGGCAGAACATTACAGCAACTCACAGACTACCCATCACTCAGTGCAAACTAAACTGGTCCTTCCCAATTGAAGGATGTGTGATCTCACCATGCCAGCACAGTGACACGGCAGCACATGTGAGAGAAAGGGACATTGATGTTACAAAGATATTACAAAGATGTAAGGGCCAGCACATGGTGGGGCATTAGGTCACCAAGAAAAAGTGTTCTGCATTGCTCCTGTGTGTTATATATCATAACAACTGTCGTAGCACCAGCTCCATCTACTACATCTCAGACAGGAAACAGGCATACCATGGGGCAGAGAAACAAAGGGCGTTGGTGTAGGATCTTTAGGAAAAGGTCACCTACTCCCATCATGGATGATATATCATTTGATGACCCAGAAATGTTGAATCATAAGGATGGGTGGTGGCATGATGTTCTGCACAAAGAATTATGAAGGGGGGCATCTCTGCAGAAATTGTGGATGCTTACCATTGACATGGCGTGTAATGATAAGGAAAAAAACCACAATGAAATACAATGGGATAATGAGTACTATCTTCAGAAGTTATTACTCAACAGCTTAATATACAGTCATGTGAAAAAGAAAGCACATCCTCTTTGAATTCTATAGTTTTACATATCAGGACATAATAAAAATCATCTTGTCCTTAGCAGGTCTGAAAATTAGGTAAATACAACCTCAGATGAACAACAACACATGACATATTGCACCATGTCATGAATTATTTTACAAAAATAAAGGCAAAATGGAGAAGGAATGTGTGAAAAAATAAATACACCTTATGATTCAATAGCTTGTAGAACCACCTTTAGCAGCAATAACTTGAAGCAATCGTTTTCTGTATGACTTTGTCAGTCTCTCACATCATTGCGGAAGAATACTGGCCCACGGTTCTTTACAACGTTGCTTCAGTTAATTGAGGTTTGTGGGCATTTGTTTATGCATGTCTCTCTTAAGGTCCCACCACAGCATTTCAATTGGATTGAGGTATGGACTTTGACTGGGCCTTGAAACACCTTGATTATTTTCTTTTTCAGCCATTCTGCTGGTGGGTTTGGGATCATTGTCCTGTTGCATGACCCAATTTCGGCCAAGCTTTAGCTGTTGGACAGATGGCCTCACATTCAATTCTAGAATACTTTGGTATACAGAGGAGTTCAAGGTTGACTCAATGACTGCAAGGTGCCCAGGTCCTGTAGCTGCAAAACAAGCCCAAATCATCACCCCTCCACCATCGTCCAGCTTTTATAGAGGTGGTCACACTTGCTGAGGGCATTTGGTTAGCAGCATCTGGTTGCTCCTTAGCCTCTTAAGGCGTCTTCATTTTGGCTTTATTTTTGTAAATTAAATCATGGCAGGGTGTGATATGTCATGTGTTGTTGTTCCTCTGAGGTTGTATTTACCTAATCTTCAGACATGCTAAGGACCAGATTGTTTTTTATTATGTCTTGATATGTAAAACCATAGAATTCAAAGAGGGTGTACTTTCGTTTTCACATGACTGTAGAAGTTTAATAATATTTGAGGCAATCTCTGTTATGGAGTAGGAGAATGGGCTGCCTTGCAATATGAAAAGCTACTAAAAGAAACTGAAGAAATAAAACTTGGCTTTGGTTCTTTTTAGAAACACCACTGAGGCATACATAATGAAAGGGTCAACAAAACAAGGCCAAACATGTCTACTCAGGAGTAATTACTACTCCATTCCAAGGGGCTTCCTTTGAAGCAGGTAGATATAGTATTGTAGTTCTAATATTTGTTAGATGATAATGAAGAAGAACAAGAAGAAGATAATAGTACAGTGGTGCCTTCACTTACGAACGCCCTGACCTACAAACATTTTGACTTACGAACAGTTCCGTTCACAAAATTTTGCTTTGACTTGCGAACGGAGCTTTGACCTACGAACGCCGGGAGCCCCCGCTGGGAGTTAGAGCCCGGCCGGGAGGCCATTTGAATTTCCCGGGCTCCTGCCTCCCGGCGCGGGGTCCGTCCCCGCTGCTCACTTCCCAGCCAGGCTCTGCTTCCCGGAGCCCGGCCGGCAACTGAGCAGCAGGAACGGACCCCGCACCGGGAGCCAGAGCCTGGCTGGGAGGCCATTTGAATTTCCCAGGCTCCTGCCTCCAGAGCCCGGCTGGGAAGCGAGCAGCGGGGATGGACCCCGCGCCGGGAGGCAGGAGCCAGGGAAAATCAAATGGCCTCCCTGCCAGATTCCTGGCTCCCGTCCCGTCCCCACTGCTCGCTTCCCGGCCAGGCTCCGGGAGGCAGAGCCCGGCTGGGAAGTGAGCAGCGGGGATGGACCCCGCGCCGGGAGCCAGAGCCCAGCCGTGAGGCCATTTGAATTTCCCGGGCTCCTGCCTCCAGAGCCTGGCTGGGAAGCGAGCAGCGGGGACGGACCCCGTGCCGGGAGTCAGAGCCCGGGAAATTCAAATGGCCTCCCCACCAGGCTCCTGCCTTCCGGCACGGGGTCCATCCCTGCTGCTCGCTTCCCAGCCGGGCTCTGCCTCCCGGATTTTTGAAATGCTGGAACAGATTAATCCCGTTCCCATGCATTTCAATGGGAAATGCTGATTTTACTTACGAACGTTTTGACTTATGAACACCATTCCGGAACGGATTAAGTTCGTAAGTCAAGGCACCACTGTAATAGTAATAGTTATAGTTATAGTAATAGTAACAAAGGGAGTACTTACTATAGCACAGGAGGCAAAAGTCATTAAAAGCTCATCACTGACACAGTTCTGGTATAAAACAGAACTTTGGAAATATTCCAGCTGCCTTTGGATTTGAATTGTGACAAGCCATATTTGAAGATATGCAACAATTTCATAGGAAGAGACCCAGGGGAAGGCTTCAAGGCTGGGCAGGCAGGGGCAGGCAGGAAGGATAAAAGCAGAATGTCCAAGATGAAGAGCATACACACTTCTCTTTCCATTTTGAGAAGTGTTCCAGGGTTTTCCTGCCTGACAGTACAAAGGAGCCTTAAGTGTCCTTATTGTCTCAAGCCACAGAGAAGGTTTCTGGAAGGGTCATACTGGGAGCCTGTAGAGAGGGAGAATAATAGGATCCAAACACTGGTGATGTTTGTAAAATTGTGCATTCAGAAAAAAGAGTGGTTTTAAATAAAGGAACTATTTTTGGATGGATTGGAAAAAACCCACACAAATATTTATTTGAATTTGTTACAGGTTTTGCATGTGTATATTAGGGGCAAACATGGGAAAGTGAACAGACTGTCTCATCATCAGAGAGTTCTAATTTCCTGAAACATATCAGTTGTGCAAAAGGAACATTGAATACACAGTAATGAATGCATGTCCAAAAATGATGGATTGAGTACTACATTCTAAATTTGTGTGTTTGTATAAAAGATGGATGGGGGGGGGGAAAGCTTCATTGTGGTGTTGCCCATTGGCTTTTGCACAACACGATCATGGGCTCACTTAACTGGTTAGTCAAGGAATGTTTCATGTATCAAAAAATGACCTGTTTTGACATCTGAAATCCATTTCAACTGTTCTGTGTATTCATGTTTGTGTTTCTAACTTCTGTGATGAGCATTTCGTCCTTCTTTCTTTCTTTCTTTCTTTCTTTCTTTCTTTCTTTCTTTCTTTCTTTCTTTCTTTCTTTCTTTCTTTCTTTCTTTCTTTCTTTCTTTCTTTCTTTCTTTCTTTCTTTTTTGCTATTTGCCCACAGATTGACAATTGGCAATTAGTACTATGTTGTGAATTTCAGCTAATCTTTTCTCCTGGATAGAGATGCATGTATTTTCAAAATCGTGAAGATACACAACAGAGGAGAGTGTAGATAAAACAAAAATTTTAAAGCCTCATAGAAGACAGAACAATCCTGATCACAACACAGAGAGATACCTGAGGGACACCAAGCCCCCAAGTCTTGAAACAAACACTAGTGTCAGTTTTAAGCAATATGTGAAATTGCTGAAAGCTTTTTGCAGAAAGATGAATGAGTAGAAACACAACTTTCTTTTATAAATATTGACTGCACCCTGGATCAGATGTATAGTGGCCTTATATAAAGAACAGATGTAAAACACAAATCAAGGCCCAAAATTGTAGATGCCTTTTTTTTTCAATAAATGGAAGGGGAATCCAGACAGTGCTCTTTATGCCATTGTAGAAGTGCTTCCTTTTCTGAATTTTCAAATAGTTACCTTCACTGAATTCAGTTACAGTGAGGGACTCAGTTGCCATCTATTTTACAGCATGCATCTATGCAATGTTCCCCATCCACTTACTAGTCTATTCCTATGTTAAAAAGCTCCTTAATTTGCAACCTGTTCTTGGTCATTTGGGTTTCCTTTGCACTTCTTCAGCTCTAAAATAGCTTTTCCAATTGTATATCCCACATATTGCTTTAGCCTAAAATTACTTTACAGTCAGTGCTTTCCAACCTTGTGTCCCCAGATGTTCTTGGACTACAGCTCCCAGGAATCCTAGTCGGCACAGCTAGTGGTGAAGGCTTCTGGGAGTTGTAGTCCAAGAACATCTGGGGACCCAAGGTTGGGAACCATTGCTTTAGTTCCATGCAGTGAGGAGCTTCTTCACCACATGAAGCTGAGGAACTATATAAGACATCCTGTAAATTAGCAAATGACACTATCAGGTGATATAGTGGCACATTTTGAGATGCCACTACTTATCATATTCATTTCTGTAGTCGAGCTCCCAAGGAGAATCCAAATATCTGCCGCTCTGTTGCTCCATATCAACAAACCAGTTCTAGCAGTTGGTAACTCTTTTTTTGAAAGTTCATGGGTCTTCATGGGAAAATACAACTTGACTTCCACAAAACCTTTGACCAAGTGCCCCATGATATTCTGATTAGCAAGCTAACTAGGCATGGGCTGGATAGAACAACTGTGAAGTGGTTATACAGCTGATTACAGAATCATACTCAGAGAGTGCTTATCAATGGATCCTTCTCAAACTGGGAGGAGGTAACAAGTGCGGTAACACAAGGCTTAGCCCTGGGCCCGGTGCTCTTCAACATTTTTATAAATGACTTGGATGAGGGAGTGCAGGGAATACTTACCAAATTTGCGGATGACTCAAAATTGGGTAGAATAGCTAATACCTTGGAAGAAAGAAACACAATTCAAAAAGATCTTGATAGGCTTCAGCACTGGGCTGAAAACAATAAAATAAAATTTAACAGGGATGAATGCAAACTTCTACGCCTAGGGGGAAAAAACCAAATGCACAGTTACAAGATGGGGGATACTTGGCTCAGTAGTACTATGAGTCAGAGGGTTCTTGGAGCTGCAGATCAAAAGCTGAATATGATCCAACAGTGCAAAAGACTCGTAACATTGTACAGGAGGCAGCAACAAAAAACATCCCAAAGAAAAGGAAATGCAAGAAAGCAAAGTGGCTGTCCAACGAGGCCTTACAAATAGCAGAGAAGGGAAACAAAATGCAAGGGAGATAGGGAAAGTTACAGAAAATTGAATGCAGACTTCCAAAGAATAGCAAGGGGAGACAAGAGGGCCTTCTTAAATGAACAGTGCAAAGAAATAGAGGAAAATAATAGAAAGGGAAAAACCAGAGATCTGTTCAAGAAAATTGGAGATATTAAAGGAACATTTTGTGCAAAGATGGACATGATAAAGGACAAAAATGGTAGGGACCTCACAGAAGCAGAAGACATCAAGAAGAGGTGGCAAGAATACACAGAGGCATTATACCAGAAAGATCTGGATGTCCCGGACAACCCAGATAGTGTGGTTGGTGACCTTGAGCCAGACATCCTGGAGAGTGAAGTCAAGTGGGCCTTAGAAAGCATGGCTAACAACAAGGCCAGTGGAGGAGATGGCATTCCAGTGGAACTATTTAAAATCTTAAAAGATGACGCTGTTAAGGTGCTACACTCAATATGCCAGCAAGTTTGGAAAACTCAGCAGTGGCCAGAGGATTGGAAAAGATCAGTCTACATCCCAATCCCAAAGAAGGGCAGTGCCAAAGAATGCTCCAACTACTGTACAATTGCACTCATTTCACACACTAGCAAGGTTATGCTCAAAATCCTACAAGGTAGGCTTCAGCAGTATGTGGACCGAGAACTCCCAGAAGTACAAGCTGGATTTTGAAGGGGCAGAGGAACTAGAGACCAAATTGCTAACATGCGCTGGATTATGGAGAAAGCCAGAGAGTTCCAGAAAAACATCTACAGTGATGCCTCGCAAGACGAAAATAATTTGTTCCGCGAGTCGTGTCGTATTGCGAAAATTTCGTCTTGCGAAGCGCGGCATTCCCATAGGAATGCATTGAAATTTAATTTTTAAAAAATGCAAAAAAAATTTTATCTTGCGAAGCACAGCCATAGAAAAATTTGTCTTGCGAGTCACCAAAAAAATCGCAAAATGCTTTCGTCTTGCGAGTTTTTCGTTGCGCGAGGCATTCATCTTGCGAGGCATCACTGTACTTCTGCTTCATTGACTACGCAAAAGCCTTTGACTGTGTGAACCAGAGCAAACTATGGCAAGTTCTTAAAGAAATGGGAGTGCCTGACCACCTTATCTATCTCCTGAGAAATCTGTATGTGGGACAGGAAGCAACAGTTAGAACTGGATATGGAACGACTGATTGGTTCAAAATTGGGAAAGGAGTACGACAAGGCTGTATATTGTCTCCCTGCTTATTTAACTTATGTGCAGAATACATCATGTGAAAGGCTGGACTGGATGAATCCCAAGCCGGAATTAAGATTGCTGGAAGAAATATCAACAACCTCAGATATGCAGATGATACCACTCTGATGGCAGAAAGTGAGGAGGAATTAAAGAACCTCTTAATGAGGGTGAAAGAGGAGAGCGCCAAAAATGGTCTGAAGCTCAACATCAAAAAAACTAAGATCATGGCCACTGGCCCCATCACCTCCTGGCAAATAGAAGGGGAAGATATGGAGGCAGTGACAGATTTTACTTTCCTGGGCTCCATGATCACTGCAGATGGTGACAGCAGCCACGAAATTAAAAGACGCCTGCTTCTGGGGAGGCAAGCAATGACAAACCTAGACAGCATCTTAAAAAGCAGAGACATCACCTTGCCGACAAAGGTCCACATAGTCAAAGCTATGGTTTTTCCAGTAGCGATGTATGGAAGTGAGAGCTGGACCATAAAGAAGGCTGACCGCTGAAGAATTGATGCTTTTGAATTGTGGTGCTGGAGGAGACTCTTGAGAGTCCCCTGGACTGCAAGGAGAACAAACCTATCCATTCTAAAGGAAATCAACCCTGAGTGTTTACTGGAAGGACAGATCCTGAAGCTGAAGCTCCAATACTTTGGCCATCTCATGAGAAGAGAAGACTCCCTGGAAAAGACCCTGATGTTGGGAAAGTGTGAAGTCAAGAGGAGAAGGGGACGACAGAGGACGAGATGGTTGGACAGTGTCACCGAAGCTACCAACATGAATTTGACCCAACTCCGGGAGGCAGTGAAAGACAGGAGGGCCTGGCGTGCTCTGGTCCATGGGGTCACGAAGAGTCAGACATGACTTAACGACTAAACAACAACAATAGAAATATAAGTTCAGAGGAGGGCAAGAAGGATGATCGGGGTCTGGAAACTAAGCCCTATGAGGAAAGACTGAAAGAAGTGGGCATAATTAGCCTGGAGAAAATAAAACTGAGGGGAGATATGATAGCACTTTTCAAATACTTGAAAGACAGTCATACTGGGGAGGGACATGATTTGTTCTCAGTCATCCCAGAGTGCAGGGCACGTAATAATCAGCTCAAGCTGCAGGAAGTCAGATTTAGGCTGAACATCAGGAAAAGCATCTTAACTGTTAGAGCAGTATGACAATGGAACCAATTACCTCAGGAGTTGGTGAGCTCTTCAACACTGTAGGCATTCAAGAGAAAATTGAACAACCATCTATCAGATTTGCTTTGATTTGGATTCCTGTATTGAGCGGGAAGACTCGATGGCCTTATAGGTCCCTCCCAGCTCTATTATTCTTTGATTCTATGATTCTATGATTGTATGATTCATTACCCTTTCCATACCAATTACAGAAAAAATAATCTGCATTACAACAGAGCTATCTTACAACAATGTATTATTCTGGGGAAAATCAGCTAAGCCTAGAGGCAAGCCCCATGAGGAGTTGTATGGGGGCGGGTATATAATAATAACAGTGACGACAGTAGCTTGCTTAGTTTACTTGTAAATCAGGCATTTCTGCAAGTTTTCTGTGGGAGAAATCAGAAACATAGTAGATAATTAAACTCCCCTCCCTCATCAGCTTCCCCATTAGCTTGTTCAGCCATGTTAGGTTAGAGCAAAAGACCCATTTGCTCAGTCACCAGTCTCGAAATCCTGACATGCCTCCCCTCACCACATCAAATAAGCCCCCCCTTACTACCCTTTCCTTCAGTGTGCAAGGCTTCCCCCTTGCCCTCATCTAGTCTTGTCAAACATACACAGGAGAAAAGTGGAAAGAAGCAAAATCCATTGAAAGAAAGGGTGGGTAGGGGCACTGAATGACAGCTTGTTCAAAGGCTTCTGAGGATGCCTTTCTCTCTTCCACAGCTCAAAATAGCATCACTTCCATGCTGTGTTTTGAACTGGGTGTCACCATATCCTGAACAAGTATTACTGGACAGGTGAGAAAAGCAGTGAACGTGAAACACGTGCATTTTTTTCAGTTTGGCTAGCTCACCTCTCCAAACGTTGCCAACTCAAAATGCCAGCAAAGGAATGAACAGCAGGCCTCTTCTGAGCCTGCCATTCAGTTGTTTGGCAACTGTCGGCTTTGGCAAGATCTGAGGAGAGAGCAAACGGTTTGACTTGACAAGGACTTTGGTTCTATGCAAAGCTTGGGAAAAAATCACGTTTTCCTGGAACACAGTTCTCCAAATCCTTCAGCAAGTATGGTTACTGGCCATGCTGCCTGGAGAATTCTGGGAATCAAATTCCCAAAAGCAGCTTTTCCAAACTCTGGCTATAGAAGCATATGCATATATGTAAACTATATAATATAAATGTTTTGTCATTTTCTTGTAGAAACATGAATCTGCTGAAACTCTGGTGTGTATTTCTGGATTTCTTAATTATTATCTTTTTTTAAAAAAACACACACAAACTGCTAAAGATTAAACAGAATATCCAACATGCTCTGAAATTCCATAAACTTGGAGAAAGAATTTAGCTTCGAGGAATAGATATTACATTGCTTGTTGCTCCAGCATCCACCCCCACACAGATCCACCCATAATGTCAAAACAGTGACATAGCTCGGTAAATCAGACACATGATTTGCATGCAGGAGGTCCCAGATTCTTGCCCCAGTACTTCCAGCTCCAGGTAGGGCTGGGGATGACTTCAGTATGAAGCCCTGGACAGCTGCTACCAATCACTGGAGACCAAGATGGACAGCCTTAGTAGGTCTATGGCCAACCAAGTTCATGCTGTGAGCTGCAACCTCTGCCATTGCTGCTTATCCTGTTTAATTCTGACAGTGTGTTAGCAACCACAAATGGAGGAAAGCCTTTTCCAGTTAGTCCAAAATATGATTTTGTTTTAAAATAAAGTACTCTGGAAACAAGGTCCTTGTGTGGAAAAAAGGGGAAAAAGCATGATGCCTCTCAGAGAAAGCTCCCTGCCCTCAAAACATCATGTTATAATACAATATACAATATATATATTTAATTTTTGGCTCCCTGTTCAAGTGTTGGTCAATACTAAGAGGGCATATTAAAATTACCTACTCAGCATCTCTGACTATAACTGGAGAGTTTTAATTTTGTTTTGAACGAAGGTCACTAGGATCCTAGTCTGTCAGTTTATCCACCACACCACATTGGCTCATGCACACTGAAACTGTTGCACCTTTTAATGTTATTTTTAGTGTGCAAATTTAGCTACACATTTTATCAAACTTATGCAACTTTTCCCACAGACTGAAGTGAGGTTGTGCATCCCCCCCCCCCCCCCCCAGTTCTATACATTTTAGCATACACTGGCTGAAATCCAGTCATAAATTGCAACTAGAGCAGGCCCAAATGAATCAGGGGGGATTTGGTGAGTCAACTCCTATATAAGTTCCATTGATTCAGAGGGCCTACTCTATTTCTGATGTACTATTGGATTTCAGCTATTATTTTGTGTGGACACAAATTCTCAGAAAACACCCTGTAAGTTTCACAAATGTGCAGATTATTGAGGCAAGAAATGTGTTTTTTGTCTGTAATTCTCTTGAGATGTAGAAACATTGCTTTTGCAGGGATTTCAAAATCCATCAAAATTCTTTCCCTTCTCTACATTGTGGGCATTGGGGAAAAGAGAAACAGGTGCTACACCCACCTACTCAGAGCATCCTGTGTATCTGGATCACCAGTGGGCTCAACCAAGGCATGAGGATTAGGTTCGGTACATGTCTCCTTTGAGTGGAAAAAAAGTCTTCAATTTGGAGTGCTGTCAGAGGGCTCTCCTCCTTTTGAAGGTATCCTCCATTTGAAGGCTTGCTCAGGCCCAGTCTGATTTAAAGAACCACGAGGAAGGAACCAAGGGCCTTGTGGTTCCCCATCCACAGACTCTGCTGGCATACAGGCCATCTGGTCATTGTCTTCTCCACTCAGATGAAATGTATTCTAATTCTGTTTCAATTATAAAAACGATTTCTAATTTTGCATCTGAACATATAAATTAGCATATACAATTTTATGCAAATCAGTATCCTCTTTTGTCATGCTTTTTCGTGATGCAGTGTCCTCCATTTTAGCAATGTGTAAATGGCCATCCTAATTAGGACCTTGGCAGGTGCCCAAAGATGCCAGGTGCTGACTCCAGCCTCGGTGCTGAAAGAGGGGCAAGGAATTGCTGAATGCAATGACATCATCCTGTCCCACATTTCTTTTCCTAGACATTTCTAGGGAGACATATGGAAGGGATTCAGGGTAGAAGCAGCTATGTGTCCCATGAAACATCCACTGAGGCCTCCTTTGTCTCAGTGGCTTCCTAGCAAAACATCTGAGGGAGCACAAAATCAATGGGTGCTGCCTGTCCAAGCTCCGAGCCAAGAAAGGATTTTGTGGCTTAGGATGTGCACTTCCTTTCTGCGTGAAGCAAATCATGTGGGGGATTTGGACAGGGAATGCTGTGTCGCAATGTGACAGAAACTGACATGTGATGCATCCTTCCACAAAATTGGCAGGCCCTGCCATATGCCCGGAAACCTGGTACTTTCAGCACAAAGAGTACATTTTCAGAAATACATGGTTTTGGCACTTAACAAATTTTCTCACTGATGGCAACATTTGTCACTGTAGGAAAATGTGACACTTTGATCAGATATGTGCTCATGCATCAACAGAAAATTGGGGAGAGTTGATCAGGATGAAACAGCTGCCACAAAATAAGAAGAATGGCAAGCTGAGGTTTGAAGTAGGTAGCTCAGCTACTAAACAATTCACTTCCCATTGGCATAGAACGATTACTATTATTGGATCATTACTGAGATTAATATTGGAGCTGTGACTGTGGGCAGTACATCTTGAGTGAGAGAAAAACCAAGAAGACTGCATCTAAGCAATGTACCTTTTAAAGACAGATTCCAAATGCTGTATCAAAAGTTCTGTTAGGTTTTCAAATTAGATAGCAAATGATACCAACCTTTGGGCTGCATGTGGCTTCAAAGGTATGTAAGTATGATTTGAGATCTTGTTTAAATCCTGATTATCTCTTTATTTCCTTTCCTCCTCTTCCTCCTCCTTTTTAAGGTTTCTAGTCCCCATGTTTGCAAGGTTAGATGTGAAAACATAATTGTACTAAAATCAGAGAAAAAGTAAAAAACAAACAAACACGCTGATCCATGTGAATTTTTCTCCTTTTCTTAGTCTGCTATGAGTGCTTCCAGATGATGACTTTTATTGTGCAATTACACTGCCTCATCCAGACAATGATGCTTTTCCAGCCCTTTTGTGTTTTCCCGTGGTTTCTTCTGTGTTTTTTTCCTTACATATGGGGAAAAAATCTATTCAATAGAAAAACATTTTGTACCTATGCAATAGATTTTAAATAGTGAGGACTCCTCTATTCAAAAGCACACATGGTCAGTTTGAGGTGTGCAGAGGAAGGCTGAGGAAAGTTTGTTTGCAACTGTGAGGTTTGAAGGGGTGAGATGAGAGAAGAAAGGGTTAACAATTTCTCTCCCTCTGGTATTTACCTGTAACAATTTCCCTCATAAAGTTTCATTCTAAACTCTGATCAATAATTGAAGATGATGATGATGATGTCATGCACACCCTAGGGACTCAACGAAAGTTTTCTTCTAGTAGAAGAAATTTCTATGAGAGACTGAAGCTCATGTGTTTATTAAAAGTGTGTTTACACTGCAATCATCATCATCATCATCTCCCCTCCATGGGCTTAGACCTTGTTGAGGTGGAGGGGATTGCGTGCTTCAGTGAGGTTGAGAGCTATGCTGAAGTATCTCCCAAGCCAGACAGGTCACAGTTGAGAAGTCAGACCAACTGTGTCCACCAACCATCAATTATGATGAGAAGAAATAAACAGAATCCATACCGGATCGGTCATTGCCAGGGTCAACAAGGACCGTGTCAGATGTTATAGCTTCTGGGCATCTGGTGACAAATGGGCTACAGGGCTCAGCAGACCCTGTTGAGAACCAGGACAGGCTGCTTCAAAGCTACTGGAACAATGTAAAGACAAAACTTGGACTTCCTCCGAAGATCGAGAAATTATGAAATGTTATTATGAGGCATACCCAACAGCCCTTGGTTTTCAAAAAAGAATGATGGCATTTTGGAAAAGGAAATACCCACACAGTGACATAACAGAACAATGATTAATGGACCAGAGAAGGTTTGTCAGAACAGGAATTGCAAGAACTAGAAAAGATGGCAAAAGAAAAATCTACACAGAACAATGACCATAGTATGGAAGACAAATGTAGGGTAGAGGTAGATGCAATAGCGGAAGAAAACATATCAACAGAGGAACATCTTATGGAACAACCCAGAAATTATAAATTGACAGAATTGCAGACATCACTGAGGGAAAAAATAGTAACCCATATTAGCCAAAGCACAGAAAGACAAAAGCTCCCCACTTTGTGCCAATTACAAAGTAAACCAGTAAAAGATCTACTGAATGATGCAAATGTAGTTATCAGATCAATCCCAACCAACACACTAAAGCAGGGGTGGTCAATTAATTTCTATAGGGGGCCACATGAAAAATCTGAACTGTGTTCGGGGGCCGAACCAACTTTACTTAAAAATAAAATGAAACAGTGATGTTATGATTGTTTTTATTTTAAACTTGTTAATCTTCACAAATACTAAAGAGGTTTTTTGCGGTATGTTAAAGATAAGCAACTGATCAACTTTAGACAAAAAGCTATAAATGGTTTTGATGTCTGGCGGGCCGGACAGGAGCGGCTCGCGGGCCGTATGTGGCCCTCGGGCCGCACTTTACCCAGGTCTGCACTAAAGGAAACAAACCAGCTCATGTATAGCACAGCTACCATAATAACCATGGAATTTGGTTACAAACTGCAAAAAACCAGAAAACTCTTGGCACTCCAAAATGGTAAATTTGGCTGGAAAGAAAAATAAACAAATTACATGCAGACATTAGCAACTTAAAACACTTGAAAGATTCAAAACTTAAAAATGAAAAAGTAAAAGCCAGATTATGCAAAAATATATGACCTAGAAAGGAAAACAATTGTTGAAACTATGGAAGAATTAAAACAGCGGGTAACAGCTACAGCAAAGAAAATGGAAAGGTATGATGGGCGCTTGAAACAATATAGAGAAAACACGCAATTTCAAAATAACCAACTATTATTCTGTACACCACTAGGAGAAAATGCAAAGCAAAAGAAATTAGGCCCATCTAAAGATGATGCTCTAAAATTTTGGAAAGAAATTTGGGAAAGCCCAACTGGGCATAACAAAAATGCCTCATGGATTAAAAATTTTTGTAAAGAAACTCAAAGAAAACATATGGATGATATTGTAATAATACAGTCAACCCTCGACTTACGAACGGCTCCAGATACGAACATTTCAACTTACGAACCACTCTAATAGGAAAAAACAGACTCGACTTGAGAACTTTTTCCGAGTTACGAACAGGGAAAAAAACCCATGGGGAAGGCAGGGAACCTCCCTCCCCCCTCCCCCCGCAGCAAGCGCCACTTTCAGAAGCCTCCCGGGGGCAGGGGAGAAGCACCATTTTTTTATTTCCCTGCCTTCCCGGCAGCCATTTTGTGTGCTTCTCCGCTCCAGCCCCCCTCTCCCCGCCTCTCAGCTGATCGGCGCTGGGTCTCAAGAGGCTTGCCCAGCAGGTAAAAAAGGCAGCGGCAGGCGATGGGGGGGGGCGCCAGTCCGGTGCGCTCCCTGCCCATTCCAGGCGCGGGTCTACTCGCGAGTAAGCGCCGTGGACAGCGCGGGTCTACTCGCGAGTAAGCGCCGCTGAAGCTGCGCAAGAGGAGGAAGGAGAAGCCGCGGGTGCTGGTGCTTTGCTAGGGAGGCTTCCGACGGTAAGGTGCTGCTGTTTTTTCTTTTAAAAAAGTTGTTCTGGGTGGGTTTTGGAGGGTAGGTTTGGGCTGGGGGGGTATGTTTCTGTGTTGTTGTTTTTTTTGGTGATTTTTTTTTTTGCAGTCCCACCGTGGGACTTGCTCAAATGTTTATTTTTGGATGTTTTTGTTTTGTGTGTGTGTGTGTGTTTTGCAGTCCCAGCGTGGGACTGCAAGTGTTTTATTTTTGGGGTATTTTTTTCTTCGGCCGGAACGGATTAATGGGTTTTCAATGCATTCCTATGGGAATGCATAGTTCGACATACGAACTTTTCGACATACGAACGTTAATCCGGAACGGATTAAATTCGTAAGTCGAGGGTTGACTGTAACTGAGTCGATTAAGAGGATAGTAAAGGTTGCGAAAAATTGGAGTGCACCTGGTCCAGATGAGCTGCACGGATTTTGGTTAAAGCATTTAACAAGTCTCCATCAACATATAGCAGTGCAATTTAATCACTTACTTCAAAATTTTACAACTGAAGATTGGATGACAACAGGCCACACATTTCTGGTAAAAAAAAGATCATCAAAAGGGCAATGAACCAAATAATTATCGACCAATTACATGCCTTCCAACAATGTTCAAGCTCACCACAGGAGCACTTGCAAGATCAATATATAATTATTTAATTGAAATCTCTCTATACCCAACTGAACAGAAAGGGAACTTTAAAAAGTCAAGAGGCATGAAAGATCAGCTGCTTATTGATAAAATGATACTAAAGAATGCAGAAAGATGAAAAACAAATATTAACATGGCCTGGATAGCCTATAAAAAGGCATTTGACTCATTGCCACACAGCTAGATTAACACCTGCCTAAAAATTTTTGGGATTAGTAAAAATATTTAGAAGTTCCTCAAGAAAAACATGGAAAAATTGAAAACTCTCGTAATGGCCTATGGTGAAGAAATTGGGGAAGTTAGCATCAAAAGAGGAATATTTCAAGGTGATTCTTTGTCACCAGTGGTGTTTAACATCTCACTAATCCCCATGTCAATATTTTTAAATAAAATTGGATTGGGCTACCACATTTCACAACAAGCAGGAAAAATCAATCATCTGTTATACATGGATGACCTAAAACTATATGCAAAAAGTTCCACAGAGATAGAATCACTGCTAAACAATGCGAGTATTTAGTGAAGATATTCAAATAACATTTGGAATTGACAAATGGGCAACTATGTCTGTAGACTGTGGCAAGATCCAGAAACTAGATGGAATAAATCTGTGAAGATTCTCAGTCATCCAGGTGAGGTTATATGGAAGTTGAGTCATGGCAACTGGCCTTCTTTCTTATAAGGTTGAAACATTTCACTACTCATCCAAGTAGCTACTTCAGACTAAAGAAGCTACCTGGATAAGTAGCAAAACATTTTAACCTAATAAGAAAGAAGGCCAGTTGCCATGACTCAACTTCCAGATAGATGGAATAGAGTTAAAAATGGCACTATTAGAAAATTATTATCAAGTGATGAAAATTATAAATACTTTGGAATACTAGAAACAGATAACATTGTGCACACAAAAATTAAAGAACTGACAGAAAGGGAATACATCAAAAAACTGTGGGAAATCTTAAAATCAAAATTAAATAGGGGAAATACAATCAAAGCCATAAACACATGGGCAGTTCCAGTAATTAGATAATAGATCGGACCCAAAATGAATTAGAAGAATTGGATAGAAAAGCACAGAAACTAATGAACACGCATCATGCACTACATCCAATAAGTGATGTGAACAGGGTATATTTACCATGAAAAACTGGAGGCTGTGGATTACTGCAAATACAACAGGTAGTATAGAGGAGGAAAAAAGAAGCCTAAATGATTATATCAGTATAAGTAGAGAAAAATTACTTAAGGTGGTGAAAATGGAGAATATTTTGAAAACAACAGAAACAAAGGATCAATCTAAGAAACAACAATTTGAAATTAAATTACACAGCTGGAAAAATAAACTACTACATGGACAACACCTGAGAAATATTGATGGAAAACATAATAATAATTCAACATGCACATGGCTAAAACTGGGGACCATTAAGAAAGAAACTGAAGGCTTGATTTTTGCTGCACAAGAACAAGTGCTCCAAACCAATGTGATGAAAGTTAAGATCCAAGGAATTAGTGCTAAGAGCAAATGTCGACTCTGCCAAGAAAAAGATGAAACTGTGTCATACCTCATCAGTGAATGTCCAAAGAGTGCTCAAACAGATTACAAAATTAGACATGATAGAGTGGCAAAATTAGTGCATTGGTCATGATGCTAAAAATTTAACTTGCCAGCCTTCAAAAACCCATGGGAACATCAGGTAGAGAAGGTGTCAGAAAATGATGATGTCAAGATACTGTGGGATTTCTGGATCCAAACTGATAGACACCTTGAACATAACACAACCAGACATAGTAGTAATAGAACGAAGAAAAGGTCTGGATCGTAGACATTGCAATTCCAGAGGATGCCAGAGTTGAAAATAAAGAATTGCAAAAACTAACAAAGTACAGAGACCTAGCAATCAAAACATCTCACTTGTGGATGAAACACACTTCAGTGGTCCCCGTAGTCATTGGTGCTTGGGAACAATATCAAGACATTTCACACAGTACTATACAGTACTTGTATCTGTTACATAATATAATACCAGTCATTGTTTTTATAATTTTGATTGACTGTGCCTGGTGTGTTGGAATAATAAATCTTAGAATTGCAGAGCTGGAAGGGACCATATAGATCACTGAGTCCAGCCCCTGTCAGAGAAGCAGTGAGGAATCAAATTTCCAACCTCTAGATCCACGCAATTTACCACATGGTTTGTGGTGGAATTGGCATGGTTAAATTCAATGTATTTCCTATCAACTACATGATGTACAGTGAATCACAAGTGAACCCAGTCTTTTTCCACAGGTATTCTTTGCTTTTTGTTCAACCAGCAGGGGGTGGTGTCTTTTTGTAGCAAGTCCTCTCACATAATTTTTTCCCCCAGTTTCTAGCATGTTATGATTGCTAATACCTGTCCAAAAGGTACAGTGGCATATGTGTCCTTAGGCTGACACTGATGGTAGGGCAGCTTTTTAAACAAAATTGGCAAGTGATGGGTATGCCAGTATAGTGGTAACATTTCCCTCAAGGACGGACCTCTTGTCTCTCTTCCAAACAATGTTTTAATGAAGGTTGTCAATTTAGTGCTAAGTCAGATAAATGCTGCACCTTGGCAAAGTGTTATATTAGTTCAGCACTATAATATCTGCCCCCCCCCAAAAAAAATAGAAAGCTAAAAAAAAAGAAGAAGCAAGGAAGAGGGCAGTGTTATGACAGAAGAGTGTGGGATAATAGCAATTTAACTACCAAAGGATACTTCAAATTGACCCACATCAGCCCCGGACAGCCTTCTTGTCTAGCTGCACTCTGATATTTTGGTAAAAAAATAACTTATATGAGGTCTACAGCTAGAATAAATTCATTTTAGGCTTGTGAGATCTACTCTGGTCATGGCAGCTGCTGGATTCTGGGAGCTGTCATTTAAAAAGTAATTTCTCCAAGCTCTGGGAGAAGTCAGGTTTAATTTGTACCCAGTGGCATTTACTATACCGCAAAGTAACTTGGATGAGATGTGATTTTTAAACCTTTTCCCCCACTTTCCTTTTTAAAGAAATGGATATTTGCCTGAACAAACTTCCTGAATGTGAGGATCAGAACTCCATGTACTATGTAATTAGAATTAAAATCTGTACTGAGAGAAAAAGCAGTGAAAAGAGAACACTTTCAAAAGAGACCAACAAAACAAAACCCTTTATAATCCATTTCTGCAGAAGGTAACTTATAAATTCCCACTTTGTCACTCTATGACTTTCCCACCAAGAGAGTCTGTGCTACTTTCCATGTTGCGCAACTTCACAATACAGCTGTTCAGAGACCAATTCAAATCTACCCAGTGTTTCAAAGCAGGACAGAGAAGCAAAGGGGGTGGGGTGGGGGTGGAGTGCATCCCATGTTTTAAAAATCAGTTGTATGCATCTAAATGGAAGGTACAGAAATCAACACAGATTCCAAGAGAGATGTCCAGTCCACACTGTTAAATGGGCCTTGTGCATGTGTGTATGTGGGTAAACGGCAACATATATGTTTTCATCATTGTTGCAGCTGCAGGAAATTTTGCAGCCATGATCATGGGAATGGCCTGGGACATTTTGAGCCTCCAAGAGCAATCCCATCGCCATCTCTTCTCATTTTGCACAAAGCAACCACAGTGGCAGAGGAAGTGTGAAAGTCTGGCTGCCCTACTTCTTCTTTTTCCCCCCTACATAGCTGCAGTAAACTTTGTGGGGGGTACAACTATATCCCATTCTCTCTCTGCCATCTCTGTATATGGAGGACTCTGCCACCTCTTGTCTTCTGTATATGGGAGACTAGATCAGGGTGGTCCACAGAGCCAGCCTTACCACTGAACAGAATGGGGCAGCCACCTAAGGCACCAGATTTGGGTGTCAGGAAAAGGCATGAAATGGTTCGCTTGTGAACTAGTGATTATTAATTAAGGCATTTGTTTCTCTGCTGAAGCAGTAATAATTTTTGAGCAGACCCTTGTGGCTTGACGCAGCAGCCTCTCCCCCCCTTCAGCCTCATGGCATGTAACTATTAGGAAACGAGTTCTCAGTTTGGCTATTTCTGATAGCACCTCAAGCTCCATTTGTTGCTGGTGATCAGATGAGGCCTGGTTTGATTCTGGGTCTGCAGAGCAACTTGCTTCAGATTTCCAAGCAGGTTTTGGAACAGGAGCCCCTGCCTTTCTGGTTGTGGCTGTTGCTAGGCCGCAGGCTACATTTGTTTCTTTGGCTTTCCAAGCTGCCCTGATAGGTACCTCTTTGTTTGACCCGCCTGACTCATCTCACTTTCTCATCTGTTCTCTTGTCTACTGATCTGAAGAGATCAAATGCAGCTCATCTGTCTGAAACCTAGCCCTGGATGGGTTATCTAGGCATTGTCCTTCAAAGGCTGCCAGACTTGCCTTAGGCATTCTTCTCAGGACTTGGCGTGGTTTACAGCTCTGAAAGGGACTTGGAGTTTAGAAAAGTTACATTTTTGGACCATAATTTTAGGGGATTTGTGGGAGCTGTAGTTCAAGCAAGTAGCTCTTCTAAATGGTGGCTCCACTTATGTACCCCTGTCTTGTTACTGCTAATATCTAAACAATATGAGCAAATCTGGCCCAGGACATTGCATTGCCTGGTGAGACAGCGGCAGTTACTCTGCACCTACTGAAGTCAAGAGATATGGTACTCAAAGCCAACCACATTAGTTTGGCATAGGAGGCAGATAATCCCACAAACAACCTTTCTTTTCTTTGCCAGTAAAAATGCCATGATAGCAAAGGAAACTATTTCCTACCCTTTCTTGACACTCCAGATCTGCTGTCTGAGTGGTAGCAATGATCCCTAAACACTGGATTGGTGACTCATTTTACTGAAGAAGGAAAAGTGGAGTGAAAGGACAATAGTGTAACTGCAACATGCAGGAGGCTTCCTGTCACACAATTGATTGCACAACTGATGTAGCAACTGGTGCAAGAAAGGACTGAGGAGTTTTCTGGAGGCTGGGGGATCACTCCAGTGATCGCATTTCTGCTCTTCAGTTAAAGCATAGGATACTGAACATTATATCCATTTCCATGATTTCACATGAGTGCCATTCATTGGATACTTTGTGAGTGGACTTCAACTGAGTAAAGCTTGTTTTTAAAAAGTGAAGCACACATCCACCAAGCTTTGAAAGTTTATTGTCCTCAGCTGATACGTAATGCCAGACTCAATTACCCAGGGATTAATGATGAAATGTTGGTGAGCATCTGACTTTGGAGGGCTTTAAAAGCTTTTCTAATATTGTGGTAATCAAAGTCATCAAGCTCTTTTATGGAGTTGTGCATGACTTCGTGCTGATCTTGGGTCCCTCTTGTTGTCTAATGTTTACTGTCATCAAGGGATTTGGAATTCTTGGACAGAATTGAAGTCATACTTAGTTTTGGAAGTGCACACATGGGTATTATGAATGGTACTTCTGTGAAATCCCAGAGCCTTTAGCAAGGCTTAACACAGTGTCCCCCAAGGTATCATTTTGGCAACGGATTTAAATGTGTATCTGGTACCCAAGCCAAGGAGTTTCTCCAAAGGCAATGTGCTTTCTTTCTTTTCTTTTTTCTTTTTTCTTTTTGCACAACAGACGTATACACATTTTTAAGGGTAGTGGAAAAGTTTTGATAGCACCATCACCGTATCCACACTTTCTTGAAATCTCTTGCATGCTTTGCTAAAATTCATTCCAAAGTTTTTCAGTACAGTTGCATGTGTGTGTGTGTGTGTGTGTGTGTGTGTGTGTGTGTGTGTGTGTGATAGAAACAATTCCTTTTATCATTTAGAGACACAAAGGTTGACTCAACGACTGTGGATAAGTCTGTTAAGAATGCCTATTTGTGCTTGGCTATGACATCGTTGGAACTGGATTACATATCAAAAGCATGTTTGGCCATGCGCACCGCATCCTCCCACACTAACTGTCGGTATAGGGGTCCTGAGTTGTATTGGGACCCTAATGAGTGTGTGAGGGCCAGGAACTTTTGCCCTTTGCTCTCCACTGTGGTCTCCCTTGCCTGAAAAAATGGTACTGGTTGAAATCTTGTTGCTTTATTTTATGTGTGGAAGGCAAATGGTGTAACCTTCATTCCCTTCTAGCTGGCAGTTAACTGGTCCCTCAAGGGTGCATGAAAAATCCCAGCATAGACTCGTTAATTGCCAACTTGAAGCAACTGGATGTTATGCCATTTGCTTTCCTCGTGCAAAACAAAGCAACAGGATTTCAGCTAATATTTCGTCAGGCCCTTTTACATTGCAGAGGTGGGTTGTCATGAGTTCCATCCAGCCTAACCAATGGTAAGAGATTATGGGAGGTGAAATGCAAAATATCTGAAGAGCCAAAGGTATTAATACTCCCCTTTCCCCTTTCTTTTGCAGTCAGTGGCCTGAACACAGTCATTAACAATGTGGCAAGGACTCCCAGATGTTATTACAAGAGGGGATGTAACATCTCCTCTACATGAGACTCACTGGGATTTAAGCCTAAGCACTTTTAAAAAGACCTTTCTTGGGTAATATTTGCCAAAATTATTGTAATTTATCTCATATATAGTATTTCAGATATTACCTGATGTCTTATCTAACTGATTTCACCATACTGTATGTTAAGCTCTCACTGTGAGGCTAGGAATAGGAAGGTTTAACAGTGACAGATAAAAGAAACAATAAACACAGGGCCCTTTGAGGTGAGACATTGATATCCCTTTATATTCTATTTCTATCATGGTTTGAAAATAAGCCTTTCATTATTTATAAATGACAAAGCTCTTTAAAAATGTTGCCAGCTGTCCCCCCCCAAAAAAACAGCAATTAGCAAGCCAATGAAACTGGGGTATCTGGGACTCATCCTTCTATTAAAGATTCTGCTCTGTTGAAAGAACAGCAATACTCTATCACAACAATTCTGCTCTTCTGTCCCTGCAGATGTAGTTGCATTACAACTCCCATCATTTCTCAGATCGAACTTCTGATATTTTCATTTCATTCCCACTTGTTCCGCTTAATTCCTGTTTTACATCACATCAGAGTGCCTATGGTATTTATTTTCAAGTGATATTGGATTGTTACATAATATACGCTAAGTAATGGGGGAAAACCCCACAATCTCTGCTTTAGCTTTGAAGGATGATTCAAAGTGAATACCGTCTTGTTGCTGTTAGATGTCATTACTGGATATTCACAGATGAAAAAAAAAGCCACAATCATACTGCTGTTATAGCATCGATGGCATAACTTTTGGCACATCTGTTGCTGTAGGTTATAAAATCAGTGTAGACACTATCTGACATACAACTCAGAATGCAACAAGTAACCTCTACACTGATTTAGTACCTTGCACAAATTCACAGCCACACTTTACACTATTTGCACATTGGCCATGGTATGTTGTCTTCAACGTTAGGGTGCAAGGATTTTGGCGTTTTGACTTTGTTTGCTCTATTTGCATGTTGTTGTTGCTTTGCTCTGCCTTGCTGCTGTTTTATTTATTGTTTGTTTAGGTTCTTTAAAAATGTGCTGCTATGAGGCAGAGCGAAATTATATTAATAAACTACTCCATCTTGGCTAATGCTCATAAAAAGAATGGAATATTCTGACAATTCTAATATATTTCAACAGTTCAAACATCTCTGCTCCACTCCATACTCCCCCTCCCCCCATGCACTACAACCAGGAGTGGTCAAAGCACAGCCTTCCAGATTCCATTGGACCGCAACTCCCTTCTTTCCTCAGCATTGGCTCTTCTGCTAGGGGGATGGAGTTGCGCAACACCTGGATGGCCATGCGTTGCCCACTCCTGCACTTACCTCAACAGCTCCCAATTTGGTCCCCACTGCAGGAGATTCATGCTTATAGCACCTTCTTTGCAGTCCTGTACATTCTTTCTTGAGAACAAGTCCCACTGAATTCAGTAGACCTAATTCAACATGGTTCATGGACTGAGTGGGGGCATACGAGGGATACCCTCCGCCCCATCAGATCTGTGTATTGACTAACTTCTGAACAGATGTCATAGGATATTTGACATGGCTCATTGACAATTGAACTCAATGCACATCTACTCAGACATTAGTCCAAAAACACAAACCTGCACACCTCTGTTCTGAAGTATTCTTGTTTCTGGGAGATAGGTGTATCAAGTAAAAGGTTTCTAATCAGCCCTCTCCTTTGCTATTCATGTTTTTCATTTTCAGCGGTGATTCTACTAAAACAAGCAATCCCTCATGTCTGTTTTGAAAATGGCAAAGCAGTTCCATAAGGGCTGTATTTTCTCAGAGAGAAGTATCATATTAGAAACCAGCATTTATAGCCACAGTGCCCATGGAAGCTGTTTTTCACAGCTGGATGTAAGCTGGGCCAAAATGCAGCTTTTTTACAATTAGAGAATGGCATAGTATCCTTGTATTTCTGCTGAGCAATTATTATATTTTTTCAAAACCCACACATTTCACAGTACAAAGATAGCATTTAAGAGTAAGAAAGCAAATATATGCAAGTTGCCTGAGATGTGAACATTCCATCATTTTTTCCGGTGGCATAAACATTTATTTCCAAAGGACAGTATCTTGTGCATGTTTCTACAGTGCAAAATTACCGATTAAGTCAAAGAACTGCTAAAAATAGATGACTGACCGGGATTCAACTATTTTCGGTCTCAGATAATTAGTGTTCTTTTTCTTTTTGCTCTGAATATGTTAAGTAGAATTTTTAAAAATCAGTCATGGACCATTTAAGGAAACAATCCCCACCTTGTAGATTTCTTCATTTAAAAACTGTTTATAATGCCTAGACTTCTCTAACTGTGTCTTGTACATGGAGTGGCAGTTATGCACTGTTCATTATTTTATACTTTCTTAAGATGCTCTGAGGTAAGTGGTTTGTTATGCAACAAAGAGTCAAATTGCCACATGTCACATGAGGGTACGAGGAAACCAGGCGATGCCTTAGATAAACTGGAATTTTGCTGGGTTACAGTTGTTGTTGTTAGGAGACCCAGCAGGAAGGGAACTTGCCCTGCTACTGAGAGGACAATATATTAGTTCAGAAGTTCGGTATAAGGAACCCACACAAGTGCCACATTTCCTGAGCATCTGTGTTTCATGACACCTCCAGACCTCCTGGATTTCCTTGAGGAGGCCTCTAGCTTCCTCTCAATACAGTCAAAACCTAGAAAACTACCTACATTGGGCAACATTGCAGAGGCCCTACTGTGAAATTGGGCAGTAGCTTCAGTTGGGCCATATTTCACTCTGAGGTAAACAATGTAACATTCAAATGCCCTAGAAACTGAATAATGCTGAACCACAAGATAGAGAGCTCTGGCCACATGCCGTGTGAAAATACAGTATCTGGTATCAGTTCATCTGACTTGGAAAACAGTCTTGTAATTTACACACAGGATAGGATCTTGCTGAAAGAAAGGATGAAGTTCTTGATGAAGAAGTTTGTAGCATTCATTTGGGAGCTCTTTTCACTGATTCTGTCATAACCAATTAGATAAAGAATGGATAAGCTTAGGGAAAGCAGAAGAGTGTGCCAGTGAGTCCTAACCCTCAACCTAAATGGGTTCACTCAACGATCCATCTGATTATTACACATATACACACTGTAGGTGTGAATGTATCATTGGGAACTGTGGTTTTCTGCATAGCTCTTTCCTACATTCAGAATCTATGCCTACACAGGGTCTGTATGATTGTAGAGACTGTGCAAGTGGACCTGTGGTGGACTAACACGAGACATTTTGCTGCCTGAGGAGAATCAGCAAACAATCCTAGATTTAGGTATAGAGTATTGCAAAGTCAGCCAGATTTTTTTGTCACTTGAAGCAGAAAATTTCACAAATATTTTTCCTGATCCCTTCCAGTAAACACAAATAACTAACAATTTGCTGCCTTTTCATGATTTCCACAATCAAACATTGGCACTGACCTAGTATAATCAATTAATGTGAACATATTATAATCAATTCAGTTGTCTATTAAAGTGATTAGCTGCTACTGGATGTGGGCAATTTAAATTAAGGCATAACTTAATTTGGATGTTTTGTATCAACTTTTTTTTCTAGTGACGTTAATATTAGTGTCAGGGCTCAACTACACATTGTAATTCTTCTGTTGGGTTTGACACACTTGAAAGTAAACTACAAATCTCTGACTATATCATGTACAGCTAAGTGAACATTTTTTTCAGCTGGGAAGTGTTTTTTAACTTCCACATGGTGTGTGTGTGTTTTTAAAATCAATTCTGGCCATGCTTTTTAAAACTCGTTTTGGCATGTGTGATCATCTGTGCTGGAGTAAATAATGTCTGTGAGGGTTTGTGGGCTGTGTTGAATTTTGGGTGCTAAGTACAATGGAGTTTGGGCTGCAGGATATCCTACGGTCTGAACTCTTTCCGTCCCCAACTGTTTCTATATTAGCATTGCACTGATCTAGTACTATGTCACTTCAAAACACATTTAAACAATTGAATTTTAAAAAAGCATGATTTAGACCAGACAGGACAATTCTTAAAGGATAGGGGGGAAAGCTGTTTGAGTAGTTGTGGACTGTGTTGTAGGTTGCTGATGCCAGCTTTGCTGAATAAAAGCTGCTGAGTCTGGCATAATCTGTCTCAAGGCAGACAAGCTCCACCTCAAGAAAGGCACAAGGTATGGCTGAGGTGAAGAATTAAGATCCCAATATAGAGGGAAAAAATGGTAGGGACCTAACAGAAGCAGAAGACATCAAGAAGAGGTGGCAAGAATACACAGAGGAATTATACCAGAAAGATCTGGATGTCCCGGAAAACCAAGACAATGTGGTTGCTGACCTTGAGCCAGACATCCTGGAGAGTGAAGTCAAGTGGGCCTTACAAAGCACGGCTAACAACAAGGCCAGTGAAGGTGATAGCATACCAGTCAGACTATTTAAAATCTTAAAAGATGATGCTGTTAAGGTACTACACTCAATATGCCAGCAAGTTTGGAAAACTCAACAGTGGCCAGAGGATTGGAAAAGATCAGTCTACATCCCAATCCCAAAGAAGGGCAGTGCCAAAGAATGCTCCAACTACCGTACAATTGCACTCATTTCACACACTAGCAAGGTTATGCTCAAAATCGTACAAGGCTGGCTTCAACAGTATGTGGACCGAGAACTCCCAGAAGTACAAGCTGGATTTCGAAGGGGCAGAGGGACTAGAGACCAAATTGCTAACATGTGCTGGATTATGGAGAAAGCCAGAGAGTTCCAGAAAAACATCTACTTCTGCTTCATTGACTACGCAAAAGCCTTTGACTGTGTGGACCACAACAAACTGTGGCAATTTCTTAAAGAAATGGGAGTGCCTGACCACCTTATCTATCTCCTGAGAAATCTGTACATGGGACAGGAAGCAACAGTTAGAACTGGATATGGAACAACTTCAAAATTGGGAAAGGAGTACGACAAGGCTGTATATTGTCTCCCTGCTTATTTAACTTATATGCAGAATACATCATGTGAAAGGCTGGACTGGAGGAATCCCAAGCCGGAATTAAGATTGCCGGAAGAAATATCAATAACCTCAGATATGCAGATGATATCACTCTGATGGCAGAAAGTGAGGAGGAATTAAAGAACCTCTTAATGAGAGTGAAAGAGGAGAGCGCCAAAAATGGTCTGAAGCTCAACATCAAAAAAACGAAGATCATGGCCACTGGTCCCATCACCTCCTGGCAAATAGAAGGGGAAGATATGGAGGCAGTGACAGATTTTACTTTCCTGGGTTCCATGATCACTGCAGATGGTGACAGCAGCCACGAAATTAAAAGACGCCTGCTTCTTGGGAGGAAAGCGATGACAAACCTAGACAGCATCTTAAAAAGCAGAGACATCACCTTGCTGACAAAGGTATGCATAGTCAAAGCTATGGTTTTTCAGGAGCGATGTATGGAAGTGAGAGTTGGACCATAAAGAAGGCTGACCGCCAAAGAATTGATGCTTTTGAATTGTGGTGCTGGAGGAGACTCTTGAGAGTCCCCTGGACTGCAAGGAGATCAAACCTATCCATTCTGAAGGAAATCAACCCTGATTGCTCACTGGAAGGACAGATCCTGAAGCTGAGGCTTCAATACTTTGGCCATCTCATGAGAAGAGAAGACTCCCTGGAAAAGACCCTGATGTTGGGAAAGTGTGAAGGCAAGAGGAGAAGGGGACGACAGAGGACGAGATGGTTGGACAGTGTCATCAAAGCTACCAACATGAATTTGACCCAACTCCGGGAGGCAGTGGAAGACAGGAGGGCCTGGCCTGCTCTGGTCCATGGGGTCATGAAGAGTCGGACACGACTTAATGACTAAACAACAACAATAGAGGAAAAACCAGGAAAACTAGGACCCAGAGCACCAAAGTGATAAAATACCACACAGCTTACAGGCTAAAAGTTGTTCCATGAGGACACATACATTAACACAAAAACCAAGTAACATTAAAAATCTGAACCAGCTTCTGATTTAATTCAATATTATAGTTGTGCCTTTAGTCAGGAATGACAGAGTGCAGGGAAAGAAAGCTGTTGCCAGGGGACTGGATCATCAATGAACTAAATAATACCCCACCACATCCTGATCCCTATTGGAATGTTGGCAATCTAGTTTGTGAAGTTTCTCAAGGTTTTTCAAATATGGTTGTCTTAGGAAAAGATCCTACCTCCCATATGATAAGAATCCATATTGCTGAAACCAGACATTTCTTTGTATCTATAAAGATACTGGACTTAGAAATTGTAGAAAATACCTGAGATCCATGTGATGTAAAGATAAAAAACAAAACAAAAAACAAAAAAAAACCCAAACTGAAATTGAAAAAAAATCCACACAAATTTCTCCTCCACTTTTTGTCTCAAATACAGATTCATCCTCACATCCTAAGCTGCTAAAATTCAATTCTACAAATATAAGAATGTTTTTAGTTTTACCAAAGAAGAAGTAAACATTCATTTACATGTGTTTTATACAAAAATACAAAGGTATGTTTGGTTTGGACATTTTAAATCATGTATTTATTTTTATTTTTTGAAAAATGTTGCTAAAATGGGTTTTTGTTACATCAAAAACTGGTTTAATTAGAAAAATTAAGGTTTTTAAGAAAGAAGTACACATAAACCTTTTGTGTCCCTTACTAGCCAATTTAAACACACACACAAACACACACACACTTATTGAAGTGAGGGATTTCCTGGGAGAGGAAGGTTGCCAGGTATGCTGCTTTGAGATAACAGGAGCAAGGTTGGATATAAATATAAATAATAACATAATACTAGTAAATAAAAGGCATTTTAAAAGCCAAATTCCAGTTAATGAACAAAAGTGTTAAGTAACAAAGGTGTAGAGATGCATATTTCAAATTCTTGGTTTAATACAGGACTAGATTTATGAAAGCTAACATGGAAAGCATGCATTACTAGGCCAGGGTGATGGAGACTTGGAAGCTCCAGGTTCAAGTCTTCACGGAACTGCCTGCATGACCATGGACCCTATTCCTCAGCCTGACTTTCCTCTCAGGAAAACAAACAAGAAAAGAAAAGAAAGATATGCTTAAATAGGATTTAAAATGCAACTTTTCTTTTTTGAAAAGTATTCTTTTTTTTTCTGGCTGGGATTTCCAGAGGTTGGGTGGATAGGAAAAAATCATCCTGGCTAGACATTGCAGTTACAGCAGTGGTCCCCAACCTTGGGCCTCCAGATGTTCTTGGACTACAACTCCCAGGAGCCTTCACCACCACTTCCCCTGGCCAGGATTTCTGGGAGTTGAAGTCCAAGAACATATGGAGGCCCAAGGTTGGGGACTACTGAGTTACAGGATCTGATTCATTTATCTCCAGCTTTTCTGTGTGTTTCTGCTTCTGGCCAACACTGGGGGCAAAAGATAAACAAGAATTTTAATTGCTTTGTCAGTAAATGGTAGTCTTCTGTGTGTAGAGATGGAAAGAGTAAAAGAACAGTACAACAATATGGCTTTTAGTGTAGTAATACATTTAAATGGCAATGTAAAATTAATGTAAACATTTAAAAGTCCTATTTCAAAGTAAACATAAATTCATCTATTTGCAGGGTTTTTTGTTTGTTTGTTTATTAACAGTTAATGTCTGTTTATTTTTCATTGATTTGGCCATCTCCCAAAACCTGTTGACTTGAGTTGGGTGCCTCATCTTGTCTAATGATAGGGCCAACACCAGATGAATGAGGGATATTGATCAGAGTCTGCGACTTGCCACCATATTCCTGTCATGTAGACTACAGAGTGCTATTAGCTTAGACTGAGCCTGTAGGAGGAGATGGTTCACAGGAGTCAATATACCTATTTTAATGGCATCGACATGAGTATACTGTAATATATGACTGCTGTTTTCTCCAGTTGTATGTACACATGATGATTACTTGCTGGCTGTTGCTTTGTTTTTGACATTTATGCAAAACGTCACAGGACTCTAGACCAGAGAATATGTCCTTATGGGAGTCACATGATTCAGCATCCCTTGGCAGTCAGTGTCTCTTCACTTCATGAAGAGTTTAGTATATAAGATCACTTTTTGTTCACTGAAGTCCATTCATGATTCATAGACAAGTGCTGGAGGGGAGGAGGGGAATTTCAGATTTGTGTCTTTATAGAAGCAAGGCTCTTAATTTATTACAAAACTATTTGTGTTGTGCTAGTGGGACTTCATGGTGAATTCTTTTTGCCTTTGAAGTCTTTGAAGTGCTCAAAGCAGCCACTCTCAGAGATGAGAAACTGGTAAGTTGAAGCAATTTCTTTTAGCTCCAGGAACAGCCAGGCAGATGATTGTTTTGCGGCTGTGTTCTGGAGACAAGCCTTAGCCTTCCCATGTTGAGAAGAAGGACAGTAACAGGTGAAAAAAATGGAGGTGGAGCTGGTGAATGAAGCTTGACTGCTTAAGTTGGTGGACCATAGCTAGCAGCTAGTACCAATAGGCACTTCTACCTTGGCTGCCCCTATCTGGATCATCTGCCCCATTTGCCCCATATGCTGTTGGATTCAGACTACCTTCAGTCCTAGCCTGCATGGCCAAAGGACAAGGATGATAGGAACTGGTATCAGATAATACTGGAAAGGCCATAGTTTCTCCACCTCTAATCTAAGGGTTGACAAATATATGCATATGATAAATCCTGTATGTATATGTATACACATGACAAATCCCCAAAACAGAGGATATATGAATGAATAGGGGACAAACAGCAGGCATATGAATAGAAAAACCATGTTGTTTGCAATATGTTTTTGATTTCATATGAGGCAATTAATGTTTGATATAACTGAACTAGATTAAAGAAATTGAAGGAGGAGGAAAGTGTACTTTGTCTATCAAGGATGAACTTGTCAAAATATGGATGGAATTTGCTAGAACTTGTCAGAATATGCATAGAACTTATTATTTTCTTACAATCATACAATAATAAGATAAAAATACAATACGAAACTACATATTTAAAAATTTAAATTAAACATTGATCAGGATTAAAAACAATTTTGAAAACATTCTTAAAAACATTTTAAAATATATAAATTTTAAAAATAAGGTGTTCCGTAGACACTGCCCACCTAGCAGTTCAAAAGCATGCAAATGCGAGTAGATAAATAGGTACCACCTCGATGGGAAGGTAACGGCGTTCCATGTCTAGTCGCGCTGGCCACGTGACCACGGAAACTGTCTTTGGACAAACGCTGGCTCTACGGCTTGTAAACGGGGATGAGCACCGCCCCCTAGAGTCGGACACAACTGGACTAAATGTCACGGGGAACCTTTACATTTACCTAGACACTTACCACTTAAAAGCCTGCCTGAAAAGGAAGGTCTTTGCCTGATGACAGAAGGACAAGTGGGAGGGGGCCAATCTGACTTCTCTGGGCAGTGCCTTCCAAAGTCTGGTAGAAGCCATTGAGAAGGCCCTCTCTCATGTCCTCACCAAATGGGCTTGGGAAGATGGTGGAACCAAGAGAAGGGCCTCTCCAGAAGATCCTAAAAGCCGAGAAGGCTCATATTGAAAGATACAATCCTTCAAATAGCCTGGCCCCAAGCCGTAGGGCTTTGTAAGTAATAACCAGCACCTTGAATTGAGCCCAGAAACAGACTGGTAGCCAGTGAAACTGTTGTAATAGGGGAGTTACATACTCCCTGTAACCAGTGAGCAGTCTGGCTGCAGCATTCTGAACCAGCTGAAGTTTCCAAACACTCCTTAAAGGCAGCTCCATACAGAGCAGGTCACAATAATCCAGACAAGATGTAACTAAGGCATGTGTCACTGTGGCCAGATCAGATATCTCTAGGAATGCGTGCTGCTGGTGCACCAGCTTTAACTGTGCAAAGGCATTCCTGGCCACTATTGAGACTAGTGCATTCAAACTTAGAGTTGAGTCCAGGAGCACACCTACACTGTGATATTGACTTTTCAGGGCAAGTGTAACCCCATCCAGTATGAGCTGGATCCTTATCCCCTGATTTGCCTTGTGACTGACCAGGAGCACCTCTGTCTTGTCTGGATTGTTTCCACTTGTTAGCCCTTATCCAGTCCATTACTGACAACAAGCACTGGTCTAGTCACAGAACAGCTTATTTGGAATCAGATGGGAAAGAGAGATAGAGTTGGGTGTCGTCATCATACAGATGCCACTGAACTAGAGATGGGGACAAATAAAAAAATGGCAATTCGTTTTGATCCGTTATTCGCCAAGGTTAACGGATCAACAAATACGAATATACGAATATTCTTCGATGAATCAATCTGTCGATTTGTCTGCACTTTAAATAGCCCCCAATGACCTAGAGACACCAAATTTGCAGAGAAGCTTCCTCAGACGCTTTACTACAAGCCCTGAAGGTTTGGTGAACATTGGATCATGGACCCCCAAGGTATATAGTCACAAAGAGGACTCCCCCAGGAAAGCTCCCCCCAGGTACTTAGAGACGCCAGAATCACAAGACAGCTTTCTATGTCTTTACCCAACACGCCTGCCAACTTTGGTGAAGATGGGATATTGGACATCCGAGTTATTCACCCACAAATTGGGTCCCCCCAGGAGAGTTTACCACATGGCACAGAAGCCCATTCTGCCTACCGGCCGCCAATCAGCTGATCAGAAGCCGATAGGCAGCCACCCCACACACACAGCCAGCCACCCCAACAGCCTACCCCCACACCCCCTTCCTTTCCCTACCTTAGCCCCCACTCCACTCCCACCGACACCCCCTTACCTTAATAGCTGCTGCCAGGTCTCCATCAGGCCTTCGCAACCACAGCATGTTAAAAGGGTCTGGCTGCACTTTGCAAAGATGGTGGCTGTAGCTTCATTTAGGGTAAGGAAGCTGCAGCTGCCATCTTTGCAAAGGGCAGCCTGGATTCCCTTAAGGCAGGCTAAGGGAATCCAGGCTGCCCTTTGCAAAGATGGTAGCTGCAGCTTCCCTACCCTAAATGAAGCTGCAGCTGCCATCTTTGCAAAGGGCATCCAGTCTCCATTTTTACATGTGTGGCTCCGAGGCCAGAAGACCTCAGCAGCAGCGATTAAGGTAAGAGGGTGTTGGTGGGGGTGGGGTGGGGCCTAAGGTAGGGAAAGGAAGGGGTGGGGGTAGGCTGTGGTATTGGGTGGCTGTGTGGGGTGGTGGCTGCCTTTCTGCCAGAATGGTGTTTTTGTTTTTTTGTTTTAATACGAAGGACAAATAAAAACGGGTAAATATTCATCCCTTCGTATTCATGGGGGTCTCTGGAACCCACAAATACGGATCTACGAATATTTAATGAATTGGCTATATTCGTCGGAAAAAACGATCCGTTTTTATATTCGTCCCCATCGCTACACTGAACCCAAAAACACCGGACGACTTCTCCCAGAGGTTTCACATAGATGTTGAATAACATGGGGGACAGAACTGAACCCTGGTGGCAGGGTGTTATAACAAGATTCTCCCAATACCACCTTCCGAGTTCAGCCATTCAGAAAGAATCAGAACCACTGAAAGACAGTACCTCCAAGACCCATCCCAGAAAGGTACCCCCCCAAAAATATCATGATCGATGGTATTAGAAGCCTCTGAGAGGTCTAACAGAACCAACAGGGACATACTCCCCTATCTGGTTCCCAGCATAGGTCATGCACCAAGGTGACCAAACCAATCTCTGTGCCCTAACCAGGCCTGAAGCCAGACTGAAATGGATCTAGATAATCCACCTCCTCCAGGAATCTATGGAGCTACCACAGGCTCCAAAACCTTGCCTGAAAATGGAATATTGGAGACTAGCCAATCATTAACCAATACCGTGGGATTCAAGGAGAATTTTTTAAACACGGGTCCTACAACTGCCCCTTTAGGCATGCTGGTACCCTGCTGTGCTGCAAGGAGGCATTCACCACTCCCTTAACCCACTCAGCCAGTCCCTCTTTGGCTTCTTTTATAAGCCAGGAAGGGCAAGGGTCCAACACACATGTGGTGGCTTTCACCTCTCCAAAGAGCCTGTCCGCATCCTCAGGCAGACTGATTACTGTTGGAGTTTTATTCATCCATTTGATACAAATGGAATTTAAAGAAGATAAATAGGGGGAATACCTTTGTTAGGACCAATCAACAATTACAAAATAGTCACTTTTGTAGGGCTCTCCTTCGGGCTTGTTGTTATGACAGATCTACTTAAACTGCCTTTTAGTAACACTAATAGGGTTTCCAGGGTATGTGACATATTTTAGGGGTGGTTTTACCATTTCTACACCCCCAGTGCCTTTCCATGGCTAAACTGGGGTTTGACCCTGGTCTCCAGAGTCTAGACAGACTGTCTCTCTCTCTGCCTGCCTGTCTTTCTTTTTTCTGATATTTTTACCCCACCTTTCTCCTTAAAAAGAACCCAAGGTGGCTTACATCATTAAAAGACCGTATTTAACGCTAACAATGGTGAATATAGAAATATGAAAAGAACAAACAAATACTGTATGGAAAAAACATTAGTACACCAAAACACATTCAAAACAGTAAGTTACAACAATTCATTTAAAAACATAAGCAATACCAAAAGCTCATTTGAAGCAGCAAGTTGCAACAATCCACAGAAAACCCGACTGTTTATTTTAATTCCCTTCCTAAGAAAATGAAACAAGTCAGAGGAAAATAAATATGCACTTTGGAATTCATTGTGTGAACGTAAAACTCAGCACGGTTTTTAACATAGGTCAGATCCCAGGTTTTTTGGCTGTGTGACCAGGCCCTCTCTCGTGTCCTCATCAAATACACCTGTGAAAGTGGCAGGGTTGAAAGAAAGACCTCTCCTGGTCTGTGACTCTATCCACTATATCACACTGGGTAGTGTGGACAAGAAATAACCATGTAACTAAAGCTTGCATTATTAACAGCACATGATGGCTCTAACAACACAAACATGATGATGAAATAGTAACTTAGTCATTGACCCGGCCACTAAGTGAAAATCAGCTGAAGAGCTCTCATCAGAGACATAGATGGAAAGATTGTGGAAAATAACTTTAATGGGGGGAAAACAAGCCACATTACAGGCACAGTGGTGGCAACTAAACACTGACCCCTTTTATGATATATGGTACAAAAGTGTTAATTGTACAAACAGAAATGAATTGAACAGATGTCCTCTCCAAGGTACAGAACTTCATACAAAGACTTTTTAGAACAACTGTTAGTGAAACTGGCAAAAATATAACTTCTAAATATGCATGATTGAAATGTACCTAATTGCATATACCTGTTACATTCTTATTGAGTATTTGTCTACACAGAGAGAGAGAGGGAGACAGAGAGAGATGCACACACATATGTATGATAAGGGGCCATGTTAAAAGTTTGTACTACCCTCCCAACAATGCGTGAGCATCTGTCTTGTCTGAGATAATGCCTCTACATATTCACTCTAGCACTTCTTCAATCAATGTTGTGAGAAATTTATAATTTCTTTAGTTTCACGACCACATATTCTTGTATTCTACTTTTTTTCCTCAGAGAATTTCCATGGAACACTATCCTCTGACCCAAACTTATAATTCAGGGGACAGAATTATGTACATTATTGTGTGAAATGCTGAGATCAAGTTCAACACATCATAAGCACCAAAGATTTTCCTTAGAACTTGAAGTTAGTATTCCATGTCCTTTATTTTTTATGTCTTCTTGCTTCTTCATGTAGGCCTACTCTAGTCTGATTTACTACACTAGGCAACAGGATTTTGGTCTACACTTTCCCCCATTTCCATTAATTTCATTGTAGCTAAGCATGATATTTTCTTATTTTAAGATTAAAATATTGTAACTAAAAATATTGTTATTGTGGTGGAAGAACTGAAAAATCCCAGTACTTCGATCTGGAGGAAAATACAAGAAATTGTACAAGCTAGACACAAAAAAACATTATACTTGTTTTCAAAACCTCATTTTGGTATAGGTTTTAGTGAAACAAAAATATAAGGGAGGTAAAGTAGGTCCTAGTTGGCTGGATAGCTCCGTGGTTTAGCTATGTGACTGCAGAGCCAGAAGCTGGGAGTTTGATTCCCCACCATGCTTCCTGGAAAAAAGAGCCAACCTGTGTAGTCATGGGCAAGCTGCACGGTCTCAGGATGCTCTGAAAAGAAGGGAATGATAAACCACTTCTGAGTGCTGTCTACCTAGAAAATCCTAGGAATGGTTGCCATCAATCAGAATTGACTTGACAGCATATTATTATTATTAAAGGAAGTCCTCTGCCTTTGAGAGAGATTAATAACCACAGCAGAATGAAATGAAACAAAACAAAATAAACTGGCAGACCTGTACCCAAAGGTACCTGCAAACACAAATGGAATACGTATGGGAGTAGGCATGGAACACAAGAGTGATGTGATATACTCAAAGAGAAATAATAAGCTGGAGAGCTACTTTTGTTTCTTCAAAGATATCTTAATGTGTGAATGTTTGTTAGCATGTTATGTGATATGTTTAATGCCTTTCCAAACAGACTGACATTCAGCATGATAGTGCCTAGTGGGTATGTAGTTTAGGAAACAAAATGTCAAGACACTTCATTCAATGAATGGATCCCTTTATACCAAGCAACATGACATTTCAAGTCCAGCTAGAAGACTTTTAATCTAAGTAATTTAAGAAGACTTTTGGTCTATATGTATTATGAATATCTATTCCATCAAAGACAGCATTCATATGCAAGATGCTTCAGGCACTGTTATCATGAGCTTATACAAATCTTTGAGGGAAAGGATACAGAGCAGTAGAGTCCCATAGAATTAGACATCCCATACTTTTGTTTGACTACCAGTTTGTCAAGAGACTGGAAAATGGGAGATCATAGTTTCAGTTGCCCTTCTGGAAAACAAGTTTTGTAGTTCATGCCTAGGATGAGCTGACCAGGAGAAGGAGGAGAAAGTGCCCATTGTTAATTGGAAGGCCGTAACTACCTGCACCTTACCTTTGTGAGAAAGGAAACTTCAAGGCCAGACTGACTCACTGAACTTTGCTGAAATTTCTGCTCTTTTGATTTTTTCACAAAATTTATTAAAATATATTTTTTCCCAGCTGTTTGGTTCTTTTGAAGTGTGCAAAGCTCTCCCCCAGCACCACATTTCAAATGAATCAGTTTTCTTCCTGTCAGTCTGCTTCACTGACCAGCTTTCACATCCATACATAATCATTGGGAATACAAAAGTGTGGATGAACTTGGCCTTGCTCTCCAGTGACATATCCTTACACTTGATATTTTCTAACTGCTTCCTTGCTGCCCTTCCAAGTCTCAGTCTTCTGTTTTCTTGGCTGCAGTCTCCATTTGGATTGATGATTGAACCAAGATTTCTCCATTGTCAATGTTAAAGCTGTGTCATTCTTCTGTAGTCATGACTTTTGTTTTCTTAATGTTCAACTGCAATCCTGCTTTGGCACTTTCTTCTTTCACTTCCATCAAAAGTCATTTCAAGTCATTGCTGCTTTCTGTCAATAAGGTGTTGTTGTCTACATATCTTAAATTATTGGTGTTTATTCCACCAATTTTCACTTCTCCTTCATCTGACTCTAGTCTGGCTTTCTGTATGATACATTCTGCATATAGACTGAATAAAATGCACCCTTGTCTGACACCTGGGCCTACAGGAATCCGTTCTGTCTCTCCATATTCTGTCCTAACAGTAGCTTCATGTCCACAATACAGGTTATACATCAGAACAAGGAAGTGCTGAGGCAAACCCATTTCTTTCAGAGAGAATACAGCTTCTCCATCTCCTGATTCCAATTATGTAGTCAATTTGATATCTGTATTGGCCATCTGGTGATCTCCACACATATAATTGCCTGTTTGGTTGTTTGAAGTATATATTTTCAATAGATTGTTGGCTTCACAGAATTCTATGAGTCGTTCTCCTGCTTTGTTTCTGAACTCTTGATCAAGTTTTCCAGATACACTTGGTTCTGCTTCATTTCCTCCTTTAGCATTCATGTCTTGTTTTAGAGTGTGATCTATTTCCTTCTGGATACTTGCTTAAAGGCTTTCAAATTTATCTTCTTCAGTATCTGTACGAGTTGGAGCATAGACTTGAATGATGGTTATGTTGATTAGTTTTTCCAGGAGCCTGATGGATATTATTTGGTCAGACCCTGGATTATAGCTCCTGTGTGCCTGTGCTACATCTTGCCTCAATATTAGAGCCACTCCATTTCTTCTGAATTTGTAATTCCCAAAGAAAACCATTTCATAGCTGTCTAACTGAAAATGCCCCATTCCAGTCCACTTTGGTTCACTGACATCAAGCATTCAAGTATTTAAATGTTCCATTTCTTGCCTTACCATTTCCAATTATTCATACTTGTTATGTTCTGTGTTCCAGTTCTATGTGTTGTGCAACACTGGACTTTTCTACTGTGTCCCTGCTAGGAGTACAGGCTTGCAATGGCAGCTGGCCCCCTGACGGCATTGCTCTCAGCTTCTTGAACACACTCAAACACTGTCACAACATTAAGGTGTGCATCCAAGAAGAGAGTATCATGTATGCCAGAAATGATGCTTTTACAGAAACATGCCTCCCTCCCCCTAGGATACATATTAATAATGTATAAGTATAATTTGAAGATAATGCAATAATTGCTTGCTTGATTATGTAGCCAAAAGAATCCTTTCTGAGATATTTGATTTCTACACGGTGACTGCATTTTGTATAATTTGGTGTGTGTGAAGGGCTGGTGGGGGAGGGGAAGGAGAGAAGCAGATTCTCATCTATTTGTAATGGTCCAGAAAGCAACACTAAATTGAACTGGAATTACTTTAAACCTTTCCAAGCACCTTATTTTACTTTAAAAATAATCACAGTGTAAATGGTTTTATTTTGCTTTGTGAAAAACCTATGTAAGATTCATGGATGAAGAGAACAATTCCCTCTACTTAATAATCAAAGAGTTATGCTGGGTGGGGGAAAGGAGGAAGCACCTCATTTCTTTTACTTCCTAATTTTTCCCTCTTTCAATGTTGGTACTATTTTTATGTTTGCAATTACAATGGGTGCAGCCCTCCGGTCCAACAAAAAGTACTTAAGATCTATGCATATTTAATTAGAAGGAAACCTCATAATTAAACTCATTGGAATTTGTTCCTGAGCAAACGTGCAAACGCTTGGGCTGCAAGGCTTACTGATTTCAACTGAGGAGAGTGCATAACTGCCAATTTGGACATTCATTCATCATCTTGGAATTGCAGAGCTGAGAGACCCAATGGATCATTTAGACCAGCCCCTGTAAAGGAGACACTGTGAGGAATTGAGCTCCCAACCTCTGGCTCTGCAGCCAGATACCTAAACCACTGAGCTATTAAAAATAGTTTTTGTATTCCAGTCCTCTGTGTGTTTATTCTGAAGTATGACACAGTCAGGACAATGCAAGTTACTCTTGAAAAGAATGTGCATAAGCCTGAAGTCATATTCTTTTGTCTGGTGAGGGAGTCATGAATAAAAATTACAAAATAAATGAATGACAATCATACCTTCCTACCTTGTTTTCTATTTTCTGCCTTCCCTAAGCAGAATGGCAAAAGTGGAAAGCACAATTTCATACTATCTTTTAGATTCCTCTCTGGATTAGACATTTGGTTGCCTCTCTCCAATTCACCATTATGGATTTTGCAACTGATTATCCATAGAGCACTCTTGTTTAGATATTTAATATTTGCTATGAAGTATAGAGGCCTAGTGTTTGTTGGTGTATTGAAAAGACTCCTCTCGTTTCCTGATTAAGATGGCTTATATAAATAAAGACTATTTCTCAACATATTATACTGTATTTGACCTGCATCATATGGAGGTGGCCGAGTTGCAAGATGACCAGTCTCACTTTTGAATATGGACTCCCCCTGTCCCCAGTCTTGAATGTTCCCCTATCTCTTGATTTCTGTTTGGGTTACTTATTTCTAACTTCCTGCAAAGAGAAAGCTAGCAAAGATCAGAACTAGAGCCCTTCTTCTTGAGTTAGATTAGCGGTTCTTAACGTGGTAACGATTGCTTTTTTAACTTCTTGATTTATAATATAAAATTTAAAGCTGTTTCTACATGAATTTGACTTGACTGTGTTGAGTCCGGGCTAGCCCCTAGACTTTCCAAGTCAAAATTAATTGCCAGTAAATCTTGACTCGAGAGAGAGTTCAAATGGTTGCTGTTTTATTTAGCTAGATAAAAAGTGTGACGGAAGTCATGCCTCCAAATGTAGACAGGAACAACCGTGTGTTGTACAGGAAGACTAGAACTTTTATAACATTGGTTACACAAGGGAATGGGAGGAGGAATGGGTGGTTCATGGTACAAAGAAGTGGGAGGAGAAATAGAGAAATAGGTGGTTCATGACCTATTGGCAGAAGGTATGGGGTTACAAAGGAATCCAAAACTTTATCTGAGCAGGAATCACAGGAAGGATGGAATTTTACAATAGAGTTGGTCAACAACCTATAGACAGCAATTATGGAAATACATGGTTACATTGTTGTATTGCATTGACAGGAAAACACTTCATTATCTTGCAAAGAGGTTACAAGGTTGGAGACTTCCAAGGTGATAGGAAATAATGTTTGTATAGGAAAAGTTATTGTGCAATAACTGTCCAGGTGCCTGGAGTTCAATTAACATGAGATTGGTCCTGGTATTTGCCTGGGGGAGGAGTGACAAATGCAGCTGTGTCTTTTGGTGGAAGGAATGACCCCTGCTGTGTCTGTTTTGCTCCTCTAATCTAGATTGGAAGGTGAGATAACCTGCCCTGGCGAAGGAAAACCTGGCCAGACTTATTCCTTTACAGAAACTCTTTGAGGGAATAAAAAACATGTACATATATGTATAAATCTGGCTGTGTTTTATATTTCCAAACTGTACAGTGGTGCCTCGACTTATGAACTTAATTGGTTCCGGAACTCCGGTCGTAACTCGAAATGGTCGTAAGTCGAAGCACCATTTCCCATAGGAATGCATTGAAATGCAATTAATCCGTTCCGGCCGAAGAAAAAAATCATGAAAACAAACAAACAAACAAACACTGCAAGACCCATCGGAAACGCGATTAATCCGTTCCGGCCGAAGGAAAGAAAAGAAAAGAAAAGCAAACAAACCCTGCAAGACCCATTGGAAATGGGGAAAAAAAAACAACCCCAAAAGCAAACAAACCCTGCAAGACCCATCACAGCATAGAAACATAATCCCACCACCCAGCCCAAAACCACGCTGCAAAACCCACCCAGAACAGTTTTTAAAAAGTAGAAAGCAGCACCTTACCAGGCAGTCCGAAGCCTCCTCCAATCGCACACTCTCTAACTGCTGGGGCGAAAGAGCTATAAAGAAGCAGCCTCTTCGCCACCAACGGTTAGCAATTTGAATTCCCCACCTTTTTCCCCTGCCTTTTTCTGTTCGTAACTGGAAGCTCCGGCTGCAAGTCGAAACAAAATTTTGCGGCCGGAGTTGGTCGTAACTCGAAATGGTTGTATGTCGGGACGTTAGTAAGTCAAGGCACCACTGTATTCTGTGCGATCTGATTAGAGGTGTGTTCTTCTTGCGTGTTTCATGTAGTGCCATGGTCCCTTCACTGTACTATGTGCTCTCAGTAGATGCGAGTACATAGGTACTGACAAATGCTATGACCAGATGCTCTACTACCCACTCTACCTTTGTCACTGCACATGCACTTGCCAGTTACTATGAGAAATTGCTTGAAATGTGCACTTCGTCGTGTACATATGTTAATGAAGCAGACCAACACACAAACACTAATTTTCTTTGTTTTCAGTAAGAATTATAATTAAATTTTGTTTTCATGTTATTTTATAATTTACTTTAAATGTGTAGTTAAAATAATGTGTGAATATTACTTCATTATTTGTAGTAACCCTTGCCATGTTGAAAAGACACCAGTGGAAAGATGATTATGTTGCTTACGGATTCAATTGTACAACGAAGAAAGAAGGTACCCAACGACCACAATGTTAGAACATTTGAACAATCAGCATGGTGCTGAAGCTGCAAGACATACACTTAATATCTTGTAGTCTAAGAAAGCATGATTTGATACCAGTGGTACTATCACAAAATTTGACTTTGTGACAGTTCTGAAGCCTTTATTAGAAGCTTCTTATCAGCTGGCATATTTGTGTGCTAGGAAAAATAAGTCATACAATAGCTGAGGAACAGGTAAAACCATGTGCATTGGAAATTGTGAAAATTGTATTAGATTCTGAAGCACATAAGAAAATTCAGCAGATTCCACTATCAAATTATGTGATTCGATCGCTCGTTGAAGATATCAGTCAGCATATTTTACTGCAAGTAGTACAGATATTAAAGTCAGTCCTCTGAAAGTGAGTGTTCAATTGGACAAGTCAACTGATGTTGATAATTGCAATCAGCTATTAGCATTTGTGTGATACATAAAGGAAAAGGAAATTTTGGAAGAATTGTTATTTTGTGAGCAATTGGGGTTGATGGCAAAAGGAAGTGATGTTTTCAATCTCATTAAAGGCTTCTTCTTTTTTTTTGAAACATCAAACACCAATATATGTAATAGGCTCAATTTGCACTGATGGTGCCCCTGCGATGTTAGACAAAAAAATCCAGATTTTTTGCATATATGAAGAAACAAGTACCGCAAGTTACAATAAAACATTGCATGTTGCACCGCCATGCACTTGCATCAAAAACTTTGCCAGATAAGTTAAAACAACACGTAGCTACTGCAGTAAATGTGGTAAATTATATCCAAGGATGGGTGCTTAATCATCGTATCTTTTATGCTTTTTTAAAAGAATAAATTGGTGTTGACCATGCTGTGCGTCTTTATCACACTGACATAAGATGTCTCTCCAAGGGACATATGCCAAGCAGGTTTTTGAAATGTGCGAGGAAATTATTTGAAATGTGTGACAAATTATTTGAAATTATTATTGAATTATTATTGAATTATTATTGAATTATTATTGAAATGTGCAAGAGAAAAAAAGTTTTTTACTAACCAAAATTGTAATTTAGTTAAAGACTTTGAAAGAAGAGATGCAATACTTTGACTGGCTTACTTAGCAGATATATTCATTCACCTGAATAAACTAAATATATCAGTGCAAGGATATGGTAAGAACACAATAACAGCTACTGAAAAATTATCTGCTTTTATTGAAAAAACTAAAAAATTGGATATGTTGAGTTGAAAATTGTAGTTTTGCAAACTTTCCCTTGCTTGATGAAATCGTTCTGGAAAATGAGAAAATCACAATTTTTCCTGAACTTGTAATACATTTGCAACAATTGAGTGCATCCTTTCAGGGATATTTTTCCATGGGAGACATTGGCAAGGAGCAGAGATAGATACTGGATCCATTTCTTTTTGACCTTAATTTTATAGATGACAGAAATTTAATAAAAGACTATCTTATTGAAATACGAGCCAATGCATGTATTCAAATGGAATTTGAAAAATTGGACTTAGAACAATTCTGGCGTGCTCAGTTAGAACCATTTCCATAACTGGTGAAGTCAGCATTGCAGACACTTCTATCATTTAGTACTACCTATCTGTGTGAAATGGGATTTTCATCACTTTTGCATATAAAAACAAAAAACAGGAATCACTTAAATGCAAATGATGACATACGTGTTGCTCTTTCAAAAAAGGAACCCCACTTTCAAAATATTATTATGAATAAACAACAACAAATTAGACACTAAAAATTGAGACATTATTTTAATTTTATGTCAATACATATGTGTATTTGTTTTTCAGTAAATAAATTGTTTTGCAATTAATGTAATTTTCTAAAATAAATAAATTGGAACACATTTTTGAAGGGGGTGCGAGAATGTATTTTGAGATTCAATAGGGTGCCAACCATTAAAAAGGTTAAGAACCTCTGAGTTAGATGGTCATTCTTTCCTTGCTGGCAAAGTTGGTGGGTGGGTGTGTCATGGAGCAGCATTTAAAAGTGGTATCCTCACATGAAGTTTGCAGTAGCAGAGCCTACTTTACCTTCACAGGTTTCTACCTTTTCTTTCTGTGCCATCAGTAGGCCAGTTACCTTAAAACGCTTGTTTGCTGATATTTTACAGTCTGGTTGAAAATCAGAAAAACTTGTTATTTCATAGTTGGGCTTTTTAAGCATTCAGAACTGGTACTCATGAAGCAGTAAACATATCATGATGATACTAAACTGTTGAAAACCTCAGAACTGCTGTCAATAAATGGAAGAGAGGCGAAATACCTGATCCCATCCACATGACCTAAGCGCTTCCAGGCCTTTGACAAGGAAGGCTACATCACCCAAATAGGAGGACAAAAGAAGCCACTTGTTTGCATGAAATTGAACATGCTGGTTTGTATGCACAAATGTGCAATTAGAGATGATTTTATTATTTAAATGGATTTCCTCTGAATGGGAAAGACTGTGAATAAGTGACACATGACCTTGCTGAATCTGCTGCCCAGGTTCTAACTGTGGTTAAAGGTCCCCTCCCCTTTTTACTTTTAAATCAATCTTGGACTGGGCAGCCCTTCAAAAGGAGGATAGCTTTAAAATGGAGGGCTATCTTCCAAAAGAAGAGGCTCTACAACCACTCCATCTGTGCCTTCCAGCTTCCAGATTTTGACACCCCCCCACCATCCCAGTGCCAGCAGAGCATCTAAGGATCTGCTTCTCCTGAGGTTTGGGATGGAAGGTAAACAGACTGCATACGGCCTTCTAAGGCCTCTTGTGGAGCCCACAGAAGCCCTCATCACGAAACCCAAAAAAGCATTTCTGGCAAACAATAACAATAAAAATTCACTTCCAGAAATTTCCAAGAGTGCAGTTCTGTTAAATACTATTTGGGGTTGTTCTTCATCTTGTTTCACCTGAAATAGGGTTTTTTTAAAGCAAACTAGAAATGATCACGCAACCACTTCCATTTTTGTCTGAAGGGATGGGTGCCAGGGGCCCCAGCTATGAGTGGAAAATGGGGAGGGTGCAGCCCAGAGATTCCCCAGTTGCCTGCCCCATCTTAGGTAGATGGTATTGTGTAGCAGTTTCACTCAGCAGTAGGCCTGACCCAAGATGTTTTGTTGCCTAGAGAGGAACAGCAAATATTCCTGCCAGTCAAGGTACATTTTACCCAATCTGGCATCAAAAGCAGAAGAACTGGAAGCACATTTCCTCCACTGTGGCAATAAGTACACAAGCATAATAAATAAAGGTTGTAGCCGTGCACAAATTTACATTGGAGTACAACCCCTTGAATTAAGTGTGTCTTAGTTCTCAAGAGACCTGCATGGATGACACTGTAAATAATTAACAATCTCTTGCCCTTCAATAAACGCAAAATTAATTCAATCAATGTCAAAAAGAACAAGGAAGGTGTTGTTGATACTGATTTCTATACACAGAGGTAGTGACATGCAAAAACCTCCCTCATTGTTCAAGTGTATAAATGCTGCTGGGGAGGAAGATTTAAAAGGGTTAGGATTAGAGGAATAATTAAGAATACATAAAGGATCTGTAGCAATTAAAGTCAGAAATGAGTTTTTGTGGTATAAAGGGAAAATATGCAAGATGCAGGAAGTGGCTAATTTGGTTTCATGAAAGATAGTTCCAAGTTTGTTGCTAAAAATGAACTTGCACTGGAAAGGAGAAGGTGGGTAGAAAAACAAGCAATGAATTATAGTCAGAGCTTGCAGGCTAAAGATAACAACGTTGAAAATGAACGAATGCCTTAGAATCAAAAGGAAACCAAGAAGCACTTCTAGAAGAAGTGGGTGGAAAAGGGAGGCTGCCTGTAGTGTTTCTGAGCTCGCCCAGGTCTTACAATTATGTTTTTACTTAAATTTTCAAAAGAAGATGGGACATAAACTCATAGAAACAATATCTGTCTGTACAAAAATAATAGTGGACTTCAAGTTCTCTTTTCTCCCTACTGAGTGAGCAACTAGACGGGTGTTTGTCCCACTGTCTGTGCTGTGTTTCTCACTGTTCCTTTGGGTATTTATTCTGTTAACTGCATGATGTTGGTACTAATTGCAAATAGTTCTGATCTTTTGGGGCATGCAGTATATTTTGTTCAGCTGGCAGGGCTTGTGTTTTTTGTGGTGTTTCCAGTTGCATTATTTTTTTCTCACTTGTGGCTTAGGTGATTACTTAAACCAGTCTTTTAGGGCCATTGTTAGGCATGGCCAGATGACATCACTGGTGATGTACAGAATAGCTCGTAGTGTAGAAGTGAACTCCACTCTTTTTGCCTTATTTCTGCTTGCACTAATAAAGATTGCAACTGCAATGCAATTAGAAAACTATAAAAAAAATTCTCGTAGTTTAGCACTAAACGGATACAGCGCAAGTTCAAATGCCTACCATGTCTTGTCAGTTCAGTGCTGCTTCACTTGCTAAACATTTTTTAAAAAGAAAGGATTTGAATGCTGGCAAAAGGGGGAGGTAATAATGGCAGAGAAGAGTGCAGGAGAAGAAGGACTGAGTAATATGTGTATATTGAAACACACTTTTCTGGGCGTAACTAAACATTTCATTCTGAACAAGAACAGAGATTCATTTCCCAGGTTGCGGTATAGAGAAATTTGCATCAACCTGGGACAAACTTCTCTGTGGTCACAACTTTATTGTTGTTTTGTCATGTCCTAAGAACTGGTGTAATGTCATCAATAAAGAGTGAGTTTCTGTTCCAAATATTGCATTGTCCAATAAATCATTAGCAGCACAGTCCTACACCTGTTTACCGAGAAACAGGTCCCATTGACTGTAGCAGGACTTAATAGAAGTGTACTGTTGTTTGTCCTTTACAGCTAGTCTAATCACCACTTCATCATTCTGCTGACCCCTGTAAGTGACAGCTCACATGAATGGAAAATTTGTTTGAGTACTGAAAACTCTGAAATGGTGGCTCAGAAGATCATATAGGCTTCTGTGTGATTAGCAAAATCACAAGGTGAATATTTTAAAACCACATAGCAGCTGTGATCTTCCATTAATCTCTCATCAGAGATGAATACAAAAAACACAAGAGGAAAATCTCTTTTAAACAGGCATCTTTTTCAGTGCTTAAACACATCACTACATTTCTATCTTGTTCTTTTCACCTGCAATAGGGGGTGCTGATAAGTATTGAGCCTTTCCCAGACAAAATTCAGCTAGGAAGCTGTAACTGCCACACTATTCTACATATTCCCCCAGGAAGTCAATGCACTTGCGACATCTGTCCTGCAGCTTCTTAAGTCCCTGCAAATAAAATTCTTCCGACTGCTGGTGTAACCACTCATTTGCAGCATTAGTTGCCTCCACAACACTCCCAAATCGTTGTCCCTTTAGGTGTTTTTTGAGTTTGGGGAACAGATAATAGTCAGAAGGAGCCAGGTCGGGAGAATAGGGTGGATGGGACATCACTTGAAAGCCTAAGGACGTCAGTTTTGCCATCGTTTCACCTGCAGTGTGTGACAAGGCGTTGTCATGCAACAGGATGACACCTTTGGAGAGCTTTCCTCGACGTTTTTCCTTGATGTTTTGCCTCAACTTCGTCAATAAAGCACAGTAATATTTTGCATTGATGGTTGAACCCTGTTGGAGGTAGTCCAGCAGCAGAACTCCCTTCTTATCCCAAAAAACTGTTGCCATTTGCTTCTGCACCGACCTTTGCACTCGGAACTTCTTTGGCCTGGGGGAACCACTGTGCCTCCATTCCTTAGACTGTTCCTTTGTCTCAGGATCATAACAGTAGATCCATGTCTCATCACCAGTTACCAGTTTGCCCAGGAAATCTGACTCATTTCTTGCAAAATGTTCCAAAACAGCCACCGATGACTCCACACGTTTCCTCTTTTGTTCGGTTGTCAAAAGTTTGGGGATCCACTTTGCTGCCAGCTTTCTCATTTCCAAGTTGTTGTGGATAATGGCACCAACTCTCTCACGTGATATTCTCAGATATATAGCAATACTTTTGGCTGATATTCGGCGGTCCTCCATCATCATGTCATGGATGGCTTTCACATTTGCAGGCACAGAGACAGAAACAGGCCTTCCACTGGGTTTCTCATTTTCAACACCGAAATGGGCAGTTTTAAAATTGACAACCCAACGTTTAACTGTTGCATATGAAGGGCCACTGTCACCCATAGTTTGTGACGTTTCATCATGGATCTGCTTTGCACCTTTCCCTTGGAGAAACAGGAACATGATTATGGTCCTATGCTCTTCCACATTGAACTTTTCTGGAGGTGCTGCCATGTTCACTTTGGAGCTGAAAATGAAAGATAAGTTAAAATCATAGGTAGTTGATTTTTGCACCATTGAATACAGACAAATTGGCCAATACACCCTGCAATTTATAACTTCCTAGCTCAATTTTTTCTGGGAAAGGCTCAATACTTATTATTGGCACGCTGTGAAACCTGCTAAGCTATGTAATATATGTGAGGCACTTTGAAAACTGTTACATGCTATATAATGTCTGTCTAAGGCTAATTTCATTGCCTTTTTAATTTTATTTGTTGCTCTACCTAACCTAGAACACCATAAGGAATGATCGATCTTTTGATACACCTTTTTGATACATGAGGTTACTCCCACAAAATAGCACCATCCCTAAAGTGAGTAGGCAAAGATTATCATGCAATGGGCTGCATGCAGAGCTTAGAGACGTAGCTTTTTCGGGGGTGGGAGGGGGGACTGCAACAGCTCCTAGAATTTATGGTGCAGGATTTTGGGAGTTGTAGTCTAAGGTGCATCTTTCCCAAATATTTTTCAACATAACGCCATATTGGAGGAGAACAGATACAAATAAAATATCACCAAGTACTGTATGTAGCCCAACTCTGCAGCAATGTTGGGTTTGTTTAATCAAGCCACCAAAACTTCCTGATACATCAAACTCTGTTTTAGGTGCCAGAAGCATATGAAAAGCAGTTGTTGCTTTTTACTAGATGTGAGTATACGTGACATTTCATCTTTTCATTATTAGAGAAGCAGTTTGTGTATTCTTGCTAGGCTATTTTTCATTTCTCCCTAGAATTTGTAATCTGAATCTGAATCTTTGTTACCTACCAGAGACCTAGTTACCTGTTTCTAGGAAATAACATGAATCATGACTCACCCAGTGCTAATTACTTCAGGGACATTGTAACATGAAAAGGTATGAAGGGTGTGGGGAGAAGGAGTCTAGTTCAGTGGGGGAATATGTATCAAAAGCAGACATGGGGATGAATATAAAAACAAATCAGGATATTCGTTAAATATCCCTGATTCATCAGATATTCATTGCTTCATATTCTTGAGGTCTAGAGACCCCAACGAATACGAAGCAATGAATATAACCCTTTTATATTTGTCCCTCTGTTCCCTATCTGCTTATGCCCCTGTGGATCAGCTGTTCCTCAGGGGCAGAATCAGAGAGGGGTTTTCCTTTTCTAAAACCTTGCTAAAAGCTTGCTAAAACCTGCCTGAAGGGAATCCCACTCCCAGGGCTGGGGGATGGCTTGGTTCCCCTTTCCTCCTCTTCCTATGCCCACACGGCATAAGAAGAGGAGGGAAGGGATCAAAGAGGGATCAAAGGGATCCCCCAGCTGCTGCAGGATCACTTTGATCCCTGCTTTCCCTCCTCTTGCTATGCTGCGCGGGGCATAGCAAGAGGAGGGAAAGGAAAAAAAGCACGACCTGACGAATGACGAATTGATTAGTTGTTCATTGGGTCACTGGGGGGGCAGTTCATGATTCATGGGTCATCACGTTTGACGACCCACGAACCAAGACAAAGCCCCATTTTGGTGCTTCGTCCCTATCTCTAATCACAAGGTATGGTGTAGATCTCAAACTCAGTTCCTAGCATCTCTGCTTAAACAGTTGAGAAGGACCTCTACCCCAGAGCTGAGAAAATGACTGCAATGGACAATACTGAGTCTGAGCTAGCTGAGATGAAAATCTGGCTACATACTGTACGAGGCATTTTCTTCTGCTAAAAAAAAACAGCTTTTATAGTGCACTGTTTGTAAACAAGCAGTATGTTATTATGAAATTGTCAAAAATGTACTCAAATCAATTATGAGGTTTGAGCTGCAAACATCTGCAGAAGCACGACCACTTAAGCACATATTGCAAACTTGGCCACGGGAATTGGCCATCAGGTCCAAATCCATCAACAACAACAATTAGGTTTACATGACTATTACTATACAATTCACTACCAATTCCTCTCCTTTCTGTTTACCGCAATCTGAGTAATTCAAATTCTTTCCCTGATGCAGCCATGTGTGATGGATCTGCTAATGGTGGTTGCTTCACTAATGGGACCTCTTGGATCCAGTTTCATAGGAACTTAAGAATTTGCTCAGCTGGATCACACCAGAAGTCTCTCTTAGTCCAGTACTTACTTTTCAACACTGGCTAGAAACACCAAGGCTTATGGTTTTAATGCAACACCACAACCTACAAAGCTGCCAAGATGCAGCACTTCTTATATTCTTTTCTAAGTAACTATTTGCTGGTGCAATGGCTCATAGAATTGGGCCGCCAGCTAATGGAGTTAATTGATTGAACAAGAATGGTGAGCAGTGCGCGAGAACTACATTATTACAAAGAAAAGCAATTAGAATGGCAGTTTTAGAAGAGACACAAAAAAATAATCATCCAGATAATTATTTTCCATTCACCTGTTAAAATTGGCTTCAGTGCCTAATAAAATCACAGAACAAATATTAAAGGAAGAGAAAAAGAAATATCAATAAGCACACAGAGGAGAACAAAATATTGACTCGAAGAGAAGTGTTGGACAGAAAATAAATGTGATGGGTCCAATGAAACGTGAACTTCGTGGAGATTTTACACAATTTGGCACCAAAGAATTATTAATGATTAACATAAACTGGACTTGTTGGGTGATAAAAACAAGGACCCTCTATCTATGGACAAATGTCACAGTTGTTACTGCCAGGTAGTGGTTAGTCATCTAAGGAAATCATGTGGGGCATATTATGGGTAAAAAATATTCAGAGACGTCATGTCAAGAAGCTGATGGATCTACTAATTTGAGACTCTTCTGTAGTAGGGGAGTAGCATTTGTGACACAAGAGCAGATGGTTTGGAGGCTTTTGCTTCTCAACATTATTATAGTCTCAAGAATATCAAAGAGATGCAAGTTTACAGACTTTAATAGTGATCTTAGAACTGCAGAGCTCGAAGGGACCCTATGGATCATCGAGTGTAACCCCTGTCAAGGAAGCACAGTGCAGAATCGATCTCCCAACCTCTGACTCCATAGCCAGATACCTAAATCACTGAATTATCAGGTGTGGGCAACCTTGGTGACTTTGTGACAAGAGGACCTTATCCCATTGGCATTGCTCAAGTCAGTTTCCACAGGGCACCATTTTGTCCATTGTCTCCAGCAATGAAAGGTCTTTGGCTAAGTCTGTTGTGCCCCAGAGGAACAGAGTAGCTATTGTAGAACATTCCCTTAGAAACTTCTGTAGGATGCAGGTGTTCTGTGGCTAGGCCTGCTCAGCAGGAAATGCAATCTGGGGGAAAGTTCCACGAAGATGGGAAGTCAGAAACCTAGTGGCATGATAAGCAAAGCATGGAAAGTAATGCTAGAGTCAAGTGATTCCCCATACTCCATCCCAAGGGGGTAGGAATGAAGACAAGCAAGAAAAAAGTCCTATTAGGACCTGAGTGTAACCTCCATAGTTCATTGGTATGCAACAGCATGAGGTGGAGGAAGGAGCTATGAGTATCTGCAATATGTGACCATGTGGTAGAAACCTGGAGAGAACAGGGTCAAGTTAGGGTTTGAACAGCCCTTCCTTATTCGTAGTAAAAAAAAAAAAGAATAAACATGCTGGTAGACTCAGTTTTAAGCTGATAAACAAAACTAGATTGTGCAGGAAATGTTCTTGATGGAGGGAGAGCTGAACAACAATGGCCGACCCAAATTCTCTAAGGAACCAAAATCACCCCTTTTTTGATGTAAAGACACAGTTATTGGTTTTGAACAAGATGGCAGGAAATTACTCATGACAAGACAACACCTGAGTAAAATAAAGGCAGCAGTAATTATTTTGTGAAATGAAGTTTTTTACTTAACCTGATTTAATCTCTTTGATTCAGTAATACATATGTGTACACCTCCATACTCTAAACTGGCATATATTAATTGAAGAAGAAGAAGAAAGAAGAGGAGGAGAATGGGAAAGACAAGCTTCTGGCAGGCCTTCTGAACATGTTCTAGAAAATGGTTCCCAACCTTGGATATCCCAGGTGTTCTTGGACTCCAACTCCCAGAAACCCAGGTCAGCACAGCTGGTGGTGAAGGCTTTGGGGAATTGCAGTCCAAGAACACCTTGGAAACCACTGCTCTAGAAGACTGATTTTGCTGATTCTCCTTCTGGTTGCCCTCCCAGCCAAGATTTTTGTTGGAGCATTACTCTTTCCCTCTTATTGTAACTGGCATAGAGATCTGAATGGCATACACGAGGACTCTGCAGGTGGACTTCACAACAAGAAAAAGGGCAGTTTGTTGCCGTGATAGTTTTACAACATGTGGCACAAGACTATCCCAGTTGTATGATTTGTTGCTTTCAATGTCCCCTTTCCCCCCCTCCTTCCAGATCTCAATTGCCCCCCCCCACACACACACACTTTACAGTGCTGTGCTGAATATCTTCAGGACTGACCTTATCATTAGGTATAGTGAGACAGCAGAGATCAGAGAGCAGGAAAGCCCACTGGCTGTTCCCCTGGAGTGCCACAGCCACACACACCCCTCTCTTTGGGATGTGTTGTGTCATGTCCTGCCACTTCTCCCAAATAGCCTGTTGCTTAAGCAGATGTTATCTCACCACCAGTGATGAAGTAAAATTCAGCTGCCAATCTGTTCGGCTTCCCTATGAAGACCAGGGAGGGAAAGCTGTCCTGTCTTTTGCCTCAGACAGCAAAAAGTCTGGTGCCAACCTTGCATACAGTAGTGTAACCGTACATTTGGAGGTGCAGGTGTTCATTGCGACAGTTTTCAAAGCAGCATCCCTACTCCCCACCTGGGAAAGTGCAAAAATGGAGAAGCTGAAGCTCTTTCTGAGGTACTGATCTTTTGTAAAGCTGTCGACTGTTAATTTTCTTATTAGACTGTGCATTAAAACAGGGATAACGTATTTGCTGTTCCAGGGAAAATCTATTTCTCTCCCAGCTACTGTGAAGACTGCGGTCAAGCTCAGGCAACAGAGAAATTTGAGATGTTTGGCAGGTGGTGTCATAATCCCTGTTATGCAGAGAGCCCTGGGCTTTGACCCTGCTAACACTGGTTCCACTACAATGCTGCCTTCATAACCCATCAGTAAAACAAACAGGTTTTTCTCACTATTTTCTCATCTGAAAACATGGTGGTTCCATGGCAGCAAAATTATGTTCTGTTAAATCGGAAATGGGAATATAGCACATGTCACTGGTGGCACTGAGTGATCACTGCTAAGTGTCTGAGATTCAAGCTACACAGTACAGATAGCATATTGTTTCAAGCTGGAACACACTAGTGTTGTCTTAGTGCAAGTCTCTCTGAGTTCCATGTCCACACTGTTGGAGTTTTACTTACAACCTCACATGCTGTCTGTAGTTTGAGTGACTGGGAGGAACGTTTCTGGACTGGGGTGATTGTCTATCTATCTAACACTAACCAATCGTTCCTTCCTTTGAAGTTCAAAGATAGTCCAGCCTCTCTGCTGAGTATTCTCTCTCTGGTTGTTGGCAGTTGTTTGTTGCTGTTTATCTGTTCAGTTAGTTGCTAGTCTGTGTGCACTAAAGAAAGCTGTATGCACACATCTGAAATTTCAAGCAAATATAAGTAAAGAAACATAATTTGTTCTTTTTCCTTCAAATGTCTCAGAGTGAATAACTGAGATTTTAAGTGCCAGTTAATGAGAAAGGGGAACTTTTAGCTATACTCCTCTGCGGATCTCTGTACTTCTACTGTGTAGGAAAAAGAATTTTACCATAAATTTGAAACTCTGCAACACCCCATCTTCCAATGACCAATCACAAAACCAAGCAAGCTAATCTGCAAGCTGTGGGAGAAGAAAAAATCCTGTGCTAAGACAGTCAGAGTCCGTTTACTACTTAAGGCATTCCTGTTGCTGAGGATGTACTATTTGGATTGTTTAGTGTCTTCAGATTGCATTTGGAGTCTTTTTCATGGTGATGGAGAGATTTTTGAGATTAGGGAAGATAAACTGGATTAGTATCCTGGAGCCAAAATGAAGGAGCAGAATAAAGAACAAGTAGTGAGGGAGGGTCCACAGATAACAAATGGGGAAAAAAACAAAGATAAGGATGCTGTGGTCAGAACGCATACATTACACATTGAAGGAGCAGGATATTATCGGGAAAACCTCTATAACATTTTGCTCAGCTGCATTTGGAACAATTATTTCTTTTACATCACTTTCTGAGCAACTACGGCAAGAATAGAGCCTTAGTATGCATATGACAGTCATGTGTGTCGATAAGAACTGTAGCACTTTTATCTCCCGAAACAGTAGCTGCTGTACCTCCTGAAGACATTCCCTGTCATTTGCTGGCGTCAATGACTTTCCCTCCAAGCAAGAGATGCAAGGACCTGGTTGGATGAGGGTGGTTTGGTCCTCTTTCTGACAAGACTCTCAAAGCAGCCACTGTTTGCACAGCTTGAAAGAATTGTGTGGGAAGAGGTAGAATGGGAAACCAGGCTATTAAAATGATTTATAGGAAAATATTACACCCCAGTTCTGTTCTCCAGTTACATACACTACCTTTTCTTGGATGTTTTAGAAGAGGTAGCCATGTTAGTCTGTGCTAGCATGTCAGGCAAAAACAAACAAATAATAATAATAAAAGACGACAAAAACATTGTGGCACCTTAAAGGCTAACTGCTATATTTTAATGCGAGCTTCCATGAACAGTCTGAAGAAGTGGACTCCTCCATGAAAGCTCTCATTAACATATAGCAGCTAGTCTTTAAGGTGCTACGATGTTTTTGTCTTCTTTATTTTTTTTAATTTCTGTTTTGTTTTCGCCTCTCTTTCGCTGGTTCTTGTCATAAGGACACATCACACTGTTTGGAGCAGTACACATACAGAAACACCTTTGCACCAAGCCGGTAAGCCCTGGCATCTACAAGGAATAGATGGAGATGGGTAGCCAAGTTTTAAAGCCATCTCACACAAGAAATTCAAGCTAATTTTGCCTCCAGTCCTGTTTGCCGGAGATTTTTCTTCCCATGTGGAGAACTAAAGCAATTCCCTGAGATTTCAGCTTGTATCCTGAGACTTGGCAACACTACACCCACTCAGTGGTGCTTGACATCCTGCTGCTGCTGCTTACTACTGCTGCTAACTAAGTCCACCAGGTACTAGCATCGGAGGAAGGAGCCTACTACAGCAAGTTGCCCAAAGTTCATTTCAACCAGATCCTGGCCCTATTTCTGCCTATTTAGTGATTTCTATTTCCCAAGCTATTCATGGAAGACCTACTGATACTATGTGCACAGATTTCTCTAACAATGAGTTCTTCATGTGTGTGAAGTCAAACTATACAATATAAAATACGAAACTGTGTATTGCAACTATACATTACAAGCAGTGCATCATTAGAAGAGGGAATTCCTCAAACACTGAAAGCCTCTGCTTGCTGCAACAGGCATCTCCCGTAGTTTGTGCAGGAGTTGAGTGCCTTCTTCATCTGCAAATATGATTGTTCAGTAAGATGATCTGCAGAAATCACTTAAGGAGTTCCACTTGACACTATGCTATCTGCAACTTATAGTTTGACCCTAGGATTATATGACCCTAGGATTTTGTTGAGGCTGATTTGTTTCCCAGGTTGTAGGCAGTGTTAACTGCTGCCGTGCTAACCATGCTCCCATTATACCAAACAGATGCATAGACTTTAATACTAGAACTAGGGAGGTTCTGAGCAAAGTGGTCTGACCATTTCTGATTGAAAAACAATTGCTTGTATCCAAGGCGAAGGCAGTTCATGTATACAAATCAGGAAGCAAGGCCCACAGCCAAGCATTATCATCATAGGGAGGTTCCATAATACCACAGAGTTTTCTATTCCTGGAGTTGAGAGTTTTAATAAAGATGTCCCTTGTTGTTTTGGAAGGGAAAAACAACAGCAGTGCTCTTGATTTAGCAATGGTTGACATTTTTGTAGAATCCACACAGAAGATTGAAGACATCAACAGCAGTGCTCTTGATTTAGCAATGGTTGACATTTTTGTAGAATCCACACAGAAGATTGAAGACATTATGATAAATATCTTTACCTGCAGTTATCATCAAATGGGAAAATCGTCTGGGTCTGGAAGAAGTCAAAATCATAAGCCAGATATCTTACTGATATTTTCTGCACACAGAGGGCTATTTTCAAAAGCACTTATTGCATGACCTGGGTTGCCCACAGCAATCATTTACACAACTGGGGTAATTGCATGATGGATCAGACACCTGAGTGAAGCAGCTACCATCACTTGTATGACATTGACTACTCTTATGCAGTTGAATAGGGAGAACAGGATTTTGGCCATATTTGCCTTGAACATAAACAGAATACTGGGGCCAACTAAACTTGGAGGTGACCATCTGCTTGTTCACTGGACCTCTAAATCCTGTAATACCCCAAGTTTAGATTAAGTAAAAATCTGTGTTCAGTAATAGGGGAGGGGGAAGGCGAGAACAAAGAAATCAAAGCAAAGTGATTAAGAAGATGTAGGAATAATCACATGTATTGTATAGTATGGTTCTCTTCCCCATCTCATTGTTTTGCCTTAACTACTAATACTCTGATTTAATGCCTTCTGTCTCCTCCACCAATATGTTTAAAACCTGGATGTCTTAGTGTTTCCCCCTTTTACCCTAAAGATGACAAATAGCTGACATATTCTGTAAGTGGCTTGACCTAGTTCTAGCGGATTACTGTTCAATAAATGCTAACGGTAATAACTGATTGCTTGTAATAGTAAGATATGACATTAAGATAATCAGTATCTGAATTAGAAGAATTGTAGATTTTTGTCCCTGGCTTTACAATATGTCTGTATGCAAGAAGTTTTTAAAAGTTAGGGTGAGATCCTAGTTAAGCCCCATCATAACCACTAGATGCTTTCTGTGATCCAGTATTTTGTTTCATTAAAGCAGATATGAAATCATTCTCCTTTTAGTGCTGTACAAGTCAAAGTACTGTGGGAGTTATTTTAGTTGTTTAATGAGAATTGCACTTAGTTTTCTTCTAAAGTGGAACAGAATAGTATGCAAATTGAAATGTTAAATATGATGGCAACCAGGAGACGGGTAACAACCCACAACTCAACTCCTATTTTTCTGATTTTCAGGGACTCAACAATTGAGGGTAAGGTGCTCAAGAGGATGATAGTGATTCAGTTTTAGTCATTTGTGGGGGATATTGCTCATATAGCCCTATTCCAGGCTGGTTATGGTTCAGTTAAAGGATGGAATTGGCCTTAGTCAACATGGATGATGAGGTGTGGGAGAAGAACAGAGTAGTGCTGTGAAAATGCTTGCCTGTTCACTTGTTCTCAATGAGGCAAACTGTCTCAGCATGTTAAAACAATCTGTCAGGACTTTATTAACCCCTGTGTGTTTATCTCTCACCTCCAGCTTTGAGACAATAAGTAGATTGGGGGGGGGGGGCTTTCCCAGTTTCTGCCTATTTGTTTGCACAGATGGAGTGTTTTTTTCCCTTCCCAGCAAGCAAAGAAGGACTGGCTGACTGATCAGAAATATACCAAGAGATCAGCCAGTGCTTTGCATTTTAAAAGCCCATGCAACAAGGCAGCATTTATCATACTTTAGCTACACACTTAGGAAACTGGCTGGATCAGACTGAGGTGCACAAACACACACAATTAGAGCAACAGCTTTGTCCCTGTTCTACTCCACAGCAGAATATGGTAGTGCCGTATGGTATAAATCCACACATGCCAAACAAGTGGAGGTAGCTCTTAATGGATCAAGCAGGATTGTGACTGGCTGCCTGAAACCTACCCCCTTTGAAAAAGTCCATTATTTGGCTTTCATTGGCCCCCAGAAGTATATACGTTGCTGAATGTATGAATGCTGAAGAGTATCTCCCACCAGGAAAAGACTCTAGCTGGACCATCTGGAAGTCACTTTATAGACTTTGAAGTGAAGTAGGAAGATCAAAGGATAATCAAGTACTTGGATACATGACAAATTTTCTGTGACTGTGGAGAAATTCAATCAGTGCAGCACTTATATGCATGCACTTTGTGCACCACCATGCCTACAAAAGAACATCTAACAAGTGGCCAAGATAACGCTATTGAAGTAGCCCGCTTCTGGTAAAAAATAGTCTGATTATCGTAACATTTTAATTTGTTTTTAATTTTACCTATATTTGTAAATATATCCATAATTTTAAATTGTGCAACATTCTGATATGAATAAAGGAAGAAAGCTACACATTTTGTGCTAAATGTGATAACTCTTCTTTCAGACAAGGAATAAAACTTGGTCACTTGACAGGCAAGAATTCTACATCCCTAGAATGGAGAGTGTGTGCATTGCTTTTATTCAAATCCGAGAGTCGCTTTTGATGCCATTGGCTAAGAACTAGTTTTAGATGTCTGTGATATTACTATATGAAGTTCTGTACAGAACAGGACCAGGATACTTCCTGGAATGTCTCCTCAATACCAGTCTACCATGCTATTATGATCTTTAGGGGGCTCCTATTGTCCTGACTAGAGATGGGGATGACTCACCATTTTGGCGAGTCGTCCCGCTTCGTGAGTCGTCAAAAGTTGACAACTCATGAAGCATGAAGTTGCCCCCATGAAGCAACGAATAATGAAATTATTTGTCTATTCGTGGGGGTTTATTTTTTTTAAAAAAAACATCCCCGCCCCTGCCCCCTGCTGCCACCGCCACCCCCTGCTGCCACCGCTGCCCCCTCCACACCCCCATCCCCGCCGACACCCCCTTACCGTAATCTCCATCACCGAGGTCTCCATCTGGCCTCCGCAGCCACGGTGTGCAAAAAGGGAAACTGGCTGCCCTTTGCAAAGATGGCGGCCAGATGGAGACCTCGGCGGCGGCGATTACGGTAACGGGCTGTTGGTGGGGGGGCTACGGTAGGGAGAGGAAGGGGGTGGGGGTAGACTATGGGGGTGGGTGGCTGTGGGGGTGGGTGGCTGCCTATCAGCCCGCTGATCAGCTGATCAGCAGCCGGTAGGCAGAATGGTTTTGTTTTTGTTTTTTAATTACAAAGGACGAATAAAAACGGGAAAATATTCATCGATCCATATTCATTGGGACTTAAAATTTGACGAATACGGATTGACAAATATTTAACAAATCGGCTATTTTCGTCAAAAAAAACGATCCATTTTTATATTCATCCCCATCTCTAGTCCAGACTAAATCTGATGACTTCATGTTTGGCAGCAGCACAGAGATAAGGTTTCTATGTTGTGGTGTTGATCCTGTGGGATCATTTTCCTTCTATAGTATGTTGGGCTTCAAGAGTGATGTGTTTTAGAGGCTTAATGAAACATTTTTTAAAAAGGGGGATTTCTTGCAGTTCCAAGCTATAATAGGTTCTATGTTGGATTGTTTTATTGTTTCATGGTGGTGTTTAAATCACTACAGGATTTCCACAAATGAGAAGAGATATAAATCAATCAGTCTTAAAGGGAAAAAAGCAGAACTTTAGTCTGGGCATTGCTGACATAGTGTAGCATCTGAGGTGAAACAGAAAATCCCCACCCCACTAAATCAAGATACCTTAGTGTCCAAAGTTAGACAACTTAGCCTGACAGAAACTCTGGAAAGCACTTCTCTTTTCCCTAGTCAGTAGAAACCCAATGATAATAAATGAAACGTGCCTTCTCATGACACTCCAAATCAGCAGCCTAAGGGGGCCACCTCACTCTCCCTAATATTAGGGGTAACTTTGAGTATAAGCAATCCTGTTGTTGAACAACAAAGGAAAGAGAACATGCACCTCCAAACTTCTGACAAGACCCTTGACTTTCAGCAAACGACACCTGACATTAGTCAAAGAACAGGAGTGGCTCTGCTGAGTTAGGGCACAGTCAACCTTGAAACATCTTCTGCGACAGAGAGGGAAGAAGGTACAACTGAAATCTGATAGAGACATCAATGGGTAAAGATAGCAACTCCTTACACACCTTTGGAAAAGACTGCAAGGGCAAAAGGCACCCTAGACAAAAAGTGTCACCAATATCCAACTTTCATGACAAGTATTACTTTCGGATCCCTGGGCTGTGTGCATGTGTGGGAAAACTTTAATTGCCCAAAATCACTGCTAGATCTCTGGAGGTGGTCCTGATTCTGGTGGCGGCAATCTGCTGGCAGTATTTGGTAACTAAAAGCTTTCCCCCACATTCCAAGGCTCTCAAAGACTTCCACTGACTGGGTAACAGGGAGACCCAAGGAGCCTCAGAACCTAAGCAGGAAGCCCTAAGGAGCCCTGGTAGGTATGCAACTTTACTTAAAGTAAATTTTACAGGCACCAGTTAATGATGTCATCAGCTTCCGCCATTGTAAATGTAGTCAGTAGGGTTTTGCCCAGTCATTGTTTAGAACTGCCACATCAAAGGCTACAAGATGATGTCCAAACTCCAGGAGGACAGGAACACAGAGGAAAAAAAGAAGTCTAAAAATAGTACAACCACTTAATATGTCCTAATCGTTCAGTGGGGGCCTTCTCTAGTTGGAACAAACAATTAGATTTACCCCTAGATGTTAGCTGAGTAGTGGAGTAAAAAATATGCATAATGTTCTCCAACCACACCATCTGAATACTGTGTCTTCAGGGAACATATGATTTGTGACTTTAATTTCATCAAGTATGTGAAAGCAAAGTATATTACACCAAGGCTCGTAAATTAATGTATATTATTTACACTTTTATTCAAACTCTCCAACGATACATCTTTCAAACATCCACAGATTTTATACATACAGTTGCTGTGCATATATATATATTTATATAAAAATATTTTTTACGACTCAAGAACCTAAAGGAGTTGAGAAGACATTATTGCTACAGGTCAGCATTTACATGAAACAGAACAATTAAACAAATCTGAAGCTATGAAGCTGTTGCATAACTAAACTTTAAACAAAAACAAAATTATAAAAATATAACTTCTGAGAATATTAAAGAAAAAAAAATCTTCATCCAAGTGCCAAAGAAGTACCGCAGGGTCTACAATTATTATAAGTTTTTCTACAACAGCTATGGAAGCCAAAAGGTTTTGTTTAAAGATGGGGGTATTCGTAGACGAGTACGAATATCTCCCTGCAGGTGGAAATAACGCGGGTCCGGCCTTATGGAGCCGGACCATCCACTCACCATTCGGCCGCTGCCGTGGGCGCAGCAGTGTCTTCCTATTGCACTTTGCTCCACAATGGATTAGCCACTGTGCGACCTGGCAGAGAGGCTTGTCATCCCGCCTCCAGCCAGGAGTGGCTAATCCATTGCGGAGCACAGCACAATAGGAAAACGCTGCTGCGCCCACGGCAGCGGCCGAACGGTGAGTGGACGGTCTGGCTCCATAAGGCCGGACCCTCATTATTTCCACCTGCGGGGAGATATTTGTATTCGTCTATGAATATGAATACCCCCATCTCTAGTTTTGTTTTTTAAATTATCATAGCCTCAGAAGTAGGATGGCGGGGGAGGGGAGGAGTGCACGGTAGAAGCCCTCTTCTCACTTTCAGTACACACATATACTGAATGTATTGGAAGGAAGAATGGCTTGAAGGATTGGAAGGAAGAATTTCCTCCCTTCATATATGATTCCTTATTGTAGATGTATGAAAATGTGAAGTGGTTCAATGTCTGTACAGCTGTAACTCATGTGGGCTCTTCTGTGAAACGAGGACATTTAACTATGCAATGTTTCCAACTACATATACACAGTGTACGTACACAGGGTTTTACAGAAAAAGGGACCCTATCACAATTTCTGCTTCTTCCATGGAGACTGGGGTCAGTGCCAGATGGCCCAGTCTTCCCTCATGCTCTGTGTGTTTGTATATGAGGGACTGGAGGTGAAAATAGGGCTACACAACGACCATATTCCATTGGTTCCTGTACACATGCAAGGGTTTTGATATCCACATAGTACTCCAGGCATGCCGAGGTTACTTCATTGTCAGAACAGGAAGATCATTTCCAAGGGCATTGGGAAAACTTGGTGCACAGATGGAACCTTTTGTTTCACAGAAGAGAATGGGAAGCCCCCATGTATGTGGAGCTTGGATCAAGCTATTCCCCACAAACCTCAGCAGACTTTGAAAGGTGCAACAGTATATGTAACTCCAGTGCAAGTGCCTACTTCTTAGGACTACCTAACAGATTTCTATAAATATAACCCCAAACAGCATGGTATAGGACATAACTCCAGATCAAATATTTAGCAAAAACCTAGTGGCATTCAGTGCAGCTTGAGGAGGACACCAGCAGTGATTTCTAAAATTAACTCACAGTTGGGAAACTAATTACTCAATAATATTGCATTCAAGCAAACAGTTAATTCTACCAAGAAAAGAGAAACTCAAGAAAAGTGGCTGTGACATTCAGTGTAAATAACAGGGTACTAAAAGGGATGGTACCAGATGTTTGCTATTCTTTCTGTTGGGCTCTTTGCTAAAACAGGACCTCATAGAAAACAAAATGAGTAAAATGTTGCGAGCTGGTCCAGTAAGGATGTTTTTAAAACAAACAGCAACATAGAGAGCTCATTGCTAAATCCACCTGCCTACTAGAGTATATGCTCCATTTAGTACTAACATGACCATTGACTAATCTCATTATTCTTATCAATGCTGCCAATTCTGCACTGCAGTGTTGCGGAAAAAAATAAGCCCTTTTTCCAGGATATGAGTATGAGTGTTTTGATATATCCACTTTCAGTAATTTGGTGCCACTTGAATTGCCATGGGCCCCATTCTATGTTACCTGGGATTTATAATTCAGCAAGGGACTTGTAGATTGAGGAGGCTGCCAGAGCTCTCCCACAGGGAATATTTAGTATCTCACTAAATTGGTCACCAGCTCTCACAGTCAATATTGTATGTGTTGTGGGCTGGGCACACAACACATACAATTAATGAGACTTAGTTTGATACCAGTTGAACTACTCCATCCTATGGAATCTTTGGATGTGTAGTTTGGTAAGGCACGGGAATCCTTTGTGAAAGAGCTATAGTTCGTTCCTCTAAGCTACAACAAAGGATTCTTAGTATTACACCAAACTACAAAATCTGAGACTTCTGGAGCCCTGACAGTTAAAAGTAGTATCAAATTGCTGTAACTGTGCAGCGTAGCTGTAATTCTTACTGGCCTTCTGTGTAACAAATGTACAATGGACCCAAAATAATTTTTGAGGAGAATAAGAAAGCCATTTGAAACTGTTCAACATACACACAGAGACACATATGTGTACACATACCTATGTCCTCAAAATAACTGTGAAGAATGAACCCCTGCTTTTGCAGGTCCCTAGGTCACATTATTAATGGCAAGTCTATTTTTATGACTAAACTACAAGAGCTATATAAAGAACACGCAATTGTCTCTCTTACAATACAAACAGACATATGCCTTCATCATAACCTGGTCAATAATTCAGGGTTGCATTTTCTTAAACAAGATCTACCATAATTGATGGGGATGCAACTATTTTCTTAACTTGGCATTAGACATACAGCAGTGTATTATTTCCTCCCATATTATAGGAAATGTATGTACAGACTGACCTTCTAAAGTAGATAATGGAACAAAAAAAGACTACTCTGGTCAGTAACTGTTGCATTAGAAAAGGTAAGCAAGTGTGTATAAATGTGAACATTAAAAGCCAAAGCATGGAAACTGTCTTCCTCTGTCTCTCCCTTGCTCTCTTATGTATCATCTGCCTAGAATGAAAGATGCAGAAATGTGAACTAAGAGATTAATAAGAAAAGAACAATCTGTCGAAGGCCAAATCCTTTACTATGTGCCAACTCACATGTATGGAGCACAAGAAGGAGTACAAGCAGTACCTTGTTTACTAGCAGCAGTATCCTGCTCCAATTTAAGTCATAGCATTCATGCCAGTCTATCTAACCAACATGGTTCGAAATTCAGGGAAGCTGGTTTAAGTCTTTCTATTTCTATATTTTCAAACACAAGCAACAACTTCCTATCCTGAGCCCTCAAGACCTGTTGGCTTTTCAGTTTCAACTGTGAAGAATTTCAAAGAGCTGGGGTAGCTCAGTGGGCTGGAGCACATGGCTGCAGAGACTTTGGGTTTAACTTGCAAAGAATCCCATAAGCAATTTTCTTCAAATGTTTTTCCCACACCCAAATTTTAAGATTCTTTCTCACTCCTACACTACAAATGCATATAACATGGCAACTATACACAGATTTTAGCAAACAGTGTAACAATGCTATAACTGTGATGGGCAATCTACTTTTGTTTCTAACAGTATGCATTTTTTTTAAAAAGAGCAGAATAATCACTGCAGTATTCCTACCACTCTTGGTGTAATAGAGAATAACATGAGAACAAACAGTAGTCATTCCTTAAAAAAACCAAATTTCACGCGATTGGCTGAGTCTCTTCTCAAGCATCTTCATGTGTGAGTAGGGGCTGCGTAGATGAAGCACTGCTGCCCACAGAGTTAATTCTCACAGAATGATCTGTAACACTTCCTTGATTGCATATGCCATTTGTAACATTTGAGTAAATCTGGAAAAGATATTAAGAACAGTTAATCCTCAAGAACTGCACATAACATCAAATGCCTTTGTATGTAATTCCAGAAAAGGTGACAGAATTGTTCACCCAGGCTTTTGATTACAAGAGCTCATGCTGCAAACCAATTTTTAATAATTTCCAGGGAAGTGGCCCTATTAGTCTATTGCTACAAAAACAACAATGGAATGTATCTATTGAGATTTAGGCAGCCGTTATAATGTTAATTGCAAACACTAGAGAATTCTGTTTGTTTTCTCTGTCAGTTAACAACAGAAAGACCCAGAATGCATAATGAATATAAGATGGAACTGTAAAAAGTCGGTGCAGCAGAGAGGCTAAAGTCCCCCTTTCAAATTTTGCCTTTGCCATGATCTTACTATGTGTTTTCAGGAAAACTGTTAGTTCTCAGCATCATCCTTCCATTAGCAATATGACCTTGCTGAGGCACCTAAAAGATGGGCACATTTACTATGGCATACATATCCATGAGCTAGAGGTCAATTGAGCTGGCTGCATACCTCAGTGGTTTAGGTATCTACTGTGGAGCCAGAGGTTGGGAGTTCATTTCCCCACTGAGTCTCCTGCAAAGAGAGTCAGCCTCTGTGACCTTGGTAAGCTGCATAGTCTATCCCCTAAGAAATGGTAAACCACTTCTGAGTATTCTCTACCTGGAAAACCCTGGAAAGAATTAACTTGATGGCAGATGATTATTATTAAGGTCAATTCATCAGATGCATGGAATGTTATGCTGTACTATAGGTATACTGTATATGCACATTTGGTGAATGGAGGAAAGGAACTACAAACAGCAAGGTCAGTTCTGCATTTCATTCATATTTCCATTCTTTCAACTATGTGTATAGATTTGTAACCCAGCATACTATTTCACATACCTGAAGAAATTGACTCTTGTCCATGGAAGCAATAGACTTGTTAGCCTTTGAGTTGCTGGATGAAAAAACTTTTAGCCATTCTTTTCTTATGGTTATTATTTTTCTTCACTTTGTTATTTATTTCTCTTATGTATACCACAGGTTGGCTAACAGGCCACATGCATCCACCTCCAGGAATACTTTTGTGGCTTCAAATGCCACCTAAGTGTTCCCTATTAAAATTAAACATAGTATCTTTGACTCAAAATGCCCTATTTCTGCTTTTGGACGCTTTCAAGGTTGCCATTTTTGCACTGGGGATGGAGGCGTGGGCCCACTAACTCTTCCAAAATGAAATCAGACATGTGATTCAAGCTCTTCTTTTTCCATTTTTTTTAAATGTAAGAAAATAGTCATTGCTGGGACTACTTGTGGGTCTGACCCACAAACCCAATGAGGTTGCTCTCCCTGATATACACCTTTTTTCAACTGCAAGAATTTTATTCACATTCCAGAGGGATTTTGGTTTTCATTAGATTGATTCTATCACAGGACAGACGTCATTTCTCCATATTTCAACATTTGCAAGGTAGTACTCATAAGTGGAGGTTATCAGTCTTCATGTGACAGACTTACTCTATGTGAAACAACCCACAGTTCCACAACCATCGACCATGGATGCACCCATTTTAAATCTATACAAGTCAGGTTCATGTGTCTGACAAAGTTACTTTGTGGTGGCCAACCCCCAAACCATAATTTTCACAAAGTCACGGTGGTTGTTCTTGTTGTCATTCATCCCATTTCTCTTCTCTGACTTGCTGGTAATTGGATGGTCAGTGGCTGGGCTGGGCGCTCCTTACAGCCCTCAGCCCATTGACACAGGAGGACTGCATAGTGTGATGACCCTTTGGTTTTACAAAGGCCAAAGAGTGAGTGCAAGAGCTCACCAGTATCTGCAAGAAGCCAGGAGGAGAACTCAATTTTCAGAAAAGCTACCACTTGGAAGCCACAATCTACCTGCGATGGGAAAATTTACAGGCCTCGGTCCAACTGTGAACTGCATGGCAAGTATACCCATTGGATCAGTTTCTGAATTGATCCACTCATGTACACCCCACTGATTCAAGGGCTACACTTGGGTATTCAATGGGTATACCCTAGTTGGCCCTGGTAGTTCGATTTAAACCTCTTTTTTTGTGCTAACACTTTCAGAATCCCCCAGTAAATACAGCCAGTGGCCATTCTGGCTGGGACTTTCTGGGAGTTGTAGTCCAAAAACCTAACTTCTCCCATCTTGTAATCCCACTATCAGCCATCCCAGCAGCAAGATCTACAAAAAATGATTAGAATATATGCAGGTATGGTTTTTAACAATGACATTATCTCATTCAAAACATTCAGGCAGCCAAGAAAGCTGTGTGTTACAGTCCGCAGCCACTTCAGAAAAGACACCAGTCACTTCTTGCTATCAGAACTTACATGGTTTGTGGTATCTGAAATCTGTTGTTCAATTAGTTGCACAATTTGTTTAAAGGTTGGCCTCTTTACAGGATCTGCATCCCAGCAACTCTTCATTATCTGATACCTTGAGATATGAAAGGAATTTATCAATTGAGATTTAGGCAGTAGTTACATGGTGAATTGCAAACACTAGAAAATTCTGTTTTCAAAAACTGTAATCTCCACCAGTTAACAATAGAAAAACCCAGAATGTATTGCTATGTGGTGGAACTGTACAAAGTCAGTGCAGCAGAGGGGCTAAAGTCTCCCTTTCAAATCTTGCCTTTGCCATGACCTCACTATGTCAGAAGCCAGTAGCAAGTCACTGCTAAAGCAGGCCCACTGAATCAATGGAACTTATGGAGGAGTTGACTCACCAAATACCCACTGATGCAGTGAGCCTACTCTAGTTGCAGCTACTGGATTTCAACCACTGTGTTCTTTGGGCAACTGCTGGTTCTCAGCACCATCCTCACAATAATTCTGACTCTGTTGAGATCATGTATTATGAAGTTAAGTTTTGAAGCCCCAAAGTGTTCTGGATTGTATTTATTATAAAGTTCCTGACATTCACAAAGAAGTGTTGTGAATATAGTCAGAGGTGTATTTCAGGTTTCCACTGTAATTACTTGCATGTCTGAACTGACAAGTGATTCAAAAGTGGAAAAACAAGTTTCTATATTCAGTTGTTTGAGCACTTACACAAAATATCAGATACCTTCATTTTCACCCTTAATCATGAATGGCTGTACTGGAAGATAAGAGTGTGGCAGCTGTCTTGGGCAGCAGATTTGAGGCATCATGAGAAGGCAAGAAATTGTTAGTTTTATTTATTATTATTGTGCTTTTATCGTAAGTGTAATGCCAGTGTAAGGGAATCTATGTAGGATTTTCTGCCTCAGGTAGCAAAAATTACTTGGCTGCCTTGAGGTATGCCCCATAACTTTGAAAGGAAGGGAGCCTCACACAGCAAAATGCCCCAGGTTGGTCCTGCCTACAGCTCTTAATAAGGCATACACAAAGTACTGTTTGGTTGAAGCCCTGGTAACAAATTCTCATAGTCAATAATACAGGTGCTGTGAGCTGAGCTGTCTTGGTCATCTATGGAAGTTCAATTTATAGAATGATTTGCTTCTTTCTTTAAATCCCATCTCACCGCTTGAATGTCACTACTTGATTCTACCCCAGGTTTTCTGCTTTCACCCTGTCTGCTCCTAGGTTTAGGTCCCTATTTTTATTCCTGTCTTCACTCCTTTAGAGATGTACATTTCAGCTACAGTTCTGTACCTAGTGTGTGTTAGCATGATACTGTTGGAATTTTTTTAAAAAATAAACAAAATGATGTATGAGAACATCAGGTAGTAAAGATCTAATTATCAAGAGCAGCTGACTGTTGGGGTTTATTAAATATAATAGTGGCAGGAAACTTTGGACTGGTGTTCCCAAAAATCCTTACTGCTGCCATACAGGATGGAGCTAGTGGGAGTTGTAGGCTAAAATGTCTGGAACGCTAATGATTCTCCACTCTTGGCTACAACAAACAAAATTTAAACTGGAACAGGCTGACACCAGAACATCAAATTCCATTTAGCTAGTTTGTTTGGGAGGCTCTGACCATTATCATTTTTTGTGTAACAATTGGTATCATTAGTTGTGTAATGCAGTATGGAACAGCTGTGCATGTATGGAACATGCTGATACTCTAACACAAGGTCCAAGTGGGCAATGCCAGATGACAGCCCAAAATTTGGGTGTGTGTGTTTATGAACAAGATTTCTAGAGGTGGCGTGAAAGGAAAGCTTAATTGTGAAGCCTACATAAAGTCATTTCTCCCATATTAGCCAAAACAGAATGGAACAAAACAAACATATACAATTGTGCAAACGGACCGTATCTCAGTACTAAAACAATTGTTTTGCATGTAAAACGTCTGAGATGTGTCCACCTGAGAGAAGCTCAGCAGAGAGTGAAAAAAAAGACCTTATAAGGTTGTCTGTCAAAGCAGACAATACTGGAACAACATGAATAGTTAATATGCTTAATTCACGTAATTTGCCTATGATGCTGCATCCACATTTTTTGGTAAGGGATATTATTCACCTTGCTATTCAATTTTATTATTCAGGTGCTCTTTTTTTTTTTTAACAGAAAAACATTATTCGGGGGGGGGGGGGGACTAAGCAAACTAAAAAACTAATACCTCAACCTTACATGCATGTACTTGGGACATCTATCTCACTGATTTCACTGGGGCATACATCCAAGTAAATAAATTAGGAACAGCTGTAAGGAAGTGATAGTGGAGTCTATGAATATTCAGTATACAATTAAGATTTCTTCCACTATTGCAGCTTTGGAAAGGCAACCAAAAAAACTCCCATTGACAAAAAGACAAAAATGTTATTTAAATCAAAATCTGGACGCTGTCATTTTCCATTTCAAAACTCACATTTCAGCAGGTGCAAATTCTGGGCTAAACATTCTGTATCCTTCCTTAATCCTTTTATAGAACTTGGAATCCACAGGCATTCCAGGATAAGGACTGCTTCCTGTTAACACAGAACGTATCTGTTAATATATCCTATCGTGTTTTTAAAATGAGAGAAATAAACTGTCCAAGGAATTGGCGTATGGATTTGCACAAAGTACAGACGTGATACTCAAGTGTGACTTACCAAGAGAAAAGAGCTCCCAAAGCAGGATTCCATATGACCAGACATCACTCTCAAATGTGTACACACATTCAAAAATACTTTCAGGTGCCATCCATTTCACAGGGAGTCGTGCCTTTGCAGACAAAAGAAAGATGAGGAAAATTTATCCCTTAAGAAAACAGGCCACTGTGTATTTGTATGGCTGTCAACAGGTTTTAAAAATTTCAGCTAATTAAACCATTCACCTCTGGACAGACTAATCATTATGATTTTGTTGATTTATATATTTTAAAGCATTTATAGTCTGCCCTATAGCATGAACTCTGGGGACAGCGTAAAATAAGAAAAATACAAAAAAAATTGAACAGTTTAAAATTATTATTATTTAATTAATAAAGAGTTTAAAACTATTTAAAAATGTGTACAATACAAAACATGCAAAACAATTCAACAATTTAAAACTATTTGAAAACTATATGACTACATTTGTATATTACCACAATGAGGGAAACAGAAGTCATTTACAATTTAAGAAAGAAAAGCTACCACCCATTGTTACAAGTATTGGCTGTAACAAGCATTTACTTGTTTATTCTGTATTACAGTAATACAAAAATAAATAAATAAATAAATAAATAAATAAATAAAATGGCCTTATCCAACAGGCCAAGGGGCCAAGGGCTATTGGGAAGTTATACTCCTTGGCTGCCAGGCTGAACATTACAGAGAGGGTGAAATCAGTCTGATTTCATCCTTAGAAGAAGCCAGAAGCTGTGCTTCATCTGCTCTGCCAGAAAGAACACCCTGTGGCTCAGCGACTACAAAGCAAAAGGCAAGCACTGTCTTTTGGTACTTGTTCACATGCATGAACAAGTACCAAAACTGCCTTGACCTTACAGGTCAATCACTCAAAACTGGTTCTCATTGTCAAGTATAACTTTTGCTCATGAATCCATCTATCAACTCAATTAAAGCTTACAGAGCCAAACAAGAAAGTGATTTCCATCATAGTGCAAGGAGCTACAGAGATGTGAATTCATTGTCATCGGTACCACACAATACCATCAAGGCAACAAAAGGGGTGTTCTTTCAGAACATTTTTGAACATCACCTGGGTATTTCAGGTGGAAGGTATATCACAGAATCTTCTATAATATTGATTGGCCTGCTTTTACATTCAGAATTTTGAGATCCCATTTGATATACTGGGATGGAATTCCTTTCTGGCTTGTACTAGCAAAAATGGTTCATCTGATATCTCATAAAAATGCTGAAATTACTACTTGTGGTTACTTTTTTTTTTTTTTTTACATTTAACCTCACATCATCTGAAATCAATTCACAGGTCTGGCAATCCTTGCAACCCAAAGAATTTAGCAGTCTCTACACAAAGCTAATCATACTGTGCTAAACCACATTGTTATATAAGATGATGACAATGATCCTGTTTATTCAACATTGATTCATAGTATCCCTTGTTTTTTATATCATCCCATGTTGTTTTTATAGCATTCCTTTTAATTTGTACCTCCTCAACTATTTGTTTTACAAACACAATGCAAAATCTTTCAACATCAAAATAATCTTAAACCAGTATCCAAAGAAGCATGGCCTACTCGTTTTAATACAAACACTTAGTACTACTAGTGTTAAAATACAATTCTCATTTGCTGTATCTCATTCATTCTGTCTCAACCTCATAATCAGAACCTGTGTAGCTATAAATCCATGGCCTGAATATTGTATTCCATGTATCTATAGAAAAGGAGTATGTCCGTGAAAACTCAAGAGAAATAAAACTTGTCAATTTTAAAGTGCCAAAGAGGACTCTTCGTTGTTTTTACTAACTTTGCATGTTCAAACGGTGTTTTAAGGCTTGTGTTTCTTGAACATTGGTGCCTGTGCCAGATGGCAAACCTTTTTTTTTTTAACAACTGAAGAGTCTTCCTGAAACAGTTTGTAATGTAGCATGGAGAAGTTCCAATGCAATGAAAATAAATTAAAAAAATCTAAATGTCGTTCAGGCTCTTCTAACATAACTCTTCTGAGGGTATGACTGCACAAGCAGAAGAGTGTGAATAGATCCATTGTGAAATCACACCTGGCAAGTTGGGATTCTCTGGTTATTCTGCTTCAGTTGACCACTCAGGAATCAGCAGAGAGAGGGGATGAATTTGCCAATCAGCACTTGTTAGCACCTTGTTAAGGCAGTTCTGTTGCACCTGTACAGGTTTGCATAAGGCACAGTTACAGTAGAGCTATATTAACAAGCTGCACACAAGGAGTGGCTGCCAATTTCTTCCACTCTGCTGATTTCCTCCCCCACTCCTCCCCTCTTTTTTTTAGCCTCCTAAGTACTCTACTGTAGTAGTGCTGATGCCAAGTCTTTTTAAAAAATGGTTTGGAAACCAAGAGTGCTTGGTTGAGGGGAATGGACATCAGTGTACCTTCTACTTCCTTACTACCTCTCCTTGAACTAGGCAGCTGGGAGAGCCAGCTTCTAGTTGCCCATTGCATCAGTTCAAGCAATCAAACCACTTGAACAAATGCAAATACATTTTTATTTAGAAAGTGGAAGCCCCAGCAGGGGAAAAAAAACAGTACAGATTGATGTGTGTGTGTGTGTGCATGCATGTAAGTGTAAATGCTGGTTTGCATTGACTTGCATGTTGTTTAGTCAATGAAAAATAACACAAATCTGACTATCCCAAACCCAGAACATTTCTCACAATTTTTGTTGCTGTAGTTGATCCCGATTCTATTTTCCAAGTTCCAAATGTCATTATGGTCTGTACAATTACTAAATGACCAGTTGAAACTTCTGCTTTTCATCAAAAATGGGAAACATTACTCATTTGAAGGATAACTCCTGGAACATCTTGGCCGACATAGCCTGTGTTGCCCTTGTTCTCCAAGAAAGCAACATTTCCCAGCTCTGCTGTTCATATCATCACTGTACAGTTCATTTTGTGTAACTTTGTGGTGACTCTCATAGACTTAGCTTTTAAATCATGGCACTTTAAATGACCCATTGTAAATGTTAGACAGTTAGCTCTGGACATTATAACAAGAACCTACTGTTTGCATCAAGGAAAACATGTATTTCTGCTTCATATAGCTATTTGAAAGGAGCAAAATGTTTGTGTTACAGAAGGAGGGAGGTGCTGTCTGCTGTCACTTTACAGAGTGATCAGGCTTCCCTTAGCATCTGCTCATGGCAGACCCGATTACTGGACATCTTCTGTCCCCAACTCCTAGCAGCTGCAGTGAAGCTCTCTGCCGACTCTTTCATACCATGAAACATCAGGTAACTGAGGACACATAAACCCTTTAATCTAGACAAATGGAAGGCAATTACTTACTGCCCACCTGCAAGCTGTCTTGCACTTAAAAAAAGAAGCCAAGATTCAGTTAATTAGACTTAAAATTAAACGGTGTCTCTCACTTTAGTTTCTCTGTATACAGAGACACTATTAAGAGGGATTTCAATCTAGAATTTGCTTGTCCATGCTGCTCCCATTCTTTATATTCTCTCAGCTGCCTGTCTGTTCTATCCACACTGAAATTTTCACCAGGAAAGCAGTGGAGGTAAAAAACAGAACTAAGATAAAAGGATGCAGTCTAAGATGATCCGGATCCTCATTATCTCCCCGAATTGCTTCAGCTGCACACACACATACACCCAACATACAGGAAGAGATTACAGGTTTAATGAAGAGATTTAGTTCAGAGGAAGTTTATTTGAGGGGAGGCCATTTGCAGTGAGGTAAGACATGACAGAAGGCAACTCCTTCATACCTGCTGTTTGGAACTCCAGCCCAACATGCTTCCAATGGCCACCTCTCCCTCTTTCTCTGTTATGCATCTGAGAAAGAAATTATCTATTTTTCTGACAGAAGGCTACAGAGGTGACCTCAAGCCATTAAGAGCTGAGTGGAGTTCTACAATACACATCCCAGTGCTATAGGTTCTATCTAAACATACTTACATTTCCTTTGACCACATAATTGGAGTCATTCCTAATGTCTCTTGCAAGGCCAAAGTCACAGATTTTTGTGATCCGACCATGAGTAAGCAGTATGTTCCTTGCTGCCAGGTCTCTATGAATACACTGAATGGGTATTCAACAACAAATATGTACACGTCACATAAGCAACACAAACAATATTCTGCATTACAGCCAGTCTATTACATCTTCACGTATGTCTTTTAAAAAATTATTTAATGCATTTATATCCTTCTCTTCATCAGAAAAGCTTACAATTCAGTAAAAAGCCTGCCAAAAGTTTTATTCCCTCACCAAAACAAACAACCCTCAAAACAAAACAAAAACAGTTTGAAAGGAAAATAGAACTGTGGGTCGGTGGGAACTACAAAAACCAATTCACCATTTCTTAGTTACATGGTTTGTATAACAAGCAGCTGCGATCCTGATGCAGTGCTGATCCACAGGTTGATATTTTTTTTTAAATGAATACATGGAATGGCAACTTAGTCTTAAATATTTTGACCAGTATTTATACCAAAATGATACTTGAAGGATGAGAGAATCAGGAGACAGGATGGAGAAAGGACAGATTGTGCCATGACTCCCCCAAGGTTAAAAACAGGAGGATTTTAGCTTGTTTTATCTTATGAGTTTCTGTTCTAATGCAGTTCAACTAAAATAGTAGTATGAGATTGTTTCTCTTTCCCATTCCTTAGAAAAAGGCTCCACAGAAATCAATGGGAGTGACTGATTTTAAAACATTATCTACAGGAGTTGAAAGCATCAACTCAATTTCGAATGCTTTGGCAAAATACCAATGACCCAATTTTGGTCAGGCCTGTTTCCCTGATGAAACGGCCATCCTAAGACATGACGTTATCATATCCCCTCTCACCTAGCATTTTGTATGGGGAAAGTATGGCTCTGGGCAGAAGAGCTCATCTGATTCCCCATCCATCTGCAATAACTTCCTACTTCCCAAGGAGAGATACACCCGCCATGCAAGAACTGGCGCCATGTAAGAATCGGTGCATATATTCCCAACTTCGTAGAGCACAGGGGTAGGAGACAAGATGCAACCCACAATCACTCAGCACTGAAGATATAAATAATTTAACATTGCTTTGGATGAAAAAATAATTCTCTTCCAAGTCCCCAACTTACATTTTTAGAGGAAAGGAAGTTCATCCCCTTTGCCACTTGATACGAAAAACTTAATAGATCTTCAATGTCCAGAGCCAGTTCATCATCTTCTAAGATGGCAATGGTAACATCCTGATTAGCAAATGATCCTAAAAGCAATCCATGTGGGAATAATACATACATGGATTAATTATGGCCATTTGGGAAGACAGCAGAATTTCTATTAACAGAGCATGACACTGAATTAACACAGAAATACTACTCAAACATATCATCTGCTATCAAAACATGAAGTAATTGTGAACCTCCTATCTAAATGCACTCACTCAATGGAAAACTGTAATATCATTTGCACCTTCAGTGTAGATTGTTAAAGTTCTGTTAAAGCTGAAATTGTTTTTTAATTAACCATCTCTTGACCGGAGTGTACAATGTCAAAACAAAAGCTTCTCTCCCTTCCTTGCTGCCTGCTTACCTGTCCTTCCTGGACCTTTTTTGGCAGGTTTGGTGTGGACAATCTGAGAAACTCCTGGTTTCATGTCCATATATTCATTGGTGGCATCACTACAGGAAAAAAGAAGGAACCATGTGGTTATTTAATGTATAGGACACATTTGTTAACCCAAACAATAGCCAACTTTTACAAAGAAGTCACTTGGAAAACATAAAATGCTCCAAATACTAAATAATGTAATGTTAAAACAACAAGTGTCAAATCCTACTGGTAGGCCCAAATAGAGTACCTATTTAATCAATGGTTGAACAGCTATTCCCAAACTTGTGATCCAACACATCAACATTTAACATAAATCCCACTGATTCAATGAGTTTCCTCTATTTGGGACCATGAATTGGATCCATAGGATTTAGGCTAAGATTTCTGCAGATTGTGATGTAATTCAATTAGTGAACTGAGGGGAGGACACACAACTCAGTGACTGAGAATCATTAAGACTGAATCCTGTCATTTGTAATGGGTGGCATCTGCTAGAATTACTCATGGGCTCATACTGTTCTCCTTCCTCCTCCAGCATATCTAAGGGGAAACTGGAAGCTTTCATTTCTCTTTTTGATTGACCCCAGTTTGTTGAAACAAGCCATTATTATAACTGTAGCTAAAATTAACTTGAATTTCTTAGGTTCAGATGACACCATAGGCTGTAGTGCCCAGCTCTCCCTAACGAGCGCTTAGCACTCGGTCAGAGAGTTCGACAGGCCACTTACCTACCACCTTTGCGCTGAGGCAAGTCCCAAGACCTTAGCAGTGCGTAGCGTAAGCCCCTTGAACAAGTCTGACCTTAAAAGACCACTTTACTTTTACCCAGTACTTTGCAAGTACAGACACATGGGATTTGTGATTCCTTAGAACTCACAACAGCTCAGTTAGGTAGGACTCTTAGATAGCTAGTTTGTGGCCCTCTCCACCTCCTGGATTTAGCAAGACCCTGCTGTTCAAGAGACCAGTCCTTTTGTAAGAATTTTTATAATTAATTTTTATTAGAAAAATAGAGTTTCATAGAATCAGTTTATATTGCTCAAGCTTTAGCATAAGGAACATATTCAAAGATCATTACAGTTAAATAAAATAACTAATCCCCATTAAAATAATAAACACTACTAAGCTGGGCTAAGGTGGGCTAGCCCCACCTCCTTCTTTCTCTTCAATTACATTCTCTCTCCTTCAAGCCACATGCTCAAACCATCAAGTTCTTTCTCTCTCCCATCATCGTGGAATAGAACTTCTGAACCCCTTTCACATAACCCATCGTCCATTTTCTACATTCTCTAACTCCTCCCTTCTTTTTGACACTTGATGTCTGTTAACCAATTAGCCTCGAGGGGCTGTAACACCTTCCTCCTCCCTCAATTCCCATGAAAGTCCAGGTGTTTTATCTCTTCTCCAATTAGCTCGGAATGTTGAGTCTTTCAGGGGCTCCTCGGTTCAGCCTTCAGTTTTATCTCGAACCACACTGTACCGATCTTCAGAAAAACACTCTCATAGCACTTAGAAACACATTCCAAGGTCTCTCAAATCATCTTCACACAGAACCTGTCTGACTCCATCTTACATTTCTCTGACTACATATCCCATACTGCTTCAACTCCATGACAGTGGTCAATCACATCAAAGTGAAAATTTCCAAACCCTTCATGTAAGCAAGTGTTTGAGCATGTTTAGGGAGACTAGGTTTGTCCTAACATGGTAAATAACGGTTTATAATGATGTTTGAATGGAGCCAGTGTGTCAGGGCTGCAATCTTCAGAATGCCCAGTGTGGGTTCTCAAATGACTACATGGTCCTCTGTACACAAAGCTATATGTTGACACAGAAAAGATTATGTCAAGGAGAAGGGTTCCAACTTAATCTTCTTCATGACATATGAGTTCGATATATAAAGATAATTTTTGTATATGAAGAAATATTCTATCATGTGTGCCATCACCAGCAATCTGATACATTACAGGGTAAATAGAGTTTACCAACCTTCACAAGGCCTTACTTTGGGTGGCTTGAATGAATTTTCTACTTCATTTTGTAGCACTCTAGACAAAACTAGCAAACCTAGGAAGTTCTAACCCAATGGTTCTCAGACTTGGGCCCCAACTGTTCTCTACATCTCCCAGAAATTGGCTAGGGCAAGAAAATTTAGATCACAAGTTTGAGAATAACTATTCTAACCATTGTTGTTGGCTCCAAGCATTTAACTCTTGCTGAATATGAGGGGCAGGAGCTGATGTTGTCACCTTGTAGGTAAAAGGACCTGCACTGCCTTTTTATATGTCCTGTGGGAGGGAAGTATTCAGTTCATATCTTCGGCTGTGCTGCAACTTAACAGCAGTGATAGGATGGGCCCTCACATGCCCTAAAGTATCCTGCATCCACAGCTAACAAAAAGGGAAATTCATGTTTGTGAGCTCCGCCTCATTAATCTAAATTTCTGAGTATCGCAATATGTGCCAAGTGTCAAGCTGGAAGGAGTGTCAAGCTGCAAGAAGATGTCTTGACTGTGTGATTCCTAAATAAAGTTATAATCGTTTAAAAACTGCAATTACCATATCTGTGTTTTCATCTTTTCCCCCCCAGGGAACAACCGCTGACAGTCTGGGTTGACAAATACACAGACCGCTGTCTGGTGCTTTGTATAAAGCAGTGTTTAAAGATCAAATCAATGGGAGATTTAAAGACTCAGCCTAAAGCCTTTGTGGAATGATTAGAGCTCTTGTATAAAAGAAAGCCAGAATGGTGTGACAGATAGAGAGCGAGAGATATAGCATCTAGAATTCATATGAAAGCTTGCTGAAGAGCCTATCCTTCAGTCCAAACTACTTTATAAGGTGAAGGAAAAAACAAGACAGCCGTCCATGTACCACCTTCAAGTCCTCAGAGGAAAAAGAGAAATAGAAATAAGATGAACGTTTTGCCCTCACAGGATCGGTACAGGACTATTGAAAGGAGCACCACAGAAATAATGCACTGTGATTCTTTGAACATGACTGCAAGTATTGGCACCACATCCTTACTACATGTGTTCTTTCTGATGGAGGAGGTTCTTGTAAACAGCAGTTTCTTCATGCTTTGGGCAAATGAAGGAATCACGTTTTCTTCTCAGAAAATTCAAAAGGTCACCATAGCAGCAGTATTCTGTGATGACCAAAGTGGGACCTGCAGGGGTAAAGGAAGTTGGAAACTACGTTTTGTATTCTGGCCCAGACATTTAAAAAAATGCTTCTCTGGCTACATGCACAAAAAGCAGACCATTTAAAATCACACTACAGAGCAGTGTTGCAGCTGGAAAAGTGAGGGTGAAATTACGTCAGCAAAATCTCTATTCAGAAATTGGGCCTTATTTCCAATTAAAACAATGTCATTCCTAATTAATTACTTCCACACGTCAATAGTACTGCAGTGCTAAACACTCTCACACAAATTAAACAAGTCTTGTGAAAATGGTGCAAACCAGACTCATTTGTTTTATTCTGGAGCCTTCCGGAAGGAAGTTATCTGTTCCAAATACAAGCTTCTAACATAAATCCATTTGATTCACTTCTGTTTACAGTAGGACTTCACATTGTTACAGTGACATTTTGGAAATAATATAAAATACTATGGTCTTCAGCATAATGGGAAAGGAAAAGAACCATTCAGACAGAACCAGCCAACAGAAAACTAGATGCCCCAGACTTTAAAAAACAAAAAGGGAGATGGCAGATAGGCTCAGGTTTAGAGATGGGCATGAATCTGGATTGTTGTTGTGGGTATTTCAGGCTGTCTGGCCGTGTTCTGGAGGATTTTCTTCCGAACATTTCGCCAGTCTCTGTGGCTGGCATCTTCAGAGGACTATTGTCCTCTGAAGATGCTGGCCACAGAGAGTGGCGAAATGTTAGGAAGAAAAACCTCCAGAACACGGCCAATCAGCCTGAAAAACCCACAACAACCATCAGATCCCAGCCGTGAAAGCCTTCGAGAACACAATGAATCTGGATTGTTGGATTGTGCTGGACTGTCATAGTGGCACCACAGGTGCCGCACAGTCCCATCCCTCACCCCACCCAGCTGGATTCCCCCACTCACCCGATGGCACACACTCCACTCCTCCTCCTCTTCAGTCATTTCACCAGTCACAGCAGGACCACAGACTTCCCTCTTCTGCCTCCTCCAGCAGCAGCCCACTCAAAGGCGGCACTGTAGCAATCCCGGCCCTGCCTTCTTGTCTGAGTGGGCAGCTGCTGGAGGAGGCAGAGAAGGAAAGTCTGTGCTCCTGCTGCAACTAGTGAAATGACTGAAGAGGAGGAGAAGCAGAGTTTACATCAGGTGGTGAGTGGGGGAATCCAGCCAGGGGGATGGGGGATAGGACTATGCTGCACCTGTGATGCTGGTACAACAGTCCAACATGATCCAATGATCTGAATTAATGCCCATCTCTACTCAAGTTGCCTGTGGTAATAATGTTTTTATATTTAAAAATGTGCTTTCTAAATGACTGCTGCCTGTGAGCAATTTGAATATTTAATAGTACTGTCTTGGATCTCAATTATAAGATCTGGGACCAGTGCTACTCTGCTATCTTATCTGGCTAGTTCCCCATTATGAACACACACAGATGCACTCTTTAATTACTTGACTTCCTCTGACAGCAAAAAATACACTGGTTTATATTGGTGCAGGGATAGGGGAGAGGTATATTTGTCAAATGCTCAGGTGATCTGACTAGGCAAAGAGGTATGGATTGTTCAATCAGCATTACAACTGGTATCTGTAAAAAGCTTTTGCAGTACGGAGTGCTCCTGCTGAAGTTGTGGCCAGCCCGATGACTGTTCCTTTCTTCATGCTTCAGCACACAGTCCAGGTTTCCTATCTTCTCCCAGCACAAAAACCACAAACACTTCAAATAACATTCTGTGCTGCTGAACAGTCCCAGTCTTCTTTGGGTTCCCCACAAACCTCAGGAAACCTTTTTTGGGTACTGACAATGCCCAGAATCTCTCAGCTAGCATGCCAGCCACTTGAGGGATTCCAGGAGCAGTGTTTTGGCTTGAAAAGTGAGGGTGAAATTACATCAACAGCATTTCTGTTCAAAAGTTGGACCTTGCTTCCAGTTAAAATGATGTTATTTCAAAATGGGTAAAATTCCCAACCTCAGGTTTCCCTATCCTTAGCAAGGGTTTTCTCCTGAAGTTTTTTCATTTAACAAAACTTCTGCAAAGCATGGGATTTCCCTAAGCCTGCTTACAATACAGTGCCCCCCTTGTATGTGGATGATGGTGCTGATTTGCTTACAGAAGGATCAACCGACTGATCAGTAGTTAACTATCAATACACAGGATTGTTCAAGTTCAATATGGTACTCATTTGCATCAGGGCCAGCAAATCTTTCCAATGTGTTGAGTTGGTGTTGAAGCAGCCAATGGGAAACAGAGCCTGCCTTTCCCTTACACAGTTAAAAGCAGACATGTGGTCATGACCTCCTTTCTACGTAGACACTCTGTGAGGAAAAATCACCAGCTTTTCTTTGAAGTGGCAAAAAACCAAGGAATTTGCAAAAAAAAAAAAACACAAAAAAACCCTTCATACCTCCAACAGTACAGGCTCCAAGCAGGTTCACAATGTTGATATGGTTGCCAAGGTAACTAAGCACTTTCAGTTCTGACATCAAGGCTTCCTTCTCAGTAAAATGGGCACTGGCTAGAGAGAAAGGTGTGGCTCAGCAAATCAGCAAGCAGAAAGCAAATGGCAAACTAGCATACTTCTCATAGGAATTCCTTCCTCCAACCTACACTAGTCAAAGTTCTTCTTTCAAGGAGCCCCTGCTCAAGCTATATTTGTGGCTTCTTCTGTATGCCAAAGAACAGTTCCTTACTTGTGAACCTTATTTATTTATTAAGGCTCCAAAGCAGTTACAAAAATTGCAGCTTCAGTATGATACATTATGAGGAGGATGGCATATTCTGATAAAGTATTGTTAGGGTTCTGACACATACAATATGTCATTTTATTTCTCCGGCAGTGCTCCCTGATTTTAGAATGCATTGAGAGCTGTGATCTTTCCCATTCTATTGCTTTTAAGATGTACACATGTATTTTTCATTATGACCTTGTTAAAACTGTTTTGATACTATAATGATTTTAAGGGTTCGATGGTCTAAATTATATTTAGTGATAACTGCTACACCGCTTGAACTCAATTTTTCAGTGAAAAGGTAGGATAAAATGTAATCCCAGATAAAATAATAAAATCTTACAGTCTCATACTGTGTTTCTTACTTTGGAACACTTTATATGGCAAACCTGCTCAAACTCTCCTCAGAAATGAGGTGGATGGCTAAGGGGGAAAATAGGCCTTGTGACGGTAATTGACTTCACTAACTCACCAAGCAGACTTTCCAGGTTCATTCTCTGTTGGTCAGCATTAAGCTAGTTATGTTATGGAAGAATTTGCTGTCGAAGATGTAGAGGAGTGATGCTTTTTAATGTATGTTTTAGATAGTTGCAAACTATTGCTGTTTCATTGTATGGTTTTCTATTTTGGTCCACATATTGCTTTTGGAGCCCTCTGAGCAAGAGGACAGACAGTAAAGAAAATAAATGGCATAAACTGAAAGTACTGGAACTTACGTTTGAGCATTTTTACAGCTACTCGTATTGCCCCATCAGGTTTGAAGAGACCATAGGCAGTTGCTTCAACAACTTTCCCAAAAGCTCCAGCTCCTAGAGTCTTACCTACAAGATTTCCAGAGAGCATAAAAAAAAGTTCAAAAGTTCAACACAATGCATTAGCAATCCACTGAACTAATCATAATATACAGAACAATCTTATCTATTTTGACATCTTTGATTAAACACAAGGAAAGGTGATGGCAAGATCCAGAAACAGTGTCCAGGAAATCTAAGGGATCATCTCTAAATTATCCCATGAAATGGAAAAGGAGTAGGAAAAGCTATGCCACTTTCTGATAAACACAATCTCCAGCACAACCAACACTGTTATTTTAGTCCCCAAACTACTGCCTGTGGCAGGCAGAAAGATACAAGCAAGGCTTGGAAAATTACTTTTTTCGACTACAACTTGCAGAACTGAGTTTTGAAAGCTCAGGAAATGGACCACATGGAGGACCAGCCTGTGGAAACCACAGTACCCAGTGTGCTGGACTCGGCAATTACTGTCCTTGCTTAAGCTTGCTCTGCCGACCTTTGTTTTAAAGGGTAATGAGTTTCTTAAACTACCTGCACAAAAATTAGCATTCTTACACTTTTTTCCCCAATGGCCAACACAATTCTGATGGCATACCACTCTAGGAATCTGCTTACTTTTAATTGCCAGCAAAATCAAATGAGTACAAACTAACCAAAACATAGCTGGTTTCTTGGAAACTCCCATTTGTCATCATAAGGAAGCTGTGTTGGGTCTATGTAAACATAGTTGTTCCCATTTATTTCATCCACTACCTTCCACTGGACCTCATATTTGGGCTTCTGGAAAATAGTTGCGAACATTGTGAGAACTTGGACTATGAATATTAGGCACATAAACAGCTGATGGACACACTAGCTATATACTGTCCTTACCTGGAGATATTTGTACATAAGCACAATGACTGTAATGCACATCAGTCCTGCTGCGACTCCAAAGCCAATTAACAAAGGAGTGAAAAGGGTATGGGTGCTGACTTGTTCTAGAAAGAGACACAAAAAAAGAACCTGGCTCAAGATCAGAACAAAGAAAATTAGAACATGAATCTGACCCTTGGCTCTTTCCAATGCTGGACACAGTAACTCAAAGGGATTACCCAAGTGTTGATTTACCATTCAGCAGTTGATTCAGAGTGTGTGTGCTCTGGTTGGGACTAACAATAGTGTACTCACCAATACCTGTCAGCAGAAAGAAATACCGTATCATTTTAAAATGCATCTTAATGTGCTTTTGTTGACATATTGGAACACAATTTTCAGGTTAAGATGTAGAAAATTAGTGCAAAATCCTGTGTTAAACTATTGTAAACTATTGTCTATTATCAACATTCTCTCCTAGTCATGGGGATACATATAAATATTGGACATGTATTTGCACTCCTGTGTCTGAGGAAGTAAATTTTGATAAGCTCTCACCAAAATTTTAATAAGGTCACACCAAAATAAAACTCTTAGTCTTTAAAGTGTTACAATGGCCAAACCCCTGTTGCTTAGCATAGTAAATCACACTAGACTAGGCTGACTGAATCAGTGGGGATTTGGTTAGTCAACTCTTCCAGTAGTTCCACTGATTCAAACGGGCCAATTCTAAGTGCAATTAATTACTCTGCAATTCAGATCTGTCTACTCTAATTGTCACTTAACTCAGCATAGTAAGTTGCAGTTACAGTTGGTCTATTTAAACCAATGGCTCATATGGAGGAGTTGACTCATCAAATCCCTATTGATTCAATGGGCGTACTCTAGTGGGATTTACTATGCGAAGCAATTTTGGAATGTGGATGAATTATTTTATCCTTTCCTTTTGCCAATTTAACAAGAAGGAAGCAGATCTTTGTGTAGTCAATAGGGTCTACTTGATAAAAATAATGATGAAAGTAACATAAGAGGTACAGTTGCACTGTAACTGTGAAATAAAGTTAGCCCTTCTTTTGTTACACTGTAACAAATATTCTGTCATTAATCGAAAAAAGAATGAATTTGTTATCTCAAAATAGTTAACCCCAACCTTTGGAATAGAGAAGATAAAGTTATTATGAAGAAGAAAAATACATTTATTTATTTATTCATTGATAGCCCCAGAATGGAACATGGTGCTTTGTGGTAAAAGGCAAAAGCTATTCATTGTAGCAAAGAGTTTACAGTATTATAAGCAGAATATACATTATACAATATACAAAGACCATTCTGTTTGTTACCTTTAACTTCAATGTTGAAAAAAGCTGTCCGCTTGTCAATGGCATTGGAAGCCTCACATGTGATTGTGCCATTGTTTTTAAACATGCTGGCATCAATGGTGCTTTCAACAACTATCTTTCCAAAGGTAGGAAAGGGTGACCCATTATGGCTGGTTCTCACATCCACTGGATAAATGTTTTGTGAATCTGAACATCTGGAAGAAACAATTCACTTGGATAAAATAACCTGGCCAACTGACTATATACATAGTGTGTGTACATTTTCTATAACAATATATATTTTGTGCCAACATATTGACTGTGTTTGCACAGAATAAGGATTCTGAAGAATCCTCGATTATCATTCATTCAGACATACTGCTGCACACTGCCCAATAGCTTTTGTCTGGCTCTGTCCATCAGCAGAAGGGCTTAAAGTAAGTAGGAACTCACCAGCAAGAAAAAAGCTCAGTGTTACATATAAACTTAGCTTCTGCCTACTCCCAACTTTGGCAGGAATCATAATCCAGTTTCAAATCCTGTTTTCAAACTTCAGATTGTAGAGGAGTAACAAACCAGGCTGTATATTGTCTCCCTGCTTATTTAACTTATATGCAGAATACATCATGCGAAAGGCTGGACTGGATGAATCCCAAGCCGGAATTAAGATTGCCGGAAGAAATATCAACAACCTCAGATATGCAGATGATACCACTCTGATGGCAGAAAGTGAGGAGGAATTAAAGAACCTCTTAATGAGGGTGAAAGAGGAGAGCGCCAAAAATGGTCTGAAGCTCAACATCAAAAAAACAAAGATCATGGCCACTGGTCCCATCACCTCCTGGCAAATAGAAGGGGAAGATATGGAGGCAGTGACAGATTTTACTTTCTTGGGCTCCATGATCACTGCAGATGGTGACAGCAGCCACGAAATTAAAAGATGCCTGATTCTTGGGAGGAAAGTGATGACAAACCTAAACAGCATCTTAAAAAGCAGAGACATCACCTTGCCAACAAAAGTCCGCATAGTCAAAGCTATGGTTTTTCCTGTAGTGATGTATGGAAGCGAGAGCTGGACCATAAACAAAGCTGACCGCCGAAGAATTGATGCTTTTGAATTGTGGTGCGGGAGGAGGCTCTTGAGAGTCCCCTGGACTGCAAGGAGAACAAACCTATCCATTCTAAAGGAAATCAACCCTGAGTGCTCACTGGAAGGACAGATCCTGAAGCTGAGGCTCCAATACTTTGGCCATCTCATGAGAAGAGAAGACTCCCTGGAAAAGACCCTGATGTTGGGAAAGTGTGAAGGCAAGAGGAGAAGGGTACAACAGAGGATGAGATGGCTGGACAGTGTCATCGAAGCTACCAACATGACTTTGACCAAACTCCGGGAGGCAGTGGAAGACAGGAGGGCTTGGCGTGCTCTGGTCCATGGGGTCACGAAGAGTCGGACATGACTTAACGACTAAACAACAACAACAAACCAGAAATCCTGATGAGGATGTACTTGCTGAAGCCATTCCTGCTGGCCAAAAGAACCAAATAGCAATGATCAGACAGCCTATACCAGCATATGTGATAAGGAACAATAAGCCAGGGAGGTCTGAAAATCAGTGGCCAGGATCCTGTTTGTATATGCAGTGTAAACCAGAAATCACACAAACAGTATGTGTAGTCTGGCTGTCTGCCTACCCATTGCACAAGGAGCAACACACTTAATCAACTCATACAATTAGGGACAGAATGGAACTTTCCCAGACTTGGACAAAATATTTTTGGACTATAACTTCCAGCACCAATTCCCTTGCTAGCATTGGTCTAAAAGGTAACTTTTCCAAAAGGTGACTGTTCCTGATGTTGGCCACCCTAGAAAACATTGTTAAAAGCTCTTTCTTCTCTTTCTCATTATATATTGCAATGCTGCAATTTAAAATCCCTTTAGGATGAAGCATACATACTGATTTGAGAAATGCTGCCATTGTTGATGACAAATGCGTATTTCAGGAGAAAACCAAGGGAAAAATAAGTATTGAAAAATGATTCACAAAGAATTGTATTATCTGCTACCAATAATGCTAAGAACGCTGTCAAAATAAGCAAGTATTTTATAATCCTGTTTGCAAATCCTTTACCTGCACTGGAAGTACATACAATCTTCTTAGAAACTTGGTAATTACCTTTGTAGTTAATTCTTTTCTTTGCTCCAAGCTTACAAGACACATTTACCATATAATCTACTGTGTGTAAATGGAAATCTAATTACACTGTGTCCTGGAAAATTGTGTTATTACATGATAAATCCCAAAGATAATAGCCATACACAGAACCTATTTTGTAATTGTCATTCTACAGGGTTAAATAATTAGAGCCAAGGATAGCCCAATCATAAGTGGGTGCAAGTCCTCCAAAGACTGATTTGGCCCTTAATGTGAGTCAGAAATTACAGTGACTCCTTCAAGTACAAGAAGCAAAGCACATAATGTTCTGTAAAAAAATAAAGTGAGTTGTGAGTGCTAGCAAGGGAAGACCTCCTGGATTGACCACCAAGGGGAAAATGGGAATTAAGGTTGTTTAATTTAACCCCTCCTAGCCATATGTCTTTGTGCACATATTATGCACATGAGCATTCACACCCACATTCCAACACACTCACAGAATGAGTGGGAATGGCAGCATTCCTGTTGGCCCATACCTGATGCTCTTTCTGGCCTGCTTTTCCAGTGGTGCTGTTTGCAGAGCTAGTTTGATGCACTATTCAAGCATAGCTGTACATATCTTTGCAGCTGTGCATGGCTGGCACATAACTGCTGTGACAACAGAACTAGGCAACAGGCTACTTGAAGGGATTGGAGAAGGGGGCAATGCCCCCTCACCTTTCGTGCTACTAATCTCTCCAGTGACCATTAGAGGAAACCAATTACTTTTCTTGATCTATTTTGCAGAGCCCAATGGGTATGTTATGTTTAAACCACAGCATTCCAAAACATTCTTTTAGAATACCTAGAGTCCCTCAACTGGCAAGACCACCAGTGAATCTCACTTATGAGCAAGGCTGATGCTGGCTGAGGAATTCTGTAGCTACAATAACATGAAAACAAAAGTACACCCCCTTTGAATTCTGTGGTTTTATGTATCAGAACATAATAAAAATCATCTGGTTTTTAGCAGGTCTGAAAATTAGGCAAATACAACCTCAGATGAACAACAACACATGACATATTACACCGGGTCATGATTTATTTTACAAAAATAAAGCCAAAACGGAGGAAGTATGTATGATAAACACCTTTTTCTTTTGCTTCCATAGGAATTAAGAGGCTAAGGAGCAGCCAGGTGCTGCTAACCAAATGCCCTTGAGTAATTGATCTTCAGCAAGTGTGTCCACCTCTATAAAAGCCAAAGTTTTATCAGTCTGCTGGTCTGGAGCATTCAGGTGTATGTTAACAGAGTACTAAGGAGGAAACACATCAGCAATGATAATAAAAAAGCAATTGTTGCTGCCCATTAATCTGGGAAGGGTTAGAAGGCCATTTCCAAACAATGTAAAGTCAATCATTCTACAGTGAGGAAGATAATTCACAAGTGGGAAACAAGTGTTGCCAGTCTTCCCATCTTCCCAGGAGTGGATGTCCAAAGTAAATCCACCCCAAGGTCGGACTGTGCAATGCTCAGAGAAATTGAAAAAACAACAACAACCTCAAAACAAAGCAAAACCCAAGAGTTACATCTCAGATACTACAGGCCTCAGTTATGTGAAATGTTAAAGTCATGACAGTACAATTAGAAAAAGACTGAAGAAATATGGTTTGTTTGAAAGAGTTGCCAGGAAAAAAGGCTCTTCTCTCCAAAAAGAACATGGCAGCATGGCTTAGGTTTGCAAAGTTGCATCTGGACAAACCACAAGAGTTCTGAAACAATGTCCTTTGGACAGACAAGACCAAAGTGGAGATGTCTGCCCATAGTGCACAGTGCCAGGTTTGGTGAAAACCAAACACAGCACATCAGCACAAACACCTCACACCAACCTTCGAGCACAGTGGTGGAGGGGTGATGATTTGGGCTTGTTTTGCAGACACAGGACCTGGGGACCATGCAGTCACTGAGTCGGCTATGAACTCCTCTGTATACTAAAGTATTCTACAGTGAGGCCATCTGTCCGACAGCTTGGCCGAAACTGGGTCATGCAACAGGACAATGATCCCAAGCACACCAGCAAATCTACAACAAAATGGCTGAAAAAGAAAAGAATCAAGGTGCTGCAATGGCCCAGTCAAAGTCCAGACCTCAACCTGATTGAAATGCTGTGGCAGGACCTTAAGACAGCTGTACATAAACAAATGCCCACAAACCTCAATGAACTGAAACAACGTTGTAAAGAAGAGAGGGCCAAAATTCCTCCACAACGATGTGAGAAACTGATAAAGTCATACAGAAAACGATTACTTCAAATTATTGCTGCTAAAGGTGGTTTTTACAAGGTATTGAATCATGTACTTGAATCATGTGGAAGGGATTGTCACTCTCGAATTGGCCTTCTCAGCCACAGTGTTCCAAGTCCTCCATACAGCGCACGTTACCATAGTCTTTTGAGACTGAAGGATGCCTAATCTAATCTAAAAAAAGAATCATGTACTTAGCATTTCACACATGGCTTCTCTGTTTTGGCTTTATTTTTGTAAAATAAATCATGACACAGTGTAATATGTCATGTGGTGTTGTTCATCGGAGGTTGTATTTACCTAATTTTCAGACCTGCTAAGGAGCAGATGATCTTTATTATGTCCTGATACATAAAATCACAGAATTCAAAGAGGGTGTACTTTCTTTTTCACCTGACTATATCATCCCATAAAAAGTTATTTTTCCAAGCTCTGATTTGAATAACTGGTGCTGATTATATGAACTGCAGGTATTTATGATCTACACTCAAGTCTTCACAGAAATGTTACTTAGTATAAAAATGTACTCAGTCTACTCAAAACTTGAAACTCAAATAAAACAATGATTCATCTACTCACCTTTGCTCAGGTCCTGGGCAAATATACCAGTTTACTGTAGGGGCAGGGTAGCCTGCAGCCACACAACGAAGCATGCCATTGCCAAGTCTCTCCGAAGTGACGATTTCTGGTTTGGCTGAAAATAAATAGGCATGATAGCTACATTCTGTGGATCTGTGTTTAATGGTATCTTTCTACTTCAATGTGTGGGGAATACACACTGCAAGTAAGGTGTCAGCCAAAGGGTGTAATCCTGTGTCCACTTGCTTGCAAGTAAGCCCTACTGAGCACTGTGGAACCTCCATCTGTGCAAACACTGCATAACAGACATGAGGACGACACTGCACACAGAAGCAGAAACCCTGATTTTCATCTTTACAATGCTTAGGTTGTCAGTGCTCACAGCATTTCATACACCTGAACCAAGGATACCCTGATAACAGCACTTGAAAGTCAGGCTTCCCTCTTTCATGGTCAGTTTGTATAATGGAACTCCATGCTGAGAGAGGTGAAGTTTGGCCTCTCCCTCCTGTCCTAGCAGCAGGCAGGGGCTTTTTTGTTGTTGTTGCCGTTGTTGTTCAGGGAGACCTTCAGCAATTATAAGCCTGAATCATAACATCTTAGCCGATGTGCCGGTCATTTCATTTCTTTTTTTCCCCTTAAGGTAAACTACTATTGGTGGCTTTAATCAAGTGATTTTAAGTCTTTTAATTTTAATAGCATTTTAATAAAATGATGAATTTTATTTTATTGCATTTTAATTTCCTATGGTTTGAACATCATTTTGTAAGCTGCCTTGTGCTCCTATTCTGGGAAAAAGGCAACAAGTCATCCATCCATCCATCCATCCATCCATCCATCCATCCATCCATCCATCCATCCATCCATCCATCCATCCATCCCTCCCTCCATCCATCCCTCCATCCCAGGCTCTCTTATTCTCCAAAAAGCTGCTAGCAAGGATCAAAAACAGAAGCAAAAAGAAGGGGGCTTCAATCCATCTCCCACCCACTGCATCCACACACTCCCCTTAGCATTGAGTAGAGTGAAGAGGATGTAAAAGGAAATTCAAAGAAATTGTCTAGCCCCTCTTTTTAAAAAGTGGTTTTCCATTAAGTCATAATAGGTGGGCATCTTGTAGCTCTTCGCATGTCTAAAATCATACCTGAACATCTCTTGCTAACTCTCTCTCTCTCTCTCTCTTGAGATGAATGTGAAAACATTTCCTACCAAGATAACTGTATGCACTGATTGGGCCTTCCCCAAGCATTTCCAATTGCCTGTTCAAGAGTTTTGTATTTTGGGGGTATGTCCTAGATGATCAATGAGAGCCAACATAGCATCATCAATAGAGTGCTGGACTGGTTCAAATCCCTATGCAGCCGTGGAAACTCACCAAGGGGTGACAGTAGTAAATCACTCCCTGAACCTCTAATATACCTCAAAAATCTATTAGGGTCAACATAAATCAGAACCATCTTGACAGCGCAGAACAATAGCATAGATGATAACTCGACTTCTAGAGTGGAATGAGGGAAGATAACCATTCTCTTGATGTGACTGGATAAAAGTTCCCATCATCTTTCACCATTTAATATGCTGGCTACGAATGATGGGCAGTTGTGGTTGAACAGCATCTGGAGGGCCACATATGAAATTAATATTAATTTCTTGTTATGCTGCTGCTGCCTCCAAGGCAATACACTTTATTACACTTAAGAAATAACAGCACTGTTGTTTTTAAAGGATTATTATCTGTGCCTAAGAAGAGACAGCAGCTATAAATAAGATTTACAGACATTTATGTTAGCTGTCTTTGAAATCTTTTCAGAAGAACAGGTACACCAAGGAAAAACTTTTGACAGACTTATCCCTAACATCCTGTAAGGATTTGTTTAATGGAGGAGTTGGACAGCTCTAACAGGAACCAAGGCAAATATAGTTTGGAAACATCCATGTGTAAGTCTTGACACTCACTGTCAGTATAAATCCTCATCTACAAAGGAAAAACTGTAAGTGGAAAAACCTAGTGTTGAGAAAAATCAGCTCTTTGGCTGTAACATGTATAGAACTGTAAGAACATGGACCATTTATATCTCTGGAGGCTGTGGATGAAGACCACTAAGTTCTGTATGCATTCTTATTTCCTCACCATCCAAATATGAAATCTGCTATAGCAGTGATGTTGAAGATGTGCCTGTCCAGATATTGTTGGACTGCCACTCCCATCATTCTTCATCACTAGTTATATCAGCTAGGGCTAGTGGGAGCTGGATTCCAATGGAATCTGAAGGCTCATGGATTGCCTACTGTGGTGCTACAAGAACTGAAAATGTTCTCTTCCTTATCTCTCTATTTGCATATAATACTTCTGTCAAAAAATCAAACCAACCAACCAACCATTTTGCAAAATTGCCCGGGCTGATTTGCATCATGAGTCAGGTGAGCACTGGAGGCAATCACCAGAAACATCCTGGTCAGGGAAAATAGTTTCAGGCAAGTTGAAAGCTGTTTTATTTATTTAACTGGCAAACAATCCTTGTCATTAACTAGTATTCTCCATTTATTGCCATAATTTGTCTGTCAAGTCACTCCGCTACCTGAGAAACAGAAGCTAATAGAAGATATGATGACACTACACCAAAAGTCCAGAGAGTTCCCGCTATTATGTATGAACTGTGTACTGGTGCAAAAAGCCCATTCATGCTGGCTTTATTATTATTATTAGTTTTATTTATATGCCGCATTTCTCCCAACAAGGGACCCAAAGCGGCTTTGTTACTCCTGTCAGTGGCAGCAATAAACAAACTAGGACTCTAGTTTTCTAAGTATCCCATGAAAATGTGGGAAGCTAGCTTGTTGCTCTCTCCACAATATAAAATCGCAAACCAAGGTTTGTTCTGGTTTCCCTTAACAATAGCTCAGAAACCTCTGTACGTTCAGAAGATGAAGCCATTTAAATCCATTCTGTCAAAACGTTTTTGTGCCACAATCATCCTAGGCAAGTCACAAGTGATGCTTCATGAACAACAAATGCCCAGTCTGCAAATCCATTTTCCTTGGTCCAAATTTTAATCAAGATGCAGGTCAAAATCCTCCACAAAGTCCTACACTGCTGTGCTCGTGGCATACTTGCTCTGACTGATTCTACCAAGATTTCAAGTATGGCTCTGGTGGTGGACTGTGTATCTGCTCTTGAGGGACCAGGCCACCTAAATATAGCCAGTCTTCAGCACTGGGGACACAATAACAGTGTAAAATGAATGTAGTCCGCTCACACCAACACAATCACAAATCTTCAAGGAATTCCAGGCAGATCACAGAATGCTGACCACAGTTTCAGTTGTCAGAGAAAGAAATCTCAAAAGAAAAAAAAGCTAGTTTTCCCCCGCCACCTTGGTATTACATCTGTCTTTTGTTTTCTGTATAATGCCCTGAACTGTGCCAGAACACACAGTGCTTTTCACATTTGCAAAATGTTTGTGGCAACTTTATCACAGAGCCTGAGTGGCTAGAAGGGAAAGGACTACACAAAGAAAAAAAGTAATAGTCCATGCCTTCAGACTGCTATCTGTAGAACAGAGTGACAATGAGATTACAGAGATGAGCCCCTCCTGACAGTCTATTCAGCATACCACATTCTGGGAATGCTGGTTTGACATAAACGTTTTGAACATGTATGAATCCCTACAGTTCTGTATTTGTATTATATTCTTGCTGAATCTCCTTACATCCTGGAGGTGAACTGTGAGAAGGATTTTTCAAACAATGCCACAAGATGAGGAAAAAAACATAAAATGACATTTCTCTGATGTATATTTCAGGCTTAAGTTGCAAGGGGTTCATTGCTACTTAGGACAGCTGGTGGGCTGGACAGAGCCCTCCTTCCCCCAGGTATTTGGGAGAGAAGGTGTGCCCCAACCATCAAATCCATCTGCGTTCCTGCTGTATTATGCACTTGACCACAGGTCCTCTAAATAGGCTGAGAGAGCCTCCCCATGGGACCTGAAGTTGCATGAAATTTGTGCAATGTTTCTCCTTATGAACTGTGTTACACAACTGTGGCATACAGATGAGTAGGGATCAATGTGGAGAATGACATGAGGACTGCAGATTTCTGAAAACATAAAGATAAAATGTAACCAGCTGCTAGACTAAATCCCAGGCTGGTAGCTGCATGTTACAGTTTGTTAACAATTAAGATTGGCTGTTTTTCATACCTCTGTCACCCCAGAACATATTCATGGCTATCCCTTAATGAGAACTCCAGCATCAGCTGTTTTCTGTAATACATATAATGTTAACCAAGCTACCCAAAAGCAACAACATTCATTTTGCTGAGGTGGACCATAATGATTCTCAGCCAACTATTGGCAGTCCTCTTTGTGGAACTGTCACTCAGTTTAAATGGAGCTTTGAACCTTATTGCCAAGATACAGATTCAACTATTTATTCATCTTGGCTTTGGAAGCAGGTTTTCAAACATGGATTTTAAACATTACAGACTGGTATGTCTTCTCAGTCGTCCTAAATTTAGAATACATTTCAAGTGTCTCATTAAGATCTGTTTTCAAGAGGGATAGCTGTGTTAGTCTGTTGCTGGAAAAGCAACCAAGAACCTTGTGGCATTTGATGAAGCGGGGCTAGGTTCACAAAAACCTGTGCAGAATAAATGTTGTAGCACATGGTGCTACAAGACTTTTTGTTGCTTTCATTGAACTCATTTCGCAAACAATCATCAATTCAGAAGTGGTGATCCAGGAGTGAAAAAGATGAACCAAGGGAGACTTTGTCATGGATCACATTTAGCTTGTGATTCACCCCAAATGTGCAACACACTGGCAGCTGAACTGTGTGTTGTCCCGGATCAGTTTGGCTCATAAAACTTGTTTCCCTTTGAGGTGGATCTTTATGATCTCCTGCCTCATCTCATGTCTTCTTCTCCTTGGGTTCCATTCTGATCATTTCTGGACCCCATCATAATTTTGGAAATTCTTTAACACATTCATACCTGCACCCAGCAGGAAGAGATGAGACACTTGTTACTGGGACCATTACTTTATTCGTGCTTAATATTATGGAGATGTGCAGTCATTCTTCAAACTAGTGTGAGACTCTAAGGAGGTAGGTGTTGCCTTACAACCATTTGGGACCCATTCTTGCCTTATATGTTAGGGCAAGCCAGACTATTCCCTGCCTGCCTCCTTCACATCTGACCCCACTTCTTTCAGATGTGAGGGTGTCATACATGACTCAGAGTGAGGGCGCCAAGATTTCCAATCAGTGATTCTACAGAGCCCATTGATCATCTTGGTTCCTCTTGTCTGCACCTGTTTCTCTTCTGCACAAGCCTGCATTAGTTAATCAAAGCTCCTTCCACAAACTGCTCCAACTACTAACCTAGCCAAGCAAACGAACAGAACAAAAACAGCAAACAAACTCACAAACAAAACACACACACACACAAAATACATCCCTTGGTGACAATATGATTCGCCAAAAATCATAGCCAAAAATTCCTATCCAACTAGATACTCTTATAATGGAAACAATATGGTGCAAGATCCCAAACAGAGACAAAAGGAAGCCGGCAAATGTGGTACAGACAGGACCCAACTAAAGGTCCAACTTTAATGAGAGCTACTTCTTGTCCTGTCAAGAGAAAATGTGGATATCTGTTTAAGGTAGGAACAGGGGTGGGTGGATTAAAGCCCATATGCTTCCTTTGATAAGGTTCTGCTTCACATCAAGAGATCTATACTTGCTGTGTATGAGATAAAAATCCTGCACTCAAGGGAAAACTCTGTTACTGATTTCATGTGCAGTTTGGCCCGTATGTGCTTTAACTTTGGCACAGAGATCCAAAAGGCTGGGCCCTGGGTTGCAGATTCTTCCCAGCACATTATAGCAAAAACACATATTGGCACCATATCTATTAGCTTCTGCTAATTAGGAGGAAAAAGATATGGGCAATAAAAGCAATGTAAACGGACTCAATGGTGCAGAAGGGATGACTATTGAGATGCAACAGTAGGAGAGTAACTTCTTTAAGCTATCTTGAAATCTATATTGACAGTAGCTCAATAGCACTTAATAAACTAATGAAATTAGACATTTAAAGCATTTAATAGCTGATTATTGACAAGAAGATGAAGCTATGCAAAACAGCTCAATGAAACGTTCAATAATTAATTTGTTGTAGCTGGAGCAGTGAGCAATATATACCCATTAGCACCTTCTTCTTCTAATTTTGGGGACAGTTAAAAACACTGGAGTGCATCCAGCCAGCTCCTGTAAGATACTCCTCAGGCATTGAGAGACACCAGGAGGGAAACATATCCACACTTGGTAGCATGAAGAATATACAGTACATGTTCACTTATCTCATTCTTCGAGATGAAAATGAATTTTTTTAAAGATTTTCTCCCTGCTGAGAAAGATTATAATAATTTTTGCTCTTTAAAAACATGCATTTTGGAACTTCTTTGGTGAAAATACTTAGTTTTCTTTGCACAAAATGCAGCAACAGCGTAAGAAGGGGGGAAGAGTTATATTTTGCACAAAATGCAAAGATTTGTGAAAACTTGCATTTTGTGCAAAATATAACTCTTCCCCCCCCCCCCCTTCTGATGCTGTTGCTGATGGGGAAGAGGGCTAGTCTTTCCTCTCTTGTGTAAGGATGAAAAATTTCACAGCAGTTGGCAATTTTTCTGGCACATGGAGAAATCCTCTTTTATTGAGGTTAAGAAAATGTATGGCTATTTGTGACATACTTAGCTAGCCTCACCTATGTTCTGATCAATTTTTATGCCACTGTCTATGCTGGCTGTGGGATTCTGACGGAGGATTCTTGATTAAAAAGTTCTAATTATTAAACCACGAGTAATGCCAGGAATGGAAGGGAAGGGAATAGAAAGAAGGGGCAGCACTCTGGAAGGTTGATATCTGAACAACAGCCTTTGGCCTTGCTCTCAGTTTGCAAACCATGTTTCAGGCATGGGACTGTAACATCTGGTATGTGCATTTTGTTTTAGACAAGTGCAATGATCTGTGATACAACAATATTGTAGGCTGCTCTTTTCTACTTACTGTTGACATAGACACTAAATGCTATAGAGGAGCTGGCGTCTGAATTGGACACAAAAAATGTGTAAACACCTCCTTCTGTTCCTTTCAGGCGAGTAAGATGAAGCTCACTAGAATATCTGCAGGAGGAGGAAGAAATGCAATTTTACTACTCATGTTACTCTTCACGGTACCAACAGAAAGGCCAATTGGTATCACAGGGTGTTAGTGAAATTATATTGATTATTCAGACAACAATCCTTACACTTTGTTGCACTGAAGACCATGATTGGGGGCTGTATCGTTCTTTCAAAAAGCCACACTTTGCTACATTACAGCCACTACATGGAAGGCTGTTCAAGAGTGCCTGAATCAACATGCTATTCCTTTTATGTACTGATGCAGTTTTGTGACAGCAGAGAGCACAAGCGTCAGTATCAGTCAACAGAACTGCAAGAGTATGAGTCTCAGCAATTTAATGCAATGGTAAGAACACTGGGCATTAAGTAGGTTCACACTGTAAAATTTAAGGTCCACAAAGCACAGCAGTCACTGGCTGAAATTTTGTTCCATATGTTATGCTGGCTGATTATGTCATTTTTGAGAAATAAATCATTTCTAATTTCTCTCCTAAAGGTCCCAGGACTCCCCTGAAACTCCCTTCATGGTAGGGAACACATGTAGGCTGCAGGATGGGAGGGGGGACTCTTTTAATTAGAGAGGAGCCTTGTGGTGCAGTGGTTAAATTGCAGCACAACAGTCAAAACTCTGCTCAGTCCTGAAGGGCTTGGGTAGCTGGCTCAAGGTTGACTCAGCCTTCCATTCTTTCAAGGTCAGTAAAATGACTACCCAGCTTGCTGGAGGGGCAATGTGTAGTCTGCATAATTAAACTGTAAACCACCCAGAGTGCTTTAAGCAGTATACAGTATAAGCAGCACACTTTGCTTTAATTCCTGAAAACCACAATTTGGTGCAAGGATGGCTTTCCTAATGGTGGCAATGTTCAGAAATTAAAGAGTTACCCCTCCCATCTGCAGCCCCTGTGGGTTCTCTACAATGAAAGGGGTTACAGGGGGGTCCCAGGGCCTTTAGGGAAGAAATTGGAAATGATGTATTTGTGAAAAATCACTGCGGCTGATGACATCATCAGCTCCACAAGAGTAACTGATGGAACATGCTTCAGACACTGTATAGAATTCACCAGGTCCCTATCAACAAGTTGATACCCTGGAAGCTGATCTATCACAAGTATATTGTATGCTGGGAGGCTAAATGATACTAAGGCAACAACTCTAAACCCACTTACTGGGAAGAGAATCTCAACAAACACAGTGAAACTTACTCCTAAATAAAAATATTTAAGACTGGGCTAAGTAAAAATTTCTAAGAATGTGTGGCAAGTCCTCTTCGAGTTCAGGGGAAAAATAAACAAACTGAAGGCTAATCCAGGTGGAATGTTTGTCTCCCTATATGACTCTGTGATTATATTGCTTTTTTCCCACCACCCAGACAACAAAAGCCTCAAATTGGTAGCTACAATGACAAAGAGTGACAAAAAACCATTGGCTTTCTAGTTTTTTGGTTTTTTTAAAATCACCTCCAGGTGATAGCAGAGGTTAGCTGGTTAGTTTATTTCCCTTTGTTTCCCAGAGTTCAGGCAGCCAGAATTTCTTGGATCACAAGCTTCCAATGATAATGCTACTCCACAACCAACCAAACAAACGCAAAAGTCCAGCACAGAAGATCATTTTTAGAAAGAATTTCAGGGATTTCTTCAACATTTTCCCCCAAGGCTAGTATGAAAAACAGCTGATCTCTAAAGGAGATTAGATGGGGAGTAGACAGGGGCACTTTGTATTTGTATCCAGGGGATACGAATGCAAAGTGCAGCACCACAGGTGCCATAGGAGTCCATTCCCACCCCCCAGAACCAGCCCGGTCCACTCACCAGGCTCCGCGTGGCATGCACGGCCATCAGCATCAGCGTTGCGCCAATCGTGGATGTAGTCCTGCCAGTGCTTCCCCACCTCTCCCCACAGCCGACCACTCCAGTGAGGAGGCAGGAAGATAAGTCCCACAGCTGACTGCTCAGCTGCTGAGCGGTCAGTTGTGGGAAAAGGTGGGAAAGTGCCGGAGGGACTACTTCCATGATTGGTGTGATGACCATGCTGATGGCTGTGCGCACTGTGAGGAGCCCAGTGAGTGGACCAGGCTGGTTTTGGGGGGTGGGAATGGACCACCGTGGCACCTATGGTGCTGCACTTCATATTCGTATCCCTTCGATATGAATACGAAGTGCCCATGTCTAACGGAGAGTTAACCTCTGCTGAAAAGAGCTCCAATTAGAAGCTTTCAATGTTAGTGCTAATCGACTAAAAAACCAAACCAAACCAAACTCCAGCACAGAAGATCAGTTTTAAAGGGTTTCTTTGACATCTTCCAAAGAATTTATAGAAAGATAGTTGATTTCCAAAGCAGATTAGGAATTGAGTAAAACTACACTGAAAAGGATTCAGGTCAGAAGATTTTAGTGTTAAGTGTTAATCTAGTAAATATGTACACACAAACATCAAAGTCCAGCACAGAGAATAATTTTTATTTTTATCTGTTCTGGAAAAAGAGCTTGTTGTTGTTGTTTAGTCATTAAGTCGTGTCCGACTCTTCATGACCCCATGGACCAGAGCACGCCAGGCCCTCCTGTCTTCCACTGCCTCCCGAAGTTTGGTCAAAGTCATGTTGGTATCTTCGATGACACTGTCCAGCCATCTCGTCCTCTGTCGTCCCCTTCTCCTCTTGCCTTCATACTTTCCCAACATCAGGGTCTTTTCCAGGGAGTCTTCTCTTCTCATGAGATGGCCAAAATATTGAAGCCTCAGCTTCAGGATCTGTCCTTCCAGTGAGCACTCAGGGCTGATTTCCTTCAGAATGGATAGGTTTGATCTCCTTGCAGTCCAGGGGACTCTCAAGAGTCTCCTCCAGCACCACAATTCCAAAGCATCAATTCTTTGGCGCTCAGCCTTCTTTATGGTCCAGCTCTCACTTCCATACAACACTACTGGAAAAACCATAGCTTTGACTATGCAGACCTTTGTCGGCAAGGTGATGTCTCTGCTTTTTAAGATGCTGTCTAGGTTTGTCATCGCTTTCCTCCCAAGAAGCAGGCGTCTTTTAATTTCGTGGCTGCTGTCACCATCTGCAGTGATCATGGAACCCAAGAAAGTAAAATCTGTCACTGCCTCCATATCTTCCCCTTCTATTTGCCAGGAGGTGATGGGACCAGTGGCCATGATCTTTGTTTTTTTTATGTTGAGCTTCAGACCATTTTTGGCGCTCTCCTCTTTCACCCTCATTAAGAGGTTCTTTAATTCCTCCTCACTTTCTGCCATCAGAGTGGTATCATCTGCATATCTGAGGTTGTTGATATTTCTTCCAGCAATCTTAATTCTGGTTTGGGATTCATCCAGTCCTGCCTTTCGCATGATGTATTCTGCATATAAGTTAAATAAGCAGGGAGACAATATACAGCCTTGTCGTACACCTTTCCCAATTTTGAACCAATCAGTTGTTCCATATCCAGTTCTAACTGTTGCTTCCTGTCCCACATATAGATTTCTCAGGAGACAGATGAGGTGGTCAGGCACTCCCATTTCTTTAAGAACTTGCCATAGTTTGTTGTGGTCCACACAGTCAAAGGCTTTTGCGTAGTCAATGAAGCAGAAGTAGATGTTTTTCTGGAATTCTCTGGCTTTCTCCATAATCCAGCGCATGTTAGCAATTTGGTCTCTAGTTCCTCTGCCCCTTCGAAATCCAGCTTGTACTTCTGGGAGTTCTCGGTCCACATACTGCTGAAGTCTACCTTGTAGGATTTTGAGCATAACCTTGCTAGCGTGTGAAATGAGTGCAATTGTACGGTAGTTGGAGCATTCTTTGGCACTGCCCTTCTTTGGGATTGGGATGTAGACTGATCTTTTCCAATCCTCTGGCCACTGCTGAGTTTTCCAAACTTGCTGGCATATTGAGTGTAGCACCTTAACAGCGTCATCTTTTAAGATTTTAAATAGTTCAACTGGAATGCCATCACCTCCACTGGCCTTGTTGTTAGCCATGCTTTCTAAGGCCCACTTGACTTCACTCTCCAGGATATCTGGCTCAAGGTCAGCAACCACACTATCTGGGTTGTCCGGGACATTAAGTAGAGCTAAAGGTAAAGGTAAAGGTTCCCCTTGACATTTAGTCCAGTCGTGTCCGACTCTAGGGTGCAGTGCTCATCCCCGTTTCCAAGCCATAGAGCCAGCGTTTGTCTGAAGACAGTTTCCGTGGTCACGTGGCCAGTGCAACTAGACACAAAATGCCGTTACCTTCCCACCGAGGTGGTACCTATTTATCTACTCGCATTTTTACATGCTTTCAAACTCCCAGGAGGAGCTGGGAGAAGCGACGGGAGCTCACTCTGTCGCATGGATTCGATCTTACGACTGCTGGTCTTCTGACCCTGCAGCACAGAGGCTTCTGCGGTTTAACCCACAGAGCCACCAATAAGTAGAGCTACTCTGGACTAATTTGCCAACTGTCTTATTTATTTTGGAAAATGTCTCTGGGTTTGCTCTTTTATATCACGAAGGCATGTTTTGCCTGATGTAAATGTAAGCTTGAAGCCACCAACATGGCTATAAGAACTCATCAATTTCTAACATGTCTTTTCACCTGTGGTGCCTTTATGGCTAATGGGACAGTGTTTTCCTGGCAATGTGTATTCTTAGGTTAGGTAATCCATTCCCACCAGGGAAAAAAAAGTATAGGCTTGGTGTCTTCAGATAAGGGTGGATGTATCACAGCTTAATTTAGACAGGCCCAGTGTCAGACGCTAGAACTCTCAGACCTAAGTCCTCTGGGAAGGTGACCAGTGACCACAAAGTTTGGCTATACCACCTGCATACAAAAGTTATCTCGACACTATGCAAAGGAAAACTAGCAGGCACCAGTGCTCGAGTACATGACTACAGCGAGAAGCCACCACTTCACCTCCCTCAGAATGCCTCTGGGACCCTGGCATTGCATTCCATTGGAGCTATGTTATATTGGTGTCCCATGAACATTGTTGGGGAAATGAAAACCACCCGTGCCAGTAGCTGTGCTTGTTGGCTGAACCACTTCTGCTTCACCTGCTTCTGTCAAGAGAAGGGAAGAGAAACACATGCCTGCTAAACATGTCCTTACCTGTAGTCATTATGTCTGGCAAATAACTGATAAAGAATTGGAAAAGTCATTTTTCTAATTACTTTTGGACATACTTCTGCCCTCTTAGTTTCCGTTCATCATCTCTAGAAGTTATTGGGAATTGTTATAAATATTCCATGGTGCTTCCCCTCCCCCCACTCTTGACAAGACATTCATCCCAGTTGCCCCAGCAAAATATGCTGGATTGTGTGATACATTACCTGTTTTTGTCTATATTTGTGACTCTCACATAATGATCAGATGAATTTTGCAAGGTTTCATTCATATACATCCATATTTCTTCTTCTGGTTTTGGATATGCTTCATATGTTACTATTAAATCTAGGTTTTCTCCATCATTGACATACAGAGTTGTGTTAGTCGAAGATGACAAACTGACATATCCTTCACCTGGTGGTTGTAATATGGAAATAACAAAAAACAAAAAAGAAAGAAGCATTTTCTGGAATCTTTCTGATGCCTAAAGCAGGTACAATTAAATGCAAGGTCAATGGAATAAGGAAACTATACAGACAAAGCACGTTATAAATTGAAACCTGTGGACAAGTAAGCCTTATCAGCCACAGGAACAACTGAGTGCCAATGACATTTGACTGAATATGGTGAGCAGTAACTCTTCATGTTTCATGAAGAGCTCCTGCCTTTTTGTGCAATTTATAAGACAAGGTGAGATCTAGCCAGTGATTTCTGCATACATGAAATCATCAGGACCTGTGGCCGGATTTGCTTCTATGCTCATTTTATTTGACTTATATCCAACTTTTTGGAAGGGTGGTTTCTGCTACAAAAATAGCCATATAAATGCCACAAAGTTCAACATAAAATAATAAACTATCTAAATAATAAAAAAACATATTACAATAATGTCAGAAAGCCAGCAATAAAATAAGCCATATCCAAGTTCTTGACATTAAAATTGCCTAAATCCACAGCTGGAATCCTACTGGTGTTTGCATAAGGTTTATGCAACTCGCCTTAGCTAATTGTTCACATGTTCTCAGAGCACATGCTTGAGGCCGGGGGAACTCCCTTTATTCACTGTTCAACTAAGATAAGCAGTGCCATCATCAACTCTGTTGGATCCTGATATTTAATAGGCATGTAAAACAATCAGGCCTGGTGAGTCTCCCTAAGGATGGTATTCCATAGAATGGAGGCCACTAATTTAAAAGGTCTTGCTTAGTCTTCAAAGGCCGTAGTACAAGTACAGGAATCCCAGAGGCTAAACTAAATCCAGCAGGGGATTAGTATGGCAGAAGATTCTGATTCAAGCATCTTGGGGTGCCCCTGGACAAGAATTTGTCCTGCAGTTTGGTCCAATCTGGGGAAGGGCTGGGTAGTTCCTTTTCCCAGGAGTCACATGATGATGGTGGTCATCACAAACCACCTCATCCCTGATCCATGCCTACCTGTATCTTTTTTGGGTCCATCAGGGACTACTGGGTTTATTTTGGTGTGAATAGGATTGCTTTATTTTTGGTTTAGTTCTAGCATGTGTGATCACTGGCATCAAACCCAAGTGGGTGGCTTAAGCTACCACTTTGCTTAACCTGCTTCATGATCTTGGGAAATTGGAAGCTTTCTCCCTCTACAGCATGGAGTGGGGGAGAGAGAGGAAGCAAAGTTGTTGTTTTAAAAGCCCTTTTAGACCACACTGACTTGTTATGCCACTTAAATTTATTTTTTTTTAATTGAAAACTTCCTCCTGCTCCCCCACAGAGGAGGAGACAGGAGGGGACAAGAAGGATGATCATTTTTGGTTATTATTTTCTCTCTTTTTCTTTGCCTTTAAAGGGAGAAGGAGCCAAATATAATCACTTGGAGTGTGGTGCATTTTCCTGCCCCAAAACTACCCTATCCTCGCACATGGATGTCAGAAGAGTCCCAAATGATACACCACAACTCAAAGTGACCCTGTTTAGCACAACATAGGCTGATCTAGACCAGGATAATTTGGCTGTCCAGTCACACCCTTGATCTCAGGCAATCAAATCCAACAACCAGCTAAATAAACCCTTTATGCACCAGTGTAATGCACAAGCATTATATTTCTGGGACTATGTTGGCAGATTTTAAAGCTGATAATGAATTTACTTATGGAATAAGCAAATAATGAAGAAACGCTGTAATGTAAAAGCTAGGATGCATGTATTTCCTTTGTGAAATTATACCATCTAAGAAGCAGAGGAAGCTGGGGGAAGGTGGAGGTGGGAAAACCTTTTTGCCAATTATGGATAAAGACATGTTCAGAATGCTGCCGCTAATTACAGCACATGAATATGTTCCTAATCAGTTTAGCACTTATGGTAATTTTAATATTTAAAAAGGACTACGAGTCACAGGAATCCAGCACTCAGGGATGGCTTTTCAGGAAAGCATGTTAATAAACAGCACAATGTAAGCACTTCTGATAGCTCTTGATGGAACTAATCTAGAGTGTGTGTGAGAGACAATGGATCAAGCTTTTAAGTGAGCCCTAGAAATCAAAGCTTTCATCCGAAAATGTGCTCTTTGGGCACAATCCAACATACCTTAGGGAGTAGGTTCTCCCATATGTTCCTCCCCTCCCCATTACCAGATGAGGCTTTATCTCATGTGCTTTCTATTCAGAAAGTGGAAATATATTAAAGCACAGAGAAGGGTCTTCCTGGTTGCAGAGACAATGTTCCCAGGTATGCCCTTCCAGTGAGGTCCCCCAGCTCCTTATGTTGTATGCTGTGGCTCCTTTCTTATCCTTGATGGCTTTCCAGGCTTACAGGGCAATCTTATGCTTGTCTACTCAGAAGTAGGTTCCATTGATTTAGTCCTTGCTGTGATCCTGTGGTGACATGGCTGTGCTGGAATCATACAACTTTATGGGTAGGGCCAACTGTATGGGGCTTTCCCATGAACAAGAATGCCCAGCATGCGGGACTTGATTCTGTTGGAAGCCATGTGCATGTAAACAGCATCTCAAAATGGGGACATGACTAGTGTAGTATTGTGCTGCACTTGCACTGATAGTAACATGTACATGTCTTTACTACTTCTGTTACCAGTAGCAGTAGCGGCAGAAGCAGTGATGATGATGATAATGGTATCACCTCATCTGCAAATTTTTAGGACTTAACTCCTAATTTTTAAGTTTGATCCTCCATGCACAGTAATGCTCAGAAGAAGCATTATGTAACTACTACCACCACCACAACCACAACCACCACCACCACCAATCATCATCATCATCATCATCATCATCTTAGCTGTCTTAATCCTTCTTATATGTTAGTGGTTATAGCTCTTGATATTTGGGCTGGTAAAGTTCTTTTTTAAAAAGATATTCTGTCCAGTTGGCTTTGCATTTTATTTTTTATTAAGTTGACTCTGGATTTTTATCATCTTGGCTTCACTGCAGTGTTTTGTTTTTGTTTATCCTTTTATATTTGTAATTGTACAGTGTCCAAAAAACTTATTTGATCAGTGTCTTACAAATGAAAATAAGCAAACAGCAAACACGTAGCTAGCAACCCAAGGGTGAATTCTTCAATTCAGGATTTTGTTTTCACATATCAGTGTTTCTGTGTTGTAAAACTGCTTTGTTTGTAATCATAACGTTAAATATAAGCTGTATGTATTTCCAGTGATCACCGCATCTCCTTGGGGGGTAGGGGAGTGGGATGTGACAACTAAGCACACATATCTACTAATCGCTCTCCCTATGGCACAGAAATCTTATATGTTTGCAGTATTACTATTTACCTAGTACTTTCAAGGTTATAGTGACATTGGATGTTCCAAAAGGGTTGCTTCCTTGGCACGTGTAAGCTCCAGAATCATTAACTCCCACTGAACGGATGCTCAACGTTAATTTTTGTTCATATCCATAATCACCCACATTCTTGCTTTTGCGTGTAAGATTCTGCCGGCGAGAAGGGGGAAAAATTAACATCTAAGATACAGTGTACACAGCATCTTTCCTAGATAAATTAAAAATAGATGTAATTATAACTCCAGCATATTAATATTCATAACTTAAAACCAGAATAATAAGCCATCGTGACAAACCTGTCACTGGAACCTCTCCATACAAAACAACGACATTCTCAAAGGTCTCTTTGGAAGAGAAAAAAATGTCCTTCCTAGGCTGTACTCAGCCCCCCTTTCCCTCTTATTTCCTTTCTTCCAACCCACTCCCACATTCTTGGTATTCTGCCTCCTTTCCTAGTAACAGCTACATAGGAGATTTGTCCTTATTAAGGTGTGTGCAGTCTTAGAGCAGCCTCACTGCTCGTTCCAATATTGCCTCTGCAGCATGGACAGTAGTTACAACTTGTCCTTTTGCTCTGTCCCCTCAGCTTACTGCAAGACATAGGTTATACTGAAGGGATGTCCACGGGGGCCCTCTTCCTTCCACACTTAAGGGCAGCTCAAGGTTGTACGGTAGGTTGCTTTGCACACACAGCTATGTCCTCCTACACCTTCCTGCTCTCCCCTGCCCTCTCTCAGCATCTGCTGCTGGTGACTGTGACCTCAGTCTTAACAAAAGTGCCAGCCCTGGTTTTACTGGTAGCTCTCATATAAACTCAGAGAACAGGAGAGAGAGTGCAGTAGCTCTTCCATCAGTGAAGTAACAGTCTTTCTTTGTTCGTGGCTGAAGCACTACCATGCAATTAATAAATATGCCAGTTTATTTTCATCCAGTGATAGGCAACATGAAGAGCATCTGGGTTAGCTAACATCAAATCTTTCATAATATATGTTGAGGGGCATAGAATACACATAGAATATGGGTGTGAAGTTGCCTGTTCTTCTCTGCTCTCACAAGGGCTTGTGTTGGTTTGAAAACCCTATTTTCCTAGGTTCACTTTGGTTCTGCCAGTTCATCCCACAGACTGGACTGATAACATACTGTAAGAAGTGCCAACAGGAGGTAGCATTGAAGGAATTTCAATCTCGTGCTCACAAGAATCACTATCAAGAAAACACATAGCAACCATAACAATTGTGAAAGGCTCCATAATATTTCAATCTACTGGCCCCTGGTTAAGCTTAACTGTGGTTTAAATTATGCCTCCTAAAAACATCAAGTACAGTGAAGGAGGAATTCCTATTCCAGGAAAGCAGGGCTGTGGAGAGGGAGCACCTATTTCTGGGGCTAGATCCTGAGTTCTACAATTTGGAGAAGTTCCTTTCGGGATCGCAGTCTCCAGAATCCTCCAGGCAGCAGAGCCATCCACTGACCCTCCTGGCTAGAGAGGTTCTGGATTGTCACCTCTTAACACTGCTCTAAAGAAAAGGGAATTAAGTACCCTCTGCTCCCAATTATTTTTCAGTAGGGTTTTTATTCATACTCATGTGAAAAAGTAGACTACACAAACAAAAGGAAACGAAGAGGGGAAGAAATATGAGCAGAAGAAGCCCATGAGTGAAAACCAGTTTTTGACCAAAAAAAAATTAACTGATCTTGGACCCGTCCCAAAAATCCCATCTGTAGGTCTCATATTTGACTGCATGCTACTGAGGCTTTGCTTCACCCTTGGAGTGGGTGAGTTGCGATTTGCCACAGATAAAGCACTTAGGAGAGCAAAGGTCTGCCAGCACCAGTGGATTAATGGAAAACTACATGAAGGACTCGAGGGCCAGATTATCCAGGACTCATTTTCCCAAGGCTGTGCTATTTTATCTAGCACCACAATCTGGCCACACAAGTCCTTCTGCCATCTACCCAGGAGCTGCTGATTATATATTCCGATCGCCATCATTAATAATTGTCTATTAGTAGTCAAGAATAATTGTACTGAGCAAGGTTAGGAGCACTTTTCTCAGGAGTTTTTGTGTATATGCTTAAATTACAGTGATAGGCCACAGGCAATCTGCAAATATTTAAATGATAAGCAATTTAGAGTCAGCTCAACAATCATCCCAGTGGAGCAGCTAAAACTAAAAAATTCCAACAGCCCCGTACAATTTAAAGAGTTCCTTTGTAAAGCCAGTCGAACCCTACTTTCCCATTAGGCTCAATGTTAAAATAGGAATTTCTTTCCTGGACAATTTTCATAACTTATAAATGAAACCTGTGCTGCCGGGAAGCTGTCCTCTCCCTCCCAGCTCGTTTCTCTAACTTGCCTGCTGGTTGTTCCTATCTGACTTTTGAGTCTTCTCAGATATCCGATAGCCTTTAGTTTGACTATCTGCTAGGTGCTACTACTTGGCCTCTGCTGTCTTCTCTCTTCTCCTTTCCACCTAAGCTCTCTTGCTGTTCTGCCTGGCGATGCAACTGTAAATGCTCCAGTTTACAGTGCTAGTCATGGTGGTCATACAAGAGAGTTTTGGACACTGGGAGGATTCTTTAGCTAATATTGGGAGGATTGTGAATGCTGGGCATTGTACTGTGAGACATTGTTAAGTTGAGAATCCCCTATATTTCCATACAGATGGGGCTCTCTGAAGTTGCATTTCTGAAACTGTCCCTGTGATAACTCTTTCTGCACTGTTGCAGCCCCACTGACTCACTGGTTGCTAGCTGACCATTAAAATGATGAACTCACCCACTCCACTCCACCCTTGGGCTTGCTCTAGAATGCAGTGCTACTTGGACAGCTCAGTGGTATAGGTATCTGGCTGTAGAGCCAAAGGTTGGGAGTTCAATTCCTCTCTGTGCCTCCTTGACAGGGGCTGTTCTTGAGGATCCATAGGATCTCTTCCAGCTCTGTAGTTATTAAACCATTTTACTTAAAAACTGGGTTGTTGTTGTTTTAAAAAAGAAGCTCAATGATTTCTGAGCCTATCTGCAAGCTTTTTCTTTACATATCTCATGTTCCTAATAACTGCATTCAGAGCAATGGCATGGCCTGAGCCCCTTCTATCAGCTTCTCATTAGTTCTACTTTTTTTATTCTTCCCATTGTTGAAGGAACACACTAAAAGCTCCTGGAATTTGTACTTCAAAGCCAAAGAATGACAACCTTGGATAACATCAAGATTTGGTTGTTGGGGCTACTGAGTAAGGAAAAACTAGCTAATTAGAGCTCCAAAGTGTTTAGATAGAAAAATGGCTGCTTTATATCTCTAACCTCCTCCTTTTGAGCTTTTAGTTTTCTTCTCCCACAGCCTGAAGAAGGTGTTTTTTTGGACTACAGTTCCCAGAATCCTTTAGCATGCAAAAACTTGTGAAAAATGGGAAGTGCACATGTATGTATGATAAAAATATATAAAATTACACTGGTGCACAGAAAGTGGGCAGGGGCTTGTTTCTCTCTGTTTCTCATAATACAAATTCTTTCCACCTCCCTTCCCTTGTAATTAATGTTAGAACTGTAGTCTGACTAATATTAGAACTCTGTCCTTCAATTAATATTAGAACTGTTGAATCCACTCCCACAAGATTCAGTGGTATCATCCAGCAATCTGAATAGCTTTTAACGGGGGTTAAGCAAATTCATGGGAAATGAAGCTAACAAAGACTAGTAATCATGATGGCTACATATCATCATATCATCTCCAGTATGCTTCAGTTGCTGGGGAACATAATATGCTTGTGGGCTTCCCATGGACATCTTGCCTCTGTAGGAACAGAATGATGGACTAGATAGACCTCTTGTTTGATCCACCGTGACTCCTCCTATGACTCAGATTCTTATGACTTTAGATTCCTTTTGCCACATAGCCTCTGAGGAGCTTACCCTCAACAGAGAAGTGCAAGGGTACCCTATTGTCCCCTGGCTCAAACCACAATCATTGCGTAAGTACCTCCTGCAGTGCTGGCTCCATGTGAAATGCTGATATATTTAAGAAATCCACTTGTAGGAGATTACTCATGAATTAAAAACTTGGCTCTTTAGGCAGGCCTTCCCTACTGCCAATACTTGATTTTACTTTTCTTGGTTTGAAGTTTATTTTTCCATCTTGATTATAGTATTATTGTAGATTTTAATTGTTGTTTTTATCTGGTTGTAATATTTTGTGAGCCGCCCGGAGTAGACTCTTGTCTAGAAGGGCGGGATAAAAATCCAATAATAAAAAAATAAATTAATTAGCTTCTAGGGGGACACATTTTATGCAGAGGAGCAGAGTGAACATAATATCTACTCTACTCACCATTGTCCTGCTTTGAATTGTCCCAGTTATTTTTGCTGCTAAAGGTCAATGTGCATTATGACCCTTCCAAACCCGTGTTTGGACTTTGCCTTGTGTAGTCAAATACAAGGAGACAAATGCCGAGGAAAGGGAGGGATATCAAGGTGATGAAAGGCTTATGCAGCTCCTCCTCCCTCCTCTAAATGACACATTCATCCATATCTGTTTTGCCTTTAAAGTATGTTTTAAAGGGGCCCAATCCCACTCTAGATGTTTTAGATTACAATTCCCAACAGCCTAGCATGGCAAATACTCAGTGATAATGGTAGCTGAAGTCTAAGTCATTTGGAGAACACCAGGTCTGGGACAATGAGACTGGAAAGTTCTTTAGCAGTTCTTCTTCAAGATTTCACATGCAGTTAGAGACATGGGCTTCTGTGTAAATAAGGCATCTTTGTCATAACACAAAACAAAGAGTGAAGCACAGCAGGGATATAAACAAGGACAAACATGGTTAGGAACATCTAGATGAAACAGAGAATCAAAGCATTGAGGAACAAAGAGGGGTCTGGGAAAACTTGTTATCTAAAGCTGCAAGATAGTAACAAGGATCTGCTTAGTTCAGATGTTCCCACACATTCAAATATTCTTGATTGCAACTTCCAGAAGCCCTGACTACTGGTTGTGCTAGCTAGCACTTTCGAGAGTTCAAGTCAGAGAACATCTGGGCCCTCAAATTTGGGAACCAGTGGATTAATTGCTCTGTACCAGGATGTTGACTTCTAGACTACTCGACATGAACCAGAGGAAGTAGATAGGAGAGTCAAGGGGGAGAAGAATCCTATAACTGCTGTCAGAGGGGATGATGTATGCTGCTGCCAAGCAGGGCTGGCAGAAGACATTTTGTGACCTGGGCTGAAGAAAAAGAAGTATCTCCCCACTTCTAACTATACAAGCAGCTGAATCTTTCTTCAGCACTGGCAACGGGGTTATGCCATCCTCCATATTTGAAGGACCCAAGCTGGCTTAAAGGCCATCTGGCACACAAATATTCCTACTCCTGCCTCCCAGCATCTACCACGTGATGCATCTGTCTCACTTTGTCTAATAGTAGGGTTGGTCCTGTTGTCAAGGTGTGAATGGTAGAAAGGCTACATATTCACCAAAAGACTGGACATTCATTCACGATTTGTCAAGGTTACTCTTCTGGGTAGCAACACTTCATGGGAACACTGTTTTGTCACAACTAATGACATATCTATGTTTCATTCAGCATATCATTCTGTGGCTTTTAAAAAAGATTGTTCTTTCAAGTACATTAGTTAAAGCTGATGGGATATAATGAACTCACCGCACTGCCCTGAAAAATCCATTTAGCTTGTAGAGTGCTATCTACATCCCTGATTGTGCACGTAACTTCAAATTCTTCACCCTCTTTGAGAAGCTGGTCTGTTTTGGATAAGGTGATGTCTGGAAGGGATTTGTGAACTGGAAAACAATTTAGCTGTGTGTTACTTTTCATTTTATGCAGAGCCTCCAAGAAAGAGGTGGGAAGAAAATGAAATCAAAAGTTATTAACCTCCCAATAAAATATCAGACCTCCTGGAGGCATCTTAAAATGCTATAACACCATGTACATCTCCTGGTTAAAATACAAAAAAGTCTACAGGTACTACCCAACATGCACAAACAAGTACACACACTATTTAGTCTGCAAAAATTGAAGCCCAATCAGGAAACTCATTCCATAACAGTCTTTATAAGGTTGTGACTCACAGCTCTGGCATCCACTGATGGAACACACATGCATCAATAGTATGAAATAATAATCTAATCCAAGGGCAGCCAACCTTTTCTCTGTAAAGGACCATGCCCTCTTGGGGATAACCGTCAATAGTGACATGTTAGTGGTGAGTGGGACTTAAAGTAACAGTGGACAGAGCCAGAGATAAAACTAAGTGAGTTTACTTCTTTGTCTTCTCTATTCCTGCCACTGCTTTATCTCCCTTCTTTTTCCTCTGTACCTAGCAAGATATACAGGAATAGACACAACACTCTTCCAGAAGCCTGAACTGACCATTTGCAGAGGGCTTTTGAAATGAGGTTGAGGGTCTGCCTGCCTTTGATACCACCCTTGTTCAGATACATTGGCTCAATCTTGTTGGCATAACCATGCTTGCAGAAGGCTGATTATGTCATCACCAGAGGGCGATTGTACTTTATTGCTTACTGTTTTTCAGAGTGATACGTGTTTGATCCTTTCAGTATTGTATATTCACTGTTTTTAGTTTTTTAAATATTGGTTTTTAACTATGTAAGGCAACTTGGGTCGTTTTAAAAGGAGAAAGGTGGTAAAAATGTTTTAAATAAAAACCTAAAATAAATAATGACTTTTGTTAAACACTTCCTCCTTCCACCCCACTGCTCTCATACTTCTACACAGGGAAAAGGATTACATGGGAACTGCAGGGCAAAAGCAGTTAATCTCAAAAATCACTCCCCACTGATCACATCATTAGGCCTCTCTAGGAATAGTTATACCAACAGGATTTCTGCCAGTCTTATATAAAACAGCTTTATTGGCTGTCTAAACTACAGGAAGCAGCTAGTATACAACAGATGATTAAAATGAGTTTACTAAATGTTTCAGTCTGGATAAAGGTATATTTTACCTGGCCGCACAATAAGATTGATAATTTCTGACTCTTTCTCCACTCCATTCTGCTGTGCTGCACACCGGTAACACCCTAGAAATGATCTCTGCACATTTTTGATGGTAATTCCTTTCTGAGGATTGGGAATTAACATTATATTCTCAGGTAGAGATTTAGAACTTTTACATCTTTTCAATGTGAAATTTGAAATGTCTGGATCTGTCACCGGGCACTGAATGAGGGCATCGTGGTCTTCAGTTGCAAATATCATTGGCTCATGAAAGAACAGAACCTTTGGATCTGAAATGAAAAAGAAAATTCTTAAAGATTATATATTTAATCACAATTCTTTAGATAAGAATGTAATAAAACACATATCTTTGTCTTGCTCGGTACCCTTCCCTACAACGTCAACATGCCTACATATTAAGCAATTCATATTTAATTGTGTATATATTCCATTTTACTATCATATGGAAATTCAGAAAAACTATAAAAGATGCCCCAGCACTCTCAGCTAGGTTTTATTCTAATTTCCTGACACCCTTTATTGACACTGAATGACAGTTAACTAGAAAATGCTACTATATTGAGTTAGTTCCAAGGAAGACATTAGTAAACTTCTCTTCAGTGTACAAATCATAGAATCATAGAAAAGTGAAGTTGGAAGGGACCTACAAGGCCATCAAGTCCAACCCCCTGCTCAATGCAGGAATACAATCAAAGCATATCTGCCAGGTGATTATCTAAGTTTTTCTTGAATGCCTCCAGTGTTGGAGCACTCACCAACTCCCAAGGTAACTGGTTCCACTGTCGTACTGCTCTAACAGTTAGGAAGTTTTTCCTGATATTCAACCGAAGTCTGGCTTCCTTTAACTTGAGCCCATTGTTGTGTGTCCTGCACTCTCGGATGACTGATAACAGATCTTGCCCCTCCTCTCTATGACAGCCTTTCAAATATTTGAAAAGTGCTATCATATCACTCCTCAGTGTCTTCTTTTCTCAAGGCTAAACATGCCCAATTCTTTCAGCCTTTCCTCATAAGGCTTGGTTTTCAGCCCCCTGATCATCCTTGTCACCCTCCTCTGAACTTGTTCCAATTTGCTAGCATCCTTCTTGAAGTGTGGTGTCCAGAACTGGACATAATACTCAAGGTGAGGCCTAACCAGTGCTGAATAGAGGGGGACTAGCACCTCAGGGGATTTGGAAACTATACTTCTATTAATGCAGCCTAAAATAGCATTTGCCTTTTTTGTAGCCACATCACACTGTTGGCTCATATTTAGCTTGTGATCTAGGACAATTCCAAGATCCTTCTCGCTCGTAGTTTTGCTGAGCCAGGTATCTCCCATCTTGTAACTGTGCAATTGGTTTATTTTTCCGAGGTGCAGTACTTTGCACTTATACCTGTTGATTTTCATTCTGTTGCTTTTGGCCCAGTGCTCCATCCTATCAAGGTCATTTTGAATTTTGTTTCTTCTAGGGTATTAGCTATTCTGCCCAATTTTGTATCATCTGCAATTTTGACAAGCATTCCCTTCACTCCCTCATCCAAGTCATTAATAAAAATATTGAAGAGCACTGGGCCCAGGACTGAGCCTTGGGGTACCCCACTTGTTACCTCCTCCCAGTTACAAAAGGACCCATTAATCATCACCCTGAGTATGATTCTGCAGCCACCTGATACTTGATCTATCCAGCCCACACCTAGTTAGCTTGCTAATCAGGTTATCATGGGGCACTTTGTCAAAAGCTTTGCTGAAGTCAAGATATACTACGTCTACAGCATTCCCTCTATTAGGGAGGTGACCTGATCAAAAAGTGAGATCACATTAGTTTGCCAGGATTTGTTCTTGACAAATCTGTGTTGGCTTCTAGTTATTACTGCATTGTTTTCTAGGTGCTTGCACAATGACCACTTTACGATTTTTTCAGAATTTTGCCTGGGATTGATATCAGGCTGACTGGCCTATAGTTCCCAGGTTCCTCTTTTTTGCCCTTTTTGAAGATAGGGACAACATTAGCCCTCCTCCAATCATCTGGCACCTCCCCCGTTTCCCATGATTTCAAGAAAATAATGGATAGCGGTTCTGAGAGTTCTTCAGCCAGTTCCTTCAGTACTCTCGGATGCAGTTCATCTGGCCCTAGAGATTTGAACTCGTTCAAGGTGGTAAGGTATTCCTTGACTATTTGTTTATCTATCTCCAGCTGCAATCCTGTCCCCTCCACTTGCACTTCCAATTTGTTTGGAAGTTCATAGTCTGTCTTATGGGAAAAGACTGAACTAAAATAGGAATTGAGCACCTCTGCCTTTTCTTTGTCTACTAAAGCAGGAATTTGGCAAATATGGTTATTACCAACAGAATAGTTTCTTATGGATTAATAGCTCAGGAAGAAGAAAATGCTACTGAAGAACTCTGCCCATTTACAATTGGTGAGGAGAAGGGCACAGAAGGAATGCCTGGATCCATCAATCAGCGTTTTAAATAGCTCCTTTTAAAAACTACGGTTTCCAGAATTCCACAGCCAGCATGGACACTCTCACAAATGAGTCAGCTGCCTGGCCTTAGGACTGGTAGCTCCTGGTGCAATCCTACTAGATGCAAATGGTTGTGTTTATTTGGATGTTCCCAAAGAGTTCTCAACTCTAGGAGGTGGTAGCCGGCTGCTTTGGGGAAGTCGGTGAAACCTCATAATCATGTTTCTATGGATGATAAATCAGGAGTCTTAATATGGACTTTTGAATGTTAGTAATGATAGATGGAGTCTTCCATTAGATATAGAACAGTAGTTATTATTCACAGTAACCAAAGCCAAGAACCCTTATCTTTTCTATCCTGTAACTAGTATGGTATTTTTAGGTCATCAGGAGAATGTAGCAGATTGAATTATTATTTTTAAAGGAAATTGACTAATGAGTTTGCTTACCCTTTCCAGATCATCCTACTGTTTGCTAACAAACTGTGTAGGAGGGAGGAATAATATCACATAATGTCAGAATTCCTACCATAGTTCCATTTCCTTTTGTTTGCTCAGATCTTAGCATGAAATATAGCCTGCCCAGTAAAATTCACACTTTAGTTCATTACCATGAATGGCTTTTTCCACCTCATTCACAAAGGGGGATTCCTTTGAAAACTGTTATGAGATGAATTTTTTAACAGAAAAAAGCCTTAACAGAAATTATTAACTTGTAGGAAAGTTGTATACTATCTTCTGCAATCTTTAAAACACCCACACATAAAATCCACAGTCAGCTGTGAATTAGTGTGATTAAAAAAAATCCTTTGCCAAAAGCCTTCCAACATATCCACTTCCAAGCACTGGACTGTCTCCTCTGTACATTGGGAAATCATCTCATACAGAGTGTTTTGTGCACCTCTCCAAACCCCGAGGAATCCGTGGGCCAGGAGACGCCTGTAGAATAGTCTTCCTGGGGTGAAATAGACTGAGAAAAGCCAGTTGTAATATATACTACAAATTCAATATGGCTACCATTTTCTTTCACAAGGATGGTTTGTGCACTGCCCTGATCAAGCCTGGATAACAGAATCACATGGGACCGGAACATAATTTGAGATATCTTCACAGGAATGTCCTGTATGATCTATCCTAGGGAATACGAAACCATCCTGCAGTAGGAGCAGATGAAGAAGTCCTCAGTGGTCCACTTGATTTAACTGGGTCTGTTCTAGACAACCCATTTATATATCTCAGGTTCATCAGATGGAATAACAAGCCCACTTCACCCTGTAGGGTTCCCCAAGTCAGACACTCCAAAAATATAAACCATTGCAGAAACGGCAAATGAAACAATCCATTAAAGCATGAAACCCCAAGGGACAGATGGAGAGTGCTACTAGGTTTCCTGTACAGGAGGCTTCATGGAGCAAGAGAAATCAGTCAATAAATAATGGATGGCAAATATGGGCAGTTTTAGGTGTTCCTGAACAGCAGTTCTCAACAGCCCTGCCACTACAGCCAAGGTTGAGGAATTACAGATGTTACAGTCCATTATTTAAATCTGAAGAGCCACATATTCCCCACATCTGCAATAGATATGAGCATTGCAAAGGAAGAAATGCTTAGCTCCTTAAGGTTCAAATAAGTGCACACCACCAAGTACCATATAAAGTCATCTATGGACAGGGGTAGTGGTAGAGAAGAGTCCAGTGCCCAGAAACCCTAGAGCCAAACCAGAATCTCACCTTGTTCATGGTGCATGCTCATCAGTTGATAACTTAACATAGCTTGGAATGTTAGCTTTAAAATAATTTGTTTTGTTGTTAGTTAGCTCCAATTTCCCCCCATTATTTTTATGTCGGTAGTGAAAGATCTTTCATTAATTGTGTTAATTGTTACTTGGGGGCGGGGGGGGGGGGGAGGCCAAGCTATCTGCAAAGCAGAATTCCTTTTCAATGCAAAACCTTCTAGGACTTCCAACCAGAGTTCATTTAATTCCAAAATGTTTTTAGGATTTTAACTGGTCCTTATCTCCAAACTTTGATGATTGATCAGAAATAAGAGGAAGAGCATAACAAAACAACAAATCAAAAATCTTTATTCATTATATTCAAATATTAATATGCATGAGCCTCATTAAATTAAAAGCAGAATATGGAACCATATTTTTTTAAAAAACCTACCAAAATTAACATAATATGCTATTTCCTAACTCTGCAATTTAAATCTGTGACTGAAGCATCAGAGGTCTAAAACCAGCAGAGGTTATCTCTTATCATATGACAAGCCAATTCACATATCTCACTGCCAATCACAGTCTATTGAGGAATTATTGATAGACAATCTATATGTACTGTATGTGCAAATCAGCTCTTAAGTGTTACCAGCAATAGATTATTGGATGTTCTGGCAAAACATGCATTTTGCTTTTGGCACTGATTCCAAAAATCCCTTTAGTGTTATAAAGGCTCACAGAAGAACAGGCTTTGCCATCAGAAGACTCATTAGAAACCCTCACTGCATACTGTCGGTTCACTTTATTTTCAGTCTCAAGAGGTTTGCACTTCACATCGGCATCTTTCCCGCGTATTCAGAAAGACAGCCAAAGCCTGAACAGCTCTAACAAGAACAATCTTGCCTCAAAGGGATATTTTGGGAGCCACGTTGTCCAACAAATCCCATAGCTTATACAGTATTTCCAAACAGAGTTGTAAGAGCTCAAGTCTGACTGAAAGCTAAATTCTGCTTCCAGTTTCAGATGCACAGTGAAAGGCTGAGGCTACCTAGTGGGCAAGCAAGAGGAATCCATTCTACTCAGATTTACACCTGTCTATTATTTCTTCATAGCTCAATCATTCAGTCCAACCATTTAAAACATGTTTCAAGTTTGATTTCTGGCTCGGATTAAATCGAATATGGATGTCAGAGATTTTGGATTATGCCTATTGATTCTTCATTTTTCAGACGAATCTCAATGCTTGTTCACAGAGGCATCTTCATTATTTCATCACTGTGACCCTGCTTGATTACTTACATGTGCTATCAGGCAACATGGTGCTAACTCTATGGTACAAACTCAGTATCATTTAGTGTCAAACACAATTCTTTCCATAGACCCAAATTCCCTGACATTTGGCTGACAGACAATTTAGTTCTTCAGTGTTTATTTCATGTTTGAGTATGCAGCAGACAGCTAGAATGATCATGCACTCCAGTCATATCATTTTGGATTCATGCTGTACAAATCCAATAGAATTTTGGTCAATGTTTTATCACATTCTTATATTTTATGGTTTAAGCTTTATTGTGGGACCCATCCATAGAGCTTCCGCTATTGGCTACTACAGAAATGTAATAAATAAGCAAGGAAATGCATGTACGAAATCAGGAAATAAAGGAATATTTCCTTTGTTAATTAATCAAGGAGATATTCCTAAAACGACTCATGATTTCTACAGTCCTAAGAGACTGCTTCAAGCCAAGGAAGCATATATTATTATTCTGTTTTACATATATTTTTATTTAAAGGGCATACCCTATCTATGCATTTTTATATAGCTACTATATTTACTTTATGGTAAGCAACCAACAACATGGAGTGTAGGTGGTAACTGAAGTGGCATTCTGGCCTGACACATTGGTTTCTTATGATGTGCAAAAATCACATTACATAGCATAAATATATAATCTTTTATGAGTATGAACCAAGACTCCATTCTCAGCACATTTTACATTGTTTAGAATGTGTAACTCTCCAGATGCTGGTGGCCTGCAACTCCTAGTAGCTCTAGTCCACAGACTGAATGGTGAAGCATAACAGGAGTTTCACTCCAACAATATCTGGAGCACCACAGCTCCTCTTGGTGTAAGAAAGGGACAGAAAATGATAGCAGTAGTTTACCTTTAACAAAAACATAAGTGGAGATGTTCAAGCTTTCTCTGTTTTTGCATGTGTACGTTCCTGTGTCTCCAGGTTCTGCGCTGCTTATGTGAAACTCATTTTGTTTTAAATACTTTGGCTTCGCTGAAGGGTCCGCATTCTGGAAATGCCAAGCCACAGGGCCATTGTCACTGCAGAACAGCTTTAATTCTTGCCCGCTATTCACGACCAAAGAAGATCCTGCTGGAGTAATAGAAGGTCTTGCACCACCTGCTAAAAAAAAAAACCCAACAAAATTTAGTAATTAGTACTTCGTTCATCTCCTTTCATTTATTATTTTAAAATCATCCTTCACTGGAAGTAAGTGGGCCATGTAAGTTTAATTTGTAAGTTTCTCTCTTTAAAATAGTGACTGACTTACCATAATGTTAGTAATTCAGTGTGTATGTGGGATATTTAATTAACAACCACAGAGACCACAGTATGGAAATAAAGTGAAGAACTGAGATAGCTAGAACAACTTTTATGAATTTGAAGAAAATGCTATGTAACAAACAGCTTGATATAATTTTGAGGCTGACAATGTTGTTGTTAATTGTTATGTGCCATCAAGTCACCTCCATTGGCGACCCAATGAATGAATGACCTCCAAAATGTCCTGTCCTCAACAGCCCTGCTCAGCTCTTGTAATAACTGAGGATGTTCCGGTGTTACAAACAGTCAATCCTCTAAATGGATGTGAGGTTTGGACTGTTAAGAAGGAGATCTTCAAGACTTTTGAAATGTGGATGTACAGAAAAATCATTTGTTTCCCATAGGCTGATAGAATAAAGATTAAAGAGGTACAGTACTTCATTGGAGAGGAAAACAAAAATAGAGTTGATTATTAAGAAATGCAAATATGAAAATAAGATACCATATTCTCCATCAGATCATTATACTAGTAAGATTAGTACTGTATCTACACTAACAGATTATGGCTCTCTAGAGAGGTTTTTCTAACAGGAAATTTTTCTAATCCTATCTGGACATGTTGAAAATTGAATCTGCAGTCTTTTGCTCACACGACACACAGGCTGTCACTAAGTTTCTGTCTTTCCTCATGGAATTCAGTGGAATCTAAATTAGGTCTGTCTAACTTGTTAAGTTGTAAATTCAGGTACCTTGAGCTAGTTGGCAGATTTTTGTTGTTGTTACATGCCATCAGGTCACCTCCCACTTGTGACAATCCTATGAATGAACGATCTCCAAAATATCCTGTTCTCAATAGCCCTGCTCAGCTATTGCAAACTCAAGCCTCTGTCTTCCTTTAGGGAGTCAATCCGTTTCATGTTTTTTCTTGCTCCCTTCAACCTTTTCCAGCATCATTGTCTTTTGCAGAGAGTCCTGTCTTTTAATGATATGTCCAAAGAAGGACAGTCTCAGTTTCAACATTTTTGCCTGCAGAGATAATCCAAGCTTGATTTGCTCTAGTACCCACTTGCTTGACTTTCTGGTAAACCAGGGGATCCACAAAGCTCTCCTCCAGCACCACATTTCAAACAAACCATTCCCCCCCCCCCCCCCGTCAGCTTTCTTTATTGCCCAGCTTTCACAGCTGCACATGGTGACTGGAATACAAGAGTGTGGAGGATCTTGGTTTTGGTCTCCGGTGACAAATCCTTATACTTGATTATCTTTTCTTGTTCTCTCGTTGCTGCACTTCCAAGTCTCAAATCTTATGATTTCTTGGCTGCAGTCTCCATTTAGATTAATGATTGAACCAAGGTGTACAAAATCTGTAACAATTTCAATGTCGTCATTGTCCACATTAAATTTGTGTAGTTCTTCTGTAGTCATGATTTTTGTATTCTTAATGTTCAACTGCAGTCCTGCTTTGGCACTTTCTTCTTTCACTTTCACTTAAAGTCTATTCAAGTCATTGCTGCTTTCTGCCAGTAAGATGGTGTCATCTGTATATCTTAAATTCTTGAGGTTTCATCCATCAATTTTCACTCCTCTATCTCAGTCTAGTCTGGCCTTCTGTATGATATGTTCTGCATACAGACTGAACAGATAACAGGATAAAATGTACGCTTGTCTGACACTTTTACCTATAGGAAACCATTAGGTCTCTCCATATTCTGTCCTAACAGTAGTTTCTTGTCCACAATACAAGTTATGCATCAGGACAATCAAGTGCTGAGGCACACTCATTTCTTTCAGAACAGTTAATCCCTTCTCATGATCCACACAGTCAAATGCTTTGCTGTAGTCTATAAAGCATAGACTGATCTTCTTCCGAAATTCTTTGGTGTGCTCCAGTAGCCAGCAGATATTTTCAATATGATCTCAGGCTCCTCTTCCTTTTTGGAATCCAGCTTGAACATCAGGAATTTCTCGTTCCATATAAGGCAGAAAAAGAGCCTTTGTTGCAGCACCTTGAGTATCACTTGGTTTGCATGGGAAATTAGTAGATAGTGAGCAAAATATCTGGTAAGTTGTTCAAAATTAGTCAGCTTCTGTATTATTGTTTGCTTATCATTAATGTCCACAAGCCATCCTTTTCTCAGAAGCTGTATCTATTTTTCATTGTTGTTGTTTAGTCGTTAAGTCGTGCCCAACTCTTCGTGACCCCATGGACCAGAGCACGCCAGGCCCTCCTGTCTTCCACTGCCTCCCGGAGTTTGGTCAAAGTCATGTTGGTAGCTTCGATGACGCTGTCCAACCATCTCGTCCTCTGTCGTCCCCTTCTCCTCTTGCCTTCACACTTTCCCAACATCAGGGTCTTTTCCAGGGAGACTTCTCTTTTCATGAGATGGCCAAAGTATTGGAGCCACAGTTTCAGGATCTGTCCTTCCAGTGAGCACTCAGGGTTGATTTCTTTCAGAATGGATAGGTTTGTTCTCCTTGCACTCCAGGGGACTCTCAAGAGTTTCCTCCAGCACCACAATTCAAAAGCATCAATTCTTCGGCAGTCAGCCTTCTTTATGGTCCAGCTCTCACTTCCATGCATCACTACTGGAAAAACCATAGCTTTGACTATACGGACCTTTGTCGGCAAGGTGATGTCTCTGCTTTTTAAGATGCTGTCTAGGTTTGTCATCGCTTTCCTCCCAAGAAGCAGGCGTCTTTTAATTTCGTGGCTGCTGTCACCATCTGCAGTGATCATGGAGCCCAAGAAAGTAAACTCTGTCACTGCCTCCATATCTTCCCCTTCTATTTGCCAGGAGGTGATGGGACCAATGGCCATGATCTTAGTTTTTCTGATGTTGAGCTTCAGACCGTTTTTTTGCGCTCTCCTCTTTCTTAAAGAGGTTCTTTAATTCCTCCTCACTTTCTGCCATCAGAGTGGTATCATCTGCATATCTGAGGTTGTTGATATTTCTTCCGGCATTCTTAATTCTGGCTTGGGATTCATCCAGTCCTGCCTTTCGCATGATGTATTCTGCATATAAGTTAAATAAGCAGGGAGACAATATACAGCCTTGTCATACTCCTTTCCCAATTTTGAACCAATCAGTTCTTCCATATCCAGTTCTAACTGTTGCTTCCTGTCCCACATATAGATTTCTCAGGAGATAGATAAGGTGGTCAGGCACTCCCATTTCTTTAAGAACTTGCCATAATTTGCTGTGCTCCACACAGTCAAAGGCTTTTGCGTAGTCAATGAAGCAGAAGTAGATGTTTTTCTGGAACTCTCTGGCTTTCTCCCTAATCCAGCGCATGTTAGCAATTTGGTCTCTAGTTCCTCTGCCCCTTCGAAATCCAGCTTGTACTTCTGGGAGTTCTCGGTCCACATACTGCTGAAGCCTACCTTGGAGGATTTTGAGCATAACCTTGCTAGCGTGTGAAATGAGTGCAATTGTACGGTAGTTGGAGCATTCTTTGGCACTGCCCTGCTTTGGGATTGGGATGTAGACTGATCTTTTCCAATCCTCTGGCCACTGTTGAGTTTTCCAAACTTGCTGGCATATTGAGTGTAGCACCTTAACAGCGTCATCTTTTAAGATTTTAAATAGTTCAATTGGAATGCCATCACCTCCACTGGCCTTGTTGTTAGCCATGCTTTCTAAGGCCCACTTGACTTCACTCTCCAGGATGTCTGGCTCAAGGTCAGCAACCACACTATCTGGGTTGTCCGGGACATCCAGATCTTTCTGGTATAATTCCTCTGTGTATTCTTGCCACCTCTTCTTGATGTCTTCTGCTTCTGTTAGGTCCCTACCATTTTTGTCCTTTATCATGTCCATCTTTGCACAAAATGTTCCTTTAATATCTCCAATTTTCTTGAACAGATCTCTGATTTTTCCCTTTCTATTATTTTCCTCTATTTCTTTGCACTGTTCATTTAAGAAGGCCCTCTTGTCTCTCCTTGCTATTCTTTGGAAGTCTGCATTCAATTTTCTGTAACTCTCCCTATCTCCCTTGCATTTTGTTTCCCTTCTCTTCTCTGCTATTTGTAAGGCCTTGTTGGACAGCCACTTTGCTTTCTTGCATTTCCTTTTCTTTGGGATGGTTTTTGTTGCTGCCTCCTGTACAATGTTACGAGCCTCCAACCATAGTTCTTCAGGCACTCTGTCCACCAAATCTAGTTCCTTAAATCTGTTCTTCACTTCCACTGTGTATTCAAAAGGGATTTGGTTTAGATTATACCTGACTAGCCCAGTGGCTTTTCCTACTTTCTTCAGTTTAAGCTTGAACTTTGCTAGAAGAAGCTGATGATCAGAGCCACAATCAGCTCCAGGTCTTGTTTTTGCTGACTATATAGAGATTCTCCATCTTTGGCTGCAGAGAATATAATCAATCTGATTTCGGTATTGCCCATCTGCTGATATCCATGTGTAGAGTCGCTTCTTGTGTTGTTGGAAAAGAGTGTTTGTGATGACCAGCTTGTTCTCTTGACAAAACTCTATTAGCCTTTGCCCTGCTTCGTTCTGAACTCCAAGGCCAAACTTACCTGTTGTTCCTTTTATCTCTTGACTCCCTACTTTAGCATTCCAGTCCCCTATAATGAGAAGAACATCTTTCTTTGGTGTCAGTTCTAGAAGGTGTTGTAAATCTTCATAGAATTGGTCAATTTCAGCCTCTTCAGCATGGGTGGTTGGTGCATAAACTTGGATTACTGTGATGTTGAAAGGTCTGCCTTGGATTCGTATTGAAATCATTCTATCATTTTTGAGATTGTATCCCAGTACAGCTTTTCCCACTGTTTTGTTGACTATGAGGGCTACTCCATTTCTTCTACGGGATTCTTGCCCACAACAGTAGATATGATAATCGTCTGAATTGAATTCACCCATTCCCGTCCATTTTAGTTCACTGATGCCCAGGATGTCAACGTTTATTCTTGCCATCTCCTGTTTGACCACATCCAGCTTACCAAGGTTCATAGATCTTACATTCCAGGTTCCTGTGCAGTATTTTTCTTTGCAGCATTGGACTTTCCTTTCACTTTCAGGCGCGTCCACAGCTGAGTGTCCTTTCGGCTTTGGCCCAACCACTTAATTAGCTCTGGAACTACTTGTACTTGTCCTCCGCTCTTCCTCAGTAGCATGTTGGACGCCTTCCGACCTGAGGGGCTCCTCTTCCAGCGTCATATCTTTTAGCCTTTTGTTTCTGTCCATGGAGTTTTCTTGGCAAAGATACTGGAGTAGCTTGCCAGTTCCTGCTCCAGGTGGATCGCATTTAGTCAGAATTCTCCACTATGACCTGTCCGCCTTGGGTGTCCCTGCACGGCATAGCCCATAGCTTCTCTGAATTACTCAAGCCCCTTCGCCACGACAAGGCGAAGGGGCAATCATTTATCATTTACAGCCTCAGTAATATGAATCACGTTCTAGTTATTTGGTGCTCTTTTTGTTTATATCAATTTCCACTCTGACAAACACAGAGAAACCTAGTATGTATATCCCTACTCAGCTTACAAAGTGATGGCTTGATGCAGATGGGAAGAACACTTCAATTCATTTTTCAAAAGTTGATTTTTCTCGCTATTAAGCAACAATGTCACCAAGCAAAGTCTACAAATGAAGTTTGAATAGATTATCAGGAAATCCCAAACATATTTATCTTGCCACCTTATCAGCTCTTCCAAAGTACAATGGATTAAGAGGATGTCAGGTAAACACTCCAGCTAGTGAGAAATACAAAGAAAGTGAAACACAATAAGACAAGGAGGCTAGATTATATTCTCCAGAGAATATAATCAACCTAATCAAGAGAGCCTTTCAAATCAACAAAGATAGAGTAGGATACTTTGGATAGCATGCAGATAGGACTGGGGTGGTTTGAGTTTAAATCCTATCTAAACCAAGATCATGAAACCAGGTAATGCATTAAATCCATAGGGAAGTGACTTCCACTCCACAGCTACTTGGGGAAAGAAAGTACCTGGATATGCAGCACTAATGCCAAACCACAGGGAAGGCCAGGTTTTGTACTTTCTCCTTCCTATTCTGAGACACATCCAGCCTTTTCTGTACAGTGTTTCTTTACCTAACTTCAGTATCAGGGTTGTTTTGCATGGACACATTTTGAACGGGTGAGCCGGTATTGGTTGACCTGGTTTCATTTCTCAATCCAACTCTGCTGAATTGTATGCCAGCTATATTCAACAGCCAGTGTGGTGTAGTGGACAAAGTGATGGATGAGGACTGAGGAGACCTGGGTTCAAATCCCACTTGGCCATGGAAACTGACTGGGTGTGTGTGCAAATGACCAAACCACTCCCCAGTATCTCAAATCTCTTGAAAACCCTATTAGGCTTGCTGTACGTTGGATGTGACTTAATGGCACATAACAAACACAATTTATATCTAATTTCTAGCATCAAAGCATTTATTTGTCCCATGATTTCATTTAACAGCCCATTGAAGTATCTTTAAAAACCACAATATGTGATTTATGCTGCTTTACATTTCCTGCTTTAGCCATCCATGTGGAAGGACCGCTTTATTTTACCCTCTAATTTATAAGCCGTGCATTCAAAGGCTGATGTTCCCTTTTCAGAGTGTATGCACTTCTAACAAGGTACACAGTATAGAAGAATGTCTCCTGACGATCATGAATGTGAAGTCAGGGGATTAGGCTCTACATCTGCAAGTAGTCATACGTGCATTTATGCCTTCTGGGAAAGGAAAGCCAGCGATAGCACTCAGTAAATGCAACATGTAACACACATTAAAAAGGCACAGTCACATATGTGTTCATAAGAACAGACTTCCAAAATTAACAGAACACAGCCCATAGCCATGTATGTAAATTCTTTTTTGTTGTCTAAGGAAGTATGGAAATCAGGAAATTACTGAGTTCTCAGTGAGCAGTCTAGACAAGATTGTGGAGCTGTGGGTCATAAGATGAACACATATTGCTCTGACGTAGCATTAGCAGTCTGTACGAAGAGTGGAAAATACTGCTACCAGTGTGCTTGACATCCAGGTTTTTCCTCAAGTTAGCTGCAGTGAGAAAATGGCACCAGCCTTGCTAGAATATCATTGGGTGCTGTTTTCCCTGAAAGCCCTAAAGGGGTTGAACCCCAAATATCTCAAAGAACATTTGCCCCCATATGAACCTTCCCAAATGATGGTATCTGCTGGAGCCTTGCTGTCGGGGCTGTCTGAATCAGTTGTTTCGGTCAATGGCTACATGGAGCAAGTCTTCTCCTTCGGTTACCTTATCAATGTCCACCTCCCACCTAGGAGAAACCCACTCTCTCTGCAGAATTTTGGAAAGGTGGGAAATATTATTTGATTCCACAATGGATCTAAACTATGCCAGGTTATTCCACTGATACTTTGTATCGGGGTTACAGCAACTGTGAGTCTCCAGCTGTTTTCAGACTGCAGCTCCCCAGATGCTTTTCGATAGTGACTCCCATCGGCCCTTCATCAAGCTGGCTAGGGCAGCTGGAAGTTACAGGCCAAAGTGATAGTGCCTAACTACTGTTTTAGCCTGGTTATTTTATAATCTGCTCTTTCATTTTTTGTGTGAAAACTTCCTAGAATGTTCTGAAAATCTTGAAATTGTATGGGAAAAGGGACTTCCCCCTCCTTGGGGGTTGATTCTGGAAAAATGGAATGGGGGGAGGGACTGAAATATATGCAATTCTAACTTTATATAAAACCTAAACTCATATTAGTTCTTTTATAACATAAAAGAATTTATTCATAATATAGTTCTCACTGCAAAAATGTATCATTTAGCATACAGTGAAAAATAGTGATGCAAAATAATGAATATACCCTATAGTACACAATTCACAAAACTGTGAATATGCTTTCTGGAAGTTGAGTCATGGCAACTGGACTTCTTCCTTATTAGGTTGAATATGCTTTGTAAGAAACTGAACATTATAAACTGAAATAGATATGCAAACCACCGCATCCTATGCCAACTCAAACCTCGCAATCTGAGAAGTAAGGGGGAGACGCAGGAGCTAATCATTTTCTTAAAAATATAAACAGACATTATTTGGATGCAAACAGTCTTGTATCTGCAGTGACCAAACTAGAACAAAGGGAACCGGAAGTAGACAAGCAACAATCCACATACAATGAAGGCTCTCTATACACCGTCAGATGAAAACAGAAGTATCCACTATATGCAGTAAGACATATTGGATTTGAGCATCATAAATATTTAAATTATGCACAAGAATTATCACTTTCTGATTCTGTAGATTATCATACATATAAATCTTCACACTTAGCAGTTCTTGGCATTGTGAATACAGAAACTGCGACCTTAAAAGCCTAACATTGATTCTAGAATAGAAAACACTGTGTCAGAGTTTCTTTCTACGTTCCCTAAAGTTTCTAGTTTTTCCATCCAAGGAGGATACTGTAGGGAAGAGAGAGCTCCAGGTAAGAAAGGAGCATTACTGCAGGATGCATCTAAAAGAATCTAGTACGGCACAAGAATAACATGGGAAAATAGGGAATTAGCAATATGACTTCATTATTTTTTTTAAAAAAAGAGGTGACATTCCGAGGTATACTGGAGATCAGGGAACTGGATACAACCGGTGGCAGTCTGTTTGCCAAGATGAGGAAGGGCTGATCATGTATACCAGGGATTTTGGGAAATTCTCTGTAATTCTCTGTTGTGCCACATCTAAAGCATACAAATAAAAAAATGAAAAGGGAAGAAATGGGGTTTATGGAAACATGTTAATTTACTTATTTATTACATTAATACCTCACCTTTCCACTAAAAGACAGCACTCAAGGTGACTTACAAACTTCTTATAAAAACTGGTACAACCATATTTAGCTAAAAATCATAAAATTGCACAACCAATCCCATTGAAAAACCATTCAAACAAGTAAATACATTAAATAACAATTAAAATACACAAAGGATGTTTAAAACAATATCTTGGGTGGGTTAGACATTATAAGCCAGTCTAAAAAGATGTCTTTTTACTCTCTTCTTAAAATCAATCAGGGGGAAACAGATCACAACTCAGAAGGGAATGCATTCCATAATCTGGGAGCAGGAGAAGGCCTTGTCCTACGGGGTTGTTAGGCGAGCCTCTGAAACCACTGGCATTTTTATGACAGCCTCTCCTAAAGATCTTTAAAAGCTCATAACAAGATAGGCTACTCCTCAGATAGCTTGGCCATGTTGTGTGGCAAGGTGTGCAGCTCAACATCTTATCCTATTACCACCTCTTCTCCCTATCCAATCTGCAATTCAGAAAGGAATGCAAGTGTGTGTCAGGAAAGGTAGGTATGAAAGTGATAACCTGAGAAATGGGCTGGGCCAGAAATCCAGTAGGAAAGAGGGCAAGGAAAAGGCAATGGGTCTATGCAAAGAAATAAGAAGAAAGCTAACAGGTGTGGCTCAGAGATCACATGACATTATGGGAAGAGTTGACTGACAAACCTCAGAGCCTGAAGAGCTGAATACAAGAATAAGGGAGATTCTTTGACAAATAAAGACATGCTAAAAACAGCAAAAATGCAGTTAAGCCACAGGTGGGAAAGACCCTTTAGTGAGGATTCACAGGAATATTTTTAGTCTTCTGTCCGAAAAAAAGGTTATTACAGATTTTTTAAAACTGCTGAGTCAAATTAACAATCTATTTAGGAGTCTAATACCCTTGAAGCTGTACAGATGCAGCCTGCCAAGGACTCAGGATGAGGGTTTTCCTAGACTAGCCATCTGAGATCATTGAAGACAGAGATAGAACCTAAGGCTTCATATGTGTGAATTATGAGTTCTCCCAGTGAGCCATGGCCTCTCATGCATTTCACACCAGACTAGGAAGTACTGTAGTACCATCAGCTGAAATTTAGAAATGTAATGAAGTGATCCCACAGTTTGCAGCCTCAAGTCACAGGAATGCTTCATTTATTTTGTGAAGTGGCAGAGGAGCAAACCATTCAACTAATTTTGGTGGAGCATTTATGTTTAACAGAGAACCAAACCTACCTTTCTTATTTCCTTCCACTTGTCAAAGCTGCTGCCTCTGAAGGTAGAGGCTCTTCTGTTCTCTCACGTTTGTAAATTAAAGATTTGGTGGTCAGAGCAGCTGCCACGTTTTCCCACTGCCACCAAATGCCAGAGGCATGCTGGGAGTTCAGGAGCATGAAAGTAACCAGAATTCTTTTTTCTGGCTGCCATGGCTTGAATTTTAATGGGGCAGATGGAGAAAAGAAAGGAAACTTGCCTCAGCTTCCTCCCTCACAGCCACTGGGATTTACGTATCTTAAAGAAAGAAAAGAAGACACTCTGCAATATTCCAGTAAACTATTTATGGCCCCAGCCCTCTGAACAGCTGCCTGCACTTTGGCATACATGGGAATCATGTCCAGTTTCAGGGATGGACAAAAGTACAAAGTCAAAGAAGCCCAGTGCTAGCTCAAACAAGCATGGTGTTTGATATGTTCAAAAGGCACACTTGGGAATGCAGTCAAGGATACAGGGATAGTACAGAAAGATGTCAACAGAGCAAATAGAGAGCAAACAGAGACACAAACAAGCAAGCCCCATTATGAAGTCTACAAAAATACAATATAGACAAGAACACTGACTGGTATGTATATTCTGTACCTTTCACAGTATCAAATACAAACCTGCCCTTGATATATCTCTACTTGATTTTTTAAAAATGTAATTGCATAATAGAAGTTCAATGTAATGAGAGAGACCATTCAAAATGTTTTGTTGGAGGAGATTTTTCCGGAAACCATGGCCTACTAGCATGACAAATAAATAGGTGCTAGACCAAATAGAGCGGGAAATAAAACAGAAATAAAACAGAAATAAAAATGACTAAACTGAGGCTACTGAACGTTGGGCTTGCTGGAAAAGATGATAATGATGGGGAAAGTGGGAAGCAGCAGGTAAAGTGGAAAAACCAAACATGAAATGAATTGGCTCAATAAAGGCAGTCATGCCTTGAGTTTGCAAGGCCTGAATAGAGCTGTTGATACTAGAACCTTTTGGAAGTCACTAATTCTTAGGGGTGCCATAAATTGGAAGCAAAATGATAGCACATAATAACAATGATAAAGAGAAATAATGGGGCTGCAATTTTGCTTGGAGATTTAGTTAAACCAAAGTCCACTGAACTGAAGTGCACATACTGTAAATACATGACGTTTTGCAGCTTTAATGACTATTGAAAGCACATTAAGAAATCTTCCACTTATGGAACCCCAACGTCAAAGAAAGTGCTATGTCACTGTGTAAGAAAAGTAATTGTCATCAGGCATCCATTACTTGGCTGCAGTAGAGGTTTGTTGGTGGTTGTATCACATCCTTCTGTGATCTCAGGAGGCATTTATGGGCAGAAATATAACTGATGACGTATATTTCTTGGTCTCCCTTATCTCTGCATTTTTTGCTAACAACAACTTGGCTATACTGATGAACGAAGGGTGATATCAACTCTAAGATACGAGTTTAGCTGGGACCACTGAATGCTAAAGGTGCTAACTGTGATCATTGCATGCCTCTGGTGTTGTTCAACTACACTGATCTATCTTTTCCTTGTGTTTTCAGTCCCAACAATTTGGCACTGCCATTGTTTGCTTTGCAATAGCAGTCCACCTGTGCTGCATTTTGCACATGACTACCCAAGAACAATGTTATCAGAAAGGTGATTATCACCTGTATATCATTCTGAGCCAAAGAAGAGGTTTTCAGAGATCAGGTCCCCAGATATTCCTTCTCACATTCTCAGTATCAGGGAGAAGAAACAACAACAACAAAGGCAACAATACCTATTCACTGTTTACAATGTCCTGCACACCTTGCATGGCTTCCCTTTAGAACAAAGCACTCTGTTGCCACAGTCTGACACACAGGCTAGCAAGGCTTAATAAAAACAGGTCATTTATCCTTCACAATTACTCTTTCTAGCATTGACAGATCAATAGTGGTTTCTTTGGAAACTCTTAAGTAGGAGGAAGATAGAGAGACAGGATTAACAAGAGTTCTGTTGTTTACCAAATGGGATGTTTGCACCATCTGTGGAGTTAATGTGATAATGATAATCTCTCTCTCTCTTTTTTAACATTAATCCCTTTATCTTTCAAATTCTGAAGAACAACAGGCTATAATATTGAAAACAGAGGGGGGGAAACAAGGAGGGTCGTTTACAGAGTACCCAAGTTGAAAAATTAAGTATATAAAATGAGGACATCTTTAGTTAACAACATCTTTCTGAGAGAAGGGTTGTTCAGATCAGCCATGAGAAGCCTTTCATGTGACCATTAATGCCAAGAGATAGAAGAGAAAGAGAGATAGGCAGGAAGAGGCTGAGCAGAGAGATGGATAGCTAGGTGGCAAAATATGACAGAGAAACATCTGCAAAAAGGGCAAAAGAATTAGTGGGCATGAGTGAGGAACATGAGACTGTCAGCTGGCAACTATATAAGAGAACTGACTCCACTGAACTGCAGCTGGGATGACATGAGGTGTCTGTGGTGTACAGGGCACAGTTGATCATTGTGTTACATCTACATTTGAGAGGTACACAAATAGCCACAAAGCACACAAAGTTCTCAAATGTACTTTATATTTGGAAAACACACAGGCCTCACATGAAAGTTGATTTAAAGAGTTGATAATAGAAGAACTGCTTCAAGCCATGACAGGTCACTACAAAAATGACATATGAAGTTTCGCTTCAACATGTTTTACTCCATGATGTAAATACAGAATTGGGAAAATGGCTCTCTAGGTATTGTTGATCTCCAATTCCCATCCCACCCACCACGGCTGATGTGGATGGATCATAGGAGAGATCATTCATTCACATTTGGAGGGTCGCAGGTTCCTTAGCCCTGACATAACAGATTATTGTAATTGAACCACTGAAAGTTGGTTCTACCTGTCCAACTAAGAAGAGATTATGGGGGCTGGCAACTGACACTTTTTCTTGCACTCACTTTAAAGTAAACATGCATATTGTGGACAGCTATTTCTATTGACCACATATTACATTTTCATGTTGTGTGTCTCAAATGTGGCGGCTCACTTTGTTTAGAGTCTAGACCATGGGCCATATGTCAATTTCTCCCATGCTCTCAATAGTTTTAGCTGTTTTTATCTGCTGTGTGTCTGTGGCTTCTATTCTGTTGTTTTTACTGATGTCTCACTTTAAAGTATTTTTATGATGATTTGTTTGAAAGTCACTTTGAGGACATCCATGTTATAAGTAGGATGCATATAAATAAGAGAATATAGAAGTAAGTGCAAAAGGTTGTCTACGTTTGGCTTAAGTTCATGAGTAAGTATACCTCCCCATATGAAAGATAGACTTATCAATGGCCACTAGCTATGGTGATGGTATATGAGGGATGTGTGCCTTCCCATCACCATCCAAGTTGGTTGCCAATTCAGGACAGTCTTAATCAGGCTGATTGTGTCTGGGATTTGGGATTTGTCCAAATCAGGTGCACATATCAATGATAGTATGCCTTTCACTACTAATTGCTGGAGAGGACAAGTATCCTTCACTACCATGTGTTTCTCAGAAGCATCTGGATAGCTGCCACAGGAACAAAATGTTGGAGAAAAAAGGACTTTGGATTGATTCAGCTGGTCTCATCCTATGCTCTTATGTGATATGAGTGAACTGGTTACTAAAAGTTAGACTTGCAACAAGGTATCCTCGCGTCCTTGCAGGAGTGCTCATGTTCAAAGTTTTTGCTGATTAATTAGCTTTTGGGACACTATAAAGAGGACTTCCCACTGATTCCCCCTGAAGTCTGACTTTTTAAAAAAATATATATATTTTTTTCTTATTTTGTGACTGCTGAGCATGCTCAATCCTCACTTGGATTTGGGGAAGGGTATTGTCTCTTTTGGGTTGCTTTTTAAAATGATTCTTTTTTACTTTTGCAAACTCTATGCTTTTTCAAGCATTTAGATATCTTTCTCTTATTTTTCAGTGGCCACATTTTGGCACTCACTTCCTAAATTCACATTTAAAGTTAATGATACACCAAGACTACTGTAATGAGTTCCTGCACCATTATACCTCATGAATTTTGTTCCAGCAAAATATTACTGGGTTAGAATACATACCAGTTTCAAGCTACAATATTAATGTTGCCTTCTAAAATGTACTCGCCTTTCTTCCAGATTAAGAAACTTCTAATCACCTAAATGGCTTTACTGTTTGTGTATTTTTCACCATTATACATTTAAATACAGAAAAATGTGAAATAATTAAATTGGAAGAAACAATATGGATGAAAACAAACACTAATGGAAAACCTCCAGTGAACATTTTGTTTAACACGTTAGCATATCCACCCCAACTCATCTTTGGAACATTATTCTTTAACTCTGAAATATTTATGGTTTATGGCATCCAAGCACAAAGCAGTGTTTTCTAGATTTATGTAAGAAAAGCAAGCAAGGAAGTTAGAATGCACAATGTGTTCTACTCTAATACTACAGGTTGAGTCCCCACCCATTTAGAAAACGCAGACTTGAATCGAAGTGCAGCCTTCTTGGTAATATGAATGCTAATTATTTCAAGGGCTGGCAGCAATTTAATCAAGATATTGAAGTTTCATTAAAGATATTCTGATAGTCTCCTAGATAAAGCCTTTAGAAGAAAAAATAGCAATAACCACATAATTATTCCACTGTTGCTGTTTTGTTATCTTTTGATGCCCCCTTGCAATATTTCATTTCAAGAAAAATGCAACAATGAATAAAACACGCAGATTAAAATAATCTACACAACTAAACTGAGGACAAAAGAATACTAATAGTATATCTTGACTAAAGGTGACAACGGCTGCACCTCTATCTTTAACACCTGCATGACGGTAGGAAGCTGAGAAGTGGGCAGCCATTCTGGCATATAAGGTGACTTCACAGCCCAGGAACCTGCTGATCTTCAGCCCAAAGTGGCTGAGCAAAATGGAAGAGGAGCATAGATTGGGAAGTTTGTGGTCTGAGCCACAATTGCCCCTGACAGGCACATTACAGAGCAATTCCAGGAATATCTACTGAGACTGAAGCTCCAATGAGTTCAATGGGGTTTGTTCTCAGGTGGGTTTAACAGGGTATAGAGTAATTCCAGTTACACCACTCATGTTCAGCTTCACTTTGGAATACAGGTTTTGTCTAGCTTATAATGTTAGGCTGTATTCTGAACCAGATACCATGCCCTCACATTTCCTTTCCAGTTAATACCAAGTTAAATCCAAGTTATCAGTCCCAACTAGAATAAACCCATTGAATCAGTGAGATTTGCACAGGAATTGCCTTGACAGCTCAGCAGTTGATTCAGTGGGTCTACTCTAGTTCTAACTAACAATAGAATTTAATAATAATAATTGTTTGCCATCAAGTCAATTCAGGGATTTCTAGGTAGAGAGTACTTAAAAGTGGTTTACCACTCCCTTCTTTGGGGGACTTGCCCAAGGCAATTCTGAAACGAATGTGTCTCTTCCTATCACCCTGCATGCTAAAATGACCATGTTCCCAGGGCTCCAGGAATATCATTTTCCCAGGGTATCCTATGAATATCAGGCACTGCACAAAGTGCAGAATCCAACATTTGGTGAACTAGGATACTGCTGAGTATGTATTCTTGTTATTTACAATAATACTCCTGGGGATAGGCTACTGCTGCTGCTGTCACTCTCTCAGCTGCACTAAAGTTCATGAGTCTTGCTCCCCCAACCACTTCCTGGGAACTCCCCCTCACCAGGGTGTGGACTGCACTCTCCGTCTCAGCTCCTTGGAGGTCCCAGCAGTTGGAGAAAGCAAGGTGACCCGTTTTCAGAGTGAGGAGGAGCTGCCATCACCTACCCACTCTAACCCTGGCCTGAGAGAAGCCTTCACCAAGTGGAAGGCTGGGAAATGCTCTACCTCCCCATCTACTTACAACATAGAGCCAAGATATGGGGGATGCAGTTTCCAACACAAAAGCCACATGATGTTATATCAATTCTCAGAAACATAAACCAACTCCTGATTTGACAGTGTAGTCACACGCTTACTCATTTATACCAAGGCGCCCCAGGACACAAAGATTCTCAGACAGCTTTCCCCAGCTAATCCACCCAGATGTGTTAATCTACAGCTCCCATCATCCCAGTCAGCACTATTATTCCATATTTGAAGTTGGGAAAGTAGTACCTGGGTATCAGGAATTCATTCAAGCAACTCCTGGGCAGTACATAGTTTCAAAAAGTGAAGGAGAAAGAAGGGAGGTTCCACAAAAACTTCCACTGTGAGATTCTGCCACCACATGCAAAGTCACTGGAGAGGGAATTGGGGCAATAGAGGAAGAACCATGTGGGCTTGTGGAAAGGTTACTGCGCTCAATGAGGGCCCAGACAGTCTCCTGAAAATGGCCCAGATTTTTTTTTGGGGGGGGGAGTTTCCCCCCTCTCCAGGAAGAAGGGCAGTGAATAGTTCAGTTTGCTCAACACAATGGCAAACTGAACCAAGGACGTTCACCCATCACAGTTTGTTCTCTGACAGGCTTGGTTCAACCCTTCTTGTTGGCTGAGACATAACATCAAATGACATTCCACCACCAAATCCAAGCGCTTAGTTTCCAAGACCAGCTATGTTGTTTTGGCGCTGGAGGCACCGAATCTGACAAATGGTTCTCCTCCCTGACAGCAAAAAGCAAAAACAAACAAACAAACAAAAACGACAAAACTAACTTCCCTTTCATGTCACTCCAAATCTGTTATCTGAAATGGATATTTCCCTTTATCTAATAAAAGTAAAGTTTGGTTCAGGGATGGAGGAAGCTTAGTATAGTTTTGGTCTCAACCAACACCAACACCACAAAAACTAGAAAAGGTCCTGCTGTACTCATTTGTTTCCTCTCTTTTTCTGAAAGGCTTTCCAGCTTTAACTCATATGGCAGGCAGCTAATTCATGGTCCTCTCCATGCTGGAAGCAGCTACACCCACTGCATTTGGTTGGAGCAGATGAGTGACATTCTTGTGTCAGTTTGGATAGACAAAATCAATCAATCAATCAATCAATCACATATTCAGGATGGAAAAAGCTTAAAGTTAAAGAAAATGTAATGTGGGGGGCGGAAGCAAAAATAACACAATTCACCCTATCTACTTTCCAGTCACAGAGGCATAGATGATATAAGGTTGGTTCTGTCACTACAAATATTGCAGAAACATAACCTTTCATTGTCTTGCTCTCTGAGTAGCCCTGCTGGATTGAAACCACCATAATCTCAGTCTGGAATGCTGGCAGTGATAATGAAAATTAAACAGGAAACAGTGGTAAAATCAATGTATCAATCTTTTCATGTTTATAGCAAAGCAAGTCAACCTGTGGCCAACCAAAATGAATAGGATCTCCTAACAAAGCTTTTCTTCTTCTTCTTGCTACCTAAGGGGAGTACCAAGGTTTGGCAAGTCAGAATACGCCACTGGCTGCAGGCTGCATCAGACTTAGTTAATCAGAAGCCGTGAAAGCCTGCTCATAGCCTTTTGGGATGAGCAAGATAATGACATATTTGTTTATTTCAATATGCAAACAGTTTAAATGTCTAAAATGATTGTAAAACATGTTCAGTGTTTAGAAGGGACAGAATGGCCTGACCAAGTCTGCCAAAATAAAACTCAAATGTTCAGCATACTTACCATATCGTTCACATGTCATGTTACTTGGGGAAAAGGAATAACCTCTCTGTAAACGTTCCTCTCTCTCTCTCTCTCTCTCTCTCTCTCTCTCTCTCACACACACACACACACACACACACACACACACACAGAGAGAGAGAGAGAGAGAGAGAGCTAAGGAAGTTGTGGGATTAATGCCAATCTACATCCTATGAACACAATACACAGGAACCATTTCCGTTTCAATGCTATTGCAGTAAATTTTCATTGGAATAGTGATGATCAGACTCCACCTTTGTCTGTGAAACCCAACAGATGAAAGTGCAATAAATTCAAACTCTCTTTCAGCCAACCACTGGGCATGTCTCTTTGTGCGAGGTTTCTCCATTGGCTTTGCTCGCCTCACGTAGTCAAAGGCTCCACTCTTTTAGTCTGGGAAACTGACAAGTCATTATTTTGTGAACCGGACAAGGCAGTTCATGGCTCATGCCCAATCTCACCACACATCTGCAAGTTGTGAGTCAATACTTCAAACAATATATACATTGTGGGCTGTTTTCTAAGCATCAGCCAAAGGAAATCTGGAACATCCCAATGAGTGCCTCTACAGATGACTTATCTGCTTGCAGCACCAATAATAACTGCACTTTTTGATAGACCAGTGGACACAAAATCCACTTTCCGGGCTTGTACTTTTCATAGAAGCCTCAGATTACCCTTTCTGTCTTCTGGCACAGAGCACCCAAACTGGAACAGAGATCTCAGTTTTAGGGGTAAGTGGCACTCTTCCGCTCCTCTTTTGTTGGAAAGTGGAATGCGTGAATGTATGCCATCCTGCCTGAAGTGTGAAATCAGTTGTGGAATCCTCAATAGGACAACAGGGACTCCTGCAACCTCAAAGGTCAGTCAAACTGCTGTTAATCATGCTGGACAGCCCTGACACACCTGCCCAGAGCTACATAATATGGCAATGGGGGCATCTGTTACCCCCTACCACTTTACCTCATAGGAGTTAACCCCACCCCCAGGTCATTTTTGTGCCTATTTTGCTCCCCAAGAGGGTCCACAGATGTTCCCAGGGCAGACTGCAGGGCCCCCATAAATCTCACCCCCACAAACACTCAAAAATCAAAACTCCCAGCTCCAAATTAAGTGTCCTAAGATAGCTAACAGAACACACATATGGAAGGAGCAAGAGATTAGAAGTGGTATGGGAAAATAATCTTCATCAATAAGATTACTTCGTTAATACTGGATTTTGACTGAGGAAAAGTAAATCAAATCAATCATTGCCCTTTCAAATAGCCGTTTTGTGGAGATACACTGAAGTTAATACACTGATGGCATGTAACTCCTGCCAGGTAATACAATAGTTTACAATCAACACTATACTATGCTAGAGGAGTTGTGGACAGTGTTGTGGACTTTTTCAGCTGTGGCTCAATAGTCTTCTCATAGTTAACTTTCGGAAGAGTGAGATAATGAGCCAGAGAATACATTACCGTGGCCAGTTTTTACTTCTACAGATTTTTGCCCACTGAAATAGTTCCTTATTGCATAAATATTTAATCATAATTTTACCAGCAGCAGTTACAATGCAAATTACCAAAACGGGGGAGGATTTGAATGTGTGTTTTTTTCCCCTCGAAGACCTGAGTGGGTCAAGTGTGGGCAATTGCACTCAGTGTGAAATTGACATGCCAAATGAGAGTAGCAGGGTGAACAGAAACATGAGATAGATGATGAAACTGGATCTTTTTTTTCTTTTTTCTTTTTTGGTAAATATTAATAACAATTCTGCCTTCACTGGATCAACCCAGGTTCTGGGAAGATGTTCTCTGATGCACTGGGGAATTACTTTTTGTTCATGTAACCGCAGATTTTTTCATATTTAGGCGTATTTGGAGTGACAATGCTCTGCTGCCCTATTTCCCCCCATTTAGCTCCACTTATAATCAACAAAAATAGATTCATCATCATCATCATCACCATCTTAAAACTGCAAAGCTGGGAGGGTCCCTATGAGTCACTGAGTCCAGCCTCTGTCAAGTGGGGAATCGAACTCCCAATAGTTATGGTAATAGCTATTAATATTTTTATTGCCAATATTTGGGGGTTTTTTTAACCTTGTGTGTATCTTTCCTGTAGTTTTAGATAAATAAGCATTGGTGACAATCCTATTTTATTTACTTATATTATTTATATGCCACCTTCCTCTCCATAGAGGATCCAAGGCAGCTAACAACTAAAATTATAAAACAAATTACAGTTTTAAAAATACTATATAAATATAATATTAAAAAAACAATTAAACATGTATTAAGATTAAGAACCAAGATTAAAAACAATTCTGAAACATTTAAAAATCTGAAAGTCAATAAACAAGCATTCCTGAGTCACTTATTGCTTAAAAGCCTGTCTGAAGAGGAAAAATTTTGCCTGACACAGAAGGACAATCGGGGGGGGGGGGGGGGGCAACCTGGCTTCTCAGGGCAGTGCATTCCAAAGCATGGGAGCAACCACCAAGGAGAAGGGTCTCCTCAGAAGATCTTAAAAACTGTGAAAGCTCACATGGGGTGATGCGATCCTTCATATCCTACCAGGAAATTATGCAGGCATTAAGTGTAATTGTGCAAACTGTGGCAACAAACTGCTGCTCATTAACATGTTGCCCCTCACATACCTACTGTAGTTGTGCACCAAGTCGTGCAACTGGTATACAATGAAGAATGTGATTGGCAATTTATTAATTAGCTGCCATTTGCTGTCATGATTTCTGCAATTACATGTAACACAAGTATAAACTCCCAACAGGATTCTGCCCATGTTTAAAAAAAATAAAAATGGACATTTGCTCACTTAGTTTCATTCCCCCCCCCTTTTTTAAAAACCATTTATAGTTCCTGTTGCAGTCCTCAAAGAGAACAAGTATTTTACTCTTAGCCCCACCAAGCCTCTCTATCCTACTTCACAGCATGCAATGTAGATACTTCTGGCAGTGTCAGGCTAGGGCACTCCTTCACCCTTCATACCATTTATGGTGCAAGCCACAAGCCTTTCAAAGGTCATTCTGGTTTCATGAAGAATTTAGTGCAGCTGGAACCCAGAGAAAATACCAGGAACCTAACTGCTAAGCAATACATCTGATTATGTGTGTTGTGGCTGCTGATCCGTTTCTGAGCACAATTCAAAGTGTTGATTCTAACCTATAAGATGCTAAATGGCCTGGGTCCAAGCTATCTCAAAGACCGTGTCTCCCATTATGAGCCTGCTTGGTTGTTCAGTTCATCAGGAGAGGCCTTTCTCTCAGTCCCACCACCTTCACAGGTGCATCTCATGGGGACACAGGAGAGAGCCTTATCTGTTACCGCTCCGAGACTTTGGAACTCTCTCCCACAGGAGGTCAGAGTGGCCCCATCTTTGCTGTCCTCCGACAAGCAAACAAAGACCTTTCTCTTTAGGCAAGCTTTCCTTGAATGGGATCTGTAAATGGATTGTTATGCATTACTGCTTTGAATGGGTTTTTAGTATTGCTTTTGTTTACCATTTCTCAGAGTGGTATTTGTTTGTTCCTTTTTAATATTTGTATATTTATTGTTTTTAGCTTTAGATATTGTGTTTTAATGATGTCAGGTCAGCTGCCTTTGTATACTCATTGTTTTTAGCGTTAAATATTGTCTTTAATGACGTAAACTGCCTTGGGTCCTTTTTAAGGAGAAAGGCGAGAGCAAAATATTTTAAATAAATACATTTTAAATAAATAAATTATCATGTCTGAACCTGTGGGGATCCATCTTCAATCCTTATTTCTGAGAATCCTGTATTTACTATTCCTTCTGGTGCAATGTAGTTTTGTCTTTGCATTGGCAAACATTATGCAGTGTTGTGTTTCACTGACCAGGTCTCCAAATGCTTACAACTACCCCTCTTTCAGCAGTGTCACACAGCAGTATTACCTGGTGATGCTTCCTCTTTCACTAGAGTGGTTAAACTGTTGTACTGCAGCCAAAACTGTGCTCACGACCCGGGGTTCAATCCCAGGTAGCCGGCTCAAGGTTGACTCAGCTTTCTATCCTTCCAAGGTCGGTAAAATGAATACCCAGCTCACTGGGGGGGCAAAGTGTAGCCTGCATAATTAACTTGTAAACCACCCAGAGAGTGCTTGAAGTGCTATGGGGTGGTATATACGCAGCACACTTTGCTTTGCTTTGCTTTAGAGCAGGGGTCCCCAACCCCCGGTCCGCGGCCCCGTGCCGGTCCGCGAGGAGACTTCAGCTGGGCCGCAGGGACACAGTGGCAGCCATTACAAAAAAGCAGGGGGAGAGGGCTTGCCTCGGCTTGAAAATCCATTGCTGCTGCTGCTGCTCAGAGGTGAGGCAGCCTAAAAGCCGTGGAAGCTTCTGTCGGAGGGGGCGGGAGGGGCTTGGGCAGAGGGAGGAGGGAGGCCAGCTCAATGGCCCCAGCAGCAACCATTACAAAAAAGAGCCCGGCGGGGAGGCCATTTGAATTTCCCGGGCTCCTACCTCCCGTTGCAGGGCCCGTCCACGCTGCTGGCTTTCCAGCCGGACTCCAGGAGGCAGAGCCCGGCTGGAAAGCCAGCAGCGCGGACGGACCCAGTGGCTGAAGGCAGAGCCCGGCGGGGAGGCCATTTGAATTTCCCGGGCTCTGCCTCCCGGAGCCCGCCTGGAAAGCGAGCAGCGCGGACGGACCCAGCGGCTGAAGTCAGAGCCCGGCGGGGAGGCCATTTGAGTTTCCCGGGCTCCTACCTCCCGCCGCAGGGCCCGTCCACGCTGCTCGCTTTCCAGCCAGGGGAAATTTCCCGGAATGCCCCCCCCCCCATTCACAGACGCCGGCGGCAGCAGCCCTCCCCCTCCGGTCCTTGGAAGAATGGTCTTCAACAAAATCGGTCCCTGGCATTAAAAAGGTTGGGGACCACTGCTTTAGAGTGTTTTTGTTTTTTGAACAGAGGTTGGATGGTCATGTGCTAGAAATGGATTTCCTGGTTCACTGGGGGACAGATGAATAGTCCTTGTAGCCCTGGTTCCTCTACAATTCTATGATTATCTATAGTTCTATGATTATCTACCAAAATTATACACTCTCATTAGTTTCAGGGGTAAATAGTGTGAGCAGTTCCATTGTACGAACATTATTCTTCATCTCAAATGTGAACAACATGCCTTATTTTTGCACTTCCAAACTATTTCTGAGAAAATACACAAATTAGCTAATCACAATCCTTTTAAATGGAAATGATATTCCCCTAACGTCTTCTGCTATATGGGTGACAACATCACACCACCTGTAGCCTGAAAAAAATGCCAGTGAAAACTGCCGTGACAAATCCATGGAATCTAAATCACCATTTAAAAATGATTATCTCATTTAATTATCCTTTATTTTAGAATAAAAGTTAAATTCTTCATTGACTGCCATCTTTCAAGATGGGTCCTGCAGATCCACATACAGCTCATGAACATTATTTTATCTTTTTTAATCAATAACTTACATCTACTCTAAAATGTTTCCTCAAAACGATGCATTAGCTGGGTGGGTAAGTTCTTCTTTTTAATTTTGGCTTCCAGAATCCAATGGCCACCATATTCACTGGGAGATACAGAAAGCAATAGTGCAAAAATATAACGCTTCCAAGCTCTATCTGAACCTTGAAGGCTGAAGAAATGCTTCACATGATCTACAAATGCTGGAGCCCTTTTGATATGTGAAGTGAAAAGGAAGGTAGCATTTTCCCCTCCCCCTTTCCCTTATAATATGTGGAAGTACTGAAGAACAGGAAACCCTAAGACATTAGTCTATATAAAGGCATTATACAGAGGAAATGTTCATATGGTGGAGGAATGTGACTTGTTAATAGCACCTCATATGAACTTTCACCTGTCCCTCTGAGTGTACTACCATTTTACCACACTCAAAAACCAGAGATGTCAACTCTAAATGTTTTATTTCTGAACAAATTCCTCAGGAGCAATGGTGGAGAACCTGTGGCTCTTCAGATTCTGCCAAACCACAGTCCCCATCATTCTTTGCCATCAGCTGTAGCAGCAGCTTTTCTTCATCTGAATTTTCACTTCTTGCAACAGCTACATAAATGCTCTTCAGATATTGCCCAAACACTCTTGTTCCTTCAGCTCTGAATGCCCATCAGGCCTCTGTTTAGAATAGCTCACTTGATGGAATAAGGAACATCCGTTTTCAGTCGCACTATTAGAGCTGCCAAGAGAAGGCTGCTCACAGGAAAGAAAAGACACCGCACTTCCGAATACCTTTGTTATCTCTCCTTCCAAAGAGTGTAACTCATCTGTCATGCTTCCAAAGAGAAACACCCCACTTGAAAAGTTAATGACAACAAGAACAGATTTTGAGTTGTCATGATTCAGAACTAAATTCCTCCATTTGCGTCACAGAAAATTGTCACTGTCAAACAAATTCCTTTAAAAAAAAAGGAACATACTATTGTATCTCTTCATCATCCTTCCATTCTTCAAAACTGAACTGGAGGGATGGCCTAATGAGGTTTTCTAGTTTTCAGGTAGTTTTCTAACAACTGCTCAAATAAAAGAAGAATACAGAAAAGAATAGTTGTCCAGCCACCCTTTAAAGAACTCTGGCCAGCAATGCTTAGCAGTAATGAGCATTAATTAAGTAAAATTTAGAACTGAAATTGTGGGTCTGATTATGTTATTGACTGAATATAATCAGTTGTGTTCATCACCAGTTTATGTTGCTAAAATAATTGGAGTAAAATTACCATGAAATTAAGCATAGAGTTACATGGCTCCTGCTACCTGTATCTCAACAAAAACAAAATTAAACATTTTTCTTTTCTTTCTCTTTTTGCACAACATGCTCATTTATGAAGATTTAGCATAACTGGCAAAAAGAAAAAAAAAGGAGGGGGAAGGCATATTTGAGACATCCTGTATACTGTAACCTGCTTTGGTATGGCCCTGAACCCCTTTCGTACACCCTACACTTATTTTTAAGACTTGCATTCTGACCTACTGACAAGCAGTCCCAGTAATTGCAATGAATTTTTCTTCGAAATTAATTAGGTCTAAAATCAGGATACCATGCTCATTTTAACTATAACTGCCCTTTCTTCCATTGTTGTGTGTGCGTGTTCTGGGCTGTCAAGTCACCTTGGGTCCTTTTGAGGAGAAAGGCGGGGTAAAAATACTGTATTTTAAATAAATAAATAAAATCAAGTCAGCACTGACTTACAGCAACCCTAATATTTCGAGATAGGTGAGATATTTAAGGAGTGTTTTTACCAATTCTACCCCCTTCCCACTGAGTTTCCATGGCTGAGCAAGGGATTCAACCCCTGTTCTCCAGAGTCCTAGTCTGTTACTTTATCCACTACACTGGGAGTCTCCTCTTACATTGCTAGCTTCTGATAATCTTCCCAAATGAAGCTGAGAAGAATCATGGGAGTAAACTGCAACAGAATTATTCCATGTCATCAAAGGTCATCCTCACATAGAGAACTAGTCCACTCATTCTCTGGGAAGAGTTAGAGTATATCCACACTACATACTTACAGCAGGTTGATACTGCTTTAACCATTGTGGTTCCATCCTATGGAATCCTGCAATTTGTAGTTTAAATTATCTGCTATAGAGCTCTAGTGCAGTTTCCCAAATACAGTCGCTGCTTAACCTCATTTGGCCTAACGGAAAGACTGGAAGTGCCTAAGTTACAGTCAGTGCAGACTGTTACTGGCAGGGAGATGGACTATAGGTCTCGCTTAGTATAAGACAGCTTCTTATGAAGGTTGAGAGGTAAATGTCCACAGCCAAGAGCCGTAGGAGGCAAGGAGAATGAAGCCAAGGGAATTTACAGTACAGGAAATCCTCAGCAGTTCATCCCCAGAACGGCTCTAATGGCAGGCATTGCCAGTCACTTGAGGGAAGCAAAGGGATGGACATTAGTATTGTATGGTTTGATCTCAGTATAATATCTGGTAATTGCTGGCAAAGCCCACAACACTTTTCTTTAGAATGGAGGTAAGAATGGTATCTTTTTTATTTCTTCTAATGATAATGGTCTCAGTACTGTGCTTTAAAAACAATTCAGTATTATTCTCTAGGAGCCTCCCCTCGCGCACACATACACAAACATACAGCATGCAAGTAGAAATATAAATGGTCCACAGTTCGGTTGTAATTCAGCAGTCTTGTTCAATACTCCATCAGACTTAAACGTTTATATAGCTGTTCGTGACTGAACCTCCAGGTTTATCATCTTCAACAATAAGTACCTTCAAGGCTAATCCAGAAGTCAATTATGAACAGCTTTATAAGACTGAATTGGAGCTGTGCATTCTGAATAATGTCTTGTTCAGCAAAAATAAAAAACAGGGAAAGCAAATACTTGTAAAGTATCTCTTAGCTGGAAAAAAGAGAGAACGAACTAGAGGTGGTTATAGGGATGAGCTGTAAATGAACTCTGTTTCACTAACGCGTTTTGTTGCTTTGTTTTTAAAAGTCCCTTTCAGGATATTAGAGCTAATTTCCTCTTGTCCTTTTGAAACAGCTAAAAGAGACTTGAGGAAGTGAGTCAAAATCCTGGAAGATGTTTGCATAATACCACGAAGAAAAATAACATCTGTAAAATAATGTAAAGGGTAAGTGTGTGGGATGGCATTTCTGTGGAAGAGTGAAAATGATAGAAGGAAAGAGCCTGCCTAAGTAACCCTGTAAACTTTTGTTGCAATGAAAGAGACATGTTTAGGATGGCATTCTAACTCTCAAACTGTTAATACCTCAACTTGAAAATGCTTCTAATATATCAACAGTCAAAGACTTGATTTCTTTTAATTAAGTCGTATTGGGCTGCAATTTTTCACACACTTACTAGGGAGTAAGTCTCATCAAACATCATGGAACTGATCGGGGCTGATTTTGTTGCAAAATCTACAATTGAGAGTTCACATATTGTGTGTATGTGTGTGTGCGTGCTGTTTTTAGTGCTTCTATAGTTTCTTTTAGTGTCTATCCTGATTTCTCATCTTAAGGCAATTCAGCTCCAAAAATTATGTTGTTTATATTGTGCTGTCTTAATTAGGCAAGATTTCAGCCTATGTCTGTATTTTGATTATGATTTGATTATTAGGTTGTAGTTCTGGATTCACTTACAGTACTTCACCATCAGTATCACACAACTCAACAGGGGCTTACTTCAGAGGAGGCATATAGTGGGTTATGCTGTTGCAGTTGTTATTCACATACCCATAGTCCTTGAAGGGCTTGCTAGAAAAAAACTGTACTCTATAAACCAGAGATGGCAAATTCGAAAAATCTAGAGCAGGGGTCTCCAAACTTTTGACCCTGAGGGTCACACAGGATACTTTCAGGATTTTAGAGGGCCGAAGGAACAGGAACGTGCACTTGCATACGCGCGTACACATGCATGCACCCCCTGTCCCCCGCATGCACATGTGCACGCACACCACCCCCACGTGCACACATGCGCACACCCCTCAGGAGATGCTACATTCAGCTGTTGTTCTCGGCGGTTTACATATTAAGCATACAAAGTTCAAAACAATAAACATAATGGTGTAAAATCAAAATAAGGATAACCAATATTTTAAATAACAGTAATTAAAATAACATAAAATAATATGGAAGGCCTGTCGAAAAAAACATGTTTTTAATGGTCGCTTAAAAATTACCAGTGAAGGGGCCAGGCAGATTTTGCGTGGGAAGTTATTCAAAAGCTGAGGAGCAACCACCGAGAAGGCCCAGTTTCTGATTCTCTCTTTCTGAGCCTCTCTCAGGGTCAATACTCTCAACTCCCCAGCCTGTGAAGATCATATGGGGTGGGCAGATCTCATTGAGAGGAGGCATTCTGCCAGGTATCGAGGTCCCAAACCATTTAGGGCTTTTGGAAGGATGCACTCTGTGTGTGCTTCAGAACCATGCTGACTGTATGCTGATGTGTATTAGATTCGTTTTTACTTTCTAGTGTGTTCTCTCAAATTGGTTCAGCTTTTGTCTCAAATTGTCTTTTTTGCTCCAAGTTCTTTTTGGAACTTTTTTGAAATTTTTGAAACTTTTGTCTTTTTGCTTTTTCATTAACTTTAATAAAATATAAAAATTTATCCAACCAGCTGTCTCGGGTTTTGGCTCAGTGGGTTTGTGGTACTAAAACCAGATCTTGCCTTGACCAGCTACCGGGAGTTTTCTTGTGGGTATGGTGGCAGTTCTACCTTGCATGGGGAGCATAGTGGTTCTGAATGCCAACAGAGGAAGTGCCTAGTGTATCTAGCACGATGCATGAGGCCTTGTGGCTTTTTGTACTTCCTGGAAGCGCTGCTCAGTCTGGGCAGACTGGAGGTTTGGGAGGTGCTTGGGCGAAACAGGTTCCAAAGCCATCACCACATTTGACTCTGCTGGATTCACCCACTCCAGGATAAATGGGGTAGCATTACCTAGTGGCTAGAGAGGGATTCCTTGAACCCAGTAACCATCACAGCGCGCATTCAGGGAAGCATACTACCATGATGTCCAAAATATGTCATGAGGCCATCTTAGCATAAGCTACCATAACAAAAGTTCATTCAGTTCAATCTGTTAACCCGATCTAAGTATATGTAACTGGAAACAATCACATTTCCCCCCTCTTTAACCCATGAATGAATGTCTTCCCTCTTTATGTCCCCGCTCCTTCTATCCCCTTTACAATTTCAGTTGGAAGTTCCTTTATGGAAGGGTTTGTTTGCACTCTGGAAAGTACCATACACAACACTGGTTAAACTGTATAAATTACTATTACAATGGGGGGAAATGATTAAAACACATATAAACACACAGTGCCTTTTTAATTTTTTTTAAAAAATCTCTGCTTGAACTACTTTGCTAATGTCACTGGTAGAGGAAACCTCAAGAGTTATATGATCTACACTGTGTTTTGCTCTTGATATCAGAGGCATCTGGGCCTTATGTAGAACATCTCTGTTATTTAATGATGCAGGGAAGAGAGGAAGTCATAAACAAAGCCACTCAGAACAAAGAAAGAGATGGTGAAGGCAGGAACTCAAGGAAGCAGCAAGGCTGGCCTTATTATATAGGGGAAGCATATCTGAACTTGCTTTCTATGTGGACTGGCAGGTGCTGGACACACTGTGGAGATAGTTTTCTTCCCCTTAAGTAAAAGGAATACATGTGTTTTGTATATAGATAACTAAAGGATATCAGTTGGGTAAATTCTGAACAGTGCTGCGTTCATTCAACTTTGGGCTCCAAATGAAATGAGATGAGGAGCATTTTAAGGCATAGAGATGGAATCATTTACTATAAGACTTTGGGAGTGACCATTATACCATTTAGCCTTGAGGAGCCTCATTTCCCTTCCAGCATTGTATGGATTTTTGTATTAGGCTTTGTCCCTTCCCCTTTATTAATACAGAATCAATAAATGCCCCCCATATGTGAATAAACACATATCTACCAGTTGCCCCTCTTAACTTTAATATTACATCTGAGTTTATCATTGATTGCTATATCCCACTCTCTATACTTAACAAAACATTATAAGCTGTTTTCCAATTCCTTTTCGGTTTTGAAGTGTTCAAAGCAATTTGCCGCCTTCTTCTTTTTTTCTCTCACTCTGCCTTTACTCTCCCATTCTCTCATATTAAATTCTTTACCTTCATGCATCATGCTAGATAAACTAGGCACTCCCTCTGTTGGCATGTAATACAAGTTGATGTGAATGCGCACACCTCCTTCTTGACCAAAGCTGTGGAATACATCATGGAAGACATTCAAAGGTCAAGTCACCAACTCACCTGAGGCAACTGCCTTTTGTAAGAAGGATGTCCTGTTCTTAGTCTGTCACTTGTTCTAGGTTTCAAGTGACGTTTCCAAGTCTGTCTCCTCTTTTGTCTCTCTCTGTCTCCCAGTAAAAAACAAAGAAATCTCTGCTTTAAGCCAGGCATGCCAGAGATGATCAGTAGTAGTGCACAAAGCCAAAAGCAGAGGCTGGCTAATAAAAGAAGTCAATATTTGTGGACAAAAGTATTTGTCCTGGAAAAATCCCATATGGGTGGCTGTCCGGATGCCTAGAAATTTCACTCTGATACATACAGCCTTGAACCATTTATTCAGCTTTCTTCTTTAGCATATAAAAAACTCCAAGCTGATTTCTAGAGATCTGAAATGCTTTCATTCACAGGTAAGAGGCAAGAACATAAGGGTGCTAAAGCTTCCACCACCACTATCAGTGTGACATATGGCTAGTCCCGGAGATGATTACTGCAAAATTGTTGCCTCCATGTGCTATAGTTGGAAACAGAACTTGGAAAAGTCACTTTTTGTACTTCAGCTCTCATAATTCCCCCAGGCCGTACTGGAGTCAGGGTTGGAAGTATAAGTATATTCTACAACACTCAGTAAAGGGTATTATATGTCCTTATAGGGGCCCTCCCTATGTTTCATGTAGAGCACACAGTATCATTAAAAGCAAAACAAAAGCGAACATCTCCCCTTCCAAAGGTGTGTGCTCCATGTTATTTTGCTATTCATTACACTGCTGCAGGGTGGATTTGATTTAAATCATGATTTATATTTAAAAGATCAGATTTTTTGATGATTTAAATTTTTAAAATTGATTTTAAAAAAAATCATTGATTTTAAACCACCCTGCTGTGTAAATGCCTCCTCCCATTCCAGCCTCTCTGCCACTAGAGTGCTTTGTGACAATGGATAGGGAGAAAGAAAAGCCCCATGCAGTCATTAATTCAGAAGCTAAAGTAATTTGCAAGAAAAACAATGAAGAATACTACAACTGGCAAATGTATTGTGGCATACTGTTTTCCACAGTTAGAGCCCAGGCTCCCACGAAATTATCTAGGACGTTTGATAGGCTGCAACCCTATGCATACGTACCTGAAAATAAGGCCCCCTGAATACAAAGGGAATACCTCGTGAATAAGCACATGAGAGATTCCCCCAGCAATGAATTAATTAAATGCCCACATGACTCCATGAGTCAGTATCTTAGAACAGTTGAGAAAAAAAATATGTAAAATGCCACAAACAGAAATAAAAACAAACACTGTTTTAAAAAGATTAGTTTTTTAAAAAAATCAGTTAAAATGCTAATTTTACTTGCTCTCTCTTGCTACATGAATGCCAACAGGGGATTACTAAGCAACCCATGCCCAGTCATGAAGTTCCCCAGGTGGAGCACTATTACAGACATAGCTTAAGGTCGTGTAGCTACCTGATGTCCTTCAGGGGGCATGCACAGCTCTATATAAACATAGTACAAGAGCCCACTGAGAAATCCCCAAGACATCATTTATAGGATCAGAATGATAGGTTTATATATAGCTAGCCTTGGAGAATAATATACATAGTATTACCATGCATCCAGGTCCATGTTTAAAGATGACTGTCAAGTAGGAAGATGAGGATCTTGCAGTTGCCATCAACGTTTAGCACCACCTGCACATCAGTTTTAGCAGACATACAGGAAACCTGGACACAGTTTTTCTCATGGGTGGGGGTAGGATACTGTACCTCTAATTATAGTAATTACAATAATAATTACCTTGATTTCCAAATTTGTGACTATGTGTATGAATTAGCATGTACAAAATATGTAAATCTGTGTCTTCTTTGGTCTTCTTTTTCAGTAATTCATTTCCACAAAGTAGGAAGTATCCAAGTGGCCACTCTAAGCTGGATAGATAATTCAGTGAGTTGGAATACAAGGGGTCAGGGGTTCGATTCCTCACTGTCCTTCCTAGAAGAGGAACCAGCCTTTGTAGCTTTGAGCAAACTGCACAGTCCCATGGTGCTGCTAGAAGAAGGGACTGATAAACTACTTCTGGGTCTTTTATACCTAGGAAACCATGACAAGGGTCCAGATTCATCAGAATCAACATGATGGCACATAATAATTAATTAAGTGGTCGTTCTAGATTGATTAACATTTATTTATATGTTGTTTCACAGCTTTCTTGGACACATTGCACAATGTTAGGAGTGACTTCTGTAAAAGCTGAGGCTGCCTTGAAGTTAGTCTTTAAGGTGAAAGAACTCAGTCATATTTTTGCAACCCTCAGCAATGTCTCATGCGACAAAACAGGAAAGATAAAACAAAATAATCATCTGATAAGGTGGCAGCTGTGTCCAAGAGGCTTGGATTATAGAGTGACATATAGAGACCTCCAACTTCAACAGCACAACAGCCCTACTAGAATGAAGAGATAGTGTCTTCCAAATCTCCCTGAGAGATTTATGGTCAAGTGGAAATTTTCAGGTTCTGAATCCAATAAAACTGCTAGATAGCTCAGTGGTTTAGGCAGATGTTGGAAGTTTGATTCCCCACTTTACCTCCTTGACAGGGGCTGGACTTGATGATCCATGGGGTCCTTTCAAGCTCTACAATTCTAAGACGATGATTATTGTTATTATTTTTCTAAAATAAAGCGTGGACACAATATGAGTTGCTAGGCTGGGGGAAACTGTACAAGGCTGAGGGAAAGACATGAAAGGAAAGAATAGTACATATAGGCAGATTACGCACCCGCTAAATCAAGATTACAAAAAGACACACAATTTTAAGGTAAATAGTAAGAAAATGGAAGGCTGTAAAGCAGGTCAAATTCACCTTGTAGGTCACATGCAGCCTTTATATGTGGCCCTTACAACACTCAACTGCATTAGAATGATGCACTGAGATAATTCAGATCAACCATAGAGAACTGCATTGCTAAAGCTGCAGTGTTTCCCCCTTTCCTTCATTTCATAACAGAAGTAGAGAAGTCATAAAGCCCTGCATCCTCACAGGCTCTAAAATTCAGATAAATACTCAGTAGCAGTTGGGATCGCACAGGAAAAGGATGAACAACATACCCCTCTCCACACCTAAGCTGCCATTCCCACTTTCACAGTTCTACTCACAGGGAGGTTACATTCAAAAGTTAGTTCTGGTGCCAGTTCCCCTCTATTGAAAAGAGTGAAGCAGAACAGCAAACAAAGAAACTAAACCCAATGTAAATGTCTGTCTTATGTTTGCCCAGGTAGAGATCCATTAGGGCAGTGTGCCTCCTTCTGCATCTCATGCTTCTCCTCAATATTAATAAATTAATCCAATGTGTCACTCAGAGCAAAAACAAATAAAGGTTCCTTTCCGTGAGGCTCCAGAGATTGTCCTGTGTCTGAATATAGTTAAACAAAGAAACAGGAGACAGAAATAATCACTTCAGCAACCTCTACTCCTTCGGTACATCAATGCCTGAGGAGGTGTGATGACCTTCCAAAGAAGCCCACAAGGCACAGCTTACCCTCATTTTTCAGTTTTTCCTGAGGAAAAATACATCCTGTTGGGATCCAACAAGGAATTATGAAGCACCTACCACGTTAGTATTGGAAGTAAATAATAAAAAAATATTTTTCAGTACCTTTGACCTTTTGAGTATGATTTAATCTTTCCAATAAAAAAGCCATTATCACCGGCATTAATGGAGACTATTTCCTAGGGGACAATGTTCATAAATACATTAAAAAACAGATCTCACACTCGCCTCTATGGCTTTCACCATGAATACTAAGGTCAACAGGTAGACTAAGCTGGAAAAACAAACTGTATCTAATTCCTTACTTGAAATAATGTTTACCACAGGTTTACAAATATTTGTTTAAGAGGGTGATCTACTGCGTTCAGGTCCATTTGCCTACTCTGCCTCTATCCTCTTCGTCATCACCATAACACTAAGGCAACACTATTTCTCCTCTTTCCAGTATTTAAATGGCAGTAGACCTTGTTCTAGGTTTGTAGACCCATTTGGAAGTGTGACAAGCCATTTTAAAATCATTTTTAAAAAGCATGTGGCACACACTAGCCCTGGCCCCATTAGCAAAGAAACATGACTACCTTAAGAGAGGGAGGCTTCTGTATCTGAATAGCATCTCCACATGAATGAATCACCCCTCCTTCAAATCAGGGATCTTGCTTGTGTGGAGAAGATAAAGCAACCTCCCCACTTCAGACTGTCAAATTTTTATGCTGAATGTGATGACAGAGAGGGCCATAGTTAGTGCACTTTCCTCAATATTTATGGGCTTCACACACCTCCTTAGTGACTGAATAGTGTGAATGAATAGCCTTGTTCTGGCATTTTTCAACCCAGTGCTGTGAAAAAGCTTCCAATGGAGCGCTGAACATGGGAACATGAGAGAGGACAGATTTTTGCTTGCATGTAGAGCCTACAGATGAGCACAACTATTCTTTTTCAAACATGGCACTATAATAATGAAGAATGGAATGGTGGAGGTGGTGGGGCTTGGCACTCTTCTGTAAGTGTATTCACAATATCAGGCAGAATAATGCCTGGACAGGGCTAGTGTCACATGTACTCTCACAAAAACAAAAACGACAAGCCTGCTGGTAACCCGCAGCAAGCTTTTTATTGCAGGTTATAGGCAAATAGCACATTGCAATAAAACACATCCTCTTTTAATATGATTCCTGAGACAGAGGCAGGGCAACAGCTCGCTCACTTTACAGGTGGCAAAAATGAAGCCACTGGAGCTGCCCCACCTCAGGAAAGAACAATGTCACTCAGTAGCCAGTACCAAGGTAGCTGGGAAGCCTTGCAGCACTGGTTGGCTGGTGATGTTGGTTGGTCTTGTTCCCTCCAACAACTCCATTTTCACCACATGTTAAGTGGGTGAGCTGCTGCCCTGACCTCGCACTGACAGTAGCCAGGAAGCCTCCCAGCAATGAAAGCCCTGCTGCAGTTTTATTAAAGTGTGGTTTGGTGCTATTTTAAAATCACAGTAGGGCCTGAGTCATGTGCAGAGACAGTCGTTACTCTGAATTCCATCTGCTTTTTCCTGACTGTGTAGTTACGGCCCAAAAGGCTGCCATCTACTGCCTAGAAATTAAATACGTAGATGAATGTAAATTAAAAGTAACTTGCTCAAAAACCTGAAGGTAATTCTAGGAAATAAACATCAAATCATAATTTTGAATCCACCATTTTCTACACCAATAAGCATGTTATTTATTTATTTAATTTATATGCTGCCCACACTACCCAAAGGTCTCTGGGCAGCTTACAACAATTGTAATGTTGCACAAAGGAAGTTTTTTTTTAAAAAAAATCAGAAACAAATAAGAGTGGAAGGCAGAAATGGCATCTGAGCTCCAAAGGCCAAAGCAACCATATCTCCCAATAAATCACAAAAACTGGCCCTTTTTTTAACAGAAGGCAAACTGGTGATGCCCAGAAACTCATACCTAGTGCCTACCAACAGTACCTACTAAACACCCCAAAATCAAAAGTAGACAAAATACATACCATGTCATGAGCAGAAAGCCTCAGGTAAGATAGATATTACTCCAAAAACAAACAAACAAAACACACAAACACACACACAAACCAGACAGCGAACCTTACCCCATGCTCCCCACCATCCCTGTTGTGTGTCTGGTTTCCTAGGAGAATCTCCTCTCTTTTTCTTCTTGGCAGCTGGGGGCGCTTTAAAATGAAGCATTTAACTAAAACCACATGCTATGTTTATTATCCAAGAATCCCTCTGGACCCCCATGATGATGCGGGAAATAGAGATGTCAGACCCTCCAGTTTAAATTTTAAATTAAATTTCAAAGAACTAAAGAAAATTAAGAGGGACAGAAATTCCATTAGGCACCCAGGCAAGTGTCTGTTGTCACAGTGGTGCCCATGGGCACCACCTCTAAGACTCCTGCCCTGGTGGTTAGAAAGGGGAGGGGAAAAGAAAAGGGAGGGAGGGCAAAGTCTAATTCAAGGCTTCTGCGTCTTACCTGTAAGGCTTTCTTGAGCTGAGGGCAGAGGCAAATTGGCTTCTCCTCTATTTCAACTTCAAACCCTGCAGTCTTGTGGCCCTCGTATACAAACACATGTACATGTACAAAAATGCAGCATTTTGCTTGGTCAAGGCACAAATGCACACCTGCCCTCTCTGTTGCATTGTGTAACACTGTACTTCACCTAGAGGTCTGAGGACAACTCATGCAATTCCCCCTCTCCCACATAAACACAATTAAGTGATTTGTGTGATGGATGAGTAGGATGTCCACTCCATCAGGAAATGGCAGGGCAGGTCCAGAGGTGAAACTACAGCATTGCACAACATATTGCTACACTTAAAAACTTTATCTGCATGGACAGAAAAAGAGAAGCCAGGCAGGTCCAGGTATGGGAGAGACATTGCCCTATGTTCTTCAGGAGCAGAACTTGGGAAAGTTGCCTTTTTTGAGTATAACTCAGAGAGTCCTTGACCAGTGGCCGTGCTGGTCCAGGAGATAATGGAAGTGGTAGTCTAAAAAGACACTTCTTGAAGTTCTGCTCCTTTTGCAAGCTCTGTATAGGAGTAGTTTGCCATTTCCGTTCCTATTGAGGGGTCACTGCCACTTGCCTTAAGCAAACAAAATATTACAATTTACGTCTTTTAATGCATTGTTGTGCCTTACGGCTTTGAATGTTTTTGTGGTTTTTTTTTTTGTTTTTGTTTTTTGGTGTTCCTTTTCTTTATCATTTCTTAGAGTGCTATTTGTTTGATACTTTTTAGTGTTTGTTTACTTACTGTTTTTAGCTTTAAATATTGTCTTTTAGTGATACAGTATAAGCCTCACTTCTCAGCCTTTTGGCTAAGATCAAGGGTAATATAAGCCTCCTTGGTTTCTTTTGGAGGAGAAAGGTAGGGTCAAAATATTTTAAATAAAATAAATACAGGCTTACAGATACTGGAACTCTGATATATTTTAAAGCAACATCTGGATGATAACAGATGTTTCAAACTAGGAATCAGGCCCAGTGGAATGATGATGCCAGCAGTGAGTTTTCTGTACACACATGGTATAATTCTACAGATCATGCTTTCAGACTAACTCCTTCAACCTTACTCTCAACCAAGTAACATGTTCTTCTATTAATTACCCTTCAAAAAACTGCAAGATTAATTTTAGATTAAAAAAAACAGAGTAAGGAAAGTACAAACATATCCTGGTGATTCCAGCTGTAGACACACAATTGTTAGTGTACAAAGTTATTAAGGCTCTTTCTGTCCTCACACAGTTCTGTGGCACTCATGCAGAAGCGAAGTATCTGCCTCCATGTTTTTAAAAGGATGCTTCTAAGTCTTTTGCTTGATGGGAGTTTTCTAAAAGCTCTAGATACAACCCAGAGGACATTAATTATGCGACGTCCAATCAAAATCAGTGGGACTATGCAATTATAGGCCACTGATTTCAATTGGATCTAGATATGTTTCAACTTACTGTATGCTTAGTTTTGTTTTGATTCTACTTACACAGCTAGTGCTACAAAAGCATCTACTGAGAAATAAATGAGGGATTATAAATTTTCCTCCCATACTATCTGACCACTGCAATCTGATTGTAACAGCTTGTTATAAGAGATACTCAGGGCTATTTACTGAAACCACTTAACATGTCCTAACATTCTTATTGTCCAAAGATCCACAAGATAACATACATAGAAGACTTTCTGCACCTTTGGACACCATGACCATTTCTACCATTTTCCATCTCTGCTCCTCTTTGTTCCATACAGAAATGCTATGTGTTCTTATAGCAGTTTTCAAGATTAACACCCAAGAATCTGTGCAGAACTAGATTAAGGTTTGCACAATCCACAATCTTGTTTTCAACTGGTTAGATGCCTCTGGAAGCTTATAAGTATGGCAAATCTTTGTATCATTTAGAGGCTGAAGGTATTTTGGAGCTTGGGGTGGTTACTTTTCAATTACAGTTCCCAGAAATACCCAGTGACCTTGGTTGGGAGATTCTGGAACCTGCTTTAAAAAATAACTTCCCTAAGCTCTAAGAGACATTGCTTCAACATACCAACCTAAGTCAATCCTTCTGTTTCTTTAGATGTTGAATAGATGAAGGAACTTCCAGAAATTCACTTGCTAGTTCAATCTTCTAGACACTGACTGGCAAAGTGCATCAATTGAAAGGGGAATCCATATGCATAACAATGAATGCGTTGTGAAGAAACTGAGAAATTGGGGGAACATGGAATGTGGAATCCACCTGGACAATTCTGGCTTCTCTGTCAATGCCTGGAAACAGCTGGCTGGGAATGATGATGGCAGTGTCTGCCCAGTAATGAGAAAGGAGTAACACCTGCAGTTTACTCTTGTGAGAGAGGCCTTCAAGGCCAAGTCCATTTGTTTGCTCATACTTCAGAAACTGGAAAATGACTTCAATTGTGTGAAGGAAGGGGGCAGAAAATGCTCTTGTCTTCATGAACATTTGCAGGAACTTTAAGCCTGATTGGCAGACTAGAAGAGTCTAGAATGTGACATTTAAAGGTTAAAAAAGGTTTTAAAAAAGGTTCAGAAGTTACTATAGTGGGCTTAGTTTAGCTCTCAGGAGATTCTATGCTCAGTTGCTGTCCTATTATACCATGCTCAGAAGGATGTACTCTGTGTATGCTTCAGACCATGCTGACTCTACACTGATGTGTGAGGATTAGATAGATTAGCTTTGTTATTTTCTGGTGTGTTCTCTTGATTGCCTCAGATTTTGACTCAAATTGTCTTTTTTTCCTACACATGCTTTTTGGAACCTTTTTAGAACTTTTGCTTTTATTTGTCTTTCCACTATCATTAATAAAATACAAAAAAATCTCTCCAACCATCTGGGATTTTGGCTCAGAGGGTGTGTGGTACTAAAACCAGGTCTTGCCTTGACCAGCAACTGATAATTTTGGTGTTTTTTAAATGATTGTGTTGGCAGTTTTACCTTGCAAGATAGGCATAGTGGTTCTGAGTGCCTAACCTTCTGAATTTTTAAACTGTTCAGTCTGAGTGGACTGGAGTTTTGGGAGGTAGAACCAGGCAGGTTCTCTAGCCATCACCACATTTGACTTTCCTGAGCTCACCCACACCAGGATAAATGGGGGTAGAGTGGCTGAGTAGCTAGAGATGGACTCCCTGAACCCAGTAACCATTAAACACATGTAGGGCTGAAAAAAGAAAATTGAATGACCAGGGTTCTTGTTCCTGTGGTGGCAACAGTAAGCATGAGCATCTGTATGTACGTGGGACCCCCTTCATACTAACAAAATTCACATAGAACCTAGTTGCATTTGTTTCCATCAAGAAGGTTCAGCACACACTTTCCCTCAAACTTTCACATATATTCATGAATAAACTCATGAAGAAGAGTGTGTAGTTTTGCTATCCTGGTTAATAACCATTGACAGACCCAAGCTGAAAGGATTTTTGGGGATGTTGGTGCCAGCTGCCACCAGTACAGCATGACCAACACTTTTGCTCTGCTGATGCTGCTCACTTTTGCTTGCAACTGTGGTGCTCTGCTTGTGTGGCTATCTGGGTACTGTAAATACTGTGCATATTTGCTCTCAGGATCAAGCTAGCAGACAGAGATTAAAGTCACCCTTTCAAACTGCTTTATCCACATCATTCTGTGCTCAACAGATTCCGAAAGAGGCAACCGCCAATTCCAAAATAACAGAACTGGATTTGATGGGAAATGGAATAAATGGGGGACACACATTTATGGGATTCAGTTAGCAAAACACAGATAATAGATGACCCGGTAAAGATGGCATAGGCTTATTTTTTTTCTACTCAAAAGTTATAACTTATTGTACACCACTTAATAAATGGCCCTGTCTGAGTGTTCTTAAAACCCACATATGGATTCATGGGCATGAACTGAGTCATAGACCTCCGAGCAGGGTATAGAAAGTCCTACTGAAGATGGATGAATATAATGATATGTGCTGAAGTTACCTGATAACTGAGCAATGATAAGATGATGTTCCGGGATCTTTACCACTGCTCAGCTACAAGCATCTTCAGCATGTCTTTATATTCAGTCTTCTTCAAAGTAACATTTTGAAACTCTGTACCCAAGTTAATGATTGCCGCATTAGGATGTATGTTCCAAGATGTCTTCATGCAGGTGTATCACGGAGCTGCCAGCAGTGGTACAGAACATGATGCAGGAAAAGTCTCTGAGAAAAAGGATTCGTGACAAGATCAATGTGGTGCCTACAGCCAAGATGAAAAATTAGCAGGTGGCCAAAATTACTTTCCTGGCTGTCTCAGTAAGACATCAAGGAAACACTGAATTAGAAGTGTTGTGTGAGACCACATAACCATTAACATCATGCTAGCACAGGCAAGTGTAGAACGAAGAAACCCCATCTGCATTAAAGTAGACCTGATGCACAGTTCTGGTTTCAGCTTCACTAGGAAGTGCTAGTTAGCCTTAGTTCTGTGTGTATTTTTATTACTGCTCTAGTAGTTAACGATTGCTTGAGCCACAAAGGCACGTTGAACTGATAAGGAGATAAGTCTGCCTCAAAAACAGCCCTGCACAGGAAGATTGATACTACCTCCTTATGACTGGCAGATATTCTAAACCAGCTTTCTCTCCCAAAGATTTTTAAAGTCATGTTAGCACTGGCAGTTTGCAAGAGTTCAAGAGCGATAAGCATGTTTGGTTAGGAAAGTCTCCTCTCAGTGGCAAATTCAGATATTGCAGTTATACAGCAAGCAGCCCGGACTCCAGAGCCGCCGCCACGTGCTACTGTAATGGGTTTTAAAACCGACATTACAGACCCTGAGCAAAATGTTGCAATTGTGATATTCCAGCTGAAGAAGGGTCACACGAGAATGTTTAACATGCTGTTCCTATGCACCAGGCATGACGTACCTACAGTCTCTTTTTTGATGAACACTAATTACTGCAGAGATGGAACTATTCTCCAGATAGTTCTTATCCAGACCTTTGTCAATACCAGCCATACTTCCTATCTGCAGAGTACTGTGTACTCAGACTCCTGCCTGCCCCAAATTACTGGAGTACCATTTTAACTGCTCATAAACATTGTGATCCTAAACCCATTTTTTGGAAGCAGCAGCAACTGGCAATTGGGTGTTCTGTGTTTTGGTATGCACAATGTTCCCTATTTCCAGTCACATACCGCCACAGACTTGCACAGCGGGGTCTGCATGGTAATTACTGTTTTGTGTGTGCTATCCAAAACAGGCACATGGAATGCAAGTGTGTTTGTGCTGATACAATTATCCTTTTACCAGCTGCCCTCGACTGAGGATTCTCCAGAGGCTTTGGTCTACAACTTCCATAATCCCCAATCAACACTGCCTTCAGTCATGCTGGCAAGGGTTATGGCCAATGTAAGACATCGGGAGGGCACTAGGTTAGGCAACGTTGCCTCAAACTTCTCCTATGGTTGAGTGTGTGTCCAAAGCCATCTCAGTGTCTTAAAGATTTCAGACACCTATCTCGGCTTCAGTGGAGGGCCATACGGGAGTTCATGATGGGAGAGGTTCAACAACTCATTTCTACAGAAATTTCAGTACAATGTAAAGAACCTTCTTTGGGTGGCTTCAGGTGCGTACTCCCCAAGGAAAGAGTTCACAATCTGTACTTTTAAAATATGTGACATTGTTGCTTTTTGAAAATGTTTCATTTCAGCAACTAGGATGAATCTTTCCCATATCTCATATGGATCTCATTGTCAAATGACTGGGGTGAAATCATCTCATGGCAATGAGGAAAAGGATGACCCAAAAAACAAGGTGGCAACAGGAACTATGTTGAAATTCTGCATGCTCTTGGCGGGCAGTTGTGTGCATCCACTGCCATGTGCAGGTCCTGCTTTCAGCATATGTTGGTGGACACCCAAAACTCACTGTTTGCATACGATGTGCCAAAAGCTGGACCTCACTCCTGACAGTGGATGCAATAACTGGCTGCATATGGGCTGGGAACTGGTACAAAGATTTGTCAGCAATGAATAGTCCCCCAGAGGTTGTGTGAATAAAACAAACCATTACCAGAATTCAGTACCTACAGTATTGAGGAGAGGAGCTGCTCTACAAACTTAATGTGGTATTAATTTTATGAAATAAAATAGAGAAAGAGACTAATATAAATTATATCTTGCCTCCTGCCTTCTCTTAGCCTTTTCAAAGCAAATATTTTCTACAGCATTTTCCTAATGCTTTTAAACACACCTGTAACACTGGGAGTTGGCTGGATAGCCAAATGGCATAGGTATCTGTCTCTGGAGCCAGAGATTGGGAGTTCAATTCCTCACTGTGCCTAATGTGAGTAGAGCCAGCCTATGTAGCCTTGGGCAAGCTGCACAGTCCCAGGGCACCCCCAGAAGAAGAGAACAGTAAACCACTTCTGAGTATTCTGTACTGCGAAAATCCTGAAAAGAGTCACCATAAGTCAGAATTGACTTGAGGGCATGTGCTTATTATTATTATAACACTGGGAAGAACACTCTAAGTTTTCTCCAATTAAGAAAGCATCCTCTGCAGGTCCGACTCCTGATCTTTATTTCAAAACCATTGAGGCATCACCTTATCTGTCCATGCAGAGCATGTCTACAGAAACCATATGTTGGTGCATCTGGACTGAGGGTGCATCTGGATGACATTTGCCCTGCTGTTTGTACAGCAGTTCTCCCTGTTCATTTCAATAATTTTTATATCAACTGCATGGCATAAACCTAATCATGAGCAGAATTCAATGGACATTGTGAGCATACTCCCAGATAAGTTTCACAGCCTATACAGAACGACACAGAGATTTAGTTCAGAACTGAAGTAAATGAATCTAGTGTCTAAACAGAGGCAGGGAACTGCACTATGAAACACTTCCCGGCTAAGGCTGGAATCTTATCCACGATCATTCAGCATGCATTTACAGAATGTAGCACATTCCAATAAATTCAATGGGACCTACTCCTGAGTAGACACATATAGTCTGGCACCGTTAGTTCTGCAATTAATAGATGTGGGATTGGTCTCCCTACCACTGATTTCAACAGAACCTTATTTTCCTTTCAAGATATTCAGAATGAACAAAAGCAAGAGTAGCAGTGTAAGCGCCAAACAAATTCCAAAACCCACGCAGAAATGATACCTTTATGGGATCAACCCAAACAAGCACTCAGTGTGGATTTTAGGACAGGAACGTTATTCTGCAGAAGACCCACTGGTTTTTTGGAGCCCAACCCATTCAGCGGGCGCGGATTTAACTCCTCCTAGGCCACGTTCATCGGGAATGCCCACCACCACCAAATGGCACGTTAACCGGACACGAACGCACTGTAAAATCGGGGCGCGAAGGGGCTTCCCCGGCCCCAGCCTTCGCTTTCTGCCGCCTATCGGACCTTGTGGAATGGAGCGTGGAAGGAGGCGCATCCCGCGAGTGGGGCAGCGGCTCTGAAGAAACCTTGACCTGGGAGAACTTCAGTCCCGGGCACAAGTTAACAGACCCCCCAAGTCCGACTCGCCTTGTCTGTGAAAAAAGGTGCCCTTCAGTTTCCACCGCTGGGCGCGCCGACTGCGGGCAAATCCTCCGCTGCCAGCCACCCCGGCTGGTCCCCGGGCAAACCCTTCTTTCCCACCACTCCCACAAGCTCGCCCCCCCCCCTTTCCTTTCCGTCTGCCTGCTCTCAAGTGCGGGAGCGCGTCCTCCTGAACTCACGGATCCGCCGATCGCCAATCCCTGCGCCCGATCTCGCAGGAGAGGCGCGAAATCCAAGGAGGCGCCTCTTCTCCTCCGATTTTTTGCTTTCCTTCTCTCTCCCCCGCCGCCGCCCCATCCAGCCGCCCCTCGTGCGGCTTGGCCAGAAGACGGACCATCGTCCCCCTGGCGAGCGCGCTCGGCTTTCTGGGTCGCGCGGCGGAGCACCAGGACCCCTCGCGACGCCAGACCCGAGCCTCGAGGTGCCCACCTGTTGTTGGGTTGCCCAGAAGCGCCACCAGCAAAGCCGCCGCCAAAGCCCAGGAGCCTTTCATGGTGTCGGTGTCGCCGCCGCCGCCGCCCCCACCTGGCGTCCGATCCTTTGAGCCGAGAGTCCCTCCAGGCTGACCTTTCCGGCGAGACGTCCCCGGCGCGCATAAAGAGAGCGAGAGAGCGAGAGAGACACGGAGGGACTGAGAGCGCGAGAGGGACGCGCGCCCCCCCCCCTGCCCAGGCTCGGCGCGGGGAGTCGGACTCCCGCTGCCACCCCCTCTCCCCCGGCCACGCCCACCTGGCTCCCTCGCCGCCAGCCCACTGGCTGGCTCGGAGGGCTGCGAGCGGCGGCCTGCCAGCCACCACCTCCGGAGCTTCGGCGGCGGGGTGGGAGTGGGCAGTCGCGAGCGAGGGGAGACCCCTCTCAGCTCTCTTTGGGAAACGTTTTAACGCACCGCTGTTTCCTTTCCGTTAGAGGAAGACGTGAAGAACGTCACCAGAAGTCAAGCCGCTTTAAAGTCTCTGCCAACTCTCCAAGAAGCTCCGAAGAGCCAGCTTTTAATTATGAACAGGGTCTCCCTCCCCCACGAAGCAGAGGCGCTTTGGAATAGCCTTCAAAGGCGCCTCTGCTTCAGTGAAAGCCGGTCAAGACGTTTCAGGTAACCTCCAAGACCCTCGGGTCTAGCGGACGAAAGGACGGATCTTCCTTCATAGGTTAAGTCGGCCACCCTTACTCCCATCAAAATTATCTAAGGTAAAGGTAAAGGTAAAGGTTCCCCTTGACAATTTGTCCAGTCGTGTCCGACTCTAGGGCGTGGTGCTCATCCCCGTTTCCAAGCCGTAGAGCCAGCGTTTGTCCGCAGACAGTTTCCGTGGTCACGTTGGCAGCACGACTAGACACGCCGTTACCTTCCCACCGTGGTGGTACCTATTTATCTACTCGCATTCTTACATGCTTTCGAACTGCTAGGTTGGCAGGAGCTGGGACAAGTGACGGGAGCTCACTCCCGTCGCGTGGATTCGATCTTACGACTGCTGGTCTTCTGACCTTGCAGCACAGAGGCTTCTGCAGTTTAACCCGCAGCACCACCACGTCCCTTTTATCTAAAGAAAGCAATAAATGTAACGCAGTCTGTGAACGGTTTGGCAATCCCTCAGCTGTAATTTTTCGAGTGTATATGAAATCGCAGATAGAGAAAATAAACAAGATACGTGGACCAGTATCTTATATAATTATAGTTAAGCATACTGAGATCCTACTGACTGCAGGAGGAGAGCTAGCTATGGGCTTACCTGTCTCCCACACTTAGGCTAGAGGGCCTAAGTGTGACTGTATGAGTCCGGTCTTACCCTAAGGCAGAGTGAGGACACCAGCTGACATCAGATACTGGGGAAGGGGAAAACAATGGCAACATGTGAACTGTTTCCCCAAAACTCCGTGACCACATGGAGAACTGGGCTGTGTGCCACACAACCTGACCTACACCCCCTACAATCGCATGCTCTACTCAGGTAAAGTGGCAGACAGATATTATCAGATAGCCAGTGTCAAAGTAGGTTCAGCTGCCATTCCTGTCAGCTTCTCTATACAGACATACAAATGTTGCCTTCTTGTCCTTTGCCTTAGGCGGCAAAATCTATGGGGCTGTCTCCAGGCTGGATTGTGCCCACTGTTGTCCCTATTTGTTACAGCATTTTTACTGACGAGTGGGCAGTTCACAACACTGTCTAAGGGGCATGCCAAAAGTTGAGTGAATGTGTGCAGCGTGGCATGATTGGAGATAAATGTGTGAATCACTAGCCTAAGATACTTTGATGGCTGAAGCAAAGGACAATATATTCTTTCCAGAGGGGACCACAGCTCAAACCACTTTTCACCCTGTCCTCTGCCACACTTGAAGGTAGTAAGAGACAGTATGGGCCATGTGGCACACAAAACTGTGCCTTCCAATACCACACTGCTTCCCATTCCACCTGCAGAACCTGTTGTCTGAGGCAGCCAGTGGACTCTGCCTCTTGGTAAGGCCATGCTGGAATCAAGATGTGAATCTAGCCCATTGTGAATCCTTACTCAGGCATTCTCTATGAAAATAGACTAAAAATGCACATGCTTCGCCCATTTTGCCACCAGTTCCATTGCTTCTGAGGTGTGAAAGGTGATGGCAGGAAGTGAGGGGCCTTCACTAGCTGTGGAAAATGAAGGTGGCAAATCACATGAAAATACCCCATGAACAGAAGATGCTCTCCTCTTCGAGCCATCCTGTGAAATGTAGCAGGCAAGAGACATGTTAATGGAGGAGAGTAGGACTATTTTGCTCCCGCTCCTTGCATGTAATTCTACCTGGGCAGACAGTGCCTAGTCCCATACCAGCCTCACAACTACTATACTGCAAGTGGAGACTTCTTCATAGATTGTGAACCAGTATGGTGGCATGGGTGGAGCACTGACTGGGACTTGGGAATCTTGAAGTTCAAGTCCCCACTGAGCTGTGATGCTCACCAGGATTGTTCTCTCAAAAGTTGGTTGGAAGAAAGTTGGGCTCTAAATGTAATAAATCAACATCATGCATGTGATGAAGTGGGCTACAATCCATGAAAGCCTAATTGTTAGTTTTTAAGGTACTGCAATACTGTCTGTTGTTACTGCTACTACAGAGTAACCTGGCTACCCCTGGAAATAAATACTGTTGATTGCAGCATAGTATTTCTCTCAGTGCTTTTGATCATTTCTAAATGAGCAGCAAGCAAAAGGTGTGAGTGTTTCTCTTCTCTTTCTGCTTTGGGTGTGGGATGCAGGAAGGAAAGAAGTGAAAATCCACTGGGAAATTGGATGGGGCTTGAATCACTTAGTGGTAAAAACAAGTGCTATTGCTTGAAGTTCCATGATCTAAACAATGTACACCTTATCTTGATGTATCTCCATGTAGTATGTCTGTTAATGCAAGTTTTACTGAAAACTGGTGTGAAGTGTTCCGTTCCAGTTTCTGCCATATAATAAAAAAAAAGACTGTGAGCAGGATATGTGGCAGAAAAAAAACTTTTGCTGCCAAGTGTAGATAAATGGTTATGCAAGACAACTGAGGTAGCAACAAGGAAAATGAACACACACACACAAATACCAGTGTCTGGTCTTTCCCATTGTCACTTCTTTGAAACATCTGAAGCAGTTCACAGAAGAATGCCATTTTGTGAGGCAAAGATATTTTACTAAATTGTTAAAATCAGTTATAGCAAAGTTCAAAGACACAGGACTAAATTCAGTTTTAATTCTACCTAGAATAGACCTACTGAAATCAGTGGAATTTAGGTTATTGTAACTAACAAGTCCCATTCATTCTTATGGGTCTTCTCTAAGTAAGGCCAATATTTAGATTAACCTTTGGTCATAAAGATGTTCAAAGTTAAATTAAACCCGCTCAGAAAACTCTACAGCCTACAATAGTGTATATTCATGACATTTGTTGTGCTTTTGGAATGTGTATCTAGTTAGATACCCATTTCCACTCCATCTTTTAGAAAGAGATCACATGTAATTCAATGAGGCTTTGTTTCAGCCTAGGTAAATTTGTAAAGGACTGACTGCACCCTTAACTGATTATAATATGCTTTTTTACACTATGTCCCTAGAACACAGCTATTGGGTTTCTCAGAAACTTATAATCATTTCATAAATGAGAAAGAAGTAATGGTAAATTAGAGCCTACCACTATTACCCGACTTCCTTTGTAACAAGATGATGAAAGAAATGTGAACATGTTCTGGAACACATTCACAGTTCAGGGAAACAAGTAGAACTAATACCACCGTATCAAATGAACATGGTCAACTGAGACTTGCAAGCCACTGGCAACTCTTCGCTGCATTTCTAAAGTCATCCACAAGTGATCAACTCAGATTTCTGTCAGGAACATTCTTTCCCTCCCTCAGCACCCTTCTGGGGCAAATGGAGAGGGAGATGGAGAGGGGAGAGAGAAAGAAAATAAGGAGAGAGAGGGGATATAGTGACATACACTCTGTATGAGGATAACATGATGATGTGTGAAGCTTGTGTTGGAAAAATTAACAATCTTGCATGCAGCTGAGCAGTGGGACTTCACAGCCTAGCATAATTGTGCTTTGCCACTAATTAACAAAATACTTTTTCTCCTGCCCCGCTCTGCCCCCTCTTTCTGTGTGTTTGCTTCTATTGTTTTTTGCTTCTTCTGCTCCTGACCTCTGACCATGCAGCTGCAATGGTAGACCGAGCCTCCAACATCATTGAGCCTCTGACATCATGCCAATTTCTTTCTTTTTCTTCCTTTTGTTCTTCTGATTGTAACTGAAGATCAACTGCAAGTAAATATGTTTTTCTTTTCTGCCTAAACTACTTGTAGAGTGATTTTTATATACAAAAGGGCTAGTCATTGTGAGAAGGGGCTAGGTGAAAGCTGGGATTTTTAGCTATTCTCCTTCATGTTTCCCCTGTGCTGCAGCTGATCTTTTCTGCTTTATAAACTAAAAAGGAATTAGCATCAACAATAAATTCCAATAGTTTGGTGAGGGCATGGCAGAGTTTTGAATAGCTCTGTCTTTCTATGGAGGAACTAGCCAGTCTCCTTTTTTGTTCAGGATCAGAACTTGTGATTTCCAGGGATAACATGCCGGTGGGCCAGCCCAGAGAATTTGATGAGCTTTTGCTATGGCAGTTACAATATTGGTAGAAGTCCACTTGGAGCAGCAAGTAGAGCCCTGAACAATCAGTTTTTATAAGTGTGGGTCTTTTCTTGCCTCTTTAATTAGCCCCTAGTCAGCAGACTGAATAAGCACACAGATCACACTGATATGCCTTGGGTTTTTTTTTTTTAAATCACATGAATCATTTCTAAATTTGCACTTATATATTCAAACTAGCATATGCACATTTCATGCAAATGGATGCCTTTTGGTCTGCTTTTCGGGAGATACATTTCCTTTTTTGGTGACACATAAGTAACCACTTTGGTAGAACATGAACAAACAAAAACAAAATTAAGCAAAAGGGAGAGAGCTTTGGGGAGCCTTTATCCTTCCAGATGTTTGGTCTTCAACTCCGAGGAGTCCAGGCAGGATGAATCCAGTGGCTAAAGTCCAGTGGATTTGGAATATGTGCTTCTGTAGCATGGAACTGCAGTTATTGAACATGTTATTTTAATGGAATAGTTAACGACTGTGAGTAGAAACAGTCATTATCATATGACAAGGCAGGAACATACAAGCATGCCATCTTCTCTAAATAACTTCAAAGAAAGACACCAAATCAATGTTCTGGATTGTTATAGGAAAACTAGTGAGACTATATTAACTATCAGGGCAAAGATATACCAAGAAGGTGTGTCTCTATTCATATATTGAATGTTCCAAAAATGGTACTCTTGAGATAATAACAATCTTGCATGCTTTGTAACACTGAGTATCAGCAAAAGTGAGGCTTTTAGGACCTAAAGGGATTTTCTCCTTTCCACTAACCTACTGCTAAAGTTTTTTTCCCTGCCTCTGGCTTGTCCTTCCTGATTTCCAACCATGCAGCCAGCATGAAGGGTCTGTTCTCCTACATGGTTGAGACTCACCTCTCCTCATTTTTCCTTTTTTTACTCTTCTGGTTATAACTACAGATAGCAATTGCAAGTAAAGATATTTTTTTCCTACTTTAGAAGCTTCTAGACAACAAATTGGGGTAATTTGTGGCTACCCCTGAACCATGAGCCACTCCTGAACCCAGAAAAACGACCCAGTTTGTGGTTCATTTTTCTGGTTCATGCCTGGGGGGAGGGGAACCTAATGCCTCCACCCTCCTCTGCTGACTGCTCGCCCACTTCCCACTGCCCCCATCACCTTGCTACCTGGTCCTGCCTCCTCCCCTGCTGCCTCCTCCTCTGCCTCTTCCTCAGCCACCATCTTCAGAGACAGCAGGACAGCTTCCCGAAGGGAATCTGGGCTGCTGTCTCTGAAAATGGCAGTGGCAGAGGAGGAAGAGGAGGCGGCACCAAGACCAGAGAAGGAGGTGACGGGGGGGGGGGGGCAGCTGGGAGGTGACAGGAGCAATGGGAAGGGGGCAGTTGAGCATCTATTTTGCCAAAGCAAAATGAAGCACCAAGAGGAAAAAAGTTCAGCATTTTGTTTCATTTTGGAAAACAGCTTGCACAAACTGGACCACAAACTGTAGTTCGGTTCGTCCCTGTTTCTGATTTTGTCACATAAAGCACTAGTCACTGTGAGGGGGGTGGTGGTAAACCTGGGCTGATCTCTCCATGTTCCTTAATCTGCTAACTAAAAGGGAACTAGCCAAATTCTCCAAAAGACACATTGCTTTGTTGTTGTTGTTGCTGCTGCTGTTGTTGTTGATGATGTTATCTGTTTAGGGCTTCAAGACATTCAGGAATGTGCAGCTACCAGAAGGAATGAGAATGTCTCTCTCCTCACCCCACTTGTCTAACGGTGGCAGCTACTAAAAAGAAATTGCCAGTGGTGAGATGTTAGTTCTATTCCTGCCACAAACTGTCATTTTTTTTCCAGAGGTTAACAACCGTATCCCACATGGCATGGTGGCCTCTGATTTGCCTTGTCTGTTGAAGATGGCTGTCTACCCACTACTCTGATAGCTTTCATCTTTGACAGGGAATCTCCTTTCCCTAATGATTCCTTCCTTTTCCTGAACACATTTTATTGGTGCTCACAGACACACTTTATATCAAATAGCTTAATTAGTTGTCCATTTCACACTTGGGTCAGTCTCAATATATATTTTTTTATAGAAGGAAGAGCTAATTATTAGTTTTTAAGAAAAATTGCTATAATTTAACCTCATTTTAAGGATACTTGTCCTTGATTATGCATAAGGAAATAATCTGTAATATGTCACAGTGGCACAGACATCTTCATCAGTTTTGCAAAAGACTAAAGTTCCAAACAATTCTGTTTTATAGATTTAAGCTATATGTCCTATTAAAAAACATAAATATGTAAAGAATTGTGAGGGGGAAACAATCAATCCTTCACTGCTCTGAATGCTTGTTCTTTAGACCAGGTTGATGAAACCTGTGTTGGAATGCAAATCCTTTCAGCCCCAGTTGAAAAAGCCAATGATGAGGGAACAGTGGGATTCACAATCCAATAACATCTGGAGACAGCCATATGTTCTCCATCCTGGTACAGCTTGTGACCAACCAGACCAAATGCAACCCAGTCATGCATGGTGGCCCATGGGAGAGTCAATAAACCTCCCAAGTTTTTTGATGCCTAGCTGGAACAGCAAAAGGTGGATAGGTGGATCATCATCAAGTTGTAATGCTTGGTTGGTGGGATGTATTCAGTTTCGTAGGTCGAGCTCTAAATTATGGAGGTTTGTATGCTATTTAGCTTATTAATATGGAGAGCACAACCTAAAACAGTCATTGTATCAGGCTTTAAGATCTCTTTCTTTGTTTTTTTCCATTCCTAAACACAGTGTGTACAAGGAAAACAGCAAAGTAACATAAACATAACCAGAAGAGGGAAAACCCAACACAAAATTAAGTTTCCTTAAGTACCACTCTCAGACCTGTAAAACCTGGGGTGCCACACTCAGTCTTTTCAACAGAAAACCACACAGAGGGGTTCAAGATGTAACTTTTGATGAAAACATACCTATTTGCTTACTTGTTCATTTATACTCACCTTTCTATCTCAACTCTGAGATAGCAAAGGTGGCTTACAAAAAACAAATGAAAAAGAATACAGTGAGCAACTTAGCAAAGGGAAAAAAATTACAGATAAGAAAGGAGTAAACAACATGAAAAACTAATCAGGCAATGGGTTTGGCAATACAAAATTTTCCTCTTGATGTCTAAGAATTATAAGAGATGGAGGCAGCTAGATGGCTTCCAACACAGAGAGTTCTATAACCAGGCGGCTACAACAGAGGTCTGCCCAAAACAACTCAAATGTGGAGTGGGGGAGAGATGTAAGCCCATTTAAGGTTTCAGAAAAGGATTCATCTGGAATGTGAGCAGGGAGGGAATTCTAATCCTGCCTCCCATCTGTCACTGTCTCCACTGGGAGGGGATCTATTTGAAGACCAGTGGAGTTTCTCCACTCAGTTAAAAAACTTGAAGAACCAGGGTTGCCAATCATATAGCAAGTCTCCACATGTACCAGGCTGCTTTCTTTTCAGATTGTACTTGTTCACATGAAGACAGTGAGAGGCAAAGAGGTGGGGTTACATCTCTGTACACACACTCAATTAACCCCTTTTTGAATGCCACCAGAGGGCTATCAATTAAGGCTTCATTGGATAACTGAGATGTAAGGACAATACCATACTGCTAGAATCCTGGGTCTTTAATAATAATAATAATAATAATAATAATAATAATAATAATAATAATAATAATAATAATAATAATAATAATAATAATAATAATAATGGGAACAATATCAAGAAATTTCACACAGTACTATAAGCAGTTGCAGATCTCAGAAATAACACAATCAGAGCTACAAAAAACAGCAATATTAGGAACAGAATACATACGGTGTCGATCTTTAACAGATACTTAGGTTTTTGGTTAAAACTTGTATCTGTTATATAATACCAGTCAATGTTTTTATAATTTTGACTATGACTGGTGTTTTTGAACAGCAGCAGCAGCAGCAGCAGCAACAACAACAGCAGCAACAGCAGCAGCAGCAGCAGCAGCAGCAGCAACAACAACAACAACAACAACAACAACAACAACAACAATAATAATAATAATAATAATAATAATAATAATAATAATAATAATAATAATAATAATAATAATAATAATAATAATAGATTGTCTTGCTAGTAAACTCAGTCTAAGCTGTTTACGGCTTTGCAGGTCATAGCCAGCACCTTGAAGTAGGCCCAGAAGTGGCCAGTTAAACAGTGCCTCAAAGCAGGATTTTCCAGAAACCCGTGGACATTAACAACTGAATAGTTTTCATGAGTGCAGAAGGTGGATAGCTGCTAGACGTCAGCTCACCTGCAGTTTAAACTAAGATCCCAGGAGATAAAATATGCCAATAGAACTAGAATTTGCAGAGGGAGCAGAAGAAAAAGGAAACCTAAACCTATTGTCCAGCCTTTAGTAACAGGGTGTTGTGTGCTTCTGATTTTAATGTGTACTTAGGATTTTTTTTTGCACCTATTTAAATAATCAACTACTTTTACAAAATACTATCTATTAATTATATCATCATAGGGTTTTCAATGTATGAAGCATTAAGAAGTGGTTGACCATTGCCTTTTTCTGCACACTGTTAACAAAATGGAGCTTTAGTATCACTCTCATTGTCTGTGAAAGATATTGTACTTGTGTCAGCTTCCAACACTGCCTTTCAGATGTTTCTTCATCACCACTGGAATTACCAATTCTCTTTTTCTGATATAACCATTAATCCTGAAGAGAGTGGATGTAGGTTAGCCTTGTGTCTCCTCTTTTATGATTCTGCCTTGGGTGACCCTTCTAGGAGTCTTGACTTGTTACAGAATCTAGTCTCCTCACAGTATTTTTCTCAGTTTCCCCAACACGCTCAAGCCCTCTCATCACATAAGAGTGTGCATGGGGGCACAGTTGAAGAAAAGAGGAGGACCAAATATGAATAGGAAGTCAAGGAATTGAGTTTGCAAGAGTAGGCTGAGTAGCACTGTTAATGAGAGGACCTTTTTGATGTCACTAATTTATAAGGTCACCTTGGAAGTGACTTGGTGGTGCATAACAGTAATAGATGGATTGGTAATAGATACAACATGGAATTGAACTACAATCTAACTTGTTTAACGTGATATGCACTGCCATTATGGTCATTCTAGAAATCACACCACCGCTCACCCAGAAGTATTTAATTACCCTAGGAAGGTTCGTTTCAAGTGTCCACACATCACATAGCTTCCCTTCTTTGCTATTACCACCACTTTCTTAGCCATACATTTTGCTGGCATTCCAATCCTTTCTTTTTTTCAATGTTTAGCAAGTGAAATAGCACTGAACTGATAAGACATGGTAAATACTTGAATTAGTGTTGTATCAGTTTAGCACTATAGCTAAACTGAAACAGAACATATAACACTACACTATGAGAAAAATGTTTTTAAAAATATAATCTACAAATTGCATTGCAGTTGTAGTCCAGTACAAGCAGAAGGCAGACAAAACAATTAGGGTTCACTCCCACATCATGCCCCACTCTGTGCATCATCAGTGATATAATTTGGACATGTCCGATAATGGCCTTTAAAGACCAATATAAGTGATCACACAACCCAAAGGCAAGACAAAATAATGCAAGTGGAAACACTGCAAAAAGCTACAGTCCTGCAGGTTGAATGAAAAATACCACATATTCATACCAAAAGATTGGATCTACCCATGATTACTGCTAACACTGTCCAGTCGACAGAATAAATATGGAAAGGAACAATGAGAAATAGCACAAACAGTGGGACAAATACCCATCTAGTCTCTCCCTCCCTTGGGCTAAGGTTAAAATTCAGGAATTTCTGGAAATCTAATTAAAAAAACAGGGACGTGGTGGTGCTGCGGGTTAAACCGCAGAAGCCTCTGTGCTGCGAGGTCAGAAGACCAGCAGTCATAAGATTGAATCCACGCGACGGAGTGAGCTCCCGTCGCTTGGCCCAGCTCCTGCCAACCTAGCAGTTCGAAAGCATGTAAATGCGAGTAGATAAATAGGTACCACCTCGGTGGGAAGGTAACGGCATTCCGTGTCTAGTCGCGCTGGCCACGTGACCACAGAAACTGTCTACGGACAAACGCTGGCTCTACGGCTTGGAGACGGGGATGAGCACCGCACCCTAGAGTCGGACACGACTGGACTAAATGTCAAGGGGAACCTTTACCTTTACCTAATAAAAAATAGGGCTCTTCTTCCCATCTTTATTTTACGCAGACTTGCTAGAAGACACTAGAAATTCAAAGGAGACCTCCATACAATGTCATATGTGTTTACTCAAAAGGAAATTCCACTGAATTCAGTTAGACACCTATTTAAGGGCATAAAGTATACAGTTGCAGTATTAGTAACTAAATAGTTGTTTATCACTTGTTTAAAAATGGCTCACTTATTTTAATTTGGCCAACATCCTGTTTCTTAGTGCAGTATACTGCACTAGAGTTAGATTAGGCATCCTTCAGTCTTGCGAGACTATGGTAACGTGCTCTGAATAGAGGACTTGGAACCGCACTAGAGTAAGTCCCTTGAATCAATGGGGATTTGGTGGGTCAACTCCTCCACGAGTTTCATTGAGTCAAATGGACTTACTCTGACTCTAACTTACTTTAGCATAGTAAGTCACATTAGAATAGGCCTATTTGAATTAATGAAATTTACAGGGGACTCATTAAATCTCAGTTGATTCAATGGGCCTGCTCTAGTGCAATTTATTATGCTAAAAACAAGATTTTGGTAAATTTTTATTAATTAGTTAAAACAAGTTGTAGCTTAAGTTAAAGATATGAGGGCTTGGAACCCTATTTTGTAGCGTGACAATCATGTTGCATGGCACATAAACTATTTTGAGCTGCAGCTTGGAAGTGCTTTTTCCAAAAAAATGTGTTTCTAATTTCTGTGTCCAATCAAATGAGGTTTTCTCCCTTAGAATAAAATAACATTTTGTGTGATTATGACACAGAAATACAATGCAGAATTGTAGGATAATGTTCTGAAAAATCAGATTACTGTGAAAGGATGGCTATAACTATAAACACACAACTCTCAGGAAATTCAGAAGTATGCTTCCTTCAGCATCAGTTAAATTTATTTTCATATTTTATGTGCTTGTATATATCGGGCATGTTCATATATTAGGCAGCAGGAATGAATTGGTAGTGGAAGCCATTACTTTTTTAATTTCCTGACTTCAATGTTATTAAATGTTTAGTTTGTGTATTTCATATATACTATATTCCACACTGGAATGTAAAAACAGCATCCGAAAAGGCATATCAACAATCTTCAGTTTTTATGAGGGCTCTTTGTAGGAGTTTTTTTGGAGAGCTGGCCTGACTGTGTTACTCTTCCTAGAAATTTCCAAGCGGGTCACCATGTTACTGTGTTGCAGCAAAAACAATAAAGACTCTTATGGTGCTTTAAAGATGAAGGACACAGTCCTAACTACCCAAGATGGCTGAGGGTTAGTTGAGCTGACACTGCAGTACACGAAGCTATATTGAAACCAAATACCTCCCACCCTATGGGTGCTGAAAATCGTTTAGGACTACTCTCGACATGGACTAGCTGTGTGCTGTCATAGTGGCACTATCCCTGAGCTGGAGGAGGTCTGGATGTGGTATGAGTCAACTCCTCCCTCACCTTGCCCCTTCTCTGCCTGTTTTTTTTTTTTTTTTTTTTTTGGCTCCCCCACCCCTTCCGTCTGATCATAGCAAGCACAGCAGTTGTGTCTGCAGCTCTGTTTGCCTGCAGATCTCTGAGATCAAACAGCACAAGGAGTGTTCTGTACAAGGGCAGTTGTGGTGGCATCAGAAGCTTCTGTCCATTCCAGACCAACTACAATCAGCACACCTTTGAGTTAGGATTGTAACGAAGTTTTATTTAAAATAAGCTGTTGTGTATTGTATCTCACTTCTTTAGATGCAGATTCTGGAGAAGTGGGCTACAGATCATGAAAAGTTATGGCAACTAAAACTAGGTCAGTTGTTAAGGTGTCACAAGACCCTTCATTGTTTTTACTCTTCTCTCTGAGGAGATGTGATAAAAGGGGAAGAAACAAGTTATAGCTTTTAGAAGCCAGTCATCATTGACCATCCTCTGATACTTTTTCCTCTCCCAGTCCTCATATCTCTCTTCTTAATCCCCTGACAAGATATTTTGCTACTTGAGGTAAAGACAAGATGGTGCCCCTTCTCCATTCCATATACAAGAGCCGTCTGGACTGGTAGCACAATCTTACTTTACAGTAAGGATAGTTTCTAGGGTTGCTAGATTGGCAGCATCCCATTCCTTTTAAGACTTATGGGTAAAAAACTTGTGATGGCACAGGGAGAGGTGCTCCAGATGTCACAAGGCAAGATCTTCTGATGTCGCAGGGGTGAAGCAAGCAAGGGTTCAGAGGAGGGATGGAACTGCTTATGGGCCAGCTGATTTTGGAAATCAGAGAGGAAGAGCAAGAGAGGAATCCAGATAAATGGGGCCAGAATCTAGGTCCATCCTAGCTAACTGGGCAAGACGACAGTCTGGAACCGGGGGGGGGGGGGGGGGGGAGGGAAAGCCCTACTATTTTTGGCAGCTAGCCCAGCAGGAAAATGTGCCCAGCTGTGGCAGCAGGAGTTGCTACCATTCTTGCTTAGGCTTGAATCTCACACAGTCCACTGGTCATAGCACACTAATATATAATGATTTTTTTTTCAAAGCTCCAACTTGCTGCTGAGACTTGTGATAAGATCAGCGAATATTTTCTGCTCTGTTGCTGCCAAGATATGTGCAACAAGAAGGTTCACAGGTTGTAATGTTGTCTCTCTGCTCCCTTCTTTGTCACCAGTGTGATGACAGGCTGATGTATATACACCCACTGGCTCTCCCCAGACCCCTTACTTCACTCCTGTCTTTTTGGTGTGCCAATGTTGTGCAAGCACAACACTGATACAATCACCTTTGTGATAGTCCATGAGCCCTTGTAATGGATAGAGATGAGCGTCCAGGCTTTGAAGCCACCACCTCAGACACAAAAATAAATCATCTTCCTCTCCACTCACTCTGAGATTTCTTTCTCCACCTCGAGAAGCACAGCGATACCCCAAGACTCCAGTCAGTGCCTTGAAACTTGACAATCCCAATTTAATGTCCTCCATCACACGTGAGACAAGAGTCTCATTTAGGAGGACCAGGACAGAACATGTAACACATACAGCTTTTGTCCTCCAAAAGAGGGGAACAGCCAGGGTCTCAAGATAAAGGGAGGAAAACCAGGGGCTGGCAGTGCCATCTCCCAGCATGTGCAGCCTCAGGCAGTCACCTGACTTTGCCTGATTATAGGGCCTGAAAACCATTGGGTTTGAAACAGAGGCTTGTTCCCTTCCTCCCTTTCTCATGTCCTGTGAAGATGTTACAATAAATTAGCAACTGCTGTGTAACAATGGGCATCATAATACTATGTAAAGATCTGACATTAGAAGATAATATCCACTTTTCTTGCTTACTGAATCTTCTAGAAGCATGACAAGAATTTTAGTCAGCCTAGCCATACTTAGGATTGATATTACAAAACAGTGCCAAAAGACATTCAGTGTGATGCAAATGTTGATGCTTAGGGTTACTGTCTCTCTTTACATCAGTGCAGGTGTTTTAGCCAGATAATGTTCCATGGTCAGTGTTTTGGCTTGTGATGTCTGGGAAGAGATAACATGGTGCTGATTCCTTTGGACTTACTGGCTGCTACTTGATACCCCAGCTCTGAGGTGTTGTTGACAATTGCCAGCTACTGTAAACAAAGAGCTATTGCACAGTCTTTTCAACTAGAGTCCTTTTGTTTAGTCTTTGAACTGACCCTGTTTTGCTAAAAGTCTTCTCAGTACAAGAAGGCTGCCCTCATCATTTCCATTTCAGATTATGGGGAAGAAAGCAGATCCTCTCCTGCTGGAGTTATTTATTAATTAGCCTTACTTACAACTATGTTTATTTTGTCATGATGGACAAATGCTTTTGACTGATCTGAGCTAAATTTGGGTATACAGTACCTAACCATGGGATAAAGGACAGATCTTCTCATAGATTGCCTACATTGTAAGCTCTTCTTCTAAGGCCTTTTTTTGGGTCTTCCCACATGCTGAACTCAGGCAACCGTTTACAAGAGAGAGGGTGTTCTCAGTTTTGACCAATCCTCCCATTTCAGAGTTCAGAACATGGCATTTAAAAAAAGAACTTGTTTCACACATTGGCTGAAATCCTGTTGCACAGTTACACAAACAGTGTCACTGTCACGATTCCCACGTGGCCCCTGCTTGTTTCACCAAACAAAGAGCTCACGCTACGTGCCCCTCAGCTGCCACCAGTTGATTACATCAACATTACCTAATATTCTGTTTCTGTTTATTAGGTTTATTCTGTTTATTACATCAACATTACCTAATATTAATGATAGATTACCAGGCCATATATCATTTTAAAAGAACCAAATAGAAATTGGTTGTTGTGGGTTTTTCGGGCTCTTTGGCCGTGTTCTGAAGGTTGTTCTTCCTAATGTTTAACCAGTCTCTGTGGCCGGCATCTTCAGAGGACAGGAGTCAGAACCTCTGAAGATGCCAGCCACAGAGACTGGCGAAACGTTAGGAAGAACAACCTTCAGAACACCGCCAAAGAGCCCGAAAAACCCACAACAACCATCAGATCCCGGCCGTGAAAGCCTTCGAGAATACATCAAATAGAAATTGTTTGTTGATACAGGTGTTGACAGAACAAGCAATGTTGTTAACTCTTAAACAAACATTCTCTTCTTCCACTCTCAACCACCACTCCCCCGCCCAAACTCCAAAACTCTCTATCTTCCTAACTCAAAACTCCCTATCCCTCTATCTCCATATCTTGTGACTCCGCCCCTCCAGCACTCCCATTGGTCTATGCAAATAGCATATGAATATTCATGACCTGGGCAGATGCCACAGTCATGTTTAGAGGTGAATTGCTGTACATTAAGAAATCTCCATAGACCTTATGTGTTGCACACCAAGTTGTGTGACCCAGGATGGATATTCTTAATTTACAGCAATTCACTTCCAAAAGTTATGCTATTTGCATAACTGCACAACAGGATTTCAGCCATTGAGTTACTAATTTCATCTTGACACCCAGGTTGCCATTATTTTGTCTTTGACTGTACAAATAATCCACGGTTTTGTGTGTTAGCAATCAATCATATTCCTCTTCTAGCATTTTCCTCTTCCAGCACCCAGACATTTGTTTCCCCCACCTGGGGAAGCACAGCATGGTCCTAACCACCAGTCCAGAAAAATACACAGAAGTACTCTTGGCCTTATCTATCTCCTGAGAAATCTATATGTGGAACAGGAAGCAACAGTTAGAACTGGATATGGAACAACTGATTGGTTCAAAATTGGGAAAGGAGTACGACAAGGCTGTATATTGTCTCCCTGCTTATTTAACTTATATGCAGAATACATCATGTGAAAGGCTGGACTGGAGGAATCCCAAGACAGAATTAAGATTGCCGGAAGAAATATCAACAACCTCAGATATGCAGATAATACCACTCTGATGGCAGAAAGTGAGGAGGAATTAAAGAACCTTAATGAGGGTGAAAGAGGAGAGCGCGAAAAGTGGTCTGAAGCTCAACATCCAAAAAACTAAGATCATGGCCACTGGTCCCATCACCTCCTGGCAAATAGAAGGGGAAGAACTGGTCATCTATCATTAATATGGAGGCAGTGACAGATTTTACTTTCTTGGGCTCCATGATCACTGCAGATGGTGACAGCAGCCATGAAATTAAAAGACACCTGCTTCTTGGGAGGAAAGCGATGACAAACCTAGACAGCATCTTAAAAAGCAGAGACCTCACCTTGCCGACAAAGGTCCACATAGTCAAAGCTATGGTTTTTCCAGTAGTGATGTATGGAAGTGAGAGCTGGACTATAAAGAAGGCTGACCACTGAAGAATTGATGCTTTGGAATTGTGGTGCTGGAGGAGACTCTTGAGAGTCCCCTAGACTGCAAGGAGATCAAACCTAACCATTTTGAAGGAAATCAACCCTGAGTGCTCACTGGAAGGACAGATCCCGAAGCTGAGGCATCAATACTTTGGCCATCTCATGAGAAGAGAAATCTCCCTGGAGAAGACCCTGATGCTGGGAAAGAGTGAAGGCAAGAGGAGAAGGGGACGACAGAGGACGAGATGGCTGGACAGTGTCATCGAAGCTACCAACATGAATTTGACCAAACTGTGGGAGGCAGTGGAAGACAGGAGGGCCTGGCGTGCTCTGGCCCATGGGGTCACGAAGAGTCGGACACGACTTAACAACTAAACAACAACAACTCTTGGCCTTCCCTCTGGTAACCTGTTCTAATATTGCACCTTGGAAATGTTTATAAAAATTAGAGGTGTGCAGATTTATGTTTTTGGATTAAAACTCCCAGAGTTCCCCACTGAGCAGTGCCAGGCATTCTGGAAGTTGTAATCCAAAGCCACAGACCTGCATGCCTCTAGTAAAAATACAAAAGATAAAAACAAAACACTACTTCCTAATCAAAATTTATAACAGAATGACCTAAAACCTGAAAAATTTCTGTCAAAATGGTTCTAAAAATGCCTTAAAGTGTTCTTTAAAACGAATGTTTGAAAATAGCTAGGTGTTACTTTTTAAAGCTCAAAAGTAATTCTAGAATAGTTATATTACTTATAAGGTAATATACTACTTACATTACTCATAAGGTAACTAGTTACAGGTAACCACATTACTTGTAATGAGTTAGGTCCAGGCTCTTTCTCATTTGCGAACTATCATAACCAGAGAAGCTCATCCATTGCTGACTTTTATGTTTTTTTAAGCACAAAATGAAGTATTTAAAAAGTTGTCCACGTTTTTCTCATAATCCCATCTTAGATGAGTTCTATTGTTATTCAAATGTTATTTAGATCTAGACAAATTACAGGAAATTGTGGGCAAAATTTTGAAGGGGCTGCTGGAGTAGCTTTTCCTATATGAAACAATTAAATTACTTTGAACTTTTCAGTTGAGAAAAACAAGTCAATGGGGACATGATAAGTGTTTGCAAAATGATGTATGTTCTACAGAAAGTGGAGAGACAGGATATCATTCCCCTTCTCCTATAATACTAGGACTCAGGGTCGTCCAATAGATTCACAAGACAAGGAAAATAGGTCCTTTTCTTTGTCAGACAGAAGGAATACATTTGTAAAAGCAATGCAATATTTATTTCTATACAGGGCATGTGTGTGCACTCCTTCTTTTTGAAGAAGTGGATTTTGATCCATAAAAGATCATACCAAAATAAATCTGTTAGAAGTGCCACAATGTTCTGCCTTTTTCCCTTCATTACCCCCTCACCCTTTTCTTTTTCTCCTATAATTTTGTGAGCCGAGATGGACTAACAGGGATAGTTCTTTGAAAATTGCTCTCAAGAAGGTTGTTCTGCAAGGTTTTTTTTTAATTTCACACAGCATTTTCACACAGTGATTAATTAAATACTGGATTAACTCACAAGTGGGGATGGCCACAAACTTGATGACCCTAAAAGAAAATTAGACAAAAGAAGGGATTATATGTCTATTCAGAGGAAATATAAATCCTGAACAGAACCTGAAATGCTCTTTGGGAACTTCTGGGAGTTGTAGTCCAAAAAAAGGAATGAAGCTCTAGAACACCAATCACAAAGGAAGGAAGGAAGGAAGGAAGGAAGGAAGGAAGGAAGGAAGGAAGGAAGGAAGGAAGGAAGGACGGGGAGGAAGCTACTGCCTTCAAATTCTACTTGCAGGTTTCTCAAAATTATCTGTGGGAAACAGAGAAAAGCAGTGAGAACCATGTTAGCACAAAACAAATCCCAAACTACAAACAGAGATGATAATTTAAATAACAGTAATTGAGTGCCATCAAGTCTATTCTGATTTATGGCACCCTTTTCTAGATATAAAGTCCTCAGAAGTATTTCATTTCTGAGTACAGGACATGTCCAGTGTGAATTACCACTGCATCTCCTACCCTAGGTAGCACTAAACTAATAACATTAAAAAAAAATTTTTTATAAACAAACATCAACTCTAGAGTGAGCCTGAAGGAAGTAATGCTGAACCATTATAGTCAATAAAGATGCCATCCTCAATGTGACCAGGACATGCCCCTCTCCACAGCCATAAAGGAGTAATGTAGTGAATATACAACACAAAAAGTGGGACAAAACAGTGTGAGCAAAGATAGTACCCAAAAAAAGAAGGCAGGGGAATCACTCTGCCAACTGAACAAAGTGTACCAAATACACTGTGATTAGACTAAGGTCATGCAGTCAACAGAAGAAGAAAAAAATCAACATTAACAACAAGAATCAACATAAAAATAAATGGACAAATGTTTGTCTGGTAATGCCGTGGGTAGACTTTTTGTCTCAGTGAGAGGAACTTTTCTTTGGATGCTATCCCAGAATTTCATTATTGTAAGAAGACAGTTAATAACATATTATTTTGTTCTACTGTGTTTGGCCCCAATATCTGACCTCAGTGACTGACTGCCCCAGCCTTATTAGGCATTTCATTGACTTTTCCCCATTCAAACAGAGACCCATGCAAGAAGCAGGCAAGAGCTGGGACAAGTTACTTTTCTGGACTGCAGTGCCCAAAATGGCTGGCTGGAAGATTCCAGGAATTACAGTACAAAAAGATAAAATTTTCAAGCTCTGTGTTAGTTCCCTCATTACGTAGCTCACAGATGGAGGCCCCAGACTTCTAAACATCCACTCTTCTATGGCTTCATATTTCCAGTTTGTTTTTTGGGGTTTTTTTTTTTTTTGGCACAGTCCAATTATTACTGACTAAAAAATAAAGATATTGTGACCTGTGCGATAGGTATTTGATAGTAGTATTAATGTACAGGATCTCTGTAAAGTTAATTCTAAATAAACACTGGACATTTGAGACACACAAAAAAGTGATTCCTTTTTTCTTATGATGAATATAGATATTAATATAGATATTTCTTTATTCACTGAGTAAATATTATTTCCTTCTTTTAAAAACTTACACTTTATAAACTTTCTGTCCTCCCCACATCTTTGTTTGCTTCTGTGAGCCATTATAAATAATAATGATTTTATAATCATCCAGCCCTTTCATGTGACTCTGAATATTAAGGAAATTAAAGACCAAGAATGAGCTTGTCAGCAGATTTGGCTGCTACTTCTTTCACCACCAGCCTGAGGAAATCAAGATCTCATATAAAGATTTCAGTTATATTTTCACATAGAGAGCTCTTTTAATACCAAAGAGACTGTTTGTTTGGATCTGACTCCACCAGCCCCAGTGTAGCTCCATGCTGTCATGAAAAAACCACTTCGGCCTGCACCAGGAGCAGTGTTTGCATCCATATTTCCATCACATAGCATTTATTAGGCTACCAACCACACGGAAAGCGTCAAATCCTGTTGCAGGCCTGGGATGTTTTGATTGACAGCTGCTGGGGCATCATTGCTAAGCTACAAAGCAAGCTGTCCCTAGCTGAATCTCACTTCTGCCATACAGTCATGAGGTAAGTTAGGGACGCCACTCCCTCTTAGATTTAGCACATGCGCGCCCACGCGCACACACACACACACACACACATGCACAAGCACATAGACACACACTCCACTCTGCAGTGGTACTTAACAATACAGACTCACAGGGCTGTTGTAAAGATTGCTTATAATGAAACTGATAAAAGCAAAATGCACATGAAGCCCCTTAAACACTTGGAAGACTAGCTCTATGAACATTAAGTAATTATAAAGGCAATGGCAAATTAAATGCAAAGCTTTGGAGCTGTTATTTCTCCATGTTTCCAAATTGGGAAAGCAGACATGCACAGACAGAGCAGCACATACAAACATGTGCAGCAATTGCCTGAGGGCATTTTTAACTCATCAGCATAAGAAAGCAGGAAAGTAAGTCTAAATGTCATTGCAGAACAACCCAAATTAAAAGAGCACACATTGTATTTTTAAATCTTACGGAAAATGTGCTGAAGATTAGGTTGCATACTAATAAATAAGACAACACATATCTGAAATTGGAGATGTATAAATCATGCCCCAGGAAAGGAAAATGGCATTAAGCGTTTTTAGGCATAAATTAACTAGCAGATATATATATAATTCCCTTTTGGTTACTGGCAGGTGCTGCAAGATCAGTTGCATATATATATATATATGCAACTGATCTTGCAGCACCTGCCAGTAACCAAAAGGGAATTACAAAGTAAGAATAAAGGGGGGGGGGGGGGAGGTCATTTTTAAACATATGTCTTATAGGGGAGTCAGATTCTTCATGCGAGCCAGCAGAACAGAATCCAAGTTTACAAGTAAAAGATTCAGATATTAGTAATGATCCTGATGCAGATTTGCATAATAATTTATTTTTTACTCCATTATTTTCAACAGAAACATTTTGTCTGTGCCATTTCATTACATCTTTCCTTTAATCATTTCTCAAGGCTGCCTGAGTAAATCTCGTTTTCTCATCTCTGGAGCGACAATTATTGTACAAAATGATTCATTTGCTACGGTGGCATCTGTAAAAGAGATCACCATATCACTGCGGTGGCAACTACTGCTAAGTTGTTTTCATGGCCTACATGTTAAAATGGTTTTATCAATTGTGTCAAAACAACTGGTTAACAATGATAGGGACCACTATAGTTACTGGCAAAAAGGCAGGATGAGTAATCAGTGACTGTGGTGAATGTTAGGGATGTGCTAGGTAAAGGTTCCCCTTGACATTTAGTCCAGTCGTGTCCGACTGTAGGGCACGGTGCTCATCCCCGTCTCCAAGCCGTAGAGCCAGCATTTGTCCGAAGACAGTTTCCGTGGCCAGCGCGACTAGACACGGAATGCCATTACCTTCCCACCGAGGTGGTACCTATTTATCTACTCGCATTTTGACATGCTTTCGAACTGCTAGGTTGGCAGGAGCTGGGACAAGCGACGGGGGCTCACTCCATTGCGTGGATTCGATCTTACGACTGCTGGTCTTCCGACCTTGCAGCACAGAGGCTTCTGCGGTTTAACCCGCAGCACCACCACGTCCCTTGCAGTCCCTTACAAGCGATGTGCTAGAGTGGGCTAAATGGGGCCCTTTAACGTTGCATAAAAATCTGGTGTGCCGTGTGGGGTGACTGTTGTATCCACATAGCATACACACCTTGAGAGACTATTTGGCCCCCCTCCCTTCCAAACAAAAAGAAAACAAAATAACAACTCCCCTCCTTTATCCCTCTTGTCTCCTCCTCCTTCTGAGATAAAGTTTTCAATTTAAAAAATTCTTTTTCTTAAATATACAGTGCACCAGAGCCACGCTAATAGGCGGGGGGTGGGGTGTACTTTGTGACTCATATAATGAACATTAGCTGGATGAACTGGGCCATATAGAGAAATATAAAACTTCCATTGAGTATAACTTGAGGTATCTTCTTCTTGGTCCTCACAAGGAAATCCCCCCCCCCCCCAATTCCGTGGAACTTGCTCCAGCCTGGGAAATGGAGAGCATACTGGGCCAGCCCTACCATAAGATAAAGTGAACTGGGCAGCTCAAGCAGTTGATTTTGGATGTCAGGAGAGGACAGAAATGATTAGCTCATCAATTTATTATTGGATTTTTATTTCATGAGAAGGGGAACAATATATGGAAGAAAAGTAGTTTCAGCTAGTGGTGGGATTCAATTGTATTTATTGTAACTTTTAAAATTTATTATATAATGTTCTTATATTTTTGTTGCATATTGTAAATTGTTCATAGACTAGCAACACTAATGGGGTGATAAAGAAATGGAAATAAATAAATATATACATGCACACACACATACAGTCTGGTCTGCATTAACAATAGTCTGGTGCAGTTTACAAAGTCTGGTCAAAATGGTCAATGGTGTGTTTTATTTCTATGTGGAGAAACTTGCTTATGCAGTGGTAGTAGTGGTTGTTGCCACCTCTATAGTTGGTCGTTACTGGCCCAGGTACATGTAGATTTTTTTTTCCATATGCATATTCCTTTGTAAATGTTGTAGCTATATCATAGAAGTGAATTACTTCCAAGGGCCTAGGTGTTGCCCCACTGATGTGATAGGCACGTTGTCAGATAAAACTTAAGGGCAGAAATCTTAAGATACATTCGAAGTGACAATGGAACAAGAATGAAATTCAGCAATTACATATCTGGCGTATTATTAATTGAATGTTGCTGTTAATTTCACTAGTATATTAAATAGCTTCCATACATATACTGAAGTATTGTTATGAGTCATGGCTTAGGGATCGACCACACTGCAATTTATCCTGCTGTTTGAGTGACAGTTATCACTGTTGGTTTTGAGTTATTTTCCAATGACTACATGACATGTGGGTTACCGTGAGTATTCTCAGTCCTTTTGCATGGTCAACTGCTTGGCTAGATGGCTCAAAAAGGCAGTGGCAGGTGTGTCACAAGGAACATTGAGAGTGATGATGGTATGGCAGTACAGTGGGAACATCCACTCCAATAAGCACCTCTTGTCTTCCTTCAGAATATTTTTTTCCTGTTTTTTAATGCTTCTGTCAAATGTAGCACTATACTGTCTTAATTGCTTTTCTGAATTATTTGGAGAGAGCAAGTAGATGTTTCTAATTTGCTGGATTGGAAAGGGAGGGGGGAGAGACCAATACGGTGGCCATCTTTGATCCCCATTCTGTTGAGTCTTTGTTTTATATTTTAATAACAATAATAATAATTTAAAAGAAAGTATTTTAGAGAGGGAACTTGCAGGGAATGTATTTTCTTCTCTTTGATCAGTCTTGATCAAGTCAAATCAGACAGTTCTCTCTCTCTCTCTCTCTCTCTCTCTCACACACACACACACACACACACACACACACACACACACACACACACACACACTGGCACAATTTGTAAATCAAAGCATTTCCTTTTCCTCTGGATCTTTTCTCTTTCTACCAAACCACTAAGGAAAAAAAATATCCTGGCATACCTGGAAAAGCTACCCCCTCCCAACAATACGAAGAGAAAAGAGCAATTAAATGGATATACACATGCACACATACTCTCACAAGTCATTTCAGAGCTAATCCTGATTTCTGTTTATATAATACTTCTAGAAGCACCAGCATCTTCATCATAAATTATCCTATTCCCATCTGGCAGACTAAAGTTTTAGTTAGTTCTGCTCTTCACTAGGCTGATAAGTTCTCATATCAGACCAGTGCTGCATCACCTGTCAGCTGTTAATTATCTTAGAACTCTAGAGCTGGAAGGAACCCCTTGGATCATAGTGTTAAAAAGGGAAGAAGTTGAGATGGTGGATGGATGAAGGAGAGGGATGAAAGGAACGGATGGTGAAGAGGGCGATGTTAATAAGGTGGGAGGCTGTGATTCAGTTGAAGATTTTTGTTATTAGAAGGTGCAGTTGTGAACAACAACAATTTCAGTAGTGGAAACTGCCAGGAGCATGGTATGAAATACTACAAATCAACCCAAATCAACAGGTGACAGCTCCCCTGTGTAGCTGAACCCTTAGTTTGTTTTTAGGAGTACTGGATTTTGACAAGGTAGACTAGTTCAGCTTTCATCTCAATATCATCAGTCTCCCTAGGCTCTTGTGAGGATAAAGCTGGGAGGACCACATATAAAACAACCTGCGCTCCCTGGAGACAGGCTGCAAAATAGCAGCAGCAACAACAACAATTTTAAATGTTTCTGGAAATGTAAAAAAAAAAAAAGGCTTTATTGAATCATAGAATAATGGAGTTGGAAGGGGCCTATAAGGGCATCGAGTCCAAACCCCTGCTCAGTGCAGGAATCAAAATCAAAGTAGATCTGACAGATCGTTGTCCAATTTTCTTTTGAATGCCTCCAGTGTTGGAGTGCTCACCAGCTCCTGAGGCAATTGATTCCATTGTTGTAATGCCCTAAAAGTTAGGATGTTTTTTCCCAATATTTGAAATCTGGCTTCCTGTAACTTGAGTCTGTTATTACATGTCCTGTGTTCTTGGATGATCAAGAATAGATCCTTCACCTCCTCTGTATCTTTCAAGTATTTGAAAAGTGCTATCATACCCCCCTCAGTCTTCTTTTCTCAAGGCTAAGGATGCCCAGTTCTTTCAAGTCTTTCCTTATAGGGTTTGGTTTCCAGTCCCATGATCATCTTTGTTGCTTTCCTCTGGACATGTTCCAGTTTGTTGGCATCACTCTTAAAGTGTGGTGTCCAGAACTGGACATAGTACTCTAGATGAGGTCTAACCAGTGCCAGATACAAGGGGACTAGTACTTCACAGGATTTGGAGACTATATTTCTGTTAATGCAGCCTAACATACCATTCACCTTTTTAGACATGCAAACTTGCTTCAACTTTGGATATCTGGGGAAAGAGGGGGGGGGGGGAGCTAGAAGCAGTTCCAGACAAGGTGGAGAAAGATGTGAGTTTTTAGCTTAGTCAGATCAGAAGCAGCCTAGGGCGGCAGGTAATCCATGCAGCTGTTTTGAGGACATGGTGCAGAGCTGATGGTTATACTGCATTATTAAGAACCTATTAACTTCTGTTATGTTATGTTTATTAACTCGTAAATAGAATATATTGTGGATATCCAATATAGTGCCTGTGGGTGCCATGACACTGGAAGACTCCTTCCATGGTACTCATCAAAGTCCTGCTTCTCCTCCCCTTCCCCTTCCCCACTTCAATCTACAATGCTTCCAAGTGAATCCCCTGGCTTGTAGCCACTTGCCACCTCCATGTTCTTTCCCTCAAATGCCTCTGAGTTCTGTGTGGATCCAGAGGAATCCGTAAGGAGAAATGATGGGTGGTGGCAGCAGATCAGGCACATCAGCACACCAGGCCACCTGTTAACCTCTATGCAGTTTCTTGGGCCAACATTTTTTTAGCTTACCAGCTTCCTTTTTTGGGGTGTTTTGTGGATGGTGTTTTTGTATGCATGATGGCAACCATTTTGTGATGGCACCTCTGACAACATTCCAAATGAACCCACTGGTCCCATATTGTGTGTGGGGGGGGGGGGGGCTGAAATAGCTATTACAAAGACCTCATAATTCTTCAGTATTCCTTCATAGAAAGGGTAGCAAAGCTTGTGGTTCTACCACTGGTCTTTTCATTGCCTTTAGAAGTTTCTTTATCCCCCTGTTTTTCTTTAAAAATAATATTGTCTTTCTCAGGCTTGAATATACTTTAGAAAAGTTAGGTTTTTGGACCCTTACCCCCACCAGTATTCTGGGAGTTGCAGTCTCCAACAGTAAGCTTGGAGATCAGTTGGGCATTCTGACCTGTAGTAACCATATTACTGACAGAAAAAGTAACTACACTAGAATAGGGTATTTGAAGCCTTGAGTGTCCAAATAAATTTTGGGTCTTTTTAATATGTGTGTGTGTGTGTGTGTGTGTGTGTGTGTGTGTGTGTGTGTCTGTGTCTGTGTCTGTTTCTGTGTGTGTGTGTGTTACATCTTCAAGAAATTCCTAAGTGACTACAATGTGCATTCATTTCTCTATTTCTGTTTTTGAATGTGGATTCCTGCCAAATATAGGAATAGAATATACTAAGCATGAAGCATGATGAAAATATGATTACTGTAAGGATCACAGCTCCATGCCATGTCCTCAAAACTCCCTTTGCTTCTAAGAAGTACATTAACCAAGGAGACATAGCCTAATTTTTATTATCTTTGGATGTTCAGCAGTGGATCATATGAATGTATCTCATGCATGCCTATATATTTTGAAGAAGTAGAACACCGTATCTGTTGTGTGTAGTTAATACAGTGCCTCACAATGCATGGCTTTCAAAATCTGCTTGGTATGCAAATTGTGCTACAGATAAAAACAGACCAAGAGGAAGGAAGGACCCTTCCCTTAGACAGAGTAAGACAACTGCTTCAGTTCTTGGGCAATAGGGGCAGGCTTTTCGCCATTTCTTCTGAGCCCTCTTTCTTGGAAGACCTAATTATGCCCCATAGCCCATCTAGCACCCCAAAACCAGAACTTAAATTTTAAAATCAGTTGGAATTAAACAGTGTTGTTGTTTGTTGTTTAGTCGTTTAGTCGTGTCCGACTCTTCGTGACCCCATGGATCAGAGCACGCCAGGCCCTCCTGTCTTCCTGTACTAATTGTAAACATTACAATTAGTAAATCAATGCACCGCTATCAGTGTTGAAAAGACAAAACATTTAACTTTTTAAATTAACATTATTAATGCATGAATTAAAACATGGAACGGAGATTTCATTTCACATTTTGCCTCTCCAAAGAGCAAGGAGCCTGTACCTCCCCTGCAAAGCTAAAGTTATTATATGTACTTAACCCTGGCCCTTCTGGGCATTAAAATGCCCAGAAGCTATAGCCATAATGGGCAAGAGCTTATGGCATTTCTAAGAACTTCTGTGAATTTTTCGTTAAAACAATCAAATTCCCACAGTTGAAAACCATTGCTATATAAGGAAAAATTGATGACACCTAGTTTCATTTCTCTAACCTTATAAGAATATTAAAAGCATATCAGAGTTTAGACATCTTGCTACAAGATGGCTACTGAGGTCATGGTATCCAATTCCTATTGTGCCCAAATCAGTTCAAAAGTGCTGATGAAGGTTTTGATGAATCTAGAATGTTTTGCATGTCCCTTCCCCGCACACCTCTCTAGACTGAATAAGTTGTTATTTAGTTGTTAAGTCGTGTCTGACTCTTTGTGACCCCATGGACCAGAGCACGCCAGGCCCTCCTGTCTTCCACTGCCTCCTGGAGTTTGGTCAAATTCATGTTGGTAGCTTCGATGAGACTGAAGAAGTAGGGCCAGCCTATTGCTGAAGTCCCAGTCAAGCTGGTAATGACTTTTGTGGCTGCACAGTTCCTGTCTGAAGACAACAAATACAAAATTAAATGACTGATGGGCATGAGAAAGAAAAAGAAAAACCTCTATTGGTACATGTAGGGTCTCTTTTTCTTATTGGAGAACTTGTCCTGTTGGGCTGGCTGAAAAGAACTGGAATCAAAGGCTCAAATCCTGTTGGTATAATTTTTGGTGCATAAGCCAAAGAATAGATCATCATGCGGCAATGAAAAGTTTTGATTTAATTAACATTTTCCTATCCCCTGTTTCAGGATCTGAGGTTCCCTAGGAATTGCATTTGCCTTTGGGAAGCCTTTGAGAGCCTCAGGATGCAGGGGGAGTCTTAATGTTGGAAAAGCACCACCAGATTGGTGCTGGTGATCCTGTTTCAGTGGGAGGCCTGCTGGTAGTGATGTTCTAATATTAAAGGCTTTCTGCCCCATTCTGATCTCCCAGAGGCTTCCCAGGGGCAAAAGGGATCCTTAGGTAATCTCAGGACCTGAAGGGATAGTAGGACTTTTTAATTTAATTAAATTTAAGATTTCTGTCACTTCATGACAACATTAACTGGCTTATGCATCATAAATTTATGCCAACAAGATTTCAGCCTTTGATTTCAGTTCTTTCTAGCTAGCCCAACAGTACAAGTTCTCCAATTAGAAAAAGAGACTCTACATGCACCAATAGAGGATATGGATAGGTAGCTAAGGGAGGAGATTTCTTTGAGACAAACTGTCCTGAAGCTAAAATACAAATGCAAAAATATGCAATAACTTTATAGACCACTAAAAATAATCATCCACGATAAAAACACCACTTCATCAGGTTTATACCAGTGTGAAGAACTTAAAAGTCCAAAAGTTCTTCGCAAGATGGAATTCATCAGGAAAGTTACTCTTAGATGTAAAGTCCAAAAGTTCTTGGCAAGATGGAGTTCGCCAGTCAGGTCTCTCTCAAGTGTAAGTCAGGAAATAGTATGGTTGCTGTTTTATGGTTACAGCTGAGATAGCTGTGGATTGAGTGTTACCCCTTGTTCTTCAAATGAAGAAGTACAGGCCATGCATGCACATACACCTCCCCATTCGGCCTTTCTTTGAAGCCGGCACGTTTCTGCTTGGCCGCAGCTGCCTCAGGGCAAAGGCCAATTCAAATCAGTCCGGCTCTCTTTGCTCCCAGTGCAGAGGTTTTTTTTTTTCCCCTCTGCCACTGGGGGCTTCTACTTTTTTAAATCCCTCAAACATTTTTAAACCAAATAACAAATAACAGAGCAGCAGCAAAAACAAATAAGGTAACAGGGAAAATGTTATGAATGTAAAGCCAGCCTCTTAATAGGGAATTATATCTAATTATTTTTTGACTTTTAAGGTAGCTTCTGCAATATTGCTTGACCACAAAATGAGAATGTAAGCATATGGTTGAAGAAAAAGCATATTTTAACAATGATTATTTATTTGTTTGTTTGTTTGTTTATTTCCAGTTCTATACTGTCCAGAGAATGATATCACTAATAGGACGGTATAGAAATGGGAAGAGTAAACAAACAAACAAACAAACAAACATTTGGGAATTATGTCTGTTTGCATATGAACTAAAAGTTCATCAAAGGCTTTGAAGAAACAGATGGCTGTACTAGTTCTCAGTGGCATAATCATCCTGAGTCAAATGCAGCTAAAACCTATAATGGAGAAAAGTGCATTTTTGACTTTTCTTCCCTTGAGCTTTGAAAAGTTTTTTCACCAAGCAGCAAATACAACATCCTTCCTATATAAGTGTTAAAACCCATATGCAGGCTGCAACTTAGTGCAAGTGTGTTCATTTTGTATTAGAGTGAAGCTCTTAAGTGGCATCTAGCAAAGACAGAGAACATGGAGTCTCAGTTATCTCCTGCCATACAACAACAGGTCATTTTCTGAGAACATTCGGTGTTGATGGGCACTGAGGATCCACCTTCCCCCCCCTCACGGGGACAATGATCATAGCTCTGAAGTCTGAACCCATTCCCACCTCCACCTCACCATTTCTAGAACTATAACTGTGATAACAGAAATACCGCTGGGCTTAGTGTTAGGTGTGACGATGCAGAATCAGAAACATCTCATCTACTGAGTGCCAATGGGAAGAGGGCAGGCTCCATGAATGCTCAACGGCCTGAGTACAAGCAGCTCCAGGAAGAAAATGTTCCATCAGGACTCCTAATAAAAGACTGTTGTCCTTGCCTGCTCAGCACTGATACAATCCTACCTGAATTAGCTCTTCATTTAGCTCTTTGCCCAGCTTGAATGAGAGAATGGCTGAAATCCTGTTTGCACAGCTATGCTGCAGAAGGCCGATGAGGTCATCAGCTGTGGTGATTTTTTTAAATAAACACTTCTGCTTCCTACCCCTATCTTTTAATCATGGGAAAGCCATCAGGGGCCAAGGGACATATACTGCCTGAAAACTGGCATCACCAGGGTGACTTTTCTGATGACAGCTGTTATAGGAAATTGAAGACTCCCCCAGCCCCCAGTGGCTTCCCCATGACAAAATGGATTCTTTGGGAGCCTTGGGGCCTTAAGGGGGGAATTGAACATGTTTAATTTCCAAAATATCACCATGGCTGATTTTATTTTTTTCTATTAGCCTTATGCAACGCAACTTACATACAGAAGAGGATTTCAGTTAGGATGTCACAATGCTATATAACCAATTAGATTTAACTAATGTTTTGTTTAGCTGATGTCTCTGAGAATGAATAAAAGCTATTCCAGATAAGCCATACTCATTGCTTTCTGGATAGGAGAACACTTTTGTTCTCTTTTGCAGCTGTTCTTTCAATATTATTGAAAAGGAAGATACTTTTCAGCACTAACAGAAATATTAAACCCCCCCACACACACACACACTTTAAACTACTACTGCTTTTATAATAAACACATATGTGAAAACATGCATTTAAAATAATCTAGAGAGGAGGAAAAGTTCAATCAACACAAGAAGCATCAATAATAGGGTTGAGAAAACTGTCTTGAGATCATTTTGTATGAACAGATATTTGCATAGTTCAGGTACGGCTTCATGGCAGCAGGATAGTACTGGATACTGGTAGCTGGTAATACCGGCTATGCAAATATAGTCAGATCCTGTCAACAGATGAATCAAGGTGAGCAATAGGTAATCTTTGTTTAATCTCTTCTTTCTCATACAGTTTCATTGAGATGTCAGACTGTGGCATTCTGCTCCAAAATAAATAGCTTGTCTCTGTCTGTTGCATTTTAGTGATACGCAACAGCTACCTGAAGACCTTACATTAGAACTGCTATTCATGCTAAGCTTTGTCACGGAGTAGGATGAAAATCTTGTATTCCAAATGGAAAAGCAGAGGAATGGCTTTCCTACTGCTTGCCATGGGGTATACTGCTCTTAGTTGAAAACATCTGGAGAGCAACTATAGGACAAGCCCAGAAGCAGATTGCTACTAGGCTACCATTTGATCCATTAGCACAAAGTGAAGCTTCACTGCTGAAAAAATTAGTGATTAAAATCGAAATCAGTCCAGCCCTGTGGAAGGAAAGAGCAGAAAAACAGCTCCAGACACAACTGTACTTAAGCAGAAGTCATGGCAAACAGGGAAGGTCCTGGGCTTCCCAGAGGTGTAGACTGGAAATATATGGTTTGATGTGAAAGTCCTTGAAAACAAAGAGTATCTCTTCCCATATCGACCTACCTAGATCGAGATTTGCCTACCATCAGGCAAAGGTTGGGGACGTGGTGGTGCTGTGGGTTAAACCGCAGAAGCCTCTGTGCTGCAAGGTCAGAAGACCAGCAGTCGTAAGATCGAATCCACGCAACGGAGTGAGCTCCCGTCGCTTGTCCCAGCTCCTGCCAACCTAGCAGTTCGAGAGCATGTCAAAATGCGAGTAGATAAATAGGTACCACCTTGGTGGGAAGGTAACAGTGTTCCGTGTCTAGTCGCACTGGCCACGTGACCACGGAAACTGTCTACGGACAAACGCTGGCTCTACGGCTTGGAGACGGGGATGAGCACCGCCCCCTAGAGTCAGACACGACTGGACTAAATGTCAAGGGGAACCTTTACCTTTACCTAGGCAAAGGTAGTTGCCTCAAGCAGCAGTGTCTGGGTGGAATGAAAGGATAATAGATAATTAGTTATTTACTTTGTTAGTGCTGTATATTAAAGTACAGTTGGGTTCCTGTTGGGCTGCAAAAGATGCTTATTGAATATTCTGCCTCATGTACCAAAATAACTTGGATAGCTTCAGGTATTATCAACATTGACTCAGGAGGGTGAGCAGCAGGACCATACGTTACAATGGCTCAAGTAACAAAAGTGGGTTGGTCTGGATTAAAATCTTAAGGTCTGAAGCCCTCTTCCAGTTGCTCCTGCCAAATGAGGAAGCCATAACACTATAAGAAAGCGGTGCTTTCCTGTAGTGACATTATGTACTTGAAATGCCCTTTCCAAATAAGGAACTTCTTCTTTTCTCAGGTATATTTTAAGTGTTGCTCTTTCTGTTTCTAGATATCAGCAAGGTTTTATATTTTGCTGCTACTTTGCTTTGGGTTTTTTTTAAATATACAGTAGCATTTTTACTTTTTGTTGGTCATGTTACCTTGATTTTATTATGTGCTATTTTTGCCATTTTTTAATTATTATATCTTATATTTTTAATTTACTGTATGCTACTCAAAGAAATCAAGTTGTTGGATGATGCAAAGGGATAAAAAATCCATCAAAAGAATGCACTAGAAGCTTGTGTCCCTCCCTCCTTCCTGAATGTTGCAGTGACAATTTCAGTCCTCTCCTGTTTTTGTTTCTGTGCAGTTATTGAATAAAAAAAACCCTGTTGTTTGCATAATGGAATGAAGGAGTTGATTGACAGGAGAGCACTGGATGTGTGTGTGAAGAAGAGGACATGTCCATAAAAGCTCACTTTAAAAAAAGATCACATTAAAATATAGCAGTTCGTCTTTAAGGTGCTACAACATTTTTTTCTTCTTTATTTTTTATTTTTCTTTAGTTTTTGCCTGAGGTAGGACGGTTGTGACAGTTAGGAAGCGGGGCGGGGGGGGGGGGGATAAGAAAAATGCCTCCACACAACTCTGTGCTATTGGCTGCTTTTCCCAGTCCAAGTGGGAGGAGGAAGAAAGTATTTAAGAGTGAGTGAGCATTTAGGATGCCAGATAATTAGAATGGCAAACAATACATAGAATTATGAACTTTAGTTAAGAGAGAGAAAGGGTTATGAAGCCTTCGTTAGGGTAAGACTTACATCGGGACTAGATATTTGAAAAGGTAGAATTTTGCTTAGATAGATAGCAAGGCTGCATGAATCATCTATAACCTGTGTGGGAGGGGAGACAGAGGTGGGAGAAGCAAACAGTGAACAGAGATTGTAAGAAGACTATCAGTGGAGTGAGGGATAACAGAAAATGCTTAAGAACTTGAGTTTTCCAGGAAGTCAAACACTGAGCCAAAGCAAACATCTCTGCCCACTTTACTATATAGAACCAACCCAAGGACTTTACTAGAACAAGCTGATTTCCAAGTCTGTAGTAAACTGCCACATCCTGCTCATATGCAGAGCAGGGGGGGAATTTGCCAGTTGTTATAGCTAGTTGCTGTAAATAATAACAATAAACACAATAACACTATCATTGTGCCCTTATGTGTGTAGCACAAAGGCTAGTGCAATCCAAAGTTTTATACTATGCTGATTACTAGGGTTACTGGGTCTCAAGGTGCCAGCTGAATTCTCATAGTATTTCTAGTGTAGAGCAGTGCTAGAGGAAAAGCTATTCTGATCTCTGTGTGTGGAATGATATTAAAGCCTGGGTACCCACATTCACCCATTCCTAGTTGGCACCAGAACTCACTAGCACTCTGTGAAGATATTTGTGGGTATGGTGCTCCAGATGGCACCATTGGCCCAACTGCGTGAACTCACTGGCTCTCTCCCCAGTCCCTTCCTCTCACTCCTAGCTTTTTGGAATGTCAGTATCAGTCCCATTGTGACATTCAGAGGAAGGATAGGGAGAGGAGCACCATAGTCTCTCAAGACTGGAGGATGCCTAATCTAATGTAACAAAGACTTGACTCCCAATGAGAATGACACATGTCTACTTGAAGCATTCTGTGAGATTAAAGAAAATATCTCATGAAAGTTGGCTGAGGAAACATTATCCCCTTGTTTACTTTTGTTGTTCCTGCTTCATGAAATTCATGGCCCAGACTATCTGTACAGTTGCTTCCCATTTCTCCAACACTTTGACATTTTTGTTTTGTTTTAAAAGGCCCTCCTGAACGTTTTTTTTTTTCTTCAGTCGCAATTATTCTAACGTGCAAGCTGGTATGATGCAATACCACCAATTTTTCAGTTTACTGTTTATAATCAAAATGTTCCTCAACTGCAATGCAAGATAAGAGCCTGGCAGTTATTAATTACAACAACATATTAAACAATACAGAACTTGTGTTTAGTTTTACCGCTGTGCTACACGGCACATCACAATAAGTGTCAGCACAGCTGAATGAACATTATGTTTTCAATTAAAGGCAGGTTATGCTACAGATGAGTGCTGTTGTCTAGAAGAGGGATGATTACTATTTTCCAAGCACTGTTAAGTGGATTTTGCCACACAACTGACCTTTGTATGGAGAACAGTTTAGAGTCAGGGGTGAAAGTTTTAGCTCTCCAGGTGTTTTGGGTTTCTACTCCCAGAAGCCCCAATTTGCATAGCATTAAGGGAGTTGTCGTCAAAGCCATCTGGAAAACAAAAGATTTGTCACTACTAGGCTGCAGCATTAGGCTGAAACCCCAAAGACTGACATTAGTTATGGCTTGCTTCCTACAATAAGCCAACAGAGCCCCACCCAACCTGGCACCATCCAGCTGTGTTGGGCTATAGTTAAAAGGACCGTAGCAGCTAAGGTTGAGTGACTTGTAGTTCTGGTTCTAGGAGTGTTGACTGGCCTATACTGCTTATGACATAATTACCTTCCACTACCCTACATTGAAACATTCCAGAGAAAAGGTCATTTAGTTGCTTTGTCCAGGACAACTGTATATCCCACAACAGTGCAAATGCTATGAAATGCAAGAAAAAATCCCAAGGTAAAGGAACTCATCAACAGCCTTACAAACCACGAATGTTTACATAATTAAGCAAACTGGTCCAGCAACCCAACGTTGTGGCGTAGCTTCAGCTGAAACAGAAAGATGAATAATTGTTGTGCTACTAGAGCTGTCTCCCCCACCTCGAACCCCATGCTGGCTGCCCTCAATGCTCATGTGCACAGAGCAAGTTTGGGGCCAAAAGAGAAGCACTGGATGAACACAAGGAAGCCACACACAACCCTCCTGTTCTTCACAATAGCCTGGCATGGTGGGTGCCAATGAACTTATATAGAGATCCTGCCAAGAGGACATGGGAAAAATGACTGGTTGTGCTTTCTCTAGGCCCCTCTGCATGGTGTTGCTTACATGCTCAACTTTTATATATCTACACTTGGTGTGACCTGTAGCCTAAAAACAACAGTCAAATTTCACGTGACTTAACAACACCCCTTGCATGTTTGGTGAGGGGAGAAGGAACAAGAGAGAAAGAGAGAGAGAGAGAGAGAGAGAGAAGTAAGGAGATATTAAAAAGTGAGGAAGAAAGAAGGCAGTGGCAGGAGGAATAGAGCTTGAAGAAGTTACTTTTTTCAGACTATAGCTCCCTGGCCATGCTCGCTGAGGGATTTTGCAGAAATCTGTATTTGTATCCATGTTAATGAAACCAAAGATAATCCAAAATGTAACTTTTCCAACTTGTGCAAAGTGAGAAAGAAAAGGTGCCCCCTTGTAACTCTGGCCCTACCCCACTGCATGCCTGCAGCTCCTAACAGATGCTTTTCTCTGGGCCAGAAACCCTTCAGAGACAAAAGGTTCTGCACCCCTTATCTGAATCCCTAATTTGGCTTTCCCTGGACCTTGTTTGACTATTTTGAATGTTAACTTTTTGCACATGGATTCAATCTACAACTTGAACAGTTGTTTGGACATTGCTATCTAAATATTTATAATGTGTTCATATTTACAGTGTCAAGGCTCAGTGCATAACAAAGGTGCTATTCTAAGTTTCAGGGCCAGGGTGGGGGAACATATTTCAAGTATAGGACTTGGGTGAGATTTATATCATGTTTCAATGGCCAATTCTTGGATATGTTCAAGGTGAAATTGTTAAAAACAGGATGTCTTTTAAGAGTATTTTCTGTGGTCATTGCTATTTTATTCATCATAATAACCAGAGCTTTAGAAAGGCACTCCCACATTGTCCTCGGATTGCAGCGAGCACATTTATTGAGTGACATCAGTATCTTTGGTGTTTTACAAAGTTTCACGACCAAGAAATAAATGCCCATCAGCAGAGGTGCCTGGCTTCTTGTTTTCTGAAAAATTGTTAGTAGGGATGTTAATTGGCCGTAAACCTGGCCTGTGACCAAATAAGAGCACACGGGTTGGTGCCCAAACCTTCCTGTGCCCTTGTGGAGACACTCCAACCCAACCCTTGTCTGTGACAGTATTTCTGCATTTCCACCTCTTCATGAAGAACCTCATTCATGTCAATGGGGGAACTCAAACAGCCATGGCTTGGGATAGGCAGGATTATACAATGCCATCAGAATTATTCCTGGCAGATTTATTTGCCCACCTGCAGCCCAGAGAATACAAGAAAAAGAAGAGACAGCTGTAATGGACTTTAGCCACATCAGCAAGAGAATCTGTGAGAGGAACAGGGACAGAATCTAGTGTCCTGAAGTGAAGTTTTGAGCTAATCAGAAGAATGCAGACAGAGATATGTGTGCACGTGCCCATGAGTGTGCATGCATACATGCACACACACTTTCATGACTTCAGTAAAGAAGTCTTCTAACGAGGTTGAGTCTAAGGAACTGGACACTCCAAAGCTGGATGGGGTGGAAGACCTGCTTGACCCTGGAGATCCTGGTCTCTCAGGGAACCTGGAGCCTGAACCTGTGGATAATGGGGGTTCAGGAGCTGAGTCTGAGGTGGAGGTGGGGCACCCTCTCAGCCCTCAGGACTGAAGAAGGCTAAAGGCACAAGTTGGGTTGGAAACTCCAAGGCAGAGTACTTGGTTCCTGGGGATGTCTCCTAATGAATAAGTAGTCTTCTCACAAGATGGCTCTTTTTTCCAGGGAGACTTATGGGCCAAACCCTGTGGCTGGGTCTTCCCTTGCCACCTGTAACTGTGTGCTAGGTCAGGCTCCAGCAGTATGGCTAGAAAACAGCATTCAGTGGGCTCTGCAAGCTGCTGAAAATAACATGTTAACAGCCTCTGCCTTGTTCCTATACACCTGAATTCCTAGCTTGAGATTGTCTGGATCTTGTTTGTCTATTTAGACTGCTTTTTTAATTATGACTTTAGACTGCCTTGCCTGGGTGTCTGTTGTGGTGAGCTTTACAGTTCCTTCTTCTCCTTGCTTCATCTTTTCCTTGGTCTTGGACTTTACTGGCCAGCAGCTTGACTCATCTCACCCAGTGTGGAACAGGACACACACATACTCCCAGTCCTAGTAGTGTAACTAAGTTAGTTTTTAAAAAGATGAAAAAGTAGTTATGTGACCTCTACCAATATAGTATATTGCCTGGCTTTGGCTTCCCAGGGAAATACCGTTGTCAGTCTCCTTCTCCTTTGGCATAAACACATCATCCCCTCGTAAGGAACTGATAGTTCAGATTTCCCATTCCTTGCTTTTAGTTGCATCATGTCTTCTTAAACATTTTAAACCAACAACGCTGGATTTAACACAAGTTATATGTGGGATTGCCTAACCACCCTGCAAGCACCTTGGTTTCTTTGCTCCACCCTGTGGTCGCCACAGAGATATACAAATAGTCCTGAGTTGGTTAGCATTTCCAAATACAGTTACATCTCTGTTTTGTATACTTTCTAGTTGCAAAATAAACACCTTAAAATAGTTTGTGCAAATGCATATACACATAGATTTGCTTGTTATTTAACTATGACACTGTGAAAAAGAAACCGTCATGTAGAAACAAATAGCTGTGGTCTGGCTGGCCTGGAATAAGTTCTTTATCCAGATCATTGCTTGGGGAAATTACTTTTAAAAAACAACAAAAACCAAAACTACAGCTCCTAGATCCCCACCCCCTATCAGCCCTGGTGAGAACCTGTGAGCTGAGTTCTAAAAAATAACTTTGCCAAACTCTGCTCTGATTAAGTTTCATTGTTAATCCTGTTCCACTGCTAATCTGACCTACTGTTATCATATTCTTCTATGCAGCTCAGAGTGATGCACACAGTTCATTCATCCTCCCACTGCATTTCCCAACAGCCCTATTAAGTTGGGTAGACTTCAAGAAAGTAACTGGTCCAGAGATGCAGAGACAGTTGATTAAATATCTGAACCTTGTTCCTTCCTAGTCTGAATATGATGCTGCAATGACTATGTTTGCCGGCTACTGGCTTTCTAGTTCTCTTGCTCTCTCACTTGCAACTCCATCAGATTTTGAAGATTTTCTGGCCTCTTAATCACTTCATATAGAGTCTGTTAATTTTTTTCCCCTCCTGACACGGACTGTGATTTAGATGTATGAACAGCCTTATAGGTTCTCGCACTGCTTAAGGAGATGAAGGAAACCCAAGTCTTAAAGCCTCCATTGTCCACTTGTCCTTGTGACATCACTGTTTGCCAAAGGCTAGGTGCACTGAAATGAAATGTTTATGTCCATCAAAGCTTTCAAATCTGTTTCCACAATGGTGGAGTCATACGCATAGACTGCTGTGTAATGATCAAAGAACTCCAGTGCAAAGACACCAAATGCAAGAGAAAAGTCTATCATGAGACCAGATGTGGTTGAAGCCATTGAGATGAAGAATCTTTATACCCACATTCAAAAGGCTTTTAGGAAGTCCCACTGCAGGTTAGAAAGTCTGACATCTGAACATTTGTTGATAGGTGTACTGGAATACACTGGTTCATCCTGGCACTGCTTGCCAACAGACATATGGTTTCATTCCAACACTGATCACTCTCCCTTTTTGCCTATCTTCTCTGTCATCATCCCATTCTACTTTTCTCCCTCCCCCTCATGTTCAGCCCAACCACCAGTCCCAAACCTATCCATCTATTCCACTGTGCAAGTTTGGCACTGGTTAATTGAAGGCAAGAACAGTTCATACCTAAGAAAACCAAACAGAGGCAGCGCTAAGGTATGGAGGACTGGAGACTGACCAGCAGAAACACACCCTATGGAAATGTCATCAAATGACACATGCCCACAATGCACACGGATCAGCATGAGATGTATTACATATGTAGATCATGCACTGGAGTAGTGCAAAGCAAAAGTATACCACCATCAGGTGGTTGTGCCACTCCCCCACAAAAAAAAAACAAGCCTGGGTAGCTAGGTTGTCTGTCTCCCCTTGACTATTGATACTACTGTCAGCCCCACATTATGTGGAGACCCAGATGGATCAGCAGTATCATGGGTCAATGGAAGTTGAACTAATGCTCGGGGTGGACAGGCTCATGGACTGAAGCAAGCAGCAGCTAGAATAAACAGTGTTTTCCTCTTATGGACACATTGCTTTTTGGCTAGTGAGGCCCTCACTGGAGATTTGAGCCAGGACCTCCCCAGCTCCAAGCTAACTCTCTAAGCACTCCCCTGAATAAGCTCTCTGTATGTTCTGGTTGACGTTTCTGGCTGAAAACCATGCCTGTTTTCGAGGGATTGGTAAACAAAGCAAAACATTCTACCTGTACATGTGCTAATGGCATGCTCAACACAAGGAAACACTTTATAAACATATTCAAATATGCTCAGTATCATGGTGCTCAGCCATGCATGTTATTTGTTCCTTTACCTACCTGCCTTCTTCCTGATAAATTACATGATCAAGGCTACTGGACAGCCTTTTATGTGGTTGGGTATGTAATGCTTTCAGACTCATCAGACTTCAAGCACAGTCACCAAATGACTCACAAAGCATTCATGGACTTGAAGATTTTTATTAAAAAGGACAAAAAGATTTCAGTGCGGTTGGTTCCTGTGCCTTCAATGTTTGTGATTAAGACCTTTTGACAGCATTGCTGGTTCTGTCGAAGTGCTGGAAATGAGAGGGAGAAAAAAATCACTATACACATAAATTCTTTTACTCAAGAACTATAGGTTAACGACAGTGGTCTTCCTTCCCTGTACATGAATTAAAGGTAAAACTGTAAATACGGGCCATCAGATAAGCTCGGACAATGAAAAGACGAAATATCAGAGTTTAGTGTTTGCCATATTTTTTATACCACATGTTCAGAAGTACAGCGCTGCCTCGCTAGACGATTGCCTCGCAGGACGAGGAATTCGCTAGACGATGGCTTTTTGCGATCGCTAATGCGCTTCGCAAAACGATGTTTCTCTATGGGCGATTTTCGCTAGACGACGAGTTTTCCCCATTGGAATGCATTGACTAGCGGTCAATAGCTGTCAGTGCATTCCAACGGGGACCCGCGCTCGCTAGACGATGTTTCCCTATGGACCATCTTCGCAAGACGACGACTTTTCCGTTGGAACGCATTGAAGAGATTTCAATGCATTCCAATGGGGAAACGTGCTTCGCTAGACGATGTTTTCGCAAGACAGCGATTTTCGCGGAACGGATTAACATTGTCTAGCGAGGCACCACTGTATTTGAAAGCCAGAAATATAAGAGTGATCGTATTGCCCATTGCAGTCCCTCCCTGGATGTATTTCTGCCTGGCACAAGACTGTTAGAAGCACAGGAGCACACTGGTTGAAATAAAGGTGGTGTTAATTGCTTAGAACTTTAAACACACCTTACACTTGCAATTATAAACAGGCCTGAATTTTCCATGGCATAGACCATTAATTTGAACTAAATCATTCCACTGAACACATGGCAAATTGTTTATTTTTATACAATTCAGCAGAGGCAAAGAGAAGGGGGAACAAGGAAGAGGGTTTACTGCTGTAAAAATGGATTCAGGACAGAGGAAATTCAGTGCAGCTGTATCTTCAAAGCACTCTGCTTACATAAGTCCTTGAAACATCACCATTCATCCGAGCAATGGTCCCTAATTTTAAGGATCAAGCTGCTTGGGGCTTGCCTAAAAGGATTTTATGGCTGTGTAGATCCATAGTCTCTGGTAAATGTAATCCTTTTTTGGAAAAGATAGGGGAAACTCTTAATTTTTCTCCCCCTGCTCCTCCTTAAAATACGGTATTTGCTCTCAGTTTAGTGATGCCATTCGTTCCTCTTGCCTTTCTTCCTGCACATGATACATTCAGACATGTTGCTCTGTCCAGTCTGTGGTTGCCTGGTCTCCATCTGAGAAAGCATATATTTTAAAAGTGTCCAGTGTGGGGGGCAAAATTAAGACAATCCAATACATCACCTGATGGCATATGCTTGCCACTACAGGCCTTGATCTCATTACCTTGATGTCTCTCTGGAGTTTGCTACCTTTTCTGACTGGGACACATGACACATATAACACTGGGTGTTATATCAGTTTCATCCCACTTTAAAATTCATGGTTCCATCTTGGGGCATCCTGGGAGTTGTAGTTTGGTGAGATAATATTCTTTGTAGTTCAGAACCAGAGCCCTATGCATGGGTAAAACTGACCTTGAGGTAAAGCAACATAACAATTCACATTCAGTGGCAAAGGTTGCTCAGGATATGATTTTTGTATTGTAATTTGTAATGGCTCCCCTGCCACGTCTCCTTTGCAACCATGTCCATGCAGTGTTGCCTGGAACCAACCTCTTTCAACTCTGTGTCAGTTTCACATGTGTTCATTCATAAGTCTATTCCATCTAGTTTTTCAGTGATCTGCATTTCTTTTCTTTTTTCACACATGTAAGTAAGCAAGTAAGTAAATAAAATTGGACTATATCCTTGAATTTATTTTCTACATAAACCCCCAGCCATTTTTCCACACATTTTTGCCTTAGATGTGCACATTTTAGACATTTGCATGTAAAATACTTACACTTATATTCTTTTGTGCACATTTTGTATGCATTTTTGAGCAAAGAATGATGTCACACAATTCTGAGAAATGCAAAGAACATAGGATAACTGCATTCCAACCTGCATATTCTTTGTGAAATGTGCACCAGTCAGTTTGCTTAAACATGTGGAGAAAACAAAATCCTTGTGTACTCCTAGTCTACACCTTTGGTGGCTTCTGAAGCTGCAAGTCTCAGTCTGGGCTCCTAGAAATTAGGGGCTGTATCAACCCACGAGATACTAAAACCTCATCCAAAAGAGAAGGCATCAGCTTTCTCTGATACTCTTTTGAACATGTAGACCACCCTTCCCCAACCAGGTGTCTGACTACAAATTCCATCATTCCCAGCATGGGAGCTGTGACGATCCACCCAGTGTTCCCAGTTTGTCTCCCCCAAACCCAGGTTCACTCTCTGGATACGTTCCTTTAATTCTCTTTTCCGCTACCACCAGTGGATCTCTAATCCACACTGCACCATAGATGCTTCAGACATGTGCTGCCAATATAACTTAACTTGTTTATTTATAAATCACAGATGTTCTTTTATTATTGTTTAGGATCACTCATTAAACTTCTTATATATGATTACACGTTTGGTTATTCATTTGTATTACTCATTCACATTGACCTTCTCATTAAGACTCTCTGACTATTTAACTTCATTTATCCCCTTCTCATTCTCTCTACTCTCCAACTTTCCAATCTCTTCCTTAACTCTCCAAATCTCTTCTCTCACTCCCTCTCTCTGTCTAACTGTCTCCTTGACTCCGCCCCTCCTGTCTTCTCATAGGCTCCTGCCCTTGAGCTTCGGCTATGATAGACAGGAGTGACGTGGGCATTGTGCCACAGGAGCATTATTGTCTTTTTCAGAGAATTTTGTCTTCTCATGATGTGCCCAAAGTGCCTCAGTTTCATCACTTTTGCCTCCAGATTTGCTTGATTTGCTCTGTAGGACCCATTTGTTCATCTTTCAGAACAGCTTTCACGGCATTTTCTAGAGTTTCATGTTCATCATAGAATTCCTCTTCAAAGTAACCTGCCATCTTTTTATCTCTTCAGAATACTCTTTCCACCTTCTCTTTTTCATGGTCAAGTAGAGTTCTTCTCTGTTGGTTTTTCAGCATTCCTAACCTAGGCTTAAATTTCCTTTTGATTTCTTTGATCTTCTGAAAGAGTTCTCTTGTTTTTCCTCTTTTGTTGTTCTCCTCTGTTTCTTTGCGCTGGCCATTATAATAAACGGCTTATCATGGGTGATTACTCAGAACCACATTACACAAGATGCATATATCCTATGTCTCAATACTTTTCCTCCAGAAACAACAAATCCTTCAAAATTTGGTGAATGAGCAATAAAACTTAGGGGGGGGGGGAAGCCTCTGTTTGCCTACCAATAGCACAAGTTTACACTCTACTCTTTTCTTCTAATGAAACACTGCTTTTTATGGTGCACTAAGTGTACTTTCTTGTTCTGCCCTCACTTAAGTAACTTTCAATATACCAACAGAGGAGTCCCTATGGTTTTTTCTCAGCACTAGGACAGGAACATAAAGTGCTGATTAGATTACACTTTGATTTATACATTGCCTTATCACAAAGGAAATTGTGTTCAAGGTGGTTCAATCTATGCAAAGTAAGCAACTGGCGATATATTGAAAAAACTTAATAAACATTTCAGTGACAAAAGCAACAGTACGTTTCAAAACATAATGGCATGGGTTCATTTGCCTTCACGAAAGGAGCTTTCTTGCCCTGCTCTGCCCTTCCTTCTGCAGCCCTGAAAATCTGCTTTTGAAGATGGAGAGACATGTGCAAATGTTGCAGGATATGACTCAAGGGGAGCAGATAACAGAAGGTGGTGGATCCCAGTCCCATGGCTGGAGGAAGACATTACAGCCCCAACCAATAATAGCACTTTAATATATAAATAACTATTAATTTCAAAATTTAAAAAAACTCATTAAGCATAACATTTGATGAAGCAAAATCACCATTAGCCATCATGAAAAACACCATCAACAAAGTGCTGTTTTAAGTTTTTAGGGGGAAAAAACAGCAACAACTTCAGCTATCTGCTTCAGTCAGATTCTGTGTTTGTACAAACCAATTTGTACTATATGCCAATTAGACTACCTGATTTGCATAATATGCAAATAATAATATGCAAACCAGGCTACCCAGATTTGGAGAACTGAAATATGGCAAACTTAGTCCAACAACATCTGGAAGGTAACATTGTGCCTGTTTCTGGTTTGACCTGTGAGAGGAAAGCCTCCTTCAAAGATAAAGGGATCCAACTGAGTGAGTGGAGATGGCATGTGAAAGCATTTCTCCCTCCTCCTGTTCTTTCCCAGCCAACCTCCCTCTTCACTTTCCTTTCTTCTCATCTTCACCTCTTCTTTTTCATGCCCCCTTTCACCCTCTGGAATTGGTCTCAGGGAAACTCTCCCTGACAGCACTCATGTATCTCCCACACATATGAGGTTTCCTTTTGGTCTAATGGCAAGCTAGAGTTGTAGACCTGTAATTGGCTCTCTGCCACCAAAGTTACAGGAGAGCAGAGCAGTCAGACAACATAGCAGTTTTCAGCAATTCATGGGCCTGGGACAGCCCTGCCATTAGGCAGAACAGCCACAGACTCATGAACTAGTTGTCACTTCCATCTCTTGGAAAGAACTGTGTGAGCAACACAGCCTGTTCTGAACCCCCCATATTAGATTCCTGCTCTCTAGTGCAATGGCGGAGGCTTTCACATTGCCACAAGTCTGTGCTCGCTCACAGCTGAGCAAGACAGTGACCCCAAGGGGCAGGAAGCTAGGGGCAGGAAATTACATCACTCTGCCCCTGCAAAAAGACTTCCACTGCCACTACTACAAGTTCTCTCCAGCCCACCTCCAAGCTTCATTGTGCAGGTGTAATTGCAGCCTCTCTCCTTCCACCACTCACTTTTTCCCCCACACATTCTAGTGGCAGTTCCTCCTCTGACCTCCCAATCTCAATTTGCCTCTCCCTGCCCGCCCCTCATTCCCTGGCTGGCTTACTCCCCTTTTAGGAGAGTGACAACAGCACCTCCTCCTCCAACTTCCCTGCCTGGTCCGGCTGCCTCCTGCTCTCATGACTGTGCTGCTGCCGCCTCCTTCTCCTCCTCTGCCACTTATATCATGACCTCATTATAGTGACTGGCTTGGCGGCACTCTTTTAAAAATCAACAGCCAGCTTGGGGCAGGCAGGGGGAGGGAGGCTGGTGCTTCTGTAAAGAAGGTTGCCAGCCAGAAATAACAACAACAACAACAATGAGGGGCATCAGCCAGCAGGGAAGGAAAGGGAAGTGAGATGAAAGGGAGTTGGAAGCAGTGGCAGCACTTCTGCCTTAACCGATGGGTGGGACAGCTTGGGTTGCAGCTGTAGTGCCAATACTGAAAGAAGACTCTTCTTCCAGTCCAGTCAGTTTCTGTGTATAGAGAGAACAAGTTCTTCTGCTTTGCCTCAGGCAGCAAAATGCCTTGCGCTCACTAGTTTGGGGAGAAGTTTAGCCACTGTTTTGTTGCATAGCCATCACCAGTGGCAATAGGTCCCTCTTTCCTTCTCCCTGACTTTATCTGGGCACCAAGCACACCTAAATGTGGGGCTCAGAGAACAATATATATATATTTAATTTTTTGCATCTATATCCCACCTTTCTCCCACAAATGGAACTCCATTTGTTCACCAAACAAACAATGTAATTGTCTCTCGATATTTGAACAAAGCAATTCAACTATTAAGTCAATTGCATTAAAAACACAACTTAAAACATAACCATAATGAAAGTGCAGTGTCCGGCCAGTAACAAGCCTGTTCCTCAGCAGTGCTTCAGTTGCCAAAAGCCCAACTGAATGAAGAGGTCTTTGCCTGCCATCACATGTATGTTATCCATGTAAATATGAAGCTAAGAGTTCAAGGAGAAATATGATATACTGTTAAGAAAAGAGACCCCTGCTGACAATTGGCATAGGAATAGATATTAACATAACATAAAAAGTAAGCTCATGCCTATCGTTGTAACAGTATGTGGCCTGCTGTGGGAAATGTCTGCTTAAAGGTTGTAGCTGCATTCTGTTCCAGTGACGTGCATACACTCCTGGCAGAAGATGGCAGCTGTCAGCAGGCGGGGTAACCCCTTCTTCTGCCCTTTCACTTAGAGGTAGAGCATAAGATCAAAGGGTTATTTTAGCCAATCCTAGTTACGATTAGGTAACTAGTATCCTATCTGTTTCTCTCATAACATACTATGTAATCATGCTAAGTCAATAAAAGAGCTCTCAGGGCGTTGCCAGTAGGCTCCGCTGGCTCGGACATCCGCTGTCGACTCCTTTGTTCTCTCTCTAAGGCAATTAGCCTTCCTTTGTTCCGTGATCACCCACAGCCTGCCAGTAGTACTTAGTACTGAAAATATCTGTACTCAGTTTACGAACAGATAATGCAGAGTACAATTCATTATCTAATTCAGTAGTGTAATGAAAATTGCCATGGTAACTTACATAGAGAATTCTGATCTGTCTATGGTTCAAAAAATCCCATGACACTGAAAACAAACAAACAAACAAAAAACCCATGGTACCTAACTATTTTGCTAGAGGGTATTTTTGTCACTGCCTTTGTAAAAATATTTTAGCCTTGAAACCTCAGATCTAAAATCATTTGTTGCTGTTTAATTGTTAGAAATGGGCAGTTTGATTCATATCTGTTAATGTGCAAACCAAAAAAATTTAAGCTGTTGAATAAATCATATTCATTTGTTAATTAAAAATGTAACTTTGAAATAAATGATGTTTTTTACAGACAATGTCATATAGCTGGACACCACTATCCCTTAGTAGGGGGGGAAACTGCCTGTGTAGACGTGGGCAAGCTTTGCACAGTCCCAGAGCACCTCCAAAAGAAGGGAATGGTAAACCACTTCTCAGTACCTTATATGTAGGAGATCCTGGAAAGAACTCTCATGAATCAGAATAGACTTGATGGCTCATACCATCTCTATGCAGGGATTTCCGTTTTAAAATATCTGCTAACAAAGGCAACACACCATTAATTCAATGAAGTAGTCTACATGAAAGCTTATGTCAATTAAAACTTGGCAGTCTTCAAGCACCCCAAGGCTATGAACTGTTTTTGCTGTAACAGGCTAACACAGCTGTTCTCTGGAAACGAAAAGACTGGAAAGAGTATAGGCGAACATCTGGGTATCACTGGAATAAATTATCAGACATGCAACGTGTCTCTGACCTGTCTATAAATGAGGCAAGGAGGAAGAAAAGCAATGATGACGAAATGTGACAGCAGCCAAGATATGCAATATTGTAATTCATATTGTTGGGAAAGTGTGAAGGCAAGAGGAGAAGGGGACGACAGAGGACGAGATGGTTGGACAGTGTCATCGAAGCTACCAACATGAATTTGACCCAACTCCGGGAGGCAGTGGAAGACAGGAGGGCCTGGTGTGCTCTGGTCCATGGGGTCATGAAGAGTCGGACATGACTAAACGACTAAACAACAACAAATTCATATTGTATGAATATTCTCTTGCTGAATTGCAATATGAATGCATATTGTAATTCAGCAAGAGAACGGGGTAGTGGTGGTGGTGGTGGATGAGATGCAGAAATCTGTAAACTAGCACAGAATTCAACTTCCTGAAGAAATCTTTCCCCCAGTTTTTGTCAGAACAAGTTTCTAGCTCTTATGAACTGTATGGCCAGTTATAGCTAAAATATGATTGGCATCAGGCCTTTGATGGACTGTCCTTGCCTCTTCAATGTCTAGACTTTTTTTTTCAAAAATGCAGAACAATGAAGAGGAAATTATGCAAAATAAGGAGAAAACATGCTCGATTTGCATGATTTTTACAGAACAAAAAATTACATTTGTCTTAGTTCAAAATCTGATATGTGTGAATGCAAAACAGTATTTTAATTTTTTTCTAATTTTTTTTGGTGTGACGTACATACGGCCCTGCCTGAGAGTAGCACTGCACTCCTTTACTTAGACAAGATATCCGTAGCCTATAAGTCTGTAGAATGTGCTTTGCGTATTTGATCCTCTCACGAACTCTCCTCGCGCTCCAATCCCATCCAGTATTTCTTTGTGACTTATGAATAGGGTGCAGTCTGAGGCAACAGAAATGTTGGGGTGTGACACACACACACACTGCGGCTCCATCTATGAACTGCCATTGCATATATGTGTGAATCTTTTTACTTAAAAAACCACCACCACCAGATCACTTACTCCATAGTTCATCACTCTTCTGAACTGGTTTGTTTTTGGAATTTTTATTCCTGCATTTCATTTCTACACTTCCCAGATATCCACATTCTTCTACCTCCTTACCTTCTTCTCTATATGTCATAACAGGAAATTATGACCTATCACTTTATGTCTGTTTATGCTCATTTTGGAGGTGCACTGCTCCCTGATCCACTGTGTGTCAGTATAAGAGCACAAAGATAAGTGCCCAACCCATTCTGTACCCTGTTAAGAGACCTTGTCTGCGGCTGTGCCAGTATTTGTGCATTTCCAGTTCTCTGGGAAAGCCTCCTTCCCATGAATGGCAAAATCCAAATGACAAGTTCTGGTTACAGAGAGAAAGATTATTTATTTGCTTTAGCCATATGCCTTTGCAGATTACACATGAAACCTTACCATAACATAAGACCAACATACCAAAAACCCAGAAAATACTTTTATGATCATTCAACTACAGATAGAAAAATTAAATAGGTAAGCCTGCAGAAAATTACAGTTTAGAAAGCATATCAACACTGCTGCTGCTAAAAAATTATTTTAATTGCTGCTGCTGAAAATTTTGCGAAACGTGCTATCCCCTCTTCCTCTGCAGGAAGAAAAAATACATAAAAATCAGACAAGCATCCTGACTTATTAACAAAGGACAAATTAACTTTTTCTGCACATCTCTATAAAAAGAGCAAAAAAATGGGTGAGCATTTCAGTACTGTCACCACATGGGCATATATGATTTTTGTAACAGGATTCTTCTAAATCAACTCTCAAGTTGTGCTGAAAGCATAACATTAAATCATGTGCATGAAAAGGTCCTTCTGTATTCAGAAATCATTAGTAGTTGCAGATACTCGCTATTGTATTTGGATGGCTTGCTGCTAAAAAAAGTCATAGCATCATTTTCTAGTGAACAAATTATTTTGATATTCATACATGTGGAGCTTTAGCAAATTTCTCAACTTGTTACAACCAGTGATCAACAGTGATGAGTTGAAACTCTAAAAGTGCATTGTTTAGATTTAATATCTTTTCTCCGTTTGCTCTCATGTGAATCCTGCACAAGAAAAGAAAGAAAGCCAGAAGGAACTAGAACTAGATTTAGCTGTAGCTAAAATTTAAATGTTCTGAGCCAGGCCTACAGAGAAACTGAAGGACGTCCACCTTGCAGCCTCAAATTGGAATCCAGCCTTGTATGGCAAATATTTAACCTAAGAAACTGTTTCTAACAGTTTAAAGTTCATATTGGTCCAGATTTGAATCCTGTACCAGATTATAGATTGAATGATGTAGGCAGAACAAAAAGTTCCTGGCCAGGCATAAGTAAAACAACCATGTTCTTTTAATTGGCTGTTGGGGAGAAAGGCAGCAAAATAAATAGAAATATAGTCTGCTGAGCAAAGTGGTCTGTTTTATTTTTATTTTCTTCCTATTTTCCAGCTCCTAGGAAAAAGCCTTCTTTGTCTGGACAAGAACTGAATGAGGGACTTTGAACGAACAACGCTCATCCCCATGTTTGACTTATTCTTAAAAAGGCAATATAGGGAGACTGCATTACTCTACGCTTGCTGTCCTTTTCTTTGTCCTCTGACCCTTCTTCTTCCTTGGATTTGAAATTAGTGGTGCTACGGCCATAGTATAGGTTTTATCAATTTAATCAATAACTTTGCAGCAGGAAAGATAAGGAAGGTTCATTGCTAAGGCAAAGAGCATACTCTCCTTCTTCTTAGCCACCAATTCAGCATCTCTCCTGAGTTTTTGCTTCTATTTCCCCACTTCTAAATAGCTCAGTGCGTTATGTATCTGGTTGTGGAACCATAGGTTGGGGTTTGATTCCCCACTATGCCTCCTGTGAGAAGAGCCAGCCTGTGTAACTCTGGGCAAACTTCACAGTCTCAGGAGGCCCATAAAAGAAGAGAATGATAAAACACTTCTGTATATTCTCTACCTAGAAATCCCTGGAAAGGATCACCATACGTCAGAAGTGATTTGATGGCACACAGTTATCATTATTAAACATGACAGTGAACACATACACACATGTGACTGTGTGCACATGTATGGGTGTGCATGCACACAGAGAGGCCCTCTGCCTCTGATAATGGGATAGATAGCTGTGGGATGGCTGGTTACCTGAGCCTGAGGTGGGTCAGAGCCCTATTTACGCTAATGAATGGGCTGCTATTCTCAGTAGGGCTTACTCCAGAGCAAATATCTTTACTAGTGCAGTGAACAGGAAATTGGGAAAGTCATAGGCAGGGAAAGAATAGTTAATCCTCCGCTTCTCACTATAAACCTCCACCCCACACACTATAGGTTCTCTAGTCAGCAATTAGACTTTTTTTGTAGCAACCAACAGGAGGCTGTTTTGAAGCTTAATTGCTACAGGGAAGTGTATCTATGTGTGTATGAGAAGAGATATGAATATGTCCATGTGACAGTGCCTTAATGAGGGCAAGCACATGAACGGATATTTGTGATGGGCTCTGTATGTGCCCCACCCACTGCTAGCACATGGTCCGAAGAAGATTAACCATAAGAAAATAACAAGACTCTGATTGAAAAAATTTTCTCCGGCCTTGCTGTCGGCATAAATGGCATAAATGTCAGAAACCATGGATCTTAAGATACTCCAATTTATGAAATCCATAAATCTTATGTTAATATGATAAAAAGGCAGCTTCAATAATAAGTGCCCTTATTTGCAGAAATAAAGAAGAAACGTACGAGCCACAGAGCCAACCCCTTTAATTTTAGCATGAAGTCATTCAGGGATGTTTCAAACACTTCCAATCCATAGGACTTGTTCTTGCGAAGAAAAGCCCTTAGGCACGGACAGCTTGCCATAATTCAGCTTGGTGGAGCAGCAGCTTTGGAACTATTGGCCTCTTGTTTTCATTGTTGTTTTGTTTGTTCAGTTTATTTGTTTGCTGTACTTCAGCAAGCAAACAAACTTATGCTGCCCTCATGATGCTGCATCTGAGCCCACTCCCCCCTGTATTCAGAGCTGGGAAGGCTAGTAGAGAAGCAGCAACAAGCCGCTGTCAATAAGTCCCCAAATTAATTCAGTTATATTTAAGGCGGAGGTGGCAAACTTTAACAGCTAAGTTTCTAATTAATTAATATTTCAGTTTATGTTGGGTGGTACAATAAGTTCTCACCAGAAGAAAAAGGCAGGGAAAAAAATCTAACTCATTATTTTACTCCTCTTCTCTGATCCTTTAACTGGAGTTAGATGAGAAGGAAAAGCTACATTTTTGAAAAACCCAGTTTCCATCTATGATAATCATCTTGTGATAACCATCTCCCTTTTTTAACTTACTTACCAGTGTCCTGTTGCCTAACTCTGGAGGCAATCAGCTGAGTATAAAGCTCACAATGTGGTCCACTTTTGGTATGGTTGGTTTGGTTCACCCTATTTTCCAGTGACCATGTGTGTTTTAGGTAAGTGCAATCTATCCATACCCCTTTGTGAGCTGTTGTGCTCCTGTTTGGCACAGAGCTAGGGCTGCAGTTTATTTGATGCAATTGGGAGTGCTCTTGATTATCCCATTCTGTAGTCTGTGAGGTTGCTGAAGTCACCCTTAAACAGAGCTGTGGATGGTGTTCTGTTTGGTGACAACACTGTGATGTACGCAGTGGGTTGTGACAGTAGAAAGGACTGTGGAGGAACCCTCTCCTCTATTTTCCTCTTCTCAGAATTTTTAAAATATTCTCCTAAGCAGTACATCACTATTTCAGATATGAGGGAGTGTCCATGATTGATGAATTGCTGTAGCGCTATGCCAAACTAAACCAAAAAGAAAAAAGGAAGCCGCCATGTGGCCCATGGAACCACAGCTGCAACAAAAGGCAGGGAAGCGGGCAAGGGCATCAATAATTGAAAGGGGGAGATATTTGAGCAATCTGAAGTGCTGTCTGGATCCTTCTCATAGGAGAAGAAATGCCTCTCATGTAGGAATGGAATGATTACTCAAGTTCAAGATAAAATAGATTGAACCAACAATAACAGTATTTTAAACGTGACATGTATCACTCCAAATTCCCCCATGTAGTCACACCCTCTGCCTCTGCGATAGGAATGATGTGTCTAGCAGCAGCAGGCTGCTGCTAATTGTATAGTTCCTTTTTAAAATTCCAGGGTGCATGTGACTGGCTGGTGATTCTAACGGTTGTAATCCATAATACACCTTTCAAAGCTATGGGTGTGGCTGGTGGGAATTAAATCCAGAAACGTTTGGAGACCATGAGATCCTCCTGCCTGGTTTTGAAGTCCTTGTCCATGGAGAGGTGGAGTCACAGTATCTCAGGAGTAGAGGTCACGTTTCACTCCTACTATGCCACTATCATCAAAACCCGTCCTTTCCCCCACCCCTCAGGAGAAAATAGAATCCTCATGACAAGAAAAATGTTCTTTTCCTTTCAGTTTTGTTTCCTTTTAAAGATTTCTTACAGAACTTCTCCAGACTCCAGAGCTGCCCCTACCTCTTAGCTCCTTGCCACAGCTGTCTGCTTGATGGACTATATGAGTACACAGATGATCTACCAGGAAGATCTACCAAGAAGATCCCCAGCCTTGGAGAAGTTGCATATTTGGGCCGAACCCCTTAACCGATCCCTTTGCCCGCATGAGTTCTAAGCCAGCTCAGGGAACAATTGGAGGAGAGGGAGAAAAAAGAGGCGAAGAAAAGAAACTGAGGGCAGGCTCAGTAGGTTGCGTGAGAGCCTTGGACGATCAGAGGCAGAGCTTGCACACGAGTAGGGGTTTCTCCCCCTCAGAAATGTTGCTGTGTGGGCAAAGGAAGTTCGAGTGGAGATTTGCTGCTCTTTAAGGTGGGAGGAAGCTTGCGCCAGGAAAGGTCAGGCTCAGTGAGGGTTAAAGAGGTATCAAAGGGGGGTGCAATGATGCAGACATGCTCAGGTGCTTCCAGCGGATCTCCCACACAGGAACCCATTTTTAAAATGCTCTCCGTTGCACCAGGGGAGTCCTTCAACAGCCTGAGAGTAGCAGGGAGTCTACTTTTACCAAACAGGAGCAAGAAAGGCGGAGTTTATGGGGATGGTGGCTGCCCTTCCCCAGACACCTGCGACTGACTGGCGTTTCACTCCTTCACCCCTGCCTGTGATTTAAGTCTCTGGCTGAGGAGCCAGAGGTTGGGGGTTTGATTCCCCATGGTGCCTCCTTGACAGTGCTTGGACTCGATGATGATCCATAGGGTCCCTTCTAGCAATGCAGTTATAAGATAATGATGGACAGCTCAGTGGTTTAGGTCTCTGGCTGTGGAGCCAGAAGTTGGGAGTTTGAAGCCCCACAGTGCCTCCTTGACAGGGGCTGGACCCAGTGAAGATCCATAGGGTCCCTTCGAGCTCTGCAGTTATAAGCTGCTGCTGCTGATTATGGGCAGCACAGGGGTTTAAGTCAGTGTTGCTTTTATTCCCCCAACACACATGGGCAATGCATACAAAAAAAATCAATAAAACCAATGCAGACATGCTCATCACACAATCATGAATTATCTTTCCTTTTAAAGACTTTAAAAGAGCAGCCACCTCACACCAGGACATCAACCTGTAAAACTTCCTGCTCTGCCGTTCTAAGGTAATAATGGTGATGGACAGCTCCTTTCCAGCTCTGCAGTTCAATGATGATGATGATGATTCTGTTAATTCATTCCAAAAAGAATTTGCCCCCTTTCTCACTGGACTAGGAAAGCTGCCATACCTGTTTTGGAGAGTGGGAGTCAGGGACAGGGTCGGGTTCGGAGTTGACGTCAGGGTTACATGTAGGGTTAGGCGAAGCATCTGCAACCTTGGAACAGTCCTGTACAGTCCTGGAAGGCTGAGAGAGGGGGGGTTCATGAGCCCCATCCAAGGTCAAAGGGGACAGTGCTTCTGCCATGTTTGATTTCCACATCAGACGGAAACCTGTGGGAACTCATAAGCTGTTCCATGAGGGGGACACAGGATGATGGGAGATGTAGTCCAACACCAACACCCGACGGTGCTCCTCAGTCTGCTTTCGGAGAAGAGGAAAAAGGAATAAAAAGTTGCTTCAGGGGGTCCAAATGGGCTTCCCCGGGGGCTTAGAGGGCCCCTTAGGCCAGTGCTGGGCATCTTTCCAGCTCCTGGGGGGGCATTATTACCACAGAGAGGCCCCTGATCCCCTCATCCCTCACAGAAAAGCTATCTCCTCCCCCTCCCTCAGAGATTCTGGAAATGGGGTTTCCCTTGGAATCCTCCGTCCACCCCCTTCGCCTGTTGAAGGATCCCCTTTTCTCTCTTCACGGCAAAAGACTATTTTGGCAGTTGGGGGGTGACCTGAGGCAGCTCCAGGGACCACATTTGAGCCTCGCAGGGCAAATGCGGGCTGTGAGGGGCCATTTGCTCAGCTGTGAGTTGAACCAAGGGAAAAAAGAACAATAAATGTCATTATAAAAAAACCTCAGCATTTTTTTTAGGCTTTTTTGTTAGGCTACAACGAATTTCAGGGTTTCCTTGCCAAAAACCTGGAGATGCATCCTTTCCATGGGGTGGGGGTATTGAACCTGGGGGAAACACCTTTCGGTGTGGTGGCTGTGATGGATGCTGGCCATTTTCAAGGAGTGGCTATGACGGGATCACCTCGGCCCCGGGACCCACCCCTGGCAAAGACTCTTGCTGCCAGAGGTGCAGGGATGCAGTGGCTCACCTCAGCACTGCCTCACCACACCCACCAGGGATGGCTTCCCGATGCCTGCCCCTCTTTGCCCTGCTTCTGCCTCTGGAGGGGCAAAGTTTCTCCTCTTCCCCTCCCGGGGGGGGGGGAGAAGTGGAGAAGAAACAGTTGGGGTGACACAGAAGAGGATTCGAAACTTGTTTCTGGGTTTATTTGCAGAGTTTTAAACTGCTTGCATGTCTCGAAGTGGCACACATGGCACGGTCACAGCCCTACAAAGATGAAAACCATCTCCCATGAAACTCACATGTGAAGACTTCAAGGTCCACCACCCTGCCCCCAAATCCACAGGACAGGCGTTAAAGAAATGAATCAAGTACACCATGAAACCAACTCATCTTGCTTTCCCTGAAAAAGGGGTAATAATGGAGGTGCTTGTCTCCTGGGAACATGGTGAACTTCATGAATGTGAGAGGGCACTCTGGTGGAAACCACGTTGCTGTTGAAAGTCTTTGTCCAACTGCCATGTTTCTTTTTTTTTCTTTACTTCTTTTGTTTAAATCAAGAAAATGAACATACAGAACACACACACACACACACATGGACACAAATACTCTACAATGCAAGAAAGAATATGCAAGTATAGATAAGGGGGAACCACAGAATGAAGCCCACCAAAGCAGTTTAAACCGTACAACGATAAAGACAGTGCCCCCCATCATTGGGACGACTGGAGACATATCATATCGTTTGCTGATTTGGGCGTTTCCAAAACTGCCTTGAAGCTTGGACAGGTACCAGCCTGTCCCTTTTATGAATACAGCATCAAAACAAGAGATTCCCCAAACCTTATAAAAATTGTTCTTACTAATCAACCATTTTTCACCTCAATATCATTTATGTATTATCCATACAATTCAGTTTGACCATACTAATTTATAAAAACTTTATTTTATCCTTATTGACATATATTTTAATATTCTCTTACCCCATGGATTTTTCCATTCTTCCTTACTTATATCCCTTCCTAAATCTGTTTTCCACCACACTTTAAAGGCATCATAGTGATCCTCCAGTTCTCATACTATCTTACCAGTTTTATCCCTCTCATCCAGATATTGTCTTGTGCTTCCTTTTTTATACTACCACCACTTCAAATTTTGAATAATTTCACCATTTTTCCTTATCCGTTGTTCTAATGGAATAAAATTAAACCGTTAATTCCTCCCCTTCTAATATTGCCTTTATCTTCTCCCTCTTCTTCAACTTCTCCAACCAATCTTATATTTTTCTCAAACTCTCTCTCAAAATTTCCGGGAATCTCTGTGATTCTAGAACTGGATGTAATGGCTTGTGCAACTGCCATGTTCCTGAGACAGCTCAGTGTTTGCCTTCACTCAGAGAAGGGCATGGAGAGAGCCTGGGCCATATGGAATATTGTTGCCCTCCTGAGGTGTGCAGTTCTCCTGCAGGAATTTGTCGAACGCACCAAGAGAGCCAGATGTCTCGTCTTCTCCTGCATCTGCGTGTTTGGCTTCACTCACCAAAGGGCACGGAGAGCGCCTGGGCAATGCGAAACACCACTCTGTTACTCAGGCGCTCAGTTATCCTGTGGCATTTTGAAGTAAGTCCCCAAGGGAGCATCATTGTCTTTTCTCTGAAGGGTTACGGGGCTCTGGGAGGATGGGACCGATCGGAGAGCCTTTGTTCAAGGACTGCTGAAAGTCATAGACGACTGGGCAACAGGACAGGAGAGATTAAGAAACATTCACATGTGCTTAAAAAAACCTCTCCCCATTTTTTCCTACCAGATCACGGATGAAGTCCCTCTTCTGGGCCACTATGTGGCGAACCTGGGCATCCGGGTCACCAATGCCGAAAAACAGGTTGGCTGCCAGGCCCGGGAGGGCCTCTACCGACTTTATCAGCTGGCCCTGCACCAGAAGGGTAAGTGGCTGCAGCTCCAGGATGGAACCGGATGGGCCCCAAATAATCCCCCATTTCCTGCAAAATAGGATCATGTGGCCTCTGGTCTTGGCTTTGGGCAGCTCTCCAGCCAAAGGCATCCCAGTTATTTAGGGGAAAATGGGCAGCCTGTCCTCTCAGGACCTCTCTCTCGCTCCCCATCCCTGGGCAGGGAGGGTGCTGCATGGGAAGCAATTCTTCACTGGGAACCCTTTCGGGGAACTCCCAGCCAGGTGCCTGGAGACCCCAAATCCTCCTCTCCCATGGGCCTTTTTGGCTGAGGAGCCAGAATGCCCCACAAGGACCCTCTGGTTCCCTGGCAGGAGACTCTCCAGCCCTCCAACCCCTGCCTCCCACTTCAGCCTTGTGGTGGGGCCAGTCCCGACCTTTGGGGTCTCTCCAACAGGGATCAACATCAGGCAGGCTCCTGACATGTAGTGCAGGGAGCCGGAGCTGGACTGGCAGACCGCCTTGTGTGCCAACACTGTGCACGTTGGAAAGGTACGGATGCCACCCAGATTGGTCCAGGCGAGAGGGGTTCCCTTTTTTCCTTCCCAGGCATTGAGGTGCTTGGGTCTTTTGTTTTTCTTCAACTTCTCCCTTTCTTAAGCACATGCAGGCGGAAGGGCAGGAGGGCAGGGCAGGCAGAAGGAGCCCCATCGTCCTGATTTCCCCAACAGGAGACACGCAACCAAGCCTCTTGCTTTCTCTCTTTCTTTCCTTACAGATCTTTGGGGAGCTGATGTCTGCAGAGCAGAGGAAACTGTTCCTCGAGACCGCTCTGCAGGCAGTGTGGGATCCAGCTCCCCACATCTCCAGCCCAGGGCTCCTCATTCTTTACAGCTTCCTCGGGATTGGGGAGGAGCTCATGGGGATGGACATAAGTTGCCCAACATAAGTTCTGCTGGCCCGTTTGGAGGGAGGGAGGGAGGGAGGGAGGAAACAGGGCTTCTGAAGGTGAGGAATTGCTTCTGTCTCCCCAGGCACAGGTGACTGAGGGCAGGATCTGCCACCAGCTTTACTGGTTCCACCAATGTGGAAAGACGCCGGTAGAGTTACGATGCCTGTTGGCTGGAAAAGGTAAGCTGTCTGGTTTGGACGGAGTTGATCTTCTTTATCCAGAAGTTCCTGAGAAGGGCCATCAAACGTCAGAATGACTTGGTGGTGTGGGATGAAGATGACAATGATGTTGAACTCCCAAAATGGCACTGGCCATAGAAAATGTCCGATGAGATGAAATTTATTTTATTTTATTTATTTATTTTTAGATTTCTACCCCGCCCCCCTAGACAATGTCTACTCGGGGCGGCTTACAAATATCATCAATATATAAAACATTAAAACATTAAACAATAAAACAATTGAAACAATAATATAAAGTATTCAAGATGGGAATAATAAAAAACAAAGAACTAAAATTTAAGAATTGACAGAAGGGAAGGCCTGCCTAAATAGCCAAGTTTTTAAATGGCTCTTAAAAACACCCAGCGAGGGTGCCAGGCGGATCTCTGTTGGGAGGCTGTTCCATAGTCGAGGGGCCACTGCCGAGAAGGCCCGGTTTCTAGTTCTTTCTTTCCGGACCTCTCTCGGCGTTAGGCCCCTCAGCCGTCCCTCCTGGCTATGCCGAGTAATTCGGGTAGATCTAGGTGGGAGAAGGCGGTCCGCCAAATACCGAGGTCCCAAACCGTTTAGGGCTTTGTAAGTCATCATCAACACTTTGAAGTCAATGCGGAAGCGAATGGGCAGCCAATGCAATGCGGCCAGAGTGGGAGAGATATGTTGGTATTTTCTCACCCCACTGAGCAGTCTGGCCGCTGCATTCTGCACCATTTGAAGCTTCCGCAACAATCTCAAAGGTAGCCCCACGTAGAGTGCATTACAGTGGTCTAATCTCGAGATTACGAGCGCATGGACGAGAGTGGTGAGGGCCCCCCCATCAAGGTAGGGCCGCAGCTGGGCAATCCGCCACAGATGAAAATAGGCAGAACGGGCCACGGACGCCACCTGGTTTTCCATGGTAAGCGCCGGGTCCAGATGTATCCCCAAGCTGCGGACCTCACTCCGTGCGGTAAGAGTAACCCCCCCGAAAGAGAGGGAGTCTCCCAGACCGCCGATGGAAGAACCACCCACCCTCAAGACCTCCGTCTTGTCCGGGTTCAGCCTCAAACCGTTCAGCTGCATCCATTGCAGTACAGCCTCCAGACAGCGCCGAAGGGACGGAACGGCATCCACTGAAGTAGGTGAAAAGGAGATGTAGAAATAATTGCCAAGGGCATGTGACATGCAGATAGATGGGTGACTTCACGAGACGGAGTTGCAAGAGACAGGCTGTGGTCCAATAATTTTCAGCTCCCGGCCGGAACGATTCTGCTGATGTTTGGCCTCTGAGTCCTTCCCACAGAGACGCACTCCTGCTTCCCTGATGCAGTCTCCCTTTCAGCCATAGAGCGGAGGGTTGGGGGAGAGCCCTCTCCTCTGGGCAATTCAGCTGCTCTAACGAGGTCTCCCTCCTCTTCTTCTCCACCCAGATGACATCCTGATCAATGACCTGGAAGAGGAGGATGAGTAAAACAGTTCTCATCTTCCAGTCTCATGGCCGCCCTTGGTCTGAAAAGGGTCTGGATTCCTCGCGGAAGCCTTGATGACATGGCTGCTGCCTCTACTTGGAGGCCGGGAGGAGCAGCTGAAGATCATCTCCCTGTTGGACCACGGGTGTTGGACTGCCACACTGACCTGCCATTTCCATCTACGATCCGAGCTGCCTGAACCCGAACAGCAATGAGAGATTGTCTCCGACTTGCCAGCAGGCCCCGAGAGGGAGCCTGGAGACCTCAAGCTCGTCTTTGGTAGCCCCGGATCCAGTCAAGACATCTCAAACGCCACCCACCCAGCAGCGGATCCAGAAACATGGGGGACAGATTCCCTCACAGAAAGAGCCCCTCTATCTCCACCTGTTCCTTGAGTGCTGCTACTTCAGTGCAACAGGGTGAGTGCTTTGCAAGGAATTTCATGAAAGAAGCTGGCTCTAGTCAGCATGGAATCTGTGAAAGATTGCTGTTGGACATCAAACAGCCCACATCTCACCGAGCATCCTGGCAACAAATTCCCAAACGTCAACTGGACGGACCTGTTGCAAAAATTTCTTGATGCTTCTGCACATCACACAACTGGTCCGTATTCCACAGGAAACAACAGAGCAGATGCCCTGACCACAGGAATTGGCCGAACAGGAACAACTGCTTCTAAATGTCCATCATATGAAAAACCCAGGTCAACTTCCCTTCTTCTCCTACTCGATGGGAAGGAAATGCCTGCATTTAGTCAGAGAAGGTCTTCGTTTTCAAGTAATGGAGAAATGGAGCATGGCAGCCCTTCAGAGGCCTTCCTGGAAGAAGGAAGAATAGATCTTGCCTCGGAGACAACCAGCATGAATTCAATGCAAGCAAGCTGCCTTCTCCTGATAGCTGCATCTTTTGGAAGGCTGCCTCTTCAAAACAGGCGCTGCTTGGAGTCTGTACTGCAGTGGATGCAGGAAAATGGGCTGAGGCTGAACCCAGACAAGACGGAGGTCCTGAGGGTGGGTGGCCCCACCATCAGCGGTCTGGGAAACTCTCTCTCATTTGGGGGGGTGACTCTTACCGCAAAGAGTGAGGTTCGCAGCTTGGGGATCCATCTGGACCCGGCGCTCACCATGGAAACTCAGGTGGCGTCAGTGGTCCGCACCGCCTTTTTTCATCTTTGGCGGATAGCCCAACTGCGTCCCTATCTTGATGTTGGGGCGCTCACTACCTTGGTACATGCGCTTGTAATCTCGAGATTAGACCACTGTAATGCGCTCTACGTGGGGCTACCTTTGAGGTTGATGCGGAAACTCCAAGTGGTGCAGAACGCGGCGGCCAGACTCCTTAGTGGAGTGAGAAAATATCATCATATCTCTCCCACTCTGGCCGCTTTGCATTGGCTGCCCATTTGGTTCCGCGTTGACTTCAAAGTTTTAATGCTCACGTATAAAGCCCTAAACCGTTTAGGGCCTCAATACTTGGCGGAACGCCTACTCCCACCAAAATCTACCCGTAATACCCGATCGAGTCAGGAGGTGAGGCTGAGGAGCCTGACGCCGAGGGAGGTCCGGAGGGAAAAAACAAGAAACCGGGCCTTCTCGGCGGTAGCTCTTCGCCTCTGGAATAATCTTCCTCTGGAGATCCGTGCGGCCCCTTCGCTGGGCATCTTTAAAAACCCATTGAAAACTTGGATGTTTAGGCAGGCCTTCCCCTCAGCTATTATTTGATTTATTTATTTATTTATTTATTTATTTATTTATTTATTTATTTATTTATTTATTTATTTATTTTTCTTTTCCTATTTCTTTCCATCTTGAATAACACTATTACTGATGTTTAAATGTTGTTATATTTTATATTGTTATTATATGTGTTGGAAGCCGCCCAGAGTAGTCAGTTGGCTAGATGGGCGGGGAATAAATGCAATAAATAAATAAATAAATATATATATCATCCCTCATTATTTAGGGCAGGAAGATTACCAAGCCCAGTTGGGACCCTGGGTCCACCTTGATTCTAGTGAACACAACTTGGATCGGAAGAGACAAATCCAATGCCTCGGTGAAGGGAACCAAAGGTCAAGAAACAGTTCTTTGTAATATAACCCCAGTAAAGGGAACTGGGCAGAAGGGCTCAAAGTTGTTATTTGTTAATACCTCCCCTGATATAATAAACCCTGTTGTGTTGCAACCCTCGTGTCTGGGTATTGTGGACCACAGAATAGAAAAAGGTAGCCCCACTAAGCTAGCTGGGGCTGGTGGGGCTCACAGCATCAATCTCCCATTTCTTTTTTGGAGAGTGGTCACCTTTACCTCTTCCTTCTATTTGGTGGTGACTAACCCCCATATATAGGGTAGAGCAGGTGGGAGATGATGCCAGTTGCCCCAGATGCAAAAATGGCTAGTTATGGCTCTGAGAAATCCTACACACAGTTGAGGACCCTAGACAATGTGAGAAGGTTTAGGGGTATGTAGTGGCTGTGTGTGAGAGAGGGGGGGGGGAGATCAGGTATACGATAGTCTGTTTAGCAGCATCCCACTCCCTACAGGAGATCTAGGAACAAAGTCTGAGATGAGGTGTACCCTTCAGTATGTGTGTCTATCAGGTGCACAATGTGGAGACTCTATAATGAATGTAAAGGCTAATGTGCACATTGCAGTAGCAGCAGATATAGAACATTAAAGATAATGAAAAAGCCAAGCGTGTTTCAGGGCATGTCTAAATGGTATGTACTGGTATGTCTTAAAGCCATGAGAATGAATCTCAAAATCCGAGGTGCCAGTATTCCTAGATTTTGGATCCAAAGACAGAGACTCAGCGAATGTACACTAAAACCTGAACCTAGGGGACAAAACCTAAGACCTCGCAACCCTAACCAATATTTGTTGGTAAAATAATCAGACATGTGTTGCTGTTGTTGTTTTAGAGCTTTCCTCATTTGTTAATATATTTTTCCTCATATTCTCTCCACTCAACTCAGGTGGTCATGAGAGAGTTAAACTCAACACATATCAATGAGAAGTAAGCTAGCTCAGCCTCTTCTATTGTCACTCTATATATGTGGAGAAAACCACTTTGAACAAAGGAACTTCCTCTAAGATTTGGAAGCTGTGCATAAATACCAGAACACTGATTTTTGTTTTTCTGGGTTTCAGGTCATTTGGAAAGCATCCACACATAAAGAGGATCCCTTCTTCAGACAGTCTCTCTCCATAGGGCTCATACACTCTCCTTCTTATTAGTTGCTTAACCTTATTCTGAACACCTGAATGGAGCTTTTGGCTCTGAGGGTTCTTAGCTACCACTCTGCAAGCTCACCCAATGTTCATATAGTCTGTTTGCTAGGGCAGCCAAAACTGGTAACACCTTGCCTACTGCACTTGAAGGATGAGAACTGGCATAATGTGATAAGATAGGATTTTTACAGCTTCCTGTTTAAGAATATTTAAAATAACATTTATAGCAATATTATTCAATATGATACTTTTAAGAATATCATCGCCAGCTGATTTTTCTACCCCAGGATTGTGTGGATTCTCATAGTTGTAGACAATACAGAGACTCTGTGATAAATCCTGAAGCAAACTCTGGGTGTGATGACTAATCATTCAGAGCCAACTTTTGAGCAAAAATAAAGCAGTAAATTGTTTCCCAGCCACTAGATGGACCCAATGAATAGAGGCTTGTTTGTGTTCTGTGGATGAATGGCTGGGCTTGCTTTCTTCTTTTTTATGATTTCAAGTTCTTTCTACCCTGTTTCTTTCTTTTCTCTTCTTTTCTTGCAAATTTAGGTAAGATCTTGCAAGAAAAGGAACTGAATACATCTTCCCCTCCATCTGCCACAGCTGAATCAAACTGGTGCAACTCTTCCCATCATGGAGAAAACCATGTTGCACCTGCCTGCCATATAAAAGTTAAAGATGAGGAGAGTGTCCCTCTTAAGTGATCACAACCCTCATTTAGCACCACAATCATGATGGAATATGCAGGTATTCAAAGCCAGCCTTGGAAGAGCTAAGCACTCAAACTCCAGGTCTAGATGGATGAATCTGTCAATTTCCATTACCTTTAGAAATACATTTTTGGATATTGATAAGGCTTCATCAAAGCAAACAAACACAGAACTCAAATGAAATGCTTACCCAACCCTATTCTCTATCTACATGAAAGAAGGGACTGAAGTTCGATATTCAAAAGAAAAGTGCTGCTGAATTTCTCTCACAAGGCCTGTTAATTGAGTTTAAATTTTGGTTCGTTTTGGTTGGTTTACTGAGCAGAGGCTATCTTACCACTAAATTAAATAAGTAAGCATTAAAACAGACAACTTCATTATTTTCTTTTGGATTTGGGCTTGATGGATGATATAAACGAATTAGTCCTTTTCTTCCCTCTGAAGCTAATGAGACAGCCTTGCTTCTAAACAACTGAACACTTTGGTGTTTTTGACAAACATGGTACTCCAATTAGGGGTTGTAAATAGGATTATGCACTTTGAAAAGACTCATTCACAAGTATTTGCATGTGGGAAGAGCAATCGGCCTTAAGTGTTCATTGTGATGTCTATCAAAGCTTACTGAGGATTCCCCCCCCCCCCTCTTCTAGATGCTACTGGCAAAGGTTTGGGAGAGAAAAGCAACTTAAAATATTAAACACATAGGTTGTCTTCAAGATTTTAATCTGAGATTTAAATATGAATATATAAAACAAATATTTTCTATTTGTTTCACTTAAATGACGGGCATACTATCAGCTAACTGAAATACTATTAATGAGGCAATAATGGAAGGAGGAAGGGAGGACTGTGCACTGTGCTGTTATTCTTGTGCTTATATACCTCTGCAGCACGCACAAAAAATGAAATTCAGTGTGACCCACAAATAAAAGGCCTTACATTTCCTTAGTACCATAATAATCAAAATCCTGTTGGGCCTAGTCCACTTGTTTAACAGGAATGATGTAGTCACCAGCAGTGCATTGCTGCTGATTGAAGAACATTCTTTTTTAAAATTTGGGGGTTTACACAACTTCATCTCATTGTGTGTGAGTCATGTACACACTGATTTTTTTTTAAAAAAGTCTTTAAACAGTGGTGATATGCCACGGACAATGATGCCGTTGCTGTTGTGCTGGTGGAGCTGTGCAACAGGATTTCAGTAAAAAAACAATATCCACACTGGAGCAGGGGAGAACATTTGTTGCCATGAGTGTCTTTTGTTGTTGTTCAGCAGCCACACCTTTTCTTGCAACATGATCAAATGGCAACTAAGTTAAAATAACATGTCTTTTATCACAATTAAAGAGAGATTATTCAGTACATCACATACATCACACAGAAAGACGAACAAATGGGTCCTTGATCAAATCAAGTCTAAACTATCTCTGGAGGCAAAAATGTTGAAATTGAAACTGTCCTACTTTGGGCACATTGTGAGAAGGCAGCATTGTTTGGAAAAGATAAAGATGCTCGGAAAGGTGGAAGGCAGCAAGAAAAGAGGAAGAATGATTATGAGATGGATTGACTCTCTAAAGGAAGTCACAGGATTGAGTTTGCAAGACATTTTAGAACCTAAGCAGGGCTGTTAAGGACAAGACATTTTAGAGACCACTCATTCATGGGATCATCAGGGACAACTTGATGGCACGTAACAACAAGGTGCATTACACAGCTTTCATAGCAAGTTGATTTTATAGATCAGTTCATTCTAATCATTCATCACATACTAAAACTATTTCTGGGTTTACTTTACTCACTTATATCAGCCATATTAGCACTGATATAAAGTAATCTGGTTTGGACTTAATGACACTCAACACATACATTATCCTTGTGTGTGTTTTTCAATTTGCGAAATGTTTTGTGGATATGCATAACTGGGAGGGGGGAATTATTTTTAAAATAATTTGCTATAAGTTTTTTGCTTAGGCTGTGACTTAGTCATTCCATCAAAATTTTAATTGAAGTATCTTCCTGGTAGGTCCACAGGTAAATGAGAGCTATGTATAATCATGGAACAACCCCTTAGGCACCATAACCCCAAACAATAATATGGCTTCAAAATAGCTATTAATCCCTTTACTTCTCTTCAGTCCATATTTCATTTTCTAATAATAGTTTTGTGTTCATTATTGTACAACAACAAAGACTATTTATATATCTATGTATATATTTGAAGCAATATATCTTGTCCTTGAGTACCTGGAGCTTAGAGCAGATTCAGTCTTCTGTTTCAGGGACACAATTGAGAAAGACCAACAGGGCTGGCTCAATACATTTTACTGCGTGAGGCAGAGCAGCAAATCTTGGCCTCTTCCTCCAAGTGTTGATGGGTAATATTCAAGGCCAGTCAACATATTTTTTTTACCTGAGTCACAAAATCTCTACTATAAAAATGCAGTTAGAATACATTTGCTGCTGCTCATTCACAACACCCAAATCGTTTAGTGCCTGGCTCACTCCCCCACCACAACAGAGAGTCCATCAGAATGCACAGTATTTCTGTGATTAATATTTTTATTTAAAAAATTCAAAGTAGTATGTTTCCACAGTTGTTATGGAATACTGTTTGTACTTTTCTTCGTAACTTGCAAAAGCAGATTGCAAGTTTAACGTTGCCTGCATTTAAGAGGCAAACAGAGACACTGAATGTATGGCATCTGAGAGAAATCACGATCTAAGGATGTTGCAGCTGCATTTATTGACTGCAAACAAACAAACAAAAAACTTGGCAAAAATGCTCCTATTTTAGGGTTTTCTAGGGGCAGTTTCACTGGCTTCCCAGTAGCTCATCTGTGAAAGCAAAGCTACAGCAACAACATTCAGTATACAAGCATCCTTTCAGATACACAGGCTACAAACTTTTCCTTTGACGACTATGTGCTGAGAGACACTGAGGATAGTTAATTCAGATTTTTAAAAGAAAGAAAGAAACCCAAACAGCTGCTATTTTGCACGGCTGAAAGGCCTTTTGCACATTTTCATTTCAAGACGCTGTAAACAGCACATCCATTCCTTATGATCAGGGTTAATGTACATTCCCCAGGAATGTAGAGATGTGCATGACAATGGGTTGGGAAAGTGAAAAATGGTAACTGCAAATTGATGGCAAGGGACAAAGCTTGTATTCACAGATTTTTTATGAATGAGGAAAACAGTCATAATGGCATGAATGAAAACTATAGGAAGTTATACTGAAGTAATTAAGCAGTCTGTATGGCATATATAGCTCTGTCCTCCAACAAAGGAAAATAACTCCACCATCCATGAAGAACCAATGAGAATCTGCCATGATTGATCCCCAGCTTGTGCTGCCTGAGTTGACTGCCACCCTTTGCCTAATGGTAGAGCAAGCTGCTGCTGCATTAATATTCTTCTTTTTGTGGCTGGATGTCTCATGTGGTTAGGCATGATGCTGAAGCACTTCTAGAGTCATCCTTTAAATCCATATATTAAATGTTGGAATTACTGAAAGGCATCAGTTTGAATCATTGGGAAGTAGACAGTACTGCTGAATGTCATACAGTACTCTGTTCTGTATGTATAGAAGGCTTGATCAAGGCCACAGTAAATTATGGGTGTGTTCACTTCCCATTTTCAAGCATTACTAATATGCTCTGTTTGTTATGCAGTCTGTAGATAGCATCTTGCTATGCTATGGAAAATAATTAAAGAAATTAGCTGATGAGAACTCATTAGTGATTTCAGATTTCACAACTCAGTCTTTTCCTTCATGTTACAAAAATTTAAAATACATTTTATTCAGTTCTTGGTCCTGAGCGTTCCTCTATAACGGTCCTTTGCATTCTTTGCATGTGTGTGCAGGAGTTTCCCTTTAACTTTACACTTGTAACTTTACACATTTTTACAGTGTGCTTATATACCAGTCCAATCAAAAGTAAGTCCTACTGTATTCAGTAGAGAAGAGAACTAACATGCGTAAATGAGTTTGTGTGTGCAGGCCAAATCCCTTCCCTACATGCATATAGTTTGTATAGGTATAGATTTTGTTCAGAATGTACTGTATGCTGGTACTGAACACATGCAGGGGGAGCAATCCAGCTCCTCTTTCTACAAATGTTCAGTGCATAGCATTGTAATGGGTACATAATCCTGAACAGAACTCAGAAACCTCCCAGCAGTCATGCTGGCTTGGAGATTCCAAGAGGTACATCCAGAAAATAATTTTTCCAAGTTCTGTTCCTGTTGTGCTAGTTCCTGCTATATGTAGGGTTGTCAGATCAGCAGCATCCCATTCCCCGAGATTTCAGGATCAAAACCTGTGACAAGAGTGCAGATCCTTTTGACAAGAGGGAAGATCCATCGCAACCAGGGATGGGCAGGCAAGGTCTGAAAGCAGGCAGATTTATTTCCCAACAATATTATTTGGGGGGGGGGGGGGTACAGCTGTTCCTAGGAATTGGGGGGGGGAGGTTAATGACTTGCAATGCTGTTACTCCACTCCTTGCACTTCTTCATATGGCATAATTTATGAACCCAGTGTTGGTGAGGGGAGGAGACTGGGGAGAGAGCCAACGGGACCTTGTACTTCATGCCATCTGGAGCAACACATAAAGATGCTTTCACACTTACTGTGCACCTCCATAGCAGGGGAAACATGCTTTGCTTTGAAGTTTTTCAAACCAGGTCCCTAATAGTTTCCACAAGTGAAAAGATTGTAGCCATCCATACCAATAGTTACTGTGGTTACATCCATACCAACACAGTTACTGTGTTTCAGGAATCCATAGGAACAGCAGAAAGCTATGGAAACAGCCATCTTTGCTGAGACCAGTAATTCAATTAAGTACAAATCAAGTGTGTATCTTCTTTTAAAGATTTCCATCAAGACCACCCCTTCCATTTATCCTTTATTTTATATTATTTTATTTTTCCCAAGTGGCGTACTGCTTATCTGGTACAGTGCTATCCTTGGCAAGCATGATTTTTTTAAAAAGATAGAAAGTGTTTGGAGGAGGGGAGGCAACAGGTTCTGACTGCCATTTTGCATTGGATCATTCAATCATATATGCCAGAAAGTGTAGAAAAACGATGCCTGCCAAATTAGAGCAAAATCAACTGCACCCTACTGGATGAACAAAACGAGACAATTTTCCAGTGGAAAACACCAGGTTTCCCCACGCTTAGCTTTGCATCATGTAGTCAGTAGTTATGATTTTGATTTTTATCTGTGTGAAATCCTATACAAACTGCAGAGTAAACAGTTGTCCCCTTAGCTGGTGAGGCCTGTTGTCAGCTAGCAATGGTTCCAGGTAGGTACCTGGGCTTAAAAGCATCTCCTCCCTGCAATTTTATCTTTCCAGTTGAAGACTCAGAGAAAGGCAGCAGTTCCGCTGGGCTTCAGCCTGGCACACTGAGACCTGGCAATTCTAGATATGTGGGGTTTTATTTTGGTTGTTATGATTCGTTTTTAAACACTTATTCTGGATATTTATCTATTCTCATTTACTATGATTCTTAAGGCTTTACATTGTCAGAAGTCCACATGGTATTTTGAAATGACAAAAGTAATATTTTATAAATTTCAATCTAGCTTTTTTCCCTCTTCAATTACATTGTGCTGTACACTGAATATTACACTTTGGCTTGAGTCATGAACACAGAAAGTGACAGCATTTTGTACATTTCAAGTGTTAAAATGCAAGTGGAGCTGAAGAAATCTACAAAACCAGGATGTTTTAATTTACATTAAAAAGCAAGAAAAGGTATATACAAATTCGGATGGTTTCTTTATTTTTTGTCTTTAGTGAATGAAGATATACTTGACAGCCAAATGACATTGCAAATTATATTTTTTTAAAAAACACCTACCAGATTAGATAATTTTTAATAGAATTGCACAGCTTGGCATAAACATATTGTCATCATTGTGGTTTCCTTTAGGAAAAACGAAGGCCTTTATTTTGCTGGTCAGTAAAATGTCAAGTCTAATTATTCACACTGATATCCCACAGGAATGTCTATGAAAATGTGGATGGCTCTGCAGGTGATCATAAGAACATGCAATGATCATTTACAAGGTGAATGCCAAGGCCAAACTATGGTTGAGCTGCCAGAAATGGTCATTCGTAATACTATTCACAGTCTTAGCACTTTGTTTGACTACAGACTGTTGTAGGATTGTGCCAGCGTGATAAACTTTTATTCAGCAGAGCAGTACAAAAGGACGGTAGCAGAAGTATCTATTTTCACTTCTTCTATATAGTTTTTTGTCCTTGAGCATCCAAATAAAGTCTTATAAAGTCGACCACGGTATCCTCCTGAGGAGGCTCTCCGAGTTGGGAATTGGTGGCCTGGCGCTAGCCTGGCTCCGATCCTTCTTGGAGGACCGTCCTCAGAGAGTACAGCTTGGGGAGAGGGTTTCGGCCCCGTGGAGCCTCAATTGTGGGGTTCCGCAGGGCTCGATAATCTCCCCAATGCTGTTTAATATCTATATGAGGCCGCTGGGTGGGGTCATCAGGGGGTGTGGAGCATCGTGCCATCAGTACGCTGATGACACACAGCTCTACATCTCCTTTTCACCAACTGCAGAGGATGCCGTTCTGTCCCTTCAGCGCTGCTTGGAGGCTGTACTGCAATGGATGCAGGAAAATGGGTTGAGGTTGAACCCGGACAAGACGGAGGTCCTGAGGGTGGGTGGCCCCACCATCAGCGGTTTGGGAAACTCCCTCTCATTTGGGGGGGTGACTCTCACCGTGAAGAGTGAGGTTCGCAGCTTGGGGATACATCTGGACCCGGCGCTCACCATGGAAACACAGGTGGCGTCAGTGGTCCGTTCCGCCTATTTTCATCTTTGGCGGATTGCCCAGCTGCGTCCCTATCTTGATGATGGGGCGCTTACCACTTTGGTACATACGCTTGTAATCTCGAGATTAGACCACTGTAATGCGCTCTACGTGGGGCTACCTTTGAGGTTGATGCGGAAGCTCCAAATGGTGCAGAATGCGGCGGGCCAGACTTCTTAGTGGGGTGAGAAAATACCATCATATCTCTCCCACTCTGGCCGCTCTACATTGGCTGCCCGTTCGGTTCCGCATTGACTTCAAAGTTTTAATGATTACGTATAAAGCCCTAAACGGTTTAGGGCCTCGATATCTGGCGGAACGCCTATTCCCACCGAAATCTACCTGTATCACTTGAGCGAGCCAGGAGGTGAGGTTGAGGAGCCTAACGCCGAGAGAGGCCCGGAAGGAAAAAAACAAGAAACCGGGCCTTCTCGGCGGTGGCTCCTCGCCTCTGGAATAAGCTCCCTCCTGAGATTCGTATGGCCCCTTCGCTGGGCATTTTTAAAACCCAACTAAAAACTTGGATGTTTAAGCAGGCCTTCCCTCCAGTCACTATTTGATTTTTTTTCCCCTTCCTTCTTTTTTTTTCTCCATCTTGAATAATTGACTTTGATGTTATATATTGATTTTATATTGATTTTATATTTAATTGTTTTGCTTTTAAATGTTGTTAGCTGCCCAGAGTGGTCATCGGACCAATTGGGCGGGATATAAATACAATAAATAAATAAATAAATAAATAAATTTACCTGGAAGGAAGCTGGCTGCAAAGCTCGGCGAGATGCAAAACTAGGGGTTTGGAAGTTGAATCCCCATTATGCCTTGTAAAAGAAGAGTGATCCTGTATGATCTTGGGCACACTGCATAGTCCCATTGCACCCTCAGAATATGGGACTGGTAAATCACTTCTGAGTACTCTATACCTAGAAAAATCTAGAAAAGGTCACTATAAGCTGGAATTGACTTGACCGCGTGCAATTGTTCTTGTTGCCTGAAAGTCAGTTCTGTTGATCTCCTGGAGTTTGCACACAAATAACTGTCTTCAGGTTAAAGAATCCATAGTTTATACAAGTCAAAGCTAAGGTCATGTCCACATCCTATATTTTAGGCAGATTGCCTAAAAAAATGAATTGTCACTGATACCTACATTCCACATCCTGTTGAAATCTACAAAAGCAATCTAAATACGCTAATAACAATTTAATTTTGCTAAGTGTTTGTACTTATTTAGTCAAAATAACAGCACTGACACAGAATAGGGTGGTATTCAGCAGCAATGGGAGAGCCACAAGGTTTTGTCAAAATGTCAAAAACCTTTGTGTGAAAGCTTCCACCACAGAGACCTCATAAGAGCCCAATGACAACAGGGCATCGTTAATAGCTAGGGAATGCTGACTAACTGCTGGGAATGAACAGGGAAATAATAGAAAACTGTATAGCAGGAGGAATGAAATGAAGTATTCTTAATAGAAGCATGGCATACTGCAAAAATTTACTTTAAGTCTTACTTGTGTGCCATAGTACTTTTTTAAAAGAAAAAAAATCTTGGGAATCATAATTCTGTGGAGAGTAAAGCTAGATCCTTCAGCATTCACTAAGAAATAGTTCTGAAAGTCGAGAACCATAGCTTTGACACAAGTTTAAGCTTTTGGCATAGATGCCCCTGAATGGGAAAACTTCGAGCAGTCTGGGTCTAAGGACCCTCTTCTTCTGAGGCATGGAGTATTCCTCCAATGGTAGAACTCTTTCTGTGGGAAGAAGGGGATGTTTGTAACCAAGCTACTAATTTTAATAGTTCCAAAGAGGTGTGTGCAGATTTGTGTTTTTTTAACTACAACTCCCAGAATTCCCCGTCCAGCACATACCTCTGCACTGATCACCAAGCGGCACAATCAGTTTGCTACATAAATTAGCTAGGCTACCTTTATCACCTGGACCCTAGAGTGAGTATGGACTATGAGAACTGCATGTTTTGAAAGGTTCTCCTCGACGGAGCAAAGCAGGAAGAACAAAGAATAATCAAGTAAAATGGTGTTACTTTGATACAGGACAAATTTGCTGTATCTTTGGAGAAATTCAATCACTGTAGCACTTATGTATGTGCAATTTTTGCCGCACCACATGTACAAAAGAAGATCTAGCAAATGGTCAAGATAGCACTATTGAAGTAGCCAGCTTCTGGTCCAAAATAGTCTAATTGTCTTAACATTTAAATTTGTTTTTAATTTTACCTATATTTCATATGTGTACATAATTTTAAATTGTGGAATGTTCTGAAATGAATAAAGGAAGAAAGTATAGCTATGCTATGTATTTCTACTAATTTCTCTAGCAAATTGTCTGTTCCAAGAGGAAATTCTCATCAGAAAGAGCCAAGCAACATGTGGATAAAGGATCTGAAATAGAAATATATTTATTTTATGTGAAAAATATTACAAATGTTGACCTGTTCTCCTTCGCAGCTGCAACTGGTTCACTGGTCAGTGAGATGAAGAAGACAACCTGGGTCAAATTACTTGGTGCCCTGGAGGTAAAAAGTGAGTGAAAGTCTAAGAACTTTGCATGAAAAAGTCTAATTTTTGGAATGCAGTATTTGCTCTTAGCAACAAATACAGGCACTCTAAATAAGAAAAACAAATCAATATTGATTTCATGTATTTAGCATTCTCCTGTGGTGGGCAAATGCTATTGAGATTGTTCATTCAGGATTATTTTGCAATTGTTAAACCCCCACCCCACCCCAGTAAATCATTTTGGCTTTTGTTTGGTGATATTATTGGTTATAAACTGATCTTTTGTATTCCATATCTTTCCCTTTCCTGTAAAGGGCAATGATCTTAAAACACAGGCCTAAACCACTAAAACCACAAGCTGTAAAACAAATAAGCTAATACACATGAAGTCTCCAACCATGTTAGAGAGAAAAGCCAATTAAAAAGATGCAAAGTCTTAGTTAAACAAGAAAAGCTTGCTTGCTTAAACTTTCACTATTTAATTTTTAATTCCAAGTGTCAAGAAATAGGGGGCTGTGCTGTTTGTAAATTCTGTCACATGTTCAAAAATACGCTCTTTGTTCCTCAGATGTATTCTTTGACCCATTCAATTTATACTAAAATCCAGATTTTTTTAAAAATGAGAAGGCATCTCTTCCTTGTACATTATCTACAAAATATTAACCTTAGTGAACCATTTGGGGTTTTGTTTGGGTTTGATACAGTGACTCTTGACATGATGTAGTTATAGCTGATGGCTGGTTTCCATCTGCCTTTGGAGAAATGAATGGTGGAAACTATGCTCTCTCTCTCTTTTTTTTTTTCCTTTTTGGCAATCTTTTTATTACAGCTATTGTTCAATCAAGTTGATTGGGTGCAGGGAAGACTGGACTATGCTCTTTTACTCCTGCAACCTTCTGAAAGCATGAGGTCCCCATTTGTGCCTGTAACCCAAATGGACAACAAGCAGCAACAATTATGAGGTGAAAACTGTGCTTTTTTCACACACTCCCCATCATGCATCTGGGAGAAAAAATCTGACCTTCCTATGTGTTTCCCAGGGAAACCTTTGAACAGCCCACTAACAATGTTATGAAGACACATGTACACTTTGTAGAAGGCGGGGTGTGTGTGTCTTTAAGAGACAGGCAATTAGTAATTACTTCTTCTTGGTCAAGTGGGTGTGGTTTCCTTAGAAATCCAGACATAATTACTTGGGAGAAATTAATCTGTTTTGTACAATGAGCCTAGAATTCCATGTTGCCCATGTCTCCTAATTTAATTTTTCTTTCCCTTAAGTTGTCTGATAATGACAGAGTTGATTTTCCTCACTATTGATATATATGTGTTTCTACTAGAGATGGGCACAGACAGCATGGCACCCGCACAGGTGTGCTCTCCCACCTCCTCTGCACACTTGCCCATTCCCCCGCCAAAGCGCACTTCTCTGCCCCACCTCCTCAGCACAATTGTCCACTCACCAATTGCAGCGTGTGCTTCCCTCTTCTAGTGACCACTCCCTCAGATGAGGAAGTGGGGCAGGGAAGCCCAGAGTACTGCCTTTGAGTGGGCGGGCTGCTGGAGGAGGCAGAGGATGGAAGCACATGCTGCAATCACAGAATGGGCAATTGAGTTGGGGAGGTGGGGGAGGGAAGTGTGCTTTGGATGGGGAATAGGCAAGCGCACAGAGGAGGAGGGAGAGGGAAGTGCACAGTGCCTACAGTACACCTGTGTGGGCACTGTGCCAAACTGGGCTGGACCACTGATCTGTGGCTCATGCCCATCTCTAGTTTCTACACTTCAGAAAGCAGGAATTGTCCCAAAGGAGAAAAAAAATTCTTAGTATGAAAAAGTTGTAGTTGAAACTATATTCATAAAAGCAAAGAAATTGATTCAGACTACACATGAACGTTCTGATCCTTACTTGAAATCTGAACATATTGATGCACCCTTTTTATACCTTAAATTTCATCCCAAGTAAATGCAAGAAGTGCGCTCCACTCTTTAATGGGGGAGGGTGCACAGTATTGCCCACAGGCCGCATGGAGCCCCAAAATCTTTTACTGCACTCCTAGTGTGTCCCAGTGCTCCCCAGAAACACAGTTTTGAAAAGACATTATAATTTGCCATGAAAATATAACTCCAAACTGGATAACCCTAAAAAGGAACTTTAGTGAGGCTAACTGTGAGTGTTTCTTTCAGAGTTACTTTGAGCTTTCCATTATCACTCTTTCTCCAAGGATTTCTTAGCATTTCTCATCTTAAATCTCGAGTGTTTATTGTAGAAGATAAAACCTTTTGTTATGTAAGAGTGTAAGTGTTAACTGCGATTTAAGAGGTCTAAATTTTGGGGACTGTGGGACAACTACAGGACTGCAGTCCTCTGATGATGCTATTCTGTTAAAGAGAGAGGCAACTAGACGGGGAATCTGGAGTGATCTGGATCACGTTTAAAAAGCTCTTATCTTCAGTGTGATTCATTTTATCTCCCACTTGAGCAATCCTTCCATTGTATTCTCAAAGGCTTTCATGGCCAGGATCTGATGGTTCTTGTAGGTTTTTTGGGCTGTTTGGCCATGTTTGGAACGTTTTTCTTCCTAACATTTTGCCAGTCTCTGGCTGGCATCTTCAGAGGACAGGAGTTAGAACTCTGTCTGTGTTCTGGTGTAGAGTGTGGGATAGTTGAGTATTTGTAGCTGTGGGATCAGCTTTTTGTCCTTTTCAGGAGATTGGGTGATTATGGTGATCAGGGTGTTTTTTGTTATGGGTGTATTGTTGTGATAAGGGGGGGAGATGATCTGTCACTGTGATTGATGGGTGTAATTAGCTAGTCTTTTCTGTGCAGTGATCACCGGTCCTTGTGGCTGGGTAGAGTTCGTTGACCTTTTGCAGGCTGTATTTTTCAGTGCTGGGAGCCAGGCTTTGTTGAGTTTTAGACTTTCCTCTTTTTTGTTGAAGCTCTGCTGGTGTTTGTGGGTTTCAATGGCTTCCCTGTGTAGTCTAACATAATGATTGCTGGTGTTGTCCACTACTTCGGTGTTTTGAAATAGAATTTCATGTCCAGCTTGTTTCAGGGCATGTTCAGCTACTGCCGATTTTTCTGGTTGTTTTAGTCTACAGTGTCTCTCATGTTATTTGATTCTGATGTGGATGCTGCGTTTTGTGGTCCCAATATATACCTGGCTACAACTACAAGGTATCTGGTATACTCCTGCAGTGGTGAGGGGGGGCCCTTTTGTCCTTTGCTGACAGTAACATTTGTTGCATTTTTTGGTGGGCCTGAATACTGTTTGTAGGTTGTGTTTTTTTCAAAAGTTTCCCCATGCGGTCCGTGACCCCTTTGATTTATGGCAGAAATACTTTATTTGTGGGTGGCTGTTTTTCTTCAGTTCAGTGTTGTTTTCTTGGTTTGATGGCTCTTGTGATTTCATTCTTGGAATAGCCATTTGCCTGTAGGGCCCAATTCAGATGGTTGAGTTCGGTGCTGAGAAATTGAGCTTCACAGTTCCGATTTGCACGGTCTACCAGTGTTTTGATTATGCCTCTTTTTTGTTGTGGGTGGTGGTTGGAGTTTTTGTGTAGGTACCGGTCTGTGTGGATGCACCTATGCTTGAATGCAGTGTTATGGTACATGCACTGTTGTGATGCATGCTCTTGCCCAAAGTACAGCCATCTCATACAGGAGCAATGGGCAACTTGAGCCTCATTAGATATTATTGGACTACTACTCCCATGAACCTTCCCCATTGGTTATGCTGACTAGGACAGATGAAACTTGCAGTGCAACAACATCTGGAGGGCCAGATGTTGCCCACCAGGTCCTGTAAAACCCATTTTATCTGGTAAAGGTACAGGTAAAGGTTACCCTTGACAAGTAAGTCCAGTTGTGTCCGACTCTAGAGGCTGGCGCTCAACCCTGTTTGTAAGCTGAAGAACCAGCATTTGTCTTTTGACACTTTTTCTGGTCATGTGGCCAGCATGACTAGGCAATGAATGCCGTTACCTTCCTATCGAGGTGGTACCTATTCATCTACTTGCATTTGCATGCTTTTGAACTGCTAGATTGGCAGGAACTGGGACAAGCAACAGGAGCTCACACTTTTGATCGACAGCCCGATGGCTCAGCGGTTTAACCCGCAGCACCACCCATGTCCCTTTTTAGTTAATGTTATTTATTTTGAATATTTACATCATTCTTCTCTATTTGAAAAGAAAAGAAGCTAAATATAATAAAATATACCAGAAAGCTACATAATTAATCTGTTAGGGAATAGGAAGAGAATAATCTAAAACAAAGTCCCGAAGATTAACAGCAGGTTAATCACATAAGGAATCTAAAGGTGCAGAAAGACAAAATTAGCTTGCAACTTCCTTCATATGCTACCTGGAGAAGGTGTGGCTGGGAGAGACCTTTCTGGGCTCTGGCAACTATCAATTTATCCAGCAGTAATCAATCATTCTGTTCTGCCACTGAATTCAAAGAAAGCCCCGTCTCTCTGTTTTTGAGCTTCTTCCCCACCTTGAGTTTTTTGGAATCAGTGAATCTGTTGAAGTCTGTTATTGAGATCAGCCATGTTTGTCAGTTAGCAGTTTGACCTGTTCACAACTGTAAGTAAAGAAAATGGCTGGTATTTTTTCTGCTACAGTACTGATGTCTCAAAATGAGTTGTTGAGAGTGTAAGTACCAATTAGTGAGAAATGAGGTGGACTACTCTGGGGAACTTGGAGCTATTCTGCTCTGTGAATCCATGCACTTCTACTGCGCAGCTAGAGGGATTTAACCAAAATTCATAACTCTGGAACAATACATATCTGTTGTGTCCACTTCATAACAACAAAGGAATGACTATCTTGGTTTTTGGAAAAGAATGAAGGTGGATCGTTGGACTCTTAATATTCTGAATGATCCAATTACGATAGCTCCACGAATTCCCCTCAGGAAAAGCCTGTCTATGGTACACTCACTTAGCAGTCCAGCAGGTATTTCTTTTTTCTCCCAAAGAACTCTGGGAATTCTACTTCTTGGAATGGTAATATATGTAATAGTCATGGATTTTCACTTTAAGTATCCAGCTTCTCTCATAGAATCTTGTTGGAAAAGATTTCTGTCTTTCAGAAGGCCAGACAAGATAAAGCAGAGGGTGCTGAACCAGGATAAAGGTTCATTTGGGTATGTTAACCATTTGGGAAAACCCAATCTTCAAATAAATGGAAGATTAATTGTTGCTGAGGAACATGAATGGATTTGCTATGGGAACAGAATGATGGACTAGATAGACTTTCACACAGTGCTTATTATGTTCTTAGTTACTTATGTACTTTATGTAGGAAATTATGTCCTTTTCTATGGCTGAAAAAAAGTATCATGAGAAGGATCCACAAAGATAATGTTTTAACAGAAAATTAACTAACACGAGAGGTTTCTAACTCTAAATATTTATATTAAAATGACAACTGTACTGTATCAGTCAAACATGCTGTTGGATTCAGGATGGATGCAGAAATCTACGAGTTTGTCTTGTTCAATTAATGACTTTGAGGAGCTAATGTATGTACTAAGGGACACCCCTCCAAGCTAATCAGAAGAACAGCACTGAAAGAAGTGTGATACTTTTTTTCTTCTTGTCTATAATCTGTGACCTTAAGTTGTAGAAAGAACAGGAAAGGATGTATATTTTAGATAAAGCAGTCTGGTTTATATCTCATGTATTTTTAGATGTTTGTCCTATTAAGCTTTTAGTTAAACAAGTGATTGATACTTAACTACCATTGTGGAGACAAATGTCCCACATCTAACCCCCAGAAATATAATCACTCAGGCTGATGTTTGTGCTGGTATTCTACAGATAATAGCTGGTTATCACTATAATGTTCATCTTCATTTATCACTACTGTGCAGTTTACACTTCTTATAGCAGGGAAAGAGAGCTGTGATCCTTCAGATGTGTTTGGCCTACAGCTTCCATCAGCCTGAACTACCACAGACAGTGATGTGATTAATGGCCACTGCAGTCCAAAAACACATGTGTCTTATGTGCTGTCAAGACTTATAGTTACCCTAATAGAGCTTTCAAGGTAAATGAGAGATTTAGGAGTGGTTTTGCCGGTTTCAACTGCCTCCCTGCTCCCATGAATTTCCATGGGCAAATGGGGATTCAAATCCAGTGAGTCACCAAAACTGCTTGTTGCAGAGTTTTGAATTTCTGGTAAAATTATCTTTTTCCTACACAAAAAGAAGTACAGTGATCCACAGCTGAGAATAGCTACAAGTTCCCCAGACTCCACCCCTTTCTCATTAACTGGCACTTGAAATCTCAATAACTCACTCTGAGACATTTATGGAGAAAGAATAAAAAATGTTTCTTTCTTTACAGTTGCTTGAAATCACAATGTATACTGCTTTCTTTACTGCATACACATTAGAAACCAACCAAAAAGATCAACAGCAAAAAAACAAACTGCCATCAACTGACAAAAGAGAGGGATAGAACACTCAGCAGAGAGGCAGGGCTGTCTTTGAATTCAAAAGCTGGGAAATTCAGACCAGCTGAATTTCTCCTCCTGTCTTAAACTATAATATTTATTGGTTCCATCTTCAAATTAAAGAGGATCTAAAAGCGAGAAGACCCTTTTCTCAGCTGCTGCTTACAGCTCTGTATGATGGGAAAAAGAAACAAAGGAGCAGTTCTGTTACAAGGCCTCTGCAAGAGTACTTGAAACCAGGGAAATGTGTTTCAAAGATCCTCTGGATGCTCAAAAGAGTACAAGTGATATTTAGAGAGAAGAACCTTGCAAGGCTGGCCCAAAATATTTTGCTGCCTGAGGCAGAGGAGGAAATGGAACCTTCTCTAAAACTCAGGTCCATGATACACAATGCCAATTTGATAACTGAGGCATGTCGCAAGTTCCTTTCCGTCCGGCCCCTGGAAATAACAATTCAAGTCAAAGTAAACCAATAGCTAACAAAGATGTTGCCTTTTCATGACATCAAAGATCTCCTGTTTGACGTGATCTCATTTTTTGCCTTCAGGCAAAAGTTGTCTGGAATCCGCTGTGCGAGAGAAGATTCTTGCAGCACTAGATGCACTAGGCAAAACAATCAAACCCATCATTTCGGAATGCTTCGGGCAGCTACTTCAACAGCCTGATTTTTTGAACTGACATGTTGATAGGCGTGATTTCTGGCCAGAAAGCTAGACAGGAAAAACAATTTCTGAAGGTGCTAACATTAAGATCTTCAAGTTAACTCTTCTTCTTGTGCTCTCTCTGGCCCCAGCATTTGCTTGGTTCCTTCTGAAGTCCTGAATAATTGCATCCCTCTGGCCAAATCTCACTTTCCATCTGGGTGGGAGACGTCTATGGTGCAGATTACAGATGGCCACAAACTGCTGGTTCAGCAGTTCGGCCCAGTTCATTTACTGCGTCAACAGGTGTTCGGTAGTTCAGCTAACTGGAGGAGGAGGTGGGGCAGGGAAGCCAGGATGCTGCCTCTGAGCGGGCACTCGCCGTAAGACGCAGGACAGCAGACCGCTGAATATCTGTTGTGGCAATAAATGAACCAGGCTGAATCGCCAAACCAGCAGTTCATGCCCGTCTCTAGTGCAGAGGACCCCAAAGGAGCCAAGTCAGTGGAGAGCCTGGAAGTAACACAAAACGAATAACAGTATTTCTTGCAAGGGAACTTTTCCAATGGATGGAGTGTGTGTGTGTGTGTGTGTGTGTGTGTCTGTCTGTCTGTCTGTGTGTGCATGTAACAAAGTTTGTTTCTTCGTTTAAGACTGATCCATTGATTTGGGGGACTGACAAACACCATTTATGTATTACTTCCACAGCCCAAAGAGTCAAGCTGATTTAAGAGATATTGGTCATTTTTCTATTTTTAAGGGATTAATTTATAGATAGATAGATAGATAGAGAGAGAGAGAGAGAGAGAGAGAGAGAGAGAGAGAGAGAGAGAGAATATATTATACACACACACACACAAAATTAATAAAATCAGAGTCAAGCTGATTTAAGATATATTGGCCGATATATATATAATGGCCAATATCTCTTAAATCAGCTTGACTCTGATTTTATTAATTGTTATTAATAAATAATAAATAAATAATAAATAAATTATAATAAATAAATAATAAATTGTTATTAACAAATATTAATTTGTTTGTTTTCCTTTTTCTACTCAGTTATATCCTCATCAGGTGCTTGATCACGTCCCTTTAAAAAACACTACCAATACTCTTGATAATCAAAAGAGAAAGGACATTGCAATTTTTAAAGGAAAAGTGACATTGCAGATGTGGAAGACACCATGGTGTGGGATGCTGTGCAAACTTACTTCAGAGGGAAATGTGCTGTAGCAAATGCTTTATATAAAAAGAAGGCTGAGAGAGTAGAGTTAAATGAATTAGAAGATGAATTACAACAGTAAACCGAAATCACACACTCCTGGAAATTGCAGTGGTTTGATTAGATCAATATATGAAGTCAATAAGCAGCATTCAGTATTCAATTTAGGCAGAATCCCACCTGGCTAGCATTCCCTGAATTGGAAGTCAGAAGAAAAAGCAGGGGAACTGCTTTCATTCAGAGTAACACAAGTCAAAAACAGAAACACCATCCTAGGAATCTTAGATGATGAATTAAAAAAATAGAAATACAATTTCAAATACATTTCATTTCTGGGTGTTCTCACATTGCAAGTTTCCCCTTTTCTCCTTCCTTCCTCCCCCACTCGAGAAGCAAACTTTAAATTGCATTGCTGCTTATTGCTTTTTAGTCTTAACCGTTATACTTCAGACTTAGAGTTGGCTATTATTTATTTATTTAAAATATTTCTTCCCCGCCTTTCTCTCCAAAAGGGACCCAAAACAGCTCACATTGTTTAAAAAAGACAATATTCAAAAGCTAAAAACAGTAAATATACAAATATTTTAAAAAGAATTAAAGTATTATATTAAAATGGCAACTAAGATCAATATTAAAACACATTTAAAACAACAGAGCACAACAATCCATTTAAAACCTCTTTCAGACCACCAGTCATTAAGGAAAAGCCTGCCTGAAGAGAAAGGTATTTTCCTGCTTGCAGAAGGACAGCAAAGATGGGGCCAGCCTAGCTTCCCATGGGAGGGAATTCCAGAGTCTAGGAGCAGCGACAGAGAAGGCCTTCTCTTGCATCCCCACCAAGCACACCTGTGAGAGTAGTGGGACCTGGATAAAGGCCTCCCCTGATTATCTTAATGCCTGGGCAGGCTCATAGAGGGAGATGCAGTCTTCTAGACAGCTTGGACCCAAGAGATTTAGGTTATGACATAAATATAATGCATTGTCCTAAAACAGACTAAATGTAAAAGAGACTAACGTATATTGCAGAATCTTTATATCAAGGCCAATAAGCACCAGCCCATAACAGAAAGCCTTGCAATATTTTCACAAAATATTTGACTGCATCCCAAGCAAAATGGATCCATCACTATGGTGGGCAATCACCAAGAATACTTTGCTTTTTGGTTTGTAAACTTGGTACTTGGGAGTCTCCAAGTGTGACAGGATACAAAGAGACATAAGGGCGCAGCATCCACCATATGCAGAGCCCACATTGTGACAAGAGCTTGGAAAAGTTACTTTTCTGGATTATATTTCCCCAACTAGCATCATTTTACTGGAATATTCTGGGAGTTTTGTAATCCAGAAAAGTAACTTTTACAAGGTCTGTGTATAGTACCTTGCATCAAGGATTTGGGACTCATGTATAACTGGGAGGTGATAAATTTAAAAATGATAAATTAAAAAAGAGGAAACTGGCAGTTACACATACTTCTCAAATGCCAAAACAGGAGGACAAAAGGGGGTTCAGAATTTCATAAACAGTGGATCTGCTAATGTATTACGCAAATGTAGAATTTAATAGTTAAATTGTACTTACTGTAACATAAACAGAAATACAACGTACCTATTCACAATGGGGAATACAGTGCCCAGGTGTGATCATGTATGTCTGCTCAGTTCGCTCTCCAGAAGTTAATACTCAATGGATAAATTGAACGCCCATGTTCTACTTTATCATTCTGCTGTCTTCAAGTCAGATTTGGATGTGATTATTTATTCATCTGCTTTATATCCTGTTCTCATCCATAAATGAGATTTATGTGGATTACACTTAAAAGGTACAAATGAAATAAAAGCATAAAATTAACAAAATTAAGAGCACAGTGGACTAAACCTGATGATTATTTCTAACTAGGGTAGAATTATTTGAACAAATAGGACTTGTTCAGATTGTCTGAAGGTCTCTATTCTCCTACAAGAACCTGCCTCATCCTGAGGTTTTCAGGAGAGGTCTTTCTTTCTGTCCCACCAGCACTCTCACTGGCCCGATGAGAGGAGGCCATCTCAGTGACCAATCCCAGGCTATGTACGTAACCCTCTTCCAAGAGAGACTAGGGTGGCTTCCTTCCTTCTGTCTCTGCAAAAAATACCAAATATACCCTGTTTCCCCGAAAATAAGACCTAACCTGAAAATAAGCCCTAGTATGATTTTTCAGGATGCTCATAATATAAGCCCTACCCCAAAAATAAGCCCTAATTAAGTGAAACCCCACCCTCCACTCATTGTGCAGCAACCAGGATTGACTCCATCTTGTCCGCGCAGGCCAGTGGGGGATCCATACTTCCCCCTCCTCCTACCACCTCAACAAGCAAGTGCATTCCCGAAATGAGACAGAAACCGTCTGGTCCTGTGGCGGAAGGGGTTTAAGGCCAGTTTGTGTTGGGGCCCTTAACACCAACATCACCACTGCCGCCACCACTCCCCCCTCCCTGGAGGGAGCCACAAGAAATTCAGGCCAGAATTCGGGGTTTGGACAGTTATGATGATGTTCCATAAGAAGGTGACTGTATTTGAATAAATGTAGATTGTTGTACATGAAAAAATACAACATCCCCTGAAAATAAGCCCTAATGTGTTTTTTGGAGCAAAAATTAATATGACCCGGTCTTATTTTCGGGGAAACACGGTATATTTTTATTTAGAAGTCCTTTGGCCACTGATTGGCTATGGAGGAAGGTGGGTCTTATCTTGGCAGAGTATTAATTTTTGGCTAAAAACATCTAGTTGCACAGTAGATAGTGCAGGGATATATAGAGCAGAGTATGCTTCTCCCCAGAGTAGGCCACCCCCTTTTGGTTGTCTCATCAACTGGCATTTATCACTGGATTGATTGACAGCCACTCCAGCCCAGAAAAGGTCCCATGCAACCAACCCTCTTAAAGGCAACATAGGAGTTTGAAAATAATTCCAATGTGTTCTACTTTTTAAATGGTAGGTATTGTGCTTCTTTTTATTGTGTTTTTAAGTGGCTTAATTCTGTGTTTCTTTTCAAGTGATAAATTATTTCATAGTGTTTTAAATATTGTCATAGAGGAAAGACAAAAGGGCGAACAACCCTTCAAACAGAGGACTGTCTTCTGTAAAGCAGGACACATGGTCACTTTATATAACACGGTGCCTTTTTTGGTTGCTTCTTCCATCACTTATTCCTCCGCAGGGTTCTCTGTTTTTGTGGTTCACTGCTCATACTGTATGATCTTGAGGGCATACTTGTTACTCCTACTTGAAATGTAGATAAGCAGCACAGGAAATCTGGCAGATTTCCCTTATATTGATTGTCAACACTTGATCTTTCGAGATAGTTCATGATCACACTGGAAATCTGAACAGAATTTTCTACACTGGAGATACTGAATTCTCATAATAGTATTGTCTGCAACCTTTCTCCTTAATAGTTTGTTTGATTTACGCCCTTTGCTGTCTGTTCAAAGGATTGCCTCAACTGATGTGAATGCCCGTAGACGGGCCTTCTGATGAGACAGAGATAGACAGTTTCTGTTGAAGCTTGTGACAAAAATCAAAAGATCAGTAGCTCTCCAGAGAACCTCTTTTTTTCTTATAAAAGACACCAGCAAGGGAAGATGTGAACACAGTAGGCAAGTGTGAGCTTTGTAACTATGCCTGAAAAAGGCTGTTTCCACATTTGTTCTGAGTATGCCTCCCCCCTCCTCTCAGAATTACATATGATTGTACTCAACGTAGAATCAAGCATTTGTTGTTGTCATGCAATCATATGCACTCATCTGTTTTAAATATTTATGATGCTTCTGTCATCTGCTACATGCACTTACAAGCCCTGGTAGAATTATTTCGAAATGGGTGTTTTGAAAGAACCATGGGAACCTCAACTGTATCTCTCTGTCATGCATGTATAGGGAGCAGTGGTCATGATTTGGGGACATAAATCCCAGTGCCCAAATACTTCCCTAGGTTGAAAGGGATTCCCAGGGAGCCCCAGCAGGAATATTTCAGTAATCTTTACAAAAACCCTATAAGGTAGGTTAGTATTAGGGCTGTGTGTGGGTCTTCCAATTTATTTTGGAGTCCAATTCAGGCTTTCGAAACAGATCCTGATTCAGTCTGGAATGATACAAGGCCCTTTCTCATATGATTTATGCAGTGCACCCAAGCCAGTTTGTACGTCTCCCACTGACTTGGACTGGGAAACCAAAACAGCTACAACTTCTTCTTCTTTTTAAGCAGTAACATGCTAAATGCTTCTGAGAAAAATAGAAAGCCAATATGCAGAATCTTGTCGTATGTCTATTCATAGGCACAAGCAGCAGGTGAAAAGGAAACTTGAACAGCAGTGTTTAAAATACATTCTAAACTTCCTCTACTTGTTTGTATTTCACCCTAGGTAATTTGGAAGATTTAGGTTGTGGGCTTTTTAAAAATACACATGCATGTGAAACACCACAATCTGTAAATTGTACATAGAAGATATGGTGAAAACATGGCAAAGTTCCAACTGGCTGACTAAGGTATGCTGTTCTTTCATAGAAGAAGATACATATTGTTGCCCTGTATGTTCAGGAAATACCGTATTTTTCCGTGTATAAAATGACACTTTTTCCTAAAATAATTAGAGGAAAAATTGAGGGTCGTTTTATACACGGAAGGCGGCAGCAGGAGGCGATTGTCTCCTTGTGATTGGGCAGCAGCGGCAGCAGTCAATGGGCAGCAGCAAGAGGTGGCCGAGCCCGGCTGCTTCTTTGCCTCCGTCTCCGCCTCCTGCTGCTGCTGCCTCCACCGCTGGTTGCGGGCTCAGTGATCATCCAGCCCTTTGATCCCTGCTTTTCCCTTCCTTTTGCTAAGCCCCGTGGCTTAGAAAAAGGAAGGGAAAAGCAGCGGTCAAAGGAAGCAGCGGTCAAAGAAGGGAAAACTGCCGCTTTTCCCTTCCTTTTGCTAACCCCCGTGGCTTAGCAAAGGAAGGGAAAAGCAGGGGTCAAAGGGTTCCCTTTGACTGCTGCTTTTCCCTTCCTTTTGCTAAGCCATGGGGCTTAGCAAAAGGAAGGGAAAAGTAGCAGTCAAATTTTCTAATTTGGGGTTAGAAAAGGGGGGAGTTCGTCTTATACATAGGGTCGTCTTATAAATGGAAAAATACAGTAATAGCTAAACATAAATGTCAATAAATATATGGTCTGGCTTTAATTCAAAGCGAGTCAATTATGGTTAAGCCCTGTGGAAAATCTATTGGCTTTCAGTTAATCAAAATGAGTTTGTCCCATTTATTTCAACAGATGTGAATTCCTTGTGAAGATTTGTTTTATGTGGAAATATGGGGAAGGGAATCAGGGTCACATTTATCGTCTTACCACCACCACCACCATCTTGTCCTCCTCCTCTGCATGTGCCATGTGTTTGCACAAGTACACAGACTTTACTTTGCGTGCAGCTTGGGCTTTCAGAGAAAGAGACTTCTGTGCAGTCAATGTTTTCAATTTTTGGGGTGGGGTACCTTTGGCCCTCCAGCTCTTGGACTCAGACTCCTATCATCCTTGATGATTGGCTGATGATGAGAATTGGAGTCTGACAACGCGTGGAGGGCCACGGTGTACAGATGACCCATGAGCTTTGGTAATACCGCTAGTACTTCCAGGAGGCTTCCTCGGTCATGGTGAACTTCCCTAGGACCTGTCTGCAGGTCTGGAGTTTTGGTTTTAAAAAGCAGAAAGACATAAAAGAAAAGGTACTTTTTAGTAGAGCTCATTGACAGAATTGATGAGAGAGTTGTGGTGGAACCAATCAGGGATATTACCAGTGATTTGTAAAACACAAAAGTTTAAGTAATGTGTTGACTTGCTCACCTTTTAAGGCCCAAGCAATGTTAGCTCTAACTTGTTAAGCTTTCTGTCTGTAGAATCTTCCATGGGCTGCAAGAACATCCAAAGATGTGAACAATAAATAGGGGTGGGAGCGGGGAATCTAGAAGTAGACAGAAATCTACTTTCTGTTTTGAAAACAGCTGTTTTCATGAAGGAGGTGACCTACTTAATAGGAGAACTGCTGCTTCTTGGGGCTTCCAGGAGCAGAAATTCACCTCTCTCTCTCACACTCACACACACACACACACACACACACATCCAGTAGACTGTATGTGTTTCCAGGGCCACCCTTTGTAACAAACTGATATTGTACAAATAAATTCTGCCCACAAGCAGAGCATGAGTGTAACAGCCCCCTCCCCCACAAATTCCCTTAGCAAATGAAATATAGAGGCATACAACCTCTGATAGCAAAGGTAATATATAATACAGCCATTGTGAGACTCAAATCAACATAAATTGCTGCTGGATTGATGGTGGGCAGTTCCAATCCCAGCCACAGGACTGGTGGTGGCAGTTTTTCGCTATTAAATGTTCCACCCTCCAATCCTGAGGCTCCCAAAGGCTTACCCAGGGCAAAATGGAGCCCTAGGGAGCTTTGGAAGCTGAAAGGTGTGTGCGTGCGGATATGAAGCTTTCGCCTAAATTAAATATTGCTGTTATGGGCTGATGACATCATCCTAGTTGCACAGCATAAAGTTACGCCAATAGGACTTCAGCTATTGACATTCTTCTTCCATTAATTTGGTGAATTCCTTTAAAAAGCCATCCATGTTGGTGGACAACTATCGTCATCAATACATCCTCTAGTAGTCAATTGTCTAGTTCAGCTGTGCTCTGTGTGGAAAATTCCAACCACATGGTACCAGGGGTGAAGCATTTAAACAGGCACACCCCAAACTGGGTGTGAACCAGCTCTGAGCATACCCTAAGAGGTATACCACAGGCCTCTGCCATGAAAATGTTGGGACATTCATTTATAATTTTTCTGTACTCTCCACAAGATACTGGTGCATACCCAAAGAAGTGGCTTTTAATCATGAAAGCTCGTGCTGTGGCTAATTGTGTTCTTCAATAAGAATGCACTTTTGTTTCTCCAGCAATCTTTTCTGTTTCTCCAGCAATCTTTTCTGGGCCCATTTAAGAAAATAATCAGAATTCAAAATGCGAGAGGACCTCCATCTTAAATGGAGGGTAGGGCCATGGCCTGGCCTAGCTTGGGGGCCAGAAGCCCGACCATGCTCTTGGGATGGTAGGGAGCCACAGAGTGGAATATACCTATGTGGGACTCCACGGGACTATGGTTCCTGACTTGCTCTCCAGTTGAGGAGATGGTAGTTGGCACTGGGGCCTCATTTGGGTCTCCTGATGAACTGGATCCATCCCCAATGCTAAGCCAGTGAAGTTGCTGCTGCAACCAATAAAGATGTCGCCTATTCTGTTCCAAGCAGTGGTGTGGTGTGTTGATTTATGCAGGCCAGGCCAGCTGAGCCATGGGCCAGGAACACAATACAAGTTACAACTTTGCCTGCAGCCTATTACTTTTAGGAGTAACAAGGACCTTATGTTAGACTTTCACATTAATGGTACGTATGTGTGAAACAAATAAGATTTAGTTGTTATTTGTTCAATGGTGATATTAGGAGATCACTAATTATCTAGGGCCATCTTTCCATTTTTAATAATTTATAAAGAAAATTAATTTAATCAAGTAATTTAATTAAATTTAATTATAAAATGACATGCAGTAATGCATTAGTACTAAAAACAACAATAACCAAAGTTAACACTGCCATACTTATTTTTTAAAATAATTTTTAATTTTTTTTAAATAATTTAAATTTAAATTAATTTAATTAAAATAATTTAAATTTTTTAAATAGCAATGGCTGTTTAGTTTGTAATGATTAATGCTAACACACTCATTTAAAATAACAACAACAACAACAACAACAACAACAACAACATCTCAAGCTCTGTAGCAGGCCTTCTGAAACCCAGTTCCTTCTAGGCTACAATTTCCAGCATCTCCCGCAAGAGAGATGAGAATTGTGGAAACCAGTTCAGATCTTTCAGTTGCAGGGTCATACCATTTTAGATCTGTGTTCCAGTTAGCAGCCCAGGTTAATTATATCCCACACTGTCTTCAAGGTTTATCCCAAGCAGAGTGCATTACAGTCGTCAATGTACAAAGTAACTAAAGCATGAGCAATTGTTACTGAATCAGCTCAACCGAGGAAAGGTCATAGCTGGCATACTAAGTGGAATAATGCAAAGGCACTTCTTGTCACCACTGCCACTGAAGCAGTAACGTTATTGAAGGAAGGGGTACTCCCAGATTACAGACCTGGCCTTTCAAGGGAATACAGTCTTTTCTAGAACAGCATGAATCCCAATCACCAACTTTGACTTTCTACTGATGAGCAGCACCTCCATCTTGTTAGGATTTAATGTCAACTTGTCAACTCTTATCCAATGCATTATCAAGTTCAAAATTATTGATTGGTTTGCTCAGAGTTCCATGACAAGGAGCCATAGAGCCAGGTGCTATTGGCATATTGATGACATCTAACTCCAAAGCTTTGAATGATCTCTTCCACAAGCTTCTTATAGATCTTAGATACTACAGGAAACAAGATAGAGACCTGAGGGATGTCATATGCCAAAGGCCATGGTATCATACACTACTCCTGCAGCACCACCTTTTGAGCACTCCTGGACAACACGGATTGGAATCACTGCAATGCAGCACCTTCAATATCCAGCTTAGCCATGGTTTCCAAGAGGAAATCATGGCCAATGGTATTGAAAGCTGCTGAGAGATCCCAGAGAATGAATGGAATTCTTGTCCCCTCACCCAGTCCCAGGCACAGGTTATCTGCCAAGGTGATCAAAGCAACCTGTTTCAGCAGAGGGACTCAATAAGCAAGTACTGTTCCAAACACCCTGCCCACATCTTTGAGATCTATAAGCTGAAAACAAGCAATAGCCAGATTTATTTCAGCTTGTCTTTCTGTAATATTGGAGTCAAGACAAGTCGAATCCAATGCATTTCGTCCATAGAGAATTGTTCATAAGGAGTAATGAACTGCTCTGGCACACCCTCCCCAGTGCACTGATCTGCAGTTCTGGACCAGCCACAACCCCAGCTCAGTTACATTCTTTGAGCGCTGATGAAGACAGAAGGCTGCTGGTACAATATATGAGGTGTTTTGTATAGATGGTTGAGAGGAATGCAGAATGATACAATACAGCAAAAGAAAACATACAGATGCCTTCACATGTTGTGGAGTCCTTCACATACACACCCTCTCCAGCTGGGCATGGCCATTTTGAAGCCAGGGGTTGCAGGGATCGATGGCCCTCCCTCTCATGGCAGAGGGGCCCAAGGGCTCTTTACAGCCTAACTTGAAAATGGCAGGAAGGAGTGGAAGATAGAAACCACCCACCCTTAACAGATGGGGAGTCCGTCATGTGGTCCTGAAAGTCCTGTAAGTGGGTCTACATACTTTCCCCCTGATAGGTGTTTATAGAACAATAGGTTTGTAAGTACAGGCTATAACATGTGGTTGCTTCCTATATGCTCATGACCCCCCACTAAATTGATGACATGACAGGCATGAAATTGTGGCTAAATGTGTTTTATACAGCACAGTTTCCATCCAGGATACCTCCTGAAGGAGGCCTTGCACAGAATGGAAAGGCATCGCTGGTCTGCTGTGTGCAGATGTGATGGCAGCAGAGCCATTTTAGAATTCCTAAACTAATTAGGGAAAGAGCAAATGCTTAACCAACTGTAAGGACCTTTTCTCTGTCAACAGCCTTAATTTATACATTGGTGCGGGGGGGGGGGGGGATGAAAAAGGAATATAAAACTTTGGGTTAGCTGTTTTTTTGGTATTCCATTTAGGAAATCACCCAGTACTTTCTGAAGGGGGAAAGGTGGTGGGGGAGGGGGACTCAATTTATGCCTTAGATAGGAGCACAATTTCCAGTGAAATCAAGGGGAGGAAGCCGTATCTCTAGCGAAGCAGACCAGCTTACCATGAAAACAGAGCCGAATGCAGCAGCTCCAGCTGTGTCCTCCACAGCAATAACAGCTTTCAGGCAAGTGACTCATTGCACCTGCAGGCTGGGATGGCAAAGGAATGCAAACTGATTTAGCACACTGCACAAGCAACCCCTGGTTGGTTTATTCTGGAGGTGAAATCGAGGAAGTTCGGTAAAGAAGTCTGCAGGCTCACAGTAATGAGTTTCTAAGATCTGAATGAATCCAGGACTGCTAGCATTGGGCGGGCTGGCATTTTTACATGCAACAATAAAACATCTCCTTCGCTCTTCAAATGTGACTAGCATGTGCTGACATATTGTTACGCTAGCCTTTTCATCACATTGAGGTATCAGGTTCTGGAGATTTTTTTTTAAAAGTACAGTCTTTTGTTTTAAGGCATTTAAAAGAGTGAGTGCAGCAAAAATGCTGAGTGATTGGGCTCAGAGTTTAAAATAGGATTGTCCTTAAAAACGTTTCCCATTTAGGGTTCAAAAGCACTTGTTCTGATCCCTGGCAGGAAAGGTACAATGACAACAAACTAAATAGTGAGCAATTTGTTCCCTTTTTATAGTAATCAGTGTCTGTGACCCAAGGTTTTCATCTGACACTGCCTAACAGCTAGTCTTGAGCTGAATAGACAGATATAGAAGGAGGCAAATAACTGATACAAGTGATTTGAAAATAATTCCAGTGATCATGCCACACCCTAGTAAAAGTTCCCACTTCAGCTGGATTCAAACCTGCTGTTACCACTTCCTGCCTGAGTATTCTCTCTTTTTTTTCTCTCCACTCTTTCTCCAGTCCCAATATTTGCTGGAGAATGAGCTTTGCTTGGGCTAGAAATCCATAGAAACACTTCCATGTGCTTTTTCTCCTCCCCTCAGCACTTTCTTATCTCTGCTCACGGTTCTCTATTAGTTTCTTGTTGGTCTTTTGTCTCCCTCCCTCCCCTGCCACCATCTCATCCTCATTCTTCCTAACTCTTGCCTCCCCCTTTTCAGGCACCAGCAGTTTTCTTCTCCCTTAGAGTTGCTATGTCCATGTTTACCTATTATAACATTTGGTTTTTATGCAAATAAGAACAACTTGGATGACTTCGGTCCAAGCTACTTGAACGACTGAATTTCCTTTTATGACCCTGCTTGGATTACTAAATCATCAGGGGAAGCTTTCCTCTCTGTTCCTCCATCCCCACAGCTATGCTTGGTTAGAAAGCCTTCCCTGTTGCTGCTTACAAAGACTTTTCGCCTCAGGCAGGCTTCTCCTCAGTGACTGGCTGACAAAGAATAATTCTGTTGCTGTGATCTCTTATACCATCTCATCATCATCATCATCTTAGAACTGTAGAGCTGGAAGGTACCCTACGGATCATTGAGTCCAGCCCCTGTGAAGGAGGCACAACGGGGAATTGAACTCCCAACCTCTGGCTCTGTAGCCAGTGACCTAAACCACTGTGTGTGGGAAGTGTTGTTGTTGCTGGTAGTTTGTTTTGTTTGTTTCTTCCCATATCTAGTTTTCATATTGTTTGTTTTTAATATTGTAAGCTGCCTTGGGTTCTCTTGAGGAGAAAGGCAGGGTATAAATATTTTAAATAAATAAAAAAGTGGTGGGTCATGAAAGGTTTGATCTGAACACCCACACAACACTGATTTCAAATTCAGAAACATTTGTTTTATATATAGGATAGCTGGGTCTTTCTAGTTTTTTGCATATAACACGAAGATGCACAACTGGCAGCCTGTGGTGTTTTGTGCCCACAAAGGTCCCCTTTTCTTCTTCTGAAGCTCTTGAAGTTCCTTTGCCTTCAAGAACTTCAGAAGCTGCACATTAGGAAGTGGAGCTTTTCAAGAAATCAGGATTCTACAAAGCAGAGTATTCTACTAGAGGCATTTAAAATTGTATAACAGAAGCTGTGCTCAACCTCATGCCCACACCACACCTGCAAAATGGGAACAAAATGGAAATGGAAGCTGTATGGTTTGCTGTTATTCTTAGTGGGGTGAAACAATGTAATGTTTTCTGACTGCCAACCCCCCCTTCAAAACATTCATTATCAATACAATACTAGCAGCCCATACTATATCATCCCTGCATTGCCAGAATTAAATATGTCTCCCTGAACTACCTTTTCTCTGAGAAAGAAACTGACTTCCATTTTCAGAAATGGATACAAGGACCAGTTGTCTTTGAATATGGACAGAATATCTTCTTGCTGTTGACATTAATTTACTTTAAACAAGCCAATTACTTTAAACAAGCCAGTTAAATGTGGAATCATATACATGTCTGGGCTGGCTGGATAGCTCTCTGGGAAGGTCTAAGAGGTTGAGAGTTTGACTCCCCACATCACAAGAAGATCCAGTCCTGTGGTGTTGCGTTCAGTTAGGCTTACTCCTGGGTAAGGGGATATAGGTAAACTAAAGCTTGTGAAGGAGAATTTACTCTCATCTTTCCTTTCACAGATTTTAACCTCCCTCAATCTGCTCCCAATGCAGGCAACATGAAATTTCAAGTAAGAAACAACCTTCCTATAACATATTTTTGGCTTGTTCTGTCACTCACAGTTGAGCGCTGGCACTTTAATCCTTGAGCAGCAAATACCTGCATATGTCAGAGTCAGGATCAGGAACAGGCAAAGTTCATGAGACAGCTGTGCTGCATAGAAGAGAACCCACTGTGGTTCCAGGAGATCAGACCAGAAGCTAAACTAAGTTAGTTCTAGCCCAGCTGGAAATACTCAAGTTAAAGTTCAAGGCTTGCAATTTATAAGGATGAGTCCCCTTCTTTCTAAGGTGTTTTCCACCCAATGGTACTCCAGCCTACAGAAATGTTCCATTAATCATTTCCCCATTCCAGAAGTCAACCATGACTACGACAAGATGGCCTGACAAGGCAACAGGAAATTCCCCAAAAGCCACCAGGAACCATTAGGATCCATCAGCCGCCTGAGGCAGACCTTCTTAATTACCTCCTCCTAGAGACTGGGAGTTCCAATAGGTCTAAACTCCATCAGTTAATATTCATGACAGCAGAACTTCTGGGTTACATATCTAGATGTGAAGATGTGCCATTTGGGTATTTTGAACTTCAACTCTCAGGATTCTCCATCCTGGCAATTCCACTTGACAGACTCACAACTACAGATGCCTAAATGGGACTGCCTTGGAGAAAGACCTAGCTAGAAGTCTTCATAGATTGGCTTCCTGTTAAAAAAAAGGCAGCTGCCCTAGTATTTCTTGGGAGAATCCCTGCAAGCACCAGGGCATCTTCCTTTTGTTAATAGGAAGATAGGCCATGAAGCCTTCCAGCTAGACCTTTCTCCAGGTGAGCAATTCTAGAGGTTGAAGTTCAAATACACTGAATGGGTTTCCCTTGGGATCCCTTTGCAACAATTCCCAGAATCCCTAAACCTTCAAGCCTACTCCAGGGGATTCTGGAACTTGTCATCCAAACCCGTAACTAAGTTGGCTAGGGGTTTCTGGAAGTTGTTGTCCAAAATTATAACTTTCCCAGGCTCTGAGTAAATTTCATCTGATTCAGAATTTGCTCATCCTTGCATCACTATGGCATGGCAAAAGCAGCTGGATGAAATTCCTGTTCAATCCAGCCAAATAAACTTGCACCCTTTTTGGCACCCTAGTATTCGCACTCCATCATAACCCAAACTAACTCTTCCTGTTCAATTGATCCTGCCAACTAGGTTGGCAGCATTTTTACTAGCCACCATAATAGTGTATTTGGCAGCAGATCGATGCTTAGATTTAGGTATTATAAGGTAATAATCTCTATGGAAAATGTCATCCATAGATTTCTATACATTAAGCAGCAGGCCAGGACAGTATCTACCCTTCTAATTAGTTGTCAAACCTACTTCAAACCCCAATTTTCCTCATACACCCCAAATTCTACTTGTCTCTTACCCTCTAAGTTGTCTCATTATACTGAGTTTCTTAAAGTTTAGCAGCCTCATACCACCGATTCTCTCCCCCACCCCCGTAACAACCACTAAACACCCTTTCCTGGCATCCATGTATGGTGTTCTTCAACTGGTGACAGCAGTTTCAGTAGTACAACAATGGTAAACAGCTGGAGGTATATGGTAAAAAGCAGGATCTATGGGTCACTAGAGTCAAAGACCAAGATCATCTGTGGTCTTGTATTTCCAATTACTATGTATGTTTGTGAAAGCTGGACAGTAAGAAAGCTGACAGGGGGAAAAATTATTCATTTGAAATGTGGTGCTGGAGGAAAGATTTGCAGATACCCTGCACTAACACAAAGAAAAACAAGTGGATCCTAGATCAAATCAAGCCTGAACTATTTCTGGAGGGGAAAAAATTGAAACGGAGGCTGTCCTACTTTGGGCTCATGATGAGAAGGCAGGATTCTCTGGAAAAGACAATAATGCTGCAAAAGGTGGAAGGTAGCAGGAAAAGAGGAAGACCAAATATGAGATGAACTGACTACTTAAAGGAAGCCACGGGCTTCAATTTACAAGAGTTGAGCAGGACTGTTAAGGACAGGGTTTTTTGGAGATTGCTTATTCATAGGGTCACCATACGTTGGAGGCAACTTGATGTTGCATAACAATAATGGCACACTGTTCTTTCTGCTGTAATAAATATGGCTTCCTTTCTCACATAGGCCCCACCTGCAGACTTAATTTTATAAAATATGCTGTTGACCTCAAATGTGTAGCCAGCTTGCAGAAAGCTTTTGAAGTCTGAAGAAGGAGACTTGTCCACAAAAGCTCGCATTAAAATATAGTAGTTAGTCTTTAAGGTGCCACAACATTTTTGTCTTTTTTTAAAATTATTTTTCTTTTGGTTTTGCCTGACAAACTCTGAACAGAAGTATTTCTCTTTGTGGACAATGTTACACCACACTTGAAGGCCTCAACGAGTAAAATTTCATTCATTCATTCATTTGCTTTTAATTTCTGCCCTATCTTCTCCCTATAGAGGGACTCAAGGTGACTTCACAAATGATTTAAAAACACAAATATTTAAATAGTGACAAATATAATGGATTACACTATTTTAAAAAAACATTTAACATATTAGTTATTAAATAAATCTAAATGAAATTCCTTTAAACAATTTAAAATATACATTTAAAATGATAAACAAGCGACTCCTCTTTAAAATCCCTTCTTCAGCAGCAATTTATAGATAGCCTGAAAAGAAAAGTTTTTGCCTACAGGGTCGAAGGACAGCAGGGAGGGGGCCAGCCTGGTCTCCTTTAAGTTTGAGTTCCATGGCCATTGAAAAGCCCCCCTCACATGTCCATGAAAAGTGTGCCTGTGAGGATGGTGGGACAGAAAGAAAGGCTTCTTCCAAAATTCTTAAAACCCAGGGCAGCTGATAGGGAGAAAATTGGCCCCTCAGGAAGCCAGGACCCAAATCATTTAGGGCTTTATTGGTTAAAAAAACCAACACTTGGAATCATGCTGGTAAATGAACCTAGAGTTGGTAATTCTCCCTAAAATCAATTATTCTTTTCCACAGATCTTCTTAACTGATGGAAGAACTAGACCTTCTAGATTTTGCTTGTCTTTTGGAAAAGCTTTGGGGGCTGTCGTCCCAAGAATCCCCCACAAGCATGGAAGTTGTAGTGAAAAGCAATTACCCTAGTCTATTATTTTTCAACGTCTACTTTGAGAGCTATAAGTAACTGTCCTTTTACCTGTCTTTTGCAGAATTTATTGTATGGGTGCTGCCTAGGGCCAGTTTTTCAGGGCTTGCCTATATTCACTAAGCAAGTGGCAAGATGGTGGACAGGTGGTGAAACTTGTTTTGCAAAACTCCAAGCCAGCTTCACCACCCACCCACCTCTTGCTCTCATGTCTGTTGACTGTTTACTGAACACACATGGCATGATATTGGCCTCCCGGGCAGACGGTCGACCTTATGATAATCACTTTCTGTTGGGCTGAAGAGAAGCCAGTTTGCCACTGAAGAGAAGCCAGTTTGCCTCAAACACAGTTGAGTCAAGAAAAGCAGACCTAGTAAAAGCAAAGCCATTTTTGTCTGAAATACCATTTTATTCAAGTCATATAATTCTGTGACTTTACACTTTCAGATATATTCACTGGGGGCAGGAGAAAGAGGGAATAAGGTGGTGTATTTCTCTACTGAATTAAAATAATGTTTTAATTAAATTTAAACTTTAGATGGCTGACATGCATATTTTGTCTGAACTTAAATTCATGGCACATTTGCTTTCATACCTAGAAAGGACTAGTTTTAGAGCTTACACTCTGGGAAGCAGGACCAAGACACATATTTTCTAAAATTCAGAATATTTTGTGAGGCAGTGAGAGAATCTGATAGAGCCAGGGTCCACAAAAATAGATGAGGGGGGTGCCATGAGGTTCCAGAGCTGTATTTTACCCACCCCTATTCTAAACACTGGGCTGAGATGCCAGAGTGACGTGTGGGTGGTGGTCTGTCTAGGCAAATTACTTGCTCTGTGGTGCAGGCAGTTTTCCCGGACACTCCAAAAAGAGTACCTGGTTCTCAGAGGCTCCTGGAGGCCAGTATTTAGAAAATACTCAGTGGTGTACAAAGTCATGTCAGCACTCTGTAACACATCACTTCTTGTGGTCTGTCTTATTTTGCCTGATGGCAGGACTGCTCCTGGAGAATGAAGTGAAGTGCACTCCAAACCTAAGAATTAGCTACATTCAGTGACACTCATGCCTTCTTCAGGGCATCAGGGCCAACTCTGTTATTAGCCGAAGTAGACAGATGTTGAGGCTGGATGGGGAGTAGCAATGAAATGTCAAATGTCTCCTGACTAGAAAGAGGGGAGGCCCATGGTCATGCAGAGATGTATAGAGAGTGTTCTGGGGATTGGTCAGGTGGATTCACTGGGTCCTTTAATTATCTTTGGTTGTTAGTGTGTCAGAAGATACAAATAAACCCCTTTTTCAGCCCTCAATGTATGAATAAATTTGGTTTCTTTAAAATATTGCCCTACTGAAACCAATGATAGTGTCTATAATATATGGGGAGACATTGTGTTGATGTTTTTCATCTGGGTCTTCAAGGAGAGGAATGAGTAGGTGTTTGGGACTGCAGAGTGGATGCACATGTAATTTATGCGCAGCTTCAAAGCAGCCTTTGGAATCTTCAGCTATATATTGGCTTTTTACAAAGAAAACCATTGTGCATCAACATGAATATTTAGCATGAAACAGGAGGGCAATAATCAGTTTTGCATTCATTTCCCAAACAGTGTAGTTGTTTTTCGAGCTGCACATGAACTTCCCTTTCTAGATCAAAGGAAACTCCTTTGCAATACAGAAGGCCCTTGGCGGTCCTGCTAACTCTTTGCCAGGATGGCTCAGCTCCTTGGAAATATAATCAGCATTCAAATCCTATTGGCTATGCGTCAGATTAGATGATACAGTTAGTGCATCATTAGAAATTGAGTTCTCTTTAGAGGGAAAAGGGATATCTGTTTTTCCCTGCATGAGCTTACCTCACTTCCGCATGTTACAAATTAGTTTTCTTTTATTTTGTGATTGCTCATCACAATGTAAACACATGCTTCATTCTCAAGTCTGATTGTTCAGGAAAGAAGCATTGAAGGAATCATGTTACTGGAAGGAAAACATGTTACAGGCTACTAACTGTGAAGCTGGCATGTCATCCAGTTTGACCATATGCTAGAAAGTAATTCTAGTAAGGTTTAGGGGTTTCTTTGTTTTTCCCCAAAAATTTGCTATCTAGTAGCTCTAAGATAGCTTGGATCTAAAGTTTTTCAAGGAGACTTTTCAGGCTAATTTAAGATTTCTTGATCCTCTTCAGTTTCAATCACTGTAATTATTTTAAGCACACATTTTGGAAAATAATAGGTATAGAAGGAAGTTATCAATGTGTCCTATGCTTTTCTTTTCACTCTGAAAACTTGAAACAAACATTACTAGTAGCAATGCTACCTGTCATTGTAGGTAACAAGAAGCCAACAAAGTTCCATTTGAAATCAACATCATGACATCATCATTAATTTTTGTGCATGCTACATTTACTCTTACATGTTACTTCTACTCATCCCTTTTTGGCAACAAAAATGTTTTTATGGGGCATTTTGAGACACCCCTCCTTCAAATTTTATGTCTTGTAAAAGTATTTTAAATTGATTATAAAAGAACAAACATAACTAGAAAGTAATGAGTGCAATGAATAACCTCACAAGCTACTTTTTCTTTAATGGCTGCAAGGTAGCTGTGACAAGTTACTTTCAAAAACTGCAAGGAGCAAGAATACCAATTCCTTTAAAAAGTTAAGTTTCCAAGCTCCGGTTCTTGGGTTTGCCTTTCAGCATAGATGATGTTGTTTGGAGAGTTGGGTTTTTTTTAATACCTAGGTTCAGGGAAAGGCTGCCATCCATTGCTAACTTGCTGCGAGGAAGCAACATTTTTCTCAGTGGGACTGATTGGGCAGTACATCTACTTGTTTTGGATTTTCAGCAGTTGGCAAGTGTTGAAGACAGTGTGTCAATCTTTTCCTGGAGTGATCAGAAAGTCATAGATTTACTGGAACATTCACTAAACAAGCTATTTAGAGATGTATTCTCGAAGGCTTTCACGGCCGGGATCTGATGGTTGTTGTGGGTTTTTCGGGTTCTTTGGCCGTGTTCTGAAGGTTGTTCTTCCTAACGTTTCGCCAGTCTCTGTGGCCGGCATCTTCAGAGGACAGGAGTCAGAACTCTGTCTGTGCTCTGGTAAAGTTTGTTTGGATAGTTGAGTATTTATAGCTGTGGGATCAGCTTTTGTCCTTTTCAGGAGATGGGTGATTGTGGTGATCAGCATGTTTTTTGTTGTGGGTGTATTGTTGTGATAAGAGGGAGAGATTATCTGTCACTGTGATTGATGGGTGTCGTTAGCTGGTCTTTTGTGTGCAGTGATCACCGGTCCTTGTAGCTGGGTAGAGTTCATTTACCTTTTGCAGGCTGTATTTTTCAGTGCTGGGAGCCAGGCTTTGTTGAGTTTTAAACTTAGGTAAATTAAAGTAAATCCCATGGTTTTTAGGCAAAAATCCATATATTTCTTTATTCTTGGGCTTTTCAGCTCCACAGTGAGCAAGAACAATGAGCAACACAGTTAGTGGTCTGGTAGTAGATTTTGAAGTGTTCTTGCTCCATCTGACCATAGTCTACCCAAGCTTAGCCTACATGTGATCACACACCAAGTCAGCCATGCCCTCCAGAACTATAAGTTTACAACACCAAATACCAGGTATCTCTCATGCTGTGAGGATCAAACTGAACATTGTGCAATTAGCATACTTCCTGCTAGCACCCTTGTCCTCCAGTGATGAGACTTCTCAGAATTGCATATGTAAGTAATCAGACTTGTAGATTAAGCTCATATTTACCTTTCAGTTCCCACAATGCAGATCATGCTAAATGCAAGAAACACAGTTGAGGTAAATCACAAGCAAAAACAGATAGCTTTCACCACTTCACAGAACATAGCATCTAAACATGAGGTAAGCATGTCAGCAGGTTTGTTGTCCCCCCCAAAAAAGCACCACAGCCGTTCTCCACACTTTCTGTGCCCCACTGCATTGGTTTGTCTAGTTATTAACACTGAGGTAGCGAACAAGACAATAGAGACACCACCTACTGGTGGAAAAGGAACTGAGAAGGAGACAGCTGCATCTACCAACAACAACAGTGGTGGATGCTCTAAAAATAGCTAAAGGAGCCCATGATTCACTCCCCATAGGTTGAACAGCTGACAGATGGTAGAGGATGTCCATTTCACTACTGTTATTTGAGCTGGCAAACTTTCTGGGTTTTGAGCAGCTGATACTCCACGCATCCTTTTATCAAGTCTCCATATACTCACACCACTTAAACAAAATTACTGCTCTTTCTGGTCCAGAAACACAAGAGTTACCAGAATAAATAAGACTTGAACTGGAAGAGTGGAAACTTTTGGCTCATATAACCTTGTGAAGGTCATAGAGAAAGCAGAGAGAAGAGAACTCGTAGGCCTTTAAAAAAAAGGATACAGATACCACAACTCATTCTGACTCTCTCTTTCTCCCCCCACTCCCTCCTGGCTCCCATGTACATTGCCATGGAGGAAAAGCAGGATCTTTTCTATTTCTTATCCCTATTCTTCCAGAGGCAGAACAACATCATAACTATTCTGATTTTGGATTCAGCAGCTCCAAATAATGCTGTTGTATTACATCCAAACCATTCCCTAAGGATTATTGACCAAGTATAGGTTCTAGATAGGTTCTAACACCATTCTTCTAAACTTAATTGTTGAAACATGTCTGCATTCTGGATGGATTAGGTGGGTCAGACTGGAAGAAGAATCTTTTGGTCTAAATACTTTTGCCACAGCCTGACTTTACTGTAGCTTGTTCAGTGCTTTTCCGGTGCTTTTACAACATATTTCAGCTGTTTCAGTCCAATTTATCTCCTAGTTTATCTGGGATGGAAGACAAAGATGTTGATTTCTTCAAACAGGGCTTCAGGGATGGGTGAACAGGGGAAGAGAACATGGGAACTGGCTGGTGGCCCCATGAATTGAATTGGTTATGGTCCAAGACCAGCACAAAACAGATTGTATCATACAAACAAAACACAACATGCAATGTATATTATGCCAAAACACTGCATCCACATAGGATGTAAAAACGAATGTCACAAGTATCCAAATCCAAGGGGGAAAATCACTGTGTTATCAGAGAACTGAGGCAACCTGTCATATAGAACCTTATCTCCCATCAACTCATTCCTGAAGTTTATGCCTCGCTCTGCTACTGGCAGGGCCAACTCTGCCTTCAAAATATTTTGCTGGGATGGTAGCCTCTTGGATTGTTTTGAGAGAAAGAAAAGTGGTGCAGAAGCAAACTGTTGGACTATGACTGCCCCATATGTACACGTTTTAGAAGAGTGCAATTTTTAAAGATTCTGATATGTATGAGATTTCAGTCAGTTAGCAATCTGCCCATTTTGATTGGACGTATGTATTGAGGGCATACAAAATAAAGTACATCTTACTACAACATGCAATTAAATTATGAATTTAATTTAATCATAGTATGAACATTGGAATAGGTGGCTCTAAAAGGGATTTATTAATTAATTAAAATTTAAATTATACTTAATAAAAATTATACACAGTGCCTTTATCCAAAAGAGGATTTCAGGACAATATACAGAAAAATCAAATATTCAGTACAATGAAAATAACACATTTTCTGAATGAGAATTAGACCAATTTATGGAGGACAGGTCTGGTAATAGCTATGATCCATGTATGTACAGAGGCCAAAATCCATAGAAACAGTATGTGATGCACTTACTGACACTGTTAAGTTTAACATTATATGTAATATTAGATAAAATGAAAATTTTTATCATACAGGGCTTTGGGCCATAGAAATGCCAAAAGATTCTACAGACTATTCAACACTCCTTGAAGGACCTTCATAAATTAGAAACAACCGTGTGTCACAGAACAATAATAATAGATGCACAGTTAGAAATAGCTACTGTGATTATAAACTGAAAAAATTATGATCACACTTATAATCTTCATGGAGTGCTCTACCTGTGGAGATGCACCACCACTTTCCCTCCTAATATTCACGAAGCACATAAAAACTCTGCTTTTCAGGGAAACATTTCAGGATATCCTGCCTTTATAATTGTTGGTCATTTAGTTTTATTTTGATTATTATACACTGTATCCTTTATCTTGTCAGTTGCCGCCATCTTGATTTTTAGATCTGTTGTTTTGTTATAGTGATATACTGTATCTTATTTTATATTTTTGGTTTGGGTGGGATTTGGCTTTTCTTTGTACGTTTATTTTATTGCCAGAAACCACCCAAAGTAGTGGTAAGGAGGTTTTATTACATGGCTCCTGCTTTCCCATCTTACAATTGCTTATCTTTAAAGTACTGGCTAGATAGCTCAGTGAGTTAGATATCTAGATTGAGAGTTCAATTCCCCACTGTGCATCCTGGAGAGGAGCCAGCCTGTGTGGCCTTGGGCAAGCTGCACAGTCCCAGGGCGCCCCAGAAGAAGGGAATGGTAAACCACTTTTGTGTATTTTCTACCTAGAAAACCCTGGAAAGGTTCTCCGTAAATTGGAATTGACTTGGTGGCATGCAATTATGAGGAGGAGGAGGATCTTTAAAGTGGGCTTGATGGCTCTTAAAACAGAGGATTGCCCATGGTGGACACATGAGCATCCCACTCACATTGAAGTAACCCCTGTTGAGCTTAATGGGACTTTGATTTTAATGGCTTTGCTTTCTGCATTTGGAAACCAGCCCTCAAATACAAGAACTGCCTGCTTGGAGACAGACAAGCTGACTGTGACTATGGGCAGCTTTGAAGCACCCCTAATTGTTAATTTCCTTTCTGATTGAAAAACACAAGTTGAGTCACCACACTTTCTTTCTGTCAAGGGACAGCAGCATATTGCTGTTAGGTCTGCTAATTATTGGCAATTGTGTCAGATTACCTATAAGTAGACGTGGTATGCTCTTCAAACTGTTCATTTCCAGTAAGGATACTTATTAATGATTGCTATGTGAGATTAATGTCTCTGGAATTAAAATGCAATAGGTGTCATTTTAAAGGGGGGGAGAGCAGATATTAAGCAGATATTATCCTTACAGTCTTTAATAGAATAGTACATATTCTGCCCATAGCACCAAAGAAAAGTTGAGAGAAACAGACATGGTATGTTAGCCATAGTAATGACTGTGTATATTTCACAATTGGGACATGAGTTTCTGGAAACTGAGAATAACAGATTTTCATTTTTAAAATCAAGTCTCTAGTCCTTATTGTAAATGTGAACATGTGAGCCCAATGCTTTGTTAACTCTCGGAAGCCAGGCCAATGACTTATGCAGGAATTCTAGCAGGGAGAAGATAGGATATCTTTGATTTTTATTTATTTATTTATTTATTGGTCTTTCCCCATGAATTACAGAAGCAACAGAATTGTGCAGGCTTGTTTAATCTGCATAATTTGTAAAAGAAACAAAATTCAACATTTTGAGAAAATAGGATTACCAGAGCAGGATTTTCCTGGAACTAGCTGTGTGAATCTCTTGCAGCAAGAATAGTAAAAATTCTTCTAGAATCTTAAAAAATAACAAGTTTTATTTGACATAAGTTTTCATGGAATGATTAAGTGGACTGCAGGGCATGAAAACTTAACCCAAATAAAGCTCTTCAGGACAGAATCCTGTTGGTTTTACTGGGTCTTAGCTTTAATCTTAGGGGGACTTGGTGGCGCTGCGGGTTAAACCGCAGAAGCCTCTGTGCTGTAAGGTCGGAAGACCAGCAGTCGCTTGTCCCAGCTCCTGCCAACCTAGCAGTTCGAAAGCATGTAAAAATGCGAGTAGATAAATAGGTACCACCTCAGTGGGAAGGCAACGGGGTTCCGTGTCTAGTCGCGCTGGCCACAAGACCACAGAAAATGTCTTCGGACAAACGCTGGCTCTACGGCTTGGAAACGGGGATGAGCATCGCCCCTTAGAGTCAGACACGACTGGACTAAATGTCAAGGGGAACCTTTACCTTTACCTAGCTTTAGTCTTTAAGTATAATACGATTTCATTGGTTTTTCACAGTAGTAGTGTTGTTTTTATTATTATTATTAGTGTTAACTGCTGGATAGCTCAGTGGTTTATGCATCTGGCTGCGGAGTCAGAGATTGGGAGTTCGATTCCCCACTGTGCCTCCTTGATGGGGGCTGGACTCACTGATCCATAGGGTCCCTTCCAGCTCTGCAGTTCTAAGAGTATTATAACTACCGACAATTCTAAGTCCCACCATGGACCAATAAATGAAGTGCAGTTATCAGACCTATTGATCTATTTTAGATAAATGGGATTTGTACGCATTTGCAGAATTGCAATCGTGATTCAGTTAGAGATGAAGTACGTTGTTGTTTCTGGAAGCTGATGCTATAATAACTGTTTTAGTAATTAACATACAATCAACACATCCTGTGTTATTTAACATCTACATGAAACTGCTGGGAGAGGTTGTCTGGAGTTTTGGGTTTTGGTGTTACCAGTGTGCGGATGACACCCAGCTCCATCTCTTCTTTCCATTTAAATCTGAGGAAGCTGTTTCAGCTCTAGATCAGTGTCTGGTATCAGTAATGGACTGGATTAGGGTGAATAAACTGAACTTAATCCAGACAAGACAGAGGTGCTCTTGGTCAGTTAAAAGGCAGATCAAGGAATAGGGATTCAACCTGTGCTGGACGGGGTTACATTCCCTCTGAAAATACAGGCACACAGCTTGAGGGTGCTCCTGGATTTGACTCTTAAAACGGCATGCCCAGGTTTCAGTGGTGGCCAGGAGTGCATTTGCACAATTAAAACTAGTGCACCGGCTATGCCCTTTCCTGGAGAGGTCTGATCTAGCTGCAGTGGCACATGCCTTAGTTACATCCCAGCTGGATTACTGTAACACACTCTACATGGGGCTGCCTCTGGAAAGTTTCTGGAAACTTCAGTGGGTCCTAAACACAGCAGCCAGATTGCTAACTGGGGTTGGTCACAGGGATTACATAATCCCCTGTTACAGCAGCTCCAATGGCTGCTGATCCATTTCTTGACACAATTCAAAGCACTGGTTCTAACCTTTAAGCCATAAATGCTTGTGCCCATATTTATCTCAAGGACCACATCTCCCTTTATGAGCCTGCTCGGGTGTTAAGATAATCAGGAGAGGCCTTTCTCTCAGTCCCACCACATTTGCATTGGGTGGAGATATGGGAGATAGTCTTCTCTGTTGCTGCTCCCAGACTCTGGAACTCCCTCCCACGGGAAGCTAAGCCGGCCGCATCTCTGCTGTCCTTCTGCAAGCAAGCAAAGAGCTTTCTTTTCAGGCAAGTTTTCCCTCAGTGACTGGCTGCCTGAGTTGGATTTTTAGATGAATTGTTTATACATTACTGCTTTGAATGTGTTTTTAGTATTGCTTTTGTGTACCATATTGTAGTGTGGTGTCTAACAATTCTAAGATAACCCCGCCATGGACCAATAAATGTATACTTACTGTTCTTAGCTTTAATAATTATCCTTAATAATGTAAGCTCCTTTTTAAGGAGAAAGGTGAGGTAAAAATATTTTAAATAAATAAAATAAAATACAATAAAATAAAAGATGCCAGGACAAGTGTCTGGGCTTGTCTACACACCCATTTTGGAGTGGGCTGGAGCATGCTAAATAACGTCACTAGGGGTTAAAGGAGCAGCATCCAGTTCCCTGAGATTTCAGTGCCCAAATCTGAGATTCAGACAATGGACCTCTAAACCTGAATCTCGAGATCAACACCTGAGAACTAGAAATCCTAGCAACAATATAATATGACCTATATTGGCACATTTATTACAATATAAAATAATTGTTTGGAAGAGACAACGAATGGAGGAATAGGTCATAAAGAGATGGAATGATTCTCACAGAAGGATCAGCAATAAGAGGTCCTAATGTTTCAGTAGCGATCCTAAAAACTGGTGGGGATCACAGAGCAATCTGAAATATGATGATGTTGGATGCAGAGTAGCTGGGGAAGGAGGCAGAAAACTATGAACTGCCACTTCTGGAGAACAGCCCATGATTGCCAATGGAGGGCTCTGACTAGACTCTGTTGCTAGAAAAGATCAAAGCAGAAGGCTGAAGATAGGGGGACTGAAGATAGGCTGAGAAGGGGGTGAAGAGAAGAGAGAGCAGAAAAGCTGAAATCAGCCATCCAAGTTGAGTGTCCATTGTGAGATGTGTTTTCTGTGATCAAGCCCTCATGAGAAGATCAAGTAAAAACAGTGAGGCAGAAACACATAAGTATGGAAAAGAGTATATACATGACATGCTGCGGTTAATATTCACACTAGTTGGGGTGCAGAGAAAGAAGTGCCACCTCTCTTTTTAGTATTGTCACTGTGTTAACCCTAGTCCATCCCATTGCTGGTTTGAAGCACCAATCCAGAAATTCTAAATGTGTTTCTGTGTGAAAATCTACAATTAAACTGTGTGCCTTTGAAATATATGAAGTACTGTATTTTCTACTGATTGAATCTAGGGATGGTATGTTGAATTCCATTTGAACAAATGAACTGCTTTACCATATGAAACATACTAATGAGAATTTTTTAAAAAATAGTTTCAGAATGTTAGACAACTTGGGATACTGTTCAGTAAGAAAGAAAATACAGTCTCTGTGCTCTGAAGCTGAAGACTGCCCATTGTTTTCCAGAGAATCCCCTGCAATGTAGAAGAGGGGAGAAGGGTGTTTAAAGCTTAATTGAGTGTTGAACAATACTGCCACCTTGTGGCTGACGCAGAGAAGACCTAATTACCATTATTCTACATGTGTGGATTCCTTTGCCAGCCCAGCCATTCGCCAGGCTGGCTGGAAAATACTGGGGTTTGTAGCCCCAAGGAGTAACTTGTTGTTTCCTCTGATCTAACATCCAGAGATGCCTGCATTCTCTAAGGCTGGAAGGCTCTTCATTCATCAAGCTTCTGTCACTTCCCTGGCAAGGCTAGACATCTCCTCAAGCTCTTGGGCTACTGGGAGGGGGCTGCCAAGTGGGACCTTAAGGTTCTGCCTGCCTTGGTCTCCTCATGCTGAGACAGGCCATTTTTCCCTGAAAAGGACTCAGCCTGGCAGGGAATAACAAACTTTTGGGAAATGTGTTTTTTCCCCTTAAAAACAAGGTGGGCTCCCTGAAGCCTTCCAGACGGATGATTCTTCTGGGTTTTTTTAAAGTGTGCATTATAAACATCTAACATGTGAAGAAGAAGAAGAAGAAATAATAATGCTGTTGAGGTTATAGGGTCAAATTTGGCTGCAAGATTCAATGCCTAGTGGGTCCAGTGTGCTTCCCCCAGACCATGAAATTTGCTCACTTGTGTACTAACAGATTTCAGTGAAACCATCGGACCTGTTTCCTATGTCATGGAACAGAAATAGCAATTAGGGTGAAAGAAGCAGCTAGGATCCCAGAATACTTTGTTCATTTTATCAGTTGCATAGAAGGGAAAAGTCTATAGAGTGTAGCATGTTTAGTTACTGTGGTAATGTAACCACATGTCCCAATGGGTGACAGCTTTATGGTGAGTCTGTGAGTTCTGTGGTTGCCTTACTCACTGTAGTAGTACAGACGTAATAGGAATGATGGAAACACATCATTTTCCCGTCTCCAAGGATAGTTTCTTCTGTCCATTTAGCTAGGTTTCACCACCTACACCCCCCATTTAGCCTGTCTGTTCATTTCATGCAGGAGGCAAAGAACACATGTTTCAAAGTGCCCTCACATTTAACAATAAACTATTTCCTGCAAGGGGGAAAAATCCTAACCACCACCAAGCAAATACAGAGGGAAGTGGACTGACCTCTATATATATCATGTGCTTTTCATCATCAGGAAGTTAAAGGTGTCTTGCAGAATGGATTGCCACTTGCATGTATGGGTCTGTTTTTCAGAACTACTCAGAAACTGGAATTAGTTCCAAATACAGATGCTGGACTTCTAGCTGGGTTTGGCTGATGGGAACATCTCACCAGTTCTTAAGTGCCTTCCCAGTCTACTCCCAAGCACAATTCAAAGTGCTGGTGATTACCTGTTAATTCCTACAGGTGTTGTGATCTGAACAATCTCCTTCATCCACATGTATTTACTGTACACAAAGGTAATTTCTGGAGACAGTTTTTGAGTTTCTGTGTCCTTTGAGATCAGATTTGTGTGGGGGTTTTTTGGGGGGGGGGCTCCAGTGGTGATTGTGGTGCTTCAGCTTTAACTACAGCACTGCAGCTTTCAATATTTTCCCCACAGAGATTTGCTCAACATTTATTCTTATGGTTTGTTAGAAAACGATCCTTCCCCCCCCCCCCAAGACCTTTTAAAACCTGAGTTGAATTGATTTTATTTTGTGACTATGTCACTCTTTTTATTGTTCATACATAATACTTTCTGATTTGTTAGCTGCTCTAGGAGTAATAATTCTGAAAGCAGGAGTCGCCATTTTAAAATTAGTAAATTCTGAAGTTGCAATTCTATATATATTTAATATTACCTACTGGACAAATCTCACTAAGATTTACTTATGAGACAGCACGCCTAGGAAGTGGTGGGTTGTGATGTGTACATAAGCTGATACACTACAGTTGTGCCTCGACTTACAACTGTCCCGACATACGACCATTTCGAGTTGCGACCAGCTCCGGCCGCAAAATTTTGCTTCGACTTGCAGCCGGAGCTTTGAGTTGCAAACAAAAGAGGCAGGGGGAAAAGGCGGGGAATTCAAATTAGAGTACTAACCGTAGCTCTTTCGCCCCAAAGGTTAGAGTGTGTGCGTTGGAGGAGGCTTCGGACTGCCTGGTGCTGCTTTCTGCTCCTGAGTAAGTACATTTACTTTGTTTTGCAGGGTGGGTTTGGGTTTGGGGGGGTTGTGTTTCTGTGCTGTGATGTTTTTTGGTGTTTTGGTGTGTTTTTCTTTTCAGCCCCATCGCGTTCTGATGGGGCTTGGTCTTTTTTTTCTTTTCTTTTTTCTTTTGTTTCCCCCCCCCCCCCTCAAAAAAAACAGGGGCTGGCTGTGGTGTGTGTGTGTTTTTTTGATTTGTTTTTCAGCCCTGTCATGTTCCGATGGGGCTGGCTGTGGGTTGTTGTTTTTTGGGGTATTTTTTTTTATATGCTGGAACGGATTAATTGCGTTCCAATGCATTCCTATGGGAAATGGTGCTTCGACTTACGACCATCTCGAGTTACGCCCATCTTCTGGAACGGATAATGGTCGTAAGTCGAGGCACCACTGTACTGACTTTAAAATGGAATCAGTCGGCAACTACCCTTCTAAAAAAACAAACTGAACTGCCTGTGTTAGGGCTGAGTGGAATAAAATAGCCTGCTTGGAGTAAAAGTAAAAACCTCCTCAGTATCTTTAAATTATATAACATTTATTGAAATATAAAGATCTTAATTTACATGTTTTTTTAAAGACAAAAATAAGAACAGGGGCATTTGTACTACATTTTGTACCTATGAGCAATCACTCTAGCTTGTTCTTCTTAATCATCTCACAATACCATCATTCTTGAAATGCTTATGCGCTTTTCTTTATTATTCTAAAATATAAATTTTGGACATTTAAAAGTGCAACAGTTAGCGTGCCTGTGGAGTATATCACAGTAAAAAAAATATAAACAAAGGCAGTGATACAGCTTGTCATAAATGTTTTGGCAGTACTCCTCAAAATCGATATAAAAATACATATATACATATTGATGTATAACATCACCTTATCTTATGTCCCTCATTATACCATAGGACTGTTTTGTACATTTGCAGACCACATTTTAAGGAATTGAGCTGGCCATTCAAAATGGGAAAGTCATGTTTCACAGGCAAAGTTTGATTGTCACTATACAAATATGGACCAGACAAAAACTGGATGTTTGTTTTCTGCAGGCTTCTCAAAATTGAGCCACAAAAGAGAAACAGTAATGAAGATTATAATCTGTTACTAGAGTACTAACACCCAGGTGTTTGTTTGTTTTTCTGTTTCTGAGCTAGTATTGAAAGACTAACAGTGCAGTCCTATCCATGTCAACTGAAAAGTAAGTACCACTGAATTAAATGGGTTTTATTTTCAGGTAAGTTGGTATAGGATTGCAGTCTTAGCCCAAGAGATACCTCCTACGTTAAAGTATTTTCTTCACACATTTCTCCAACATGCAGTCCATTGCGGTTCCAGGAAGTGTCATTTTCATGAGACTGTAAATCCAGCCGTTAACTTTGGTCCGTGCCTAGAGCTTGGTCCCAATCCAGCTAAAGTTACATTGCCAAAAGATGTTGGGAAGGACTAGCATGAGACAGCAAATAGAAATAATCATTCATTCTATGCAGAACAGAAATAAACGTAGGTATAGGTGGACAATGCAATGTAGGCAACATTATCAATGTACATTAAAAGCAAGCTACACATATTTGAGATTACCATAGGTAGAGGATGAAGACAACAAGAAGAGGAGACAAGGGAAGAACACTTTGTCTTAGTTAGCGCCTGGTCTGCAAAACAGAAGACCTGGACCTTGTGCAGTAATGCATGGAGAGTCAACTGACAAACACACATGTGATGGGGGCCTTTGTGGCCCCTCCCCAACCATTGCAGTGGCTGGTTTGTCAAGAATGGGGCTTGATCTGGCAGATAGAGTGTCAGTACTGAACACATCACACTGAGTTTACTCATTTTGCCTAAATAGTTGTACACCTTGTTTCATACTCTGGCAAAAATCCAAAAGTCACAACAAGAGTAGGCCCGTTGAATCAATAGAACCTATGGAGGAGTCAGTGAACTACATCCCCATTGAGCCAATGTGGCTACTCCGGTTGTGAGTTACTCCTTGATTTCAGCCACTGTGTTCTAGTGTTCAAAATCACAGTGAATTATTTACCACAGAATGTACTTTGTGCACAAACCAGCCACAATGAAGAACATTCAGATCCCATCATTTCCAATGGGAGAGAGAAATGTGAATGCTTAACTATCTCTCAAGGAAATCAATGAAATCTCTGGGAACTTAAGGTTGAAAAGATCATATTCTATGTTTGAGGATGGATAAAACTGAGTTTTTACTAATTCATTCCACCGACATATCACTTGGCACTAACCAATGCTTGACACTAAGGTGTACGTAATTATTCACCGAATCATTACCAGTCCAATGTTGATGTGCATTGCATTTTCTTTTAGTCCTTTCAGTTGCTCATCAACAGTTCTGGTGTGCCCAGTAATATTGACTACTCTGAAGCTTAGCACCAACAGAGCCAGTGCTCCATCTAGAACATGCTATGATTATGCATTAGTCCTTTATCAATCATATTAGTAATTTATGTAGCCTCTGCTGTAATCATAGGCAGATCTATGAGTTTGTTATAAAACATTTCATGTTGCTCAAACTGGTCATCCACCCCAGACCAATTGCTACTATTCACTATCCTTACTGGTACTGAATGACCATTAATTTTGCAGGAAATCCAGGACAAGTTCATACTGGGCCAGATTGTGCAATACTAACTTAATGCCAGGCCTCAGATCTAGCATCTGATTCCAGTACCAGGTCTGAGTCTTGGTATATTTGTAGTTTTTAAATAGCCTCTGAGAATGTGTCAAGTTCCTTTCCCCTCATCACTGAGCATCTACACTTCGTTGCATGCATATTTAGGTTTAAGGAACATGGCTTTCAGAGCGAGCGAGTCAACGAGTCATAACTTTTAAGTAAGTTAGCCTTCTGACATTGCTCTTTATAGAAATTAAGTACTGAATTTATAAGATCACAGTATCCCTTTTTGCACACCATTATCTCCCAGTCCCTACATTTCATAGACTGATTCCAGTTCATGATTTCCACAGACACCAGGACAAAATCACAGCCTAAGGCTGCAGTACACACCCGGAGATGAGTTTCTACTGAACTAAGTAGACATATATAGCATTGCACTTTAAATCATAAAACAATTTAAACACAGTTACACTAATATTTGTGTAAGGAATGCAGATTAAAGAAGGTTTTATATCGCACACTCTTGTTTGAGAATGCCCCAAAGAAAAAACAATGTTCCCCAGGGCCATTTTACACATTACAAAGACAGGCTTCTGTCATTCACAATAAGGAGCTGTGGCTCATTATTTGCTTTAAATGTGCATATGCCACCACCCTGCCCCAAAGTGTAATGCACTGAAAGGCTTCTACAGTTCCTTTATGCCTGATTCAGTGCCTGTTGGAGTGGTTGTAAAAGACTGGTGCTTGACCACTTCGTGATGACATCATGATCCAATTATGTTTCTCTTAAAGGTTAATGCTAAACTAGAACCTTTTTATGTGTGCAAAAATGGCTACATACTTAATTGGAAATCACAGGCCCCGGAAGAAGCTTTTTCAGAAAGAGCATTTGGTGCATCAAATCAATTAGTCACACGTAAACCCAAAACAAACTTTCAGATGTGCAGTGCCTTCTCTGAATGCTCAGAGCAGCCTAGCTATTGATTGATTAGCCAGTCACATCTATTGTACAATAACTTGAGAAACCTGATTGCAAAGAAAGGTTTGAAAATAGACTTCAGAAGTTAAAGAGTTCTGCAGAATCAAAGGAGGTTTCACCAGCATATCAATCCATTGTATTAGGAAAGCTACACCACTAAGGATGGAAAATTACTACTGGATACCTTAGGGATATGTTAGCTCATCCTACTTCCTAAGCTAGTTTTAATTTACCAAAATCGTTAACAGTCAATAGAACAGCTCTTTTGTTTAAACGTTTAAGTCCTAAAATACTTTAGTTCATTAGTAAACTTTTTAAGTACTGTGTTTTTAATGAAGGACAAGGAGTAGTTATAAACTATACGTAGTAATACTGAGAACAGTAGTAATAGGTAAACAACTATTCCTCTATGGTTATGAAGAGTCTCATTTCTTTTACTAAGCTATTGTATAAGATTTGGAAATTATTATCATTCCCTTTTCTTTGCATTAGCTGCAAAAGGTAAAACATTACCTAGTATGAATCCCTTTGAGTTTCAAAAGTGGTTAAAAATGTACTTCATCTTCTCATGTTGCCATTCAACAGCAGCTTATAATGAGACTTGAATGAAGAAAATATGCAGAAGTCTTGAGTGGTCTTCTTTTAGAAAGGCAGACTCCACAAAATACCCTGGTAAAGACAGGTATTTATAAAATAACATTGGGAATGTTTCACCATGTTGGAAATGTTATCCATCTGAGTTGTGAATGCCCTTGAAACACAAATCGGACCAGTCATGGCATTTTCCTTTGTCCACATGTCTACGGAAAACTGCAAGCAATACTGAGATGCTACCAATACACTTAAAAGCTGGTTTCCAAGTGTCTTGTCTTGTTATTTACAAACCAGGTGAGATTCCAATGCTCCTTATTGGGACACTTGGCATTTCCAGTCTTTATGGTCTGTTTTAAAGTGGTTTTCCTTATAGAATCAAAAGTCAATGAGCTGTATGTGGAGCTTCCCCTTTCACTTCAAATAAGCTCAAACAATGGTTACTACATCCTTCAGAGTTACAGGAAGCTGTCCTCCACCAGTTCTGAGGAATCCATTCCAATGTCATCAATAATATCAATGTCGTCAATGGTCTCGTCTTCTCGCTTGACAAATGTAGAACTGCTGGAACCAGTTTCAATGGCACTTTCTTCAGATGTCTGGGAACTGGAATAAGTCAACAGAGGGAAACAGTTAGGCAGGTGAAAGAGCACTCTGAAAATCACCCCATGCTATTTAGTTATAGAGGAAACAGAATCCTTTCCTAAGAATTCACCAGAGGTTTTACAGAGCTTCCAGTTGTGCTTGTAGAACAGGACCAGGCAATATGTGGTCCTTGAGAAGTTATTGGACTCTAATGCCCATCATCCCACACCACCAACTATGTTGTGTATGATTGATGGGAATTTCAATTCAGAAACATCTGGAAGGTTGTAATTTCCCACTCCATGTTGTAGACCTTATACATTTCTGAAACTTTTTACTGCTAAATCTAGGAGCTTATCTGCTGATGACCCTCTGTGCATTTGCCACGGAACGACTATAGGCCTGTTTCAGAAAATTCTAGTGGGATACTGGCAGAATATTCCAAGGGACTGCTCTAGGTTACATATTCAGTTCATGTGGGGTACAGACCAGGAATTGCCCTTTTGGGTGTTAATGGCAATTCTACAGGCTTCTACACCAATAGGAAATTTGGAGAATCAAGAAATAAATATAGGTATGTAGATTGCTATGTAAGACATCCAGGCAGTGGAGAAATCTTGTATCATCCCTTGCTGAACAGTACAGAAATCCAGATTATCCACTGGTCTTTCTACTGAAAAAAATTACTATCCACTAATCCCAGATTATCCACTGGGATTTCTACTGAAAAAAAAAGGGAGAATTCTGGGAAGAAAAACATAAAAAACAAAAACATTATAGATACTTATATACCTGATATGAAGAAATTTATATATGAATATTTAAACACAGATATATTAAAAAAAAGTAGTTGTGGATATGCTTGTGGTAAAATTGGGTTCATACAATATAATAGAGTGAGACAGGAAGAGAGTGGCGGCCGGTAGGACCAGACACATTCCCCCCCCCCCGCAAGGTCTGTAGAAGAGACCAGAAGAGTCTGATAGAAGATGGGGGGAAGAAAAGTAGTAGTGGGGAAGGGGGTGGTAGAAGAATTCAATAGGAATTCAAGGGTTTTTTTAAAAAAATTATTGGGGGAGCACTGTAGTTCACAAATCAGGACTAGTATTAATTTTTTTAAAAAAAAAATAAACTAGAGAATGGTTAAACACTTAAGGTTTTCAACATGGAATGTGAAAGGCCTGGGTTCTAACACGAAGAGGGCTAGGATACAAAATGTATTGAATAAAAGCAATATGGATATTGTATTCTTGCAAGAAACTCATCAAAAAAAGGAGGGTTTTAATGAATTGAAGGGAAATGGATTCAAATTTATGAAAAATCATTTGGGACTTCAAAATCTCGGGGAGTAGAAATATTAATATTAAAAAATGTGAATTTAAAATTGAAAAAATGGAAAAGGATACTCAAGGCAGATATTTGATATTGCAAAGTAAAATAAAAGGAGAAGACATTACACTTGTAAATGTTTATGCACCCAATGAGAGACAGGAGGAATTTTTTGAAAATATATTGAGAAGGTTGGATAAATTGAGGAAAGGTTTCGTGATATTAGCAGGAGATTTTAACATGGTTATGGATATGAAGAAGGATAAATCAAAGTTGCAAATTGGGGAAGGGAAAATTAAATGTACAATATTCAATAGATTAATTAATAAAACAGATGTTTGGAGAGAAAGGGTGAAGAAAGAAAGTTCTCCTTCCACTCACAGGTGCATAATACATATTCGAATAGATTATATATTTGTCTCTAAAGATTTACTGCCAAGGGTAAATGATACAGACATTGAAGTCATCCAAATATCGGATCATGCCAGAGTGAATATGGAATTGATATTTAAATGTGATTATAAGGAGGCAGTAAGGTGGAAAATTGATACGAATATTTTTCGGTATCCAAACCTGATTGAAAAAATTCAAAAAGATTTAGAAGAGACATGGGAAATAAATGAGAAGGGAGGAGGTCAACCTAAGATAATCTGGGACACTATAAAGTCTGTGGCAAGAGGGTATGCATGTAAAGCGTCTTATATACTTAAAAAAAGCAGGGGGAAAGAATACAGGACTTAGAATATAATATAAATGAATTAGAAAAAAATAGTTATAAGAACTAGAGATAAGAAAGCTATAATAGAATTACAAGCAAAGAGGAAGGAACTGGAAGGGATTCGTCTGGAAAAGGTACAAAGAAACTTAATTTATCTAAAAAGAGATTTTTTTTGAATTTAGTAACAGGAACTCCAAGTTATTAGTTAAAGCGTCTTCTATAAAAAAGAATAAAATTGTGACATTTGCCCCTTGTTGCCCCTGGTTATCTTCCAACCACAGAGCACATGAAGGCAAACCAAACTCCTTTTCACACGCTGCCACCAGTTGATCACTAAATCAACGTACTTTGCTCAAGAAAGATGAAGGTCCATTCATCACTGTCTTTTAAATAAAACAGGTTTATTGATTACAGGTGTTTCTATAATAATTCATCAGTATCTTCTTCAGGTTTATCTAGCATCAATCACAATCTTCTATTTGATCTTTCAGGTTACTATTCACTCTTCTGACTAATCACACCACAGATCTCCCAACTATCTCTCTCTCTCTCTCTCTCTAACTCTGACTCCACTCTCCTCTGACTGGCCGACTCCTCTCTGACTCTCTCTGACTGCCCTCTCTGACTCTCCTCTGACTCATTCTTCACTCTCAGGCTCCGCCTTTTAATCTCTCTCTCGGCTCCGCCTCTCCACCACATCAGCATAAACATGAATAATGCATGACTTATTTAACATAACAAGGGTGAACGCCACAGTAATATAGGAGTAATACAAGATTTGAATGGGAAAAGATGTAATAAAATGAAGGAGAAATTGGAAGCATTTCAAACATTTTATAAAACTTTATATACTAGTAAAAATCCTTCTATAATGAAAATTGAAGATTATATAAAAACAATTTTAATAAAAAAACTGTTAGATGATGATAAAAATAAAATGGAACAGTTAATTACTGATAAAAAATAGAGGGTATTATAAATAACTTAAAGACAGGAAAGACCCCCGGAACAAATTGTTATTGCAATGGAAATAAACGAGTGAGGATTAATAAGAAATTATGGTATGTAACACACAAAAAGGGAGGTCTTGGATTACCCAATTTAAAATTATATTATACAGCAAATCAGCTCAGACATATTCCAGATATTATTAAAGGTAATAAAAATTTAATTTGGACAGAAATAGAAATGCAGGGTAAGGAAGAAAGAATTGAAAGTATATTGTTTAAAGAAAAAATTGGAGAAGAGATTAAAAAGATTACTAACCCTTTCCTTAAAAATATGTTAGAAAATTGGAAAAAGTTTAGAGGTATATTGAGCCCACCGATCTTGCCTTTATCCCAGGTGGTGGGTTTAAAGAATTTTCCAGAAAATCTTAAAAAAAAAACTCTTAAGAATATATTAAAAAATAAAGGGATAAATAGGATAAAAGACTGGATGGAGAAGATGAGAGATAAAGAAAATATAAAAGAGATTTTGGGGGGAGAGGGGATTTCTTGGTTTAATATGATTCAAATAGAAAGGTGGACAAGGGAATAGAATAGTAAGGAAGGGAAAAGTAGAAAAATGACAAAATTTGAAGAGATTATTGAAAAAAGATTGAAATTAGAGGAAAAGACAGAAAGAAAGGGAACTATAAGTCAAATATATAAATTATTAATTCAGGCCAAACAGGATACACAAGGATTAAAAACACAGTGGCAATATGATTTGGATAAAGAAGTAATAGGAGAAGAATGGGATAAAATGTGGGACCAAAGAATTATGAAGAACATGTCTGTAAGGATAAAAGAAAATTGTTATAAGGTAATATGGAGGTGGTATTTAATGCCGGTAAAACTGAATATAATAAATAAAAATGTATCATCACTATGCTGGAGGTGTAAAAAAGAGAAGGGGACGTATATACATATGTGGTGGTCATGTGAAGTAAGAAAGCAAGAATGGAAGCAAATTTTTAAAGAAATAAGGGAAATAACTGGATTAAATATTCAAATGTCCCCGTCAATGGCTTTATTGAATTTGGTTAAGAAGGGTCAATTGTTGAAAGAAAATAAGGATTTAATAGTAATAATGATTACGGCAGCAAGGTTAATTTTTGCAAGAAACTGGAAAAATGATAACTAACTCAATTTAGAGGAATGGTACAGAGAACTATGGGATATGGCAATTAATGATAAACTGACACGTGATATGAAAATAAGAAGAGGCCTATCAAAAAATAATGATTTTAAGAAAATATGGAGTGTATTCTTGGAATATGTATTTCGGAGAGGGAAGGGGTATACACCGAGGGAAGAAACAATGAAGTTTTGGAGAGAAAATGGACTGAATGAAATTTAAAATATTATTAATGCTAGCCCTGAGGGTGATGGTGGCACTGGTGTATTATGTAATTGTATTTTATTGTGGTGTTAGGTTTATGTTGTTTAGGTCGGATGTTTGTTTAATAAATTTATTTTTTAAAAAAATCTTGTAAATAAATAAATAAATAAATTACGGAGAGTTTACCTGTGCCTGTTCCTTTTCCCAAGTTCATCTTCAGAGACCGGGTCAATATCTGGCAGGGGGATTATGTAGCCACTGTCCGCACTGAGTCTTTGTTCATCAAATCCACTCTCTCTATCCTTCAGTTTGTCCTCATTCTTGTAAGTGACTCCAATGTAGGTGTTGTCACAGTCGGCTCTCATGCGTGTGACAGCAGGGTGGTCACTCTTCAGGAAGTCTAAGTGAATCCTCTCGTAACTCTGAAAAATATTGATTTAGCAGACTTGGCTCAGCTGACTTGTGACTGCATCCCACCCCTTGTACTGTCTTGTACTTTTTCTTTATAAAAGCTAGTACAGTACTGTGCTACCGTAAGATTCCTTTCAGGGTGCATGGGTTGAGCTTCAAAGCTAGGGTGCCTGTTGCCACCATCTGTGAGGGAGAGGGAGGACAAGACGGGGAGTGTCCAAGAAAATATTAAGTCCTTGGTATGCTAGATTTTATCTCCAGAAGTTTTAAAGAGACTGATCTGTTTTCTGTTGTGCCTGTATATCGCTCTGTTTTTAAAAACCGCCCTTTGTATGATTGGTGGGATTCTATCTTTAAAGATGTAGAATTGTCAGTCACTAACAGCACTAACCAATAGTTCCTTCCATGTGTCTGATTTCAAAGAGAGCTCTGTCTCTTTGCTCAGTCCTTCTTTCCCATTCTTTAGTTTCTTGGAAGCAGTTAGTCTGTTTACGACTGTTGCTTCAAACAGTCAACTATGTTGTTAGCTTGCTGTTATCTGTTCACTGTAAGTAAATGAAATCTTTTATTCTTCTGCCTAATAATGTCTCAGAGTGAGTTAGTGAGACTGTAGATGCCAGCTGATGAGAAAAAGAGGTGAACTAATCTGGGGAATGTTAAGCTTTCTGCTCTGTGAATTCCTGCACTTCTGCTACACAACTAGAGGGATTTAATCCAAATTCAAAATTCTGCAACAGTTTCAGAATGTTAAGAAAAATGGGTCTACTATCCACTACACCATGCTGGGTAACCTTATTAGCATAATTTATTAATAAATCCATTTTCTTTATCTCTCCTTATTTGAGCTTGGTGGATGTTTCTAGTTTCTTTTGGTTTTTAGTCTATCTTTAACTCAAACCAGAACTGTACTGGCAGCCACGGCAATTCTTTCAGAACCAGTGTCATATGGGCTACTGCACATTGCACTCATTGCACAATCCATGTTGTCTCCAAGGACAGCCCTATGTAAATTACATTACAGTAGTCTAATACATAAACTATGGTAGCCAGGTTGTCCCTGTCCAGAAATGGTTGCAACTGGCAGGCCAATTGAAGATGGCCCTAGGGAACAGGTTATCTACCTAATTCCTGAACCACCAGGCCATAGAGCCTCCATCAGCTTCAGTTTATTGGCTCTATTCCATCCTGTTACAGCCATTGCACCTGTCTTTGAGTGCATTCTGTGATGCTGTCCTGGTCTAAGCCACCATATTTCTTTATGATACTATACATTTGTGTGCAATTACAATTTCACAGGAACATGGGGGCCAGGACTAGACTCCTACTAGCCGCTGTAACCAGCAGCTGTGCAGACCAGGTAGCATTCACCATGTTTATTTGGCCCAAGCCCAGACAAACTGGAAAAAATATTCCTGTGAAATTTAGTTACTAGGCAAGTTGATTTTATTCTGTATTGGTATCTAGCTTCTAACCCAGGCAAGAGATAAGAAAAAGGATGCCTGGAATCCATACAGATCCATACCACCAGTTCATCTAGCCCTTTATTGTCTCTGCTCTAAGGCTTCAGCAGTGGTTTTATCAAGGAAGATGGGAAGCTACCCTGTACTGAGTCAGTCCCTTGTTCATCTAGCCAAGTCTTGTCAACACAAACTGGACAGGACCTCTCTATGGTTTCAGGCAGGAATCTTATCTTGAGATTCTCAACCCTGTATGTGAAATCTTTTGAATCTGAGATGGTAGGACTTGAAGTGAGAAAGATGGATAGCTCAGCATAATCACTGTAGGCCCTCATGCTGCCTGGAAGCTGGCTCTAGGGAACCTCTGCACTCTGCCAAGCCATTGGGGGTGTGCATGAGGAAAGAGAAGTACACCAACCTACCTCTGCTGACATAAGCAGTTATCTCAGGGAAGCCACCTTTCTGGAACCTCACCTGTGTCTCTACCTTTTCACCATTCTCTACAATATCATTTTAAATCAACTTACAACTCACTCCACTTAAGATCTACAGCTCACTAACACAACTGAGGAAACTCTTCTGAGATCTCTCCTTCATCACTACCCCTCCAATATTTAAAAGGACAAACCTTCTTGTATTCTCCAGGCAACAGATTTTCAACTATTTCACTCAAGTGGTAAAAAGAAGGCCTTTTCTCAGGTTCACTGTTCCAGCATTTCACCATGATGTCATATCTGTGAACAGGGAGTGGGGGAATGGTTTAAGCACCTGCAGTTTGGACATTTTGTAAGTGAATTAATGACAGAATACAGAGTGGAGACAACCATAACAGAAAATGGGAGCACTGAACGCTGTGTCCTTCTCAGCCATAGGGCAAGTTCAGTTTTATTTCTGTGACAATAAATGTGCATCCCAGTGAACGAAACACGATTCACTATTGCTCTATCCTCCATGCTTTATGTAAGCTGTCCAAAATGCTTAATTTTTAGAAGAGTGAAATGAACATTTATATGTTTGTGTGTTCATTTGTCACCTTAAAAGATAAGTTTTCTTAAAACACAAACAAACTGTGTTTGTTTGCTTACACTGTAGAGAAATCCCATCAGCATCCTTCACAGGTGGCTCTGCCACAAACTTGTAGAACACTCCATAAGTCAACTCTGGAGAGTTTGAGATATTTTTGGATTGCACACCGAGAGGACTTGAGTCCAAGTATGCATTAGGTATTGTTTCTGTCTTTTTTAAGTCAGATGGTTTAGGTATCTGGCTGCAGAGCCAGGGGTTGGGAGTTCGATTCCCCACTGTGCCTCCTTAACACATAGGGGAGTTCCATAGGGTCCCTTCCAGCTCTGCAGTTCTGAGATGATGGTGACAAATAAGAAGGAAAAGAAAAATACATACACTTCATTGGTAGCATGGTCCGGCTTTGCCATTCGATAGCCACTTTTGATTTTGTTATAAAATGTAGAATCAACCATCATGCCAGGGTAAGGGGTACCACCTGAAATTAAAGAGAAATAAGATATCGTTAAATATTCAAGAAAAGAGCCAGTATGACATCAGGGCTAAAGTGATGGACTGGTGTGTAGGAGATTGAGGTTCAGGTCCACACTGGTCCATGAAATGCACTGGGCCACCTTCAACCTGACCTATCTCACAGGGTTGTTATGAGGGGAAGATCAGGAGGAGGAAAACCAGGAGTTCCACTTTCAGGTTGATGGAAGAAAGTGGGGTATAAACATAAATAATAATAAATAGTGCAAAAGATATATTTTTTTAATAAAGGCTGAGTACAATCTAACAAAATATTGCAACTTGTTCAATGTAAATTGAAGACAAGGCTTTAAACAGTTCCCCAAAATTCCAGAAAGCAATTTGAGCCAAGTTACAACCAAGATATGATCTGATTATACCCTTGAAGCATCCACATGTCAAACAGGCACAGAATGTCTGAATAAGATCATCCCTCTTGGGTTTTGTGCTTTCCAATGATTGGGAAAAGTCAGCATAGGGCACGGTTAACCAAGGCTGTGTTTGCAGGAGGTAAGTTGTGGAAATATTCGTAAAAAAACCAACTTGCCAGCAGACAATATTAACAACTATCGACCCGTCACCAATGTTCCCTTCCTCAGCAAGCTAGCGGAGAGAGTGGTGGCTGATCAGCTTCAGGTGCTCCTGGAGGAGACCAATGCCCTTGATCCATTCCAGTCTGGCTTCAGGCCCACACCATGGCATGGAGACAGCATTGGTCGCTCTGCAAGATGACCTTTTGAGGGAGACTGACGGGCAAAATGTCCTTGTTGGTCCTCCTCAACCTATCAGCGGCCTTCAATACCATCAACCACGGTATCCTCCTGGGGTGGCTCTCTGGGTTGGGGACTGGCAGCCTGGCCTTGGCCTGGCTCCGGTCCTTCCTCAGGGACCATCCTCAGAGAGTACAGCTTGGCGAGATAATGTCTATCCCTTGGACCCTTAACTGTGTGTATTCCCTCAGGGATAGATCATCTCCCCAATGCTGTTTAATATCTATATGAGGCCTCTGGGGGAGGTCATCAGAAGTTTGGAGCTTTGTGTCACCAATATGCGGATGACACCCATCTCTATCTCTCCTTCCATCCTTCTGCAGAGGATGCTGTCCCATCCCTTGAGCATTGCCTGGATGCTGTGCTGGGTGGATGAGGGAAAATAGAATGAGGCTGAACCGAGGCAAGACGGAGATCTTGCAGGTGGGTGCCCCTAGTGTTTGTGGATTTGGTGCCTCCCTCTCTTTTGGGGGGGGTGTTACTCTCTCCGCTAAGGATGAGGTTTGCAGCTTGGGTGTACTACTGGACCCAGCACTGTCAATGGAGCCTCAGATAGCATCTGTGGTCCGTTCCGCCTACTTCCACCTAAGGCAGATTGCCCAGCTGCGTCCCTACCTTGACACCAGGTCCCTCACCATGCTGGCTCATGCACTGGTAGCCTCAAGAATAGACTACTGTAATACTGTCTACGTGGGGCTGCCCATGAGGCTGTTATGGAAACTTCAGCAGGTCCAGAGCATGGCAGCCAGACTATCGAGTGGCGTCAAGAAACATCAACATATTTCTCCCACCCTGGCCACCCTACACTGGTTACCCGTCCATTTTCGTGCCATCTTCAAGGTGATGGTGTTAACTTATAAAGCCCTAAACGGTTTAGGACCTCCATACCTGACAGAACGCCTCCTCCTCACGAGATCTGCCCGCCCCATACGATCTTCCCAGGCCAGGTGGTTGAGAGTATTGACCCTGAGAGAGGCCCAGAAAGAGAGAACCAGAAACCGGGCCTTCTCGGCGGTCGCTCCTCAGCTTTGGAACAACTGAAATCCACCTGCCCCCCTTCACTGGGAATTTTTAAGCGACTGTTAGAAATGTGGCTTTTCCGACAGGCCTTCCTGGACCTTGCAACACCTTAATTACAACACCTAATTACAGTGAGCGGTCTCAACACTTACACTATCAGTCCTGCTGTCTTGCTCTATATTATTTTATATTATTTTTATTATTATTATTTAAATTGTTGGTTGTTTTATCCTTATTTTGATTTTATATTATTATGTTCATTGTGTATGTTGGAATTGTGTATGTTTTATTTGCTTAGTATGTAAACCGCCCAGAGTGGCCTAGTAGCCAGATGGGCGGTATAGAAGCCAAACAAACAAACAAACAAACAAACACACACACACACACACACACACACACACACATACATACATACATACATACATACATACATACATACATACATACATACATACATACATACATACATACATACATACAGAGTAGTTTGGAAATGTTTCTTTGGGCACTGAATTCAGCTTGCTGAGATTCAAGCAATAGATTTACAAACTTTCTGTTTGGTTGGTTGGTTTGTTTATTATTATTATTATTATTTTGAGGGGGCTTGTTTTAGTCAGAAAGGGAGGGGGATTGAATTTGGAATATTTTTGGTCTTTCTTGCATGGATTCTTCTCTCCCCCATTAATTCACTAGATTTTTCCGGAATTTAATAGAATTTGAAGGACCCTTCAAGACTTTCTGAAAAGTACATTTTTCTTGAACTTTTAGAATTTTTTCAATCATGTTCTCACAAAAGTATAGAGTTGGTAGTGCGCCAGGCAATCAGGGGGACAAGTACAAAGTAAAGTGAAATCAAAAATTGTCATTCATTTTCTATTTGCATTTATTTAAGATGCTATTAGCTGGTCTTTGGATCTCTTAGGCACAGTGGTTCTATTTTCAAGGATAAAGGCAAGAAACTTTATGGGCAAATGGCCTACAGTTTATATAAAAAGGCAGTTACTCACTATATTGTTTTTTTTCATACTGGTCTATCCAGTGTTGATTTATGGATCAGTTTCTTGACATCAGTACATTTCTGTTACTAACAACACCTTTTTATACTTAGAGGAAATATGTATTACAACATGAATAAATACAAATTTAATGGTATGTGTGTACGAACTTATCATCTGACAATCATGCATGCAAAACCTACATTGAAATGAAAGGGGCTACAAATTCAATCAAACCCCCAATGTATTCAAAAAGTTTGGAGGAACAGATGGGTGGGTACAATCATTTGCCTGAGGCATCATTTGGTCCAGGGCCAGCCCTGCCCTGCCCTGCCCTCACCCTTCACTTAATTCACAGGAAAGCATTGTCTAGCGACCTAGTTAAGGGACAGAGACTCAAGAGAGGGTCTGGCCACACCCCATCCACACTGGAGATAATCAGCAATAGTTGTGGGAGGTAAATAATATGCAGATAAAGAATAACTATTGGGATGTGTAAAGTATTGGTCCTTTCTGGCCCATTTTGAGATATAGCCTTCTGCTCCAATTATTGTACAGATGGGTTCCAAAAACCACATATTTTGAAAATAGCAATTAGCTTTAGCAGAGAATCTGTGGGGTGGACTTCTGACCCTCTTGATCAGAGATGGCAAAGTGTGGTCTTCCAGGTGTTGTTGAACTCAGACTCCCAGAAGTCCAAGAGGAAAGAGACAACAGAGAGGGAGGAGGGGATTGCAGTCAGTAACATCCAGGGTGGGGTAGAACATGCCTGTACCTGCTCTAGATATTACTGAACTTCCATAAGCCAGCATGGCCAATGTACAGGGTTGATGGGCGTCAAATCCTCCAATGCTTGTGAGGCTATACTACCAGCCCAGCTATAGATATTCATCTAAACAATAGCATGCTTGTAAATCTCCAGGTATTTATGCAGATTGGTTATTTTATATGCCAGAATAATTATTATACCTACCAAGAGAAAATATTTCCCAGAGCAGAATGCCATAAGACCAGACATCACTTAATGTTGTATACAGGTTATCAAAAATGCTTTCAGGTGCCATCCATTTCACTGGAAGGAAGGTCTAAAAGAAGAGTCAATGAGAATGAATACAAGAGCAAACATAAGAAGTTCATCACCAATATATTTAAATTTGATTTCTAGACTGTTCGAGAGGCTTCGGGTGGGTAGCAGAATTTAAAATCACCATTGTAGTTGACATTGTCATCACTATTGTTGTCATCATCATATCACACGGTCACTAACTAGCCAAATATAATGAAGCTTTTAAAAAGTGTTATACTACAGAATCAATAGTATCATCTGATGAAATATCAGATTTCCCCCATTTCAGGTTTGTTTAAGAAATTTCTATTCCATACAGTAAGAATTGTTGTGTGATTATGAGCCTCGAATTCCATCATTACAGAAGCCAGTGGAAACAAAGTAACTGATTTCCACAGAAAGACACTGAAGAGCGTTTCCATGCTAGTTGATTGAATAAGGTCTTGGGAACTGATGGCCTGATTAAAAAAATAAAGAAACCCTTATGTTCATTTACTTTTATCCCAGTATATCTGTGAAGATTCTCAGTCATCCAGGTGAGGTTATCTGGAAGTTGAGTCATGGCAACTGGACTTCTTTCTTATTGGGTTGAAACATTTTGCTACTCATCCAAGTAGCTTCTTCCATCTGAGGAGAGTTGGTAGGAGACCCCTGATATAGCCTCCACATTGGATGAGTAGCAAAACATTTCAACCTAATAAGAAAGTCCAGTTGCCATGACTCAACTTCCAGATTTTATCCCAGTATTAATATATTTGATCTAAGATCCTTAGGCAATCAAGAAGTTTGATTTTCTATGCTAGTTAAAAAACTAGGGCTACAATATATCTGTGAAGATTCTCAGTCATCCAGGTGAGGTTATCTGGAAGTTGACTCATGGCAACTGGAAAGAAGTCCAGTTGCCATCACTCAACTTCCAGATAGGGCTACAATGGTTTGGCTCATAGGAAGGTAGCTCGGGATCCATAGGATTTTTCATAGGATCTCCTTCTCTGAGGTTTAGGAGGTCTGCTCTCATAAGCCTCCATGAGAAATATGGTGTTCTTCCAACAGAGCTACAATGGCCCTGGAGTTGTACTTCTTATTTCCTTGCCTTTGGAATCAATTATGGAGATCTCCAAATGGGAGTGGATGAGAGGGGCTGGTTAAAAGAGCGCCACCACCTTCCACCTGGCCAACTCCTATTGCTGAACCAGTCAGGGTGATAGAGAGGAAAAAGGGGCCACTCTGTCTCTGATTTTCCCTTTCCTGTCCCCAAAGGATTGCTGTCCCCAAAAAATAAACGTGAAGGTACATACACTGCCTTTGGACACATAGTTCGAGTCATGCATGATATCTCTAGCCAACCCAAAGTCACAGATCTTCACAATTTTCCCTTCAGCCAAGAGGACATTTCGTGCTGCCAAATCACGATGCACACACTGCAGAATAAAGAAGTGACATTAAGAGCAGCTCCACCAATTCATCGTCTTCAATGCATGTGACACTTAACAAGTACTAAGAAGAAAATATTAATGATTTCAAGAGTCTTATAGTCAAATTTTTGAAATAGGAAAGTCATCAGTGGCCGTGGAGGGAAGGAAGAGAAAAGGGTATATTTGGACCTTGCAGATCTAATGGAGGGAACCATTACTTCAGTTTGCACAAAGTTTCTGTATAAGCTCACTTCTGTAGATGCTGCACTACACCACACAATACACAAGCAGTAATTTTATTTAGGATGTAAGAAAAGTATAATATTATTTAATTAGATGCAACCCTCATTCGTAATACATGTGGTAACTATTAGCCTTTTCAATATCTTTGGAAACAAATTCACAACTGGATGCACTTTTTGGAACTATGCTCTCATATCAAAACTGACATGTAGGATTATGTGGATCCTCACCCAAAATCGATACCTAAACAATGTGACATGTTACAACAAACATAGGTGTGGGACAGTATATCTTCTGCTCCATATTTTCACTGGCAGGGAAGGAAAGAGAGAACAATTGGCCAGGGAGGACAAGCCTTTCCTCAGTGATGAGTATTTGTACCTTGAAAACTGTGGTGACTTAACTAAGCACCAGGATTGTTCTTACTGCTGCTGAATGTTTTTCAAGGGCAGGTTCCACTGCCTATCCACTCCACCTTGGTACGTACAGCTCAATTGGCTGAGGAGCTTATGTTGCAAAAGCTGAAGGTTACTGATGTTCTTTGCAAGTCATGGGGGAAAAACTGACTTCTTCTCCCTATCAACCCCCCAACCCCCCATAAAGGGATTTTCAAAAATATAACATGCAGAAATATTGCTGCTTTTTGAAAATTGCAATCTATTTAGCAAAATTCACTTTATACTTGTAATGTTGCTTTGTCTGAGAAGCATCAGTTTGATTCAGCCTTTTTTTCTCTTGGTTTGTCTACTGTATTGAATTGAACCCAATGAGGCCTGCTCTTTAGCAAAGATTGCCCTTTTTTAATTACCTTTGTGTTTTTTTAAATTTGCATAAACCTGGCATTAGAGATAAAAAAAACAAGTCATTCCCTCCACTTAGGTAGTGTTAATTGATTTTAACTTAGATACCTATGTAATTCAATAACAAAACAATAGCTTTCCAGACAATGTTCAAAAAAAAAAGAAAAGAAAAAGAGCATAGAACTGTCTTTGCCCATTGAGTAATCAGGAGTAAAAATGTAAAAAAAAAAATAATAATGATAAAAAAAAATTGGAAAGTAGCATTCTACATACCCCGACCACCTTGACACCTCCCGCCCCATGAACCTTAAAACACTTCTGAAGAGGGTTGGTCCTCTTGCTCTCCTTGCTTTCCTTCCTGCTGGGGGAGCAAAACTGAAGATCCTCTTGGTTACAGCAGGAAGAGGAAGGAGAGGAAGTGCTCCAGAAAAGAGGAGGGACAGCAGCTGTTACTTTGGCATCAGGCCTCTTATGATCAGACCAGAACTCTGTTTTCTTTAACATCCTGCTTCACACAGCGGCCAGCCAGATGTAATAACTCTCTCTTTCTGTAGTTTCCCAGCAATGTCTTCTTCAAGGAAGGAACTGGTATCCCTATTTGGCAATGCAGCCTTTGCCAGTCAGTGCACTAGATCATAGCATATGTCTGGATGGCACCATGGTAACATTTCTGGAGTTGTAATTTAATCCCTTTGATTCTGAAAAGCAGCCTATTGAGAAAAGCTGCTGTAATTTTTGTCTTCATTCTAATCAAAAACTTTTACAATAAAACAATTTTATTGTTTTGAAAGGACTGGAGGATAGTTTTTATGTTGAATGTTAATGCCCTGGACACTAATCTGGAACCAAAATGAAATAAATTAAACAGATCAACATAATGAATAATCTCTTTCATTTTGTGTGTTTGAGAACCATCATAGTATTTGTTTGCTGTTTCTTTTATGAAATAACTTTAAGAGCTCCCACAAACAGACATTGTTTAACATTAGGAAAAAAAAAACTCTTCATGTTTTCCTCTTGTACATGGAAGTACATGAAAACAAGCCCCATGGAATTCAGACTTACGTTTGAATAGAAATTATAAAATCACTCTAGTGGACACTCACATTTTTAGATGCTAAGAACTCCATTCCTCGAGCCACTTGGTAAGTGAAGCTCAGTAGATCCAGCAAACTGAGGCCTTCTGAATTGTCATCTGAAAGGAGATTTTTGACATCTTGTTGTGTAGAGAGAAGGAGAAATAAATGACAATATTTGTGAAGGGAAAATGCCTTGAAGGCTAAATCCAACAGTCAGTTTGTTTCCGTGTTTAAGGAGGTGCACACAAATCAATGTGGGACATTTTTCAGGTCACAGATATTGAGAAAATAAGCAGATCAGCCCTCTGACATAACTGAAGGCTGCTTCCCCTTAAATAGATACTGTATGTTCCCAAACAGCTGCTGTTGTTGTTTTCCTACGTGAGTCTAATGGTCATTCATTCCTCTCAGCCCTCCACGGCACAACGTGTTTCTCCAAAATATTTCTGCAAAACAAGTGACTCCTTTGTACATTCACATCAATCCATGTCTCTTTTAAAAAAAGAAAAATCCAAATCTAAAATATAGCTTTTATTTCTCTTTTGATTATAGACTTTTCCCCAGAAACCGTAAGATTAAAAAGGTACCACCCGCATAATATACAGCTTGTTTTTTTTACTTTATTCTACTTGTGGTTTAAGCCCAAAGCAGTAATTTAGAAATGGCACATCTTGTCCGGTTTTTAAATCCATGATCATCCTTTTTAGCTTTGCTGAGCACAGTTGTATTCTTTGGTAAAGTATTCATTGGGGGTTTATGCCATGCCATCAAAGCACCAATGATTCTATGGCAGCAGCTCCTATTTTGCCCTGGAAATGACAGTAGGAAAAAGACTAAAGTCTGGTTATTCAATCCCTTCCATTGGACCAGTGACTAAATTATAGTGGACTAGTCTGTACCAAGGAAGCCTGGGTCTGGAAAAGAATCAGGTTCAGAGACCAAAGAAGCCATGGGTTGGATTTCTCTGTAAAGGAGCAGTAAAAAGGATGATTTAGCCATATGGCATCCACTAACCCTCAATTCAGTACTCTGCGCATTGCTTGAGAGTTAGCTGCCGGGAATAACTCTTAAGAGAAAAAGTATAGCCAGATGTTCCAATTTTGATGATTACATATGTTTTTTAAAAACACGTGCCAATTTCACGTGTGACACTAACTGTAAACAGGCTTAACAATAACATAGCACTGACTAGCCCTCTTTACATCAATTAAGTGTTGTCACTGTAACAGGTGGTCCATGGTGTGAGAGGAGGTCTCACCTAAGCTTGGACCACAAACCACCTTTGGTCATTATCATGGACAGGGAAAAGGGAAGGTATATGTCCTCTCATTCTAGTGGCTGCTCTGAATACCATTGCCATTTTAACTTATAAGTATTTAACTTATAAGTACGAATACAAGGCAGACCTTTTAACATCACAGTAATCCAAGTTTATGCACCAACCACGGATGCTGAAGAGGCTGAAATTGACCAATTCTATGAAGACCTACAACACCTTCTAGAACTGACACCAAAGATGTGCTTCTCATTATAGGGGACTGGAATGCTAAAGTAGGGAGTCAAGAGATAAAAGGAACAACAGGTAAGTTTGGCCTTGGAGTTCAAAACGAAGCAGGGCAAAGACTAATAGAGTTTTGTCAAGAGAACAAGCTGGTCATCACAAACACTCTTTTCCAACAACACAAGAGGAGACTCTACACATGGACATCACCAGATGGGCAATACCGAAATCAGATTGATTATATTCTCTGCAGCCAAAGATGGAGAAGCTCTATACAGTCAGCAAAAACAAGACCTGGAGCTGATTGTGGCTCTGATCATCAGCTTCTTATAGCAAAATTCAAGCTTAAACTGAAGAAAGTAGGAAAAACCACTGGGCTAGTCAGGTTTAATCTAAACCAAATCCCTTTTGAAAACACAGTGGAAGTGAAGAACAGATTTAAGGAACTAGATTTGGTGGACAGAGTGCCTGAAAAACTATGGATGGAGGATCGTAACATTGTACAGGAGGCAGCAACAAAAACCATCCCAAAGAAAAGGAAATGCAAGAAAGCAAAGTGGCTGTCCAACAAGGCCTTACAAATAGCAGAGAAGAGAAGGGAAACCAAATGCAAGGGAGATAGGGAAAGTTACAGAAAATTGAATGCGGACATCCAAAGAATAGCAAGGAGAGACAAGAGGGCCTTCTTAAATGAACAGTGCAAAGATATAGAGGAAAATAATAGAAAGGGAAAAACCAAAGATCTGTTCAAGAAAATTGGAGATATTAAAGGAACATTTTGTGCAAAGATGGACATGATAAAGGACAAAAATGGTAGGGACCTTACAGAAGCAGAAGACATCAAGAAGAGGTGGCAAGAATACACAGAGGAATTATACCAGAAAGATCTGGATGTCCCGGACAACCCAGATAGTGTGGTTGCTGACTTGAGCCAGACATCCTGGAGAGTGAAGTCAAGAGGGCCTTAGAAAGCATGGCTAACAACAAGGCCAGTGGAGGTGATGGCATTCCAGTTGAACTATTTAAAATCTTAAAAGATGATGCTGTTAAGGTGCTACACTCAATATGCCAGCAAGTATGGAAAACTCAGCAGTGGCCAGATGATTGGAAAAGATCAGTCTACATCCCAATCCCAAAGAAAGGCAGTGCCAAAGAATGCTCCAACTACCGTACAATTGCACTAATTTCACACGCTAGCAAGGTTATGCTCAAAAATCCTCCAAGGCAGGCTTCAGCAGTATGTGGACCGAGAACTCCCAGAAGTACAAGCTGGATTTCGAAGGGGCAGAGGAACTAGAGACCAAATTGCTAATATGCGCTGGATTATGGAGAAAGCCAGAGAGTTCCAGAAAAACATCTACTTCTGCTTCATTGACTACGTAAAAGCCTTTGACTGTGTGGACCACAGCAAACTATGGCAAGTTCTTAAAGCAATGGGAGTGCCTGACCACCTTATCTACCTCCTGAGAAATCTATATGTGGGACAGGAAGCAACAGTTAGAACTGGATATGGAACAACTGATTGGTTCAAAATTGGGAAAGGAGTACGACAAGGCTGTATATTGTCTCCCTGCTTATTTAACTTATATGCAGAATACATCATGCGGAAGGCTGGACTGGATGAATCCCAAGCCGGAATTAAGATTGCCAGAAGAAATATCAACAACCTCAGATATGCAGATGATATCACTCTGATGGCAGAAAGTGAGGAGGAATTAAAGAACCTCTTAATGAGGGTGAAAGAGGAGAGCGCAAAAAATGGTCTGAAGCTCAACATCAAAAAAACTAGGATCATGGCCACTGGCCCCATCACCTCCTGGCAAATAGAAGGGGAAGATATGGAGGCAGTGACAGAGTTTACCTTCTTGGGTTCCATGATCACTGCAGATGGTGACAGCAGCCACAAAATTAAAAGACGCCTGCTTCTTGGGAGGAAAGCGATGACAAACCTAGACAGCATCTTAAAAAGCAGAGACATCACCTTGCCGACAAAGGTCCGCATAGTCAAAGCTATGGTTTTTCCAGTAGCAATGTATGGAAGTGAGAGCTGGACCATAAAGAAGGCTGACCGCCAAAGAATTGATGCTTTTGAATTGTGGTGCTGGAGGAGACTCTTGAGAGTCCCCTGGACTGCAAGGAGAACAAACCTATCCATTCTAAAGGAAATCAACCCTGAGTGCTCACTGGAAGGACAGATCCTGAAGCTGAGGCTCCAATACTTTGGCCATCTCATGAGAAGAGAAGACTCCCTGGAAAAGACCCTGATGTTGGGAAGTGTGAAGGCAAGAGGAGAAGGGGATGACAGAGGATGAGATGGCTGGACAGTGTCATCGAAGCTACCAACATGACTTTGACCAAACTCCGGGAGGCAGTGGAAGACAGGAGGGCCTGGCGTGCTCTGGTCCATGGGGTCACGAAGAGGTGGACATGACTAAACGACTAAACAACAAAATTTATTGATACAAGTACTCTATTGTATTATACAAAGCTCCTCTGCTTGTTCCACAGAAATGAGGAATCAATCAGATACAAATTCCCCATGCACTGCATGCTACAGTGGGAAAATAAATTCATTCAAAATGTGGCATTGGGGGAGAGAGATGCAGACCAACAGAAAGACAAATAAGTGAGTTCAAGATCAAATCAAGCCTGAACTCTCACTGGAAGCTAAAATGACTAAACTGATATTATCACACAGTGGACATATAAAGAAAAGACAAGATTTACTGGAAAAGACTATAAGGCTGGGGGAAGTGGAAGGCAGCAGGAAAAGAGGATGAACTAAAATGAGATGGACTGAATTTATAAACAAAGCCATAGCCTTTAGTTTCTGGAGCAGAGCAAGACAGTTAATGAGGCCTTTCAGATGTCATTAATTCATATAGCTGTGATGAGTCAGCAACAACTTGATGGTATGTAACAACAACAGCAACCTAGTAGGAAAATACTGTACCTAAAATGACTTTGCATCCTCTTTTTATTTTTAAACAAACAAACATTTTTTCAGGGTCGAACTAAATGTTAAGAGGATTGCATACCACCTATGATGATCATGTTTGGTCTCTGACAACAGGATTTCCTTACAGAGGCTTGTTTCATCCATCTGACTTGCAAATTAAACTTGTGTTTACCTTGCAGTGGTGAATTACAACACAAAGCACACTGGAACACTATGCAGGAAAGTGAAGAAAAATATAGTCTAGGACAAACAGGTCTTTCACCACTTAAGGGAATATCATTTCTTAACCATATTGCCTAGTGTTTCCATTAGAATCAGGATTTGGCTACCCTAATACTCAGTGCATATTTCTAGTATGCTTTTAGTACTCATTTCATTTAAGTTGGAGGATACTGACTTGCTCAAGATAACTAAAGGCAGTATTGTCCCTGGAACACTGTGTTATGGTTTTAAATAGCTCAGGAATAAATTTTTGCTTGTGCTAAATTAGCAGTAGCTCAGATTGCAGTTGAACATACTGTTGCCAACCTTGAAAAGCTGGCTGGGTTGCAAGACAGAATCTGAACCCATGCTTGAAACCTTCTGTGTCTATTTGGCCTAAAGCGAGATATGGACCAAAGGTCATCCATGCTGGGAAAAAGAATTGCGCCCTACGGACAAAATGGGCACAAGCTGTGATCCTCTGTGATGTTTCTGAATGAGTGGGCATTTGAACATAAGAGCACTGCATTCATTACAGCCAGACCTGAGAAACAAAAATTGGGGCAATCACATAAGCAATAGATTTTGGCTCATAAAAGAGCAAGACAATATTATGGATATTAAGGCGAAACTAGGTGTGACAGAGAAGCTCTGCAGATGGATTTTCCAGTGTCCTTTCTCAGCTTAAGAGCCAAAGGAAAGAGGAGTGAACTAACTTGGAAGCTAGGCATGTGATATCTGTCTCCCCTTCCTACCCTGCAAAGTTATTGCAGTTCAGTGGAGAATGAATTATGATTGAATTAAATAAAATAATGAAGTAGGAGAACTTATATGAAGCTGGTTGCTCCAACGCGGGAGGCATTCAAGAGAAAATGGGATAACCATCAGTCAGATCTGCTTTGATTTAGATTCCTGCTCTGAGCAGCTGGGGTTGGACCTGATGGCTTACTAGGCCCCTTCCAACTCAAGTATTCTATGATTCTCTAACCTCCAGCACTGTGCCTAATTAAAGCACCCACTTTGAAAAAGAAATCAAGAAATCTTCCAAAAGCTAGCTAACTATGTAGGTTGGTTTTTAGCAGAAACATATATTGTTCAGAATAAGTTAAGTTATACTTTCAAAGATAAATATTCCCCTGCACCTGAACTTACCTGATAGGGATTTCTTCTTATATGAAGCTGGTCGATCATAAAGTGATCTTTGGATGTCAGAATATTTTGACCTATCTTTCCTTTCTAGCATTGGCACATATTGAGTTGTCTCTGCTTGTTTCATGTCCATATATTCACCATTGTTTTCGAAGGATAGGATTACATAACTAGAATAAAAACACAACCATGTTATAAAGAAATATGTACAGAATGGGATTTATGACTCTTCCACGCCCTGTTCACCTCTTTACTTTTGTCGGTCACAGAATAGAGTACAAGATACAGTGCAAAACACTGGCTGAAATCCAGTAGAAAGTTGCAGCTAGAGCAGTCCTATTAAATCAATTGAACTTTCATAGCAGTTGATTCATGAAATCACCACTGATTCAATGGACTTTCTTTTGACTTACTTGCTCGTACTTGCTATTGGATTTCAGACTTTATTTCCAAAATGCTCAGAGTGTACTTAGAAAGAAATAAGGAGACTATCTTTTGGAAGAGAGGTGGCAAATGTCAACAGTTCCATTCACTGTGCTGAGGATGGCACTGTCCTCTAGTATCAATGATGAACTCTCGGTCTTTCTGCCAACTTTGAAGATATTGTCCCAGTGGTTGGGAGATGATTCAAAGTTGGGAGGAAGGTTATGGATCATTTGGCAGCTTTATGACCAAAGTAAATGAGTGTCAAACTGGCAAATAAAAAAAAAATCCTGACTGCAGGCAGTGGGACCCTAGCTTTCACTCCCCTCACTGGCATTTTCCTTGGGAAGAACTAGGGAAGTGTTGGTGAGCGTTGAGAGTGCCCTGTAGAATTGGTGCTCAATGAAAACAACTTGCTGAGGCACCTTCAGAAAGAAGCATGCTCACCTTACTACTTATGCTTGCTGGGACAGGGAGACTACAATTTTTGCAAAGTATAACTTCCTCACCATCCTATCACAAAACCTGGCCATTAGCTTGGCACTTCTATAATGCTCAAGCTTGCCATTTTTATGCAACCTGCCCTAGGCATATGGTAATTAATCTGCAAATTAACTATAGCTCTGTGTCTCACTTTGAATGTGGACCAACTGATGAAGAAGAGCTTGCTCTCAACCAGTTAACTTTCAGGGAACAGGAAAGGGAAGGGATGGCAAGTGTTCCAGCAGAAAACATAATGTTTGCTCTGCTTATTGGACTTGGGTTTGGAGCTTACTACTTTCTCAAGCCTTGTATAGCTTATTTACCAACTGTAGTTTGACTGGTTAGGCAAGAAATGGTTGACAACCCTTCTGTGGTACCTGCTGTGCCAATACATGCTTATACATTTCAGGATGAATCTGGTCTGTTTGCCTCACACATAAAGTAAGTGCACAACTAACGGCTAGGTCTTCAGTTGCTGTAACAGCCTAGATTCCTCCCAGCTTCACGGCCAAAGTCAGATATGCACATTGGCAAATCTAATGTTGAATCAAGCATAAGTCTTGCATTTCCTTCCTACCCTTTTTAATTTTATTTTTTACAGCACCATATGAATTTTCACAGAGTTATCAATTGCTACTACTCCATGTGAATTTAAAAAGTCAGCTTAAGAAAAATGAAAACTCTGCCAGGAGATTAGGGACAGCCAATCAGCAACATTGCCAGCTGAGTTCTGCTGCAAACACACAGAATCGTGTCCCTACCTTGCCCTCCAAGATACATCTCAGAAAAAGAGAAGTCACCCAGTGAGCTGAAGGACTGCAATGATGGAATTTCCTGATAGACCACACTAAAATGTTGCATACGTGTTGCATAGAGTGCAATTCTCTGTACAATATTATTATTTGTTTTTTGTAGAGTTTTGGTATCTTGCCTTACTCATGCAAATGGTTAGAGTTACTTAGGCCAGCACATGGCAGTATTAAACTCTTCAGTTGCACTTACAGTACAATCCTAAGCAGGTCTCTCCAGAAGTAAGTCTCACTGATTTCAGCTGAACTCACTTTTATCCTATTAAGTATGCATACGACCACAGTTTTAATGACCTTAGAAAATAAATACTACCTCCGAGTACTTTCATCGGCTGAGTTCATCCCAAAGATGTCCAGATCCTTCTTGGTCTTCTCAGGATATCGGTTCAGAAAGTTGTCCCTATTTTTATGTAGGTAGTTCACCAAGTCTCCATAAAAGCAGTATTCTGTTATGATGTATATCGGACCTGATCACGGTATGAAAGAAAGCAAAAAAATAAAAATAAAAAATAATAAAAAAAGGTTCTTGCTAGGATCATCTCTAGAGAATGGTGAGAAAAGACCTAAGACTAACAAGAAGGTTGCTGCCTTCACAGTGTTGGCTCTCTGTCTGTGCACAAATAATAATAATAGTGTCAACTCAATGAATATCACTCTGGCTGCTATAATGAAGAAAAATTGGGGGGGGAGGGGGACCCAGAGAGGGGTTTGGTGTGAAGAGCTCAGCTCTGATAATGAAAACAAAGCCCTGGACTATCTACCCTACTATGCAACTGTTTGCCTCTCTTAACAATGATCCAGGACTTCCATTATTACATCCCACACATCAACATGTAAAAAGAAATCCTGAAGCCTTCACAAATATGAATTCTGACTTGCCAGATACTTGACAACCATCCTGATGGGCATCCATCCATGGCTAACCACAGTTTGTTGGGTCAAAAAAGGTCTGAAAGCCTTATTAGATCCAATGGTGGCTATGGCAGGCAGACATTTATATTACTTAGATAAATCATTTGTAGAATTATGATGTAGGAATATCAAGAGACTCCTAGTCAAACAGCTACCTTTTGACACAGCTGATTATGAGCTGTCTACCTACCTGTGGAGCCAAAACAGCAGGACATCAAGTACCCATTGGTTTACAATTTTGCAACAGTGACACCGCTATAATACAAACCCACCTGATTTTGTACAGGCTCCTAACAGGTTAACTATGTTCAAGTGAGGTCCAAGATGGGTCATTATCTTTAATTCAGACATGAGAGCCTGTTTTTCACTGGATCGTGCAGTGGCTATAGGGAAAATAAGTGGGACAGCTAATTAGTATTATATGCATATTTTAACAGTAATAGCATTGAACAGAGAAACAGATCTTGCCTGCCCTGACGTCACATCCATGACCTTCTTCTGAATGGCCTCCAGTGTTTGTATGGGGCTGGAGAACTTTGTGGGGCAGATATTTTTTAAGGAGAAAAACAACTTTAAAAAGAAATAGATTTTTAAGTTATCAAAAATATGTCTTATATAACAAAAAGTAATGGTGCATTTGTACAGTAGAGATTCATTTGACATTTTAACTGTGTTGGTTTTTGAATCAGACTATATTAACATCAATCTAATTGAAGACAAGCCAGTTCAAACATAATTGAGATTAATCTACTTTGACTCAGTTGGTACCATATACATTTTGTAAGAGGAGTTGCAGATTTTCCCAGTTCTGCTGCTATTTGAGTCAAGCCTATTAAATGAAAAGCTTGTGATGTCTTTAAAATCTGAGGGATTTGAAACACAAAAATCAGATTAGGTCAAAAACTACTTTTATTTATTTATGAATTACTGGCATTCTAAAACTGACCTCTTTGTGAGGATTATATTGTATCTGCTCTGAAGCTGGCATCCTTAGATCATTCTAAGCGCAGTGGACAACGTGAAACAACTGCTTCCATCAGCAGATGTGAGGGGCAGGGCAATCTTTGCTTCTGCAGCTCCCAGTACACCTCCAGAATCATCTTAGAGGACTGGGAAATTGTTTATACCACCAAGCAAACTTGAAAACTTTCAGACTTTTACAGAATTTTGGTTGGCCTTGATTAAGGTATTGCCCACTTATAGATTATTGTCTTCTAATGTTCCAAAATGGTTCTTTTTATTATGCTAATTTTCTTGGGAGTAAGGAAGGCTAAGAAGTTTTATCATGGTTAATTCTGATTCCCAGGCTAATGCACAGAATGTATATAATTCAATATGCTTCAGATTTCACATTTCTCTTAATTCAACAATGTAAATCCCAACGCAAAAATATGTGCATTAAAAATGCATGTTTTAGGAGAGGAGACATTTATAAGTAAGCACATTTATATGAAATAAATTTGGAAATGCATTACTTGGTAGGAAGATACTTCAAAAGTTGTGTGTGTGTGTGTGTGTGCGCGCGCGCATGCATGTGTGTGAATTAAAATTGCTAATGAATAAGAATTGTGGATGAATACATAAAAAATACACATGATCTGAAAATCAGGGAATTGGTGTTACATGGCTTGAAGGTTTCAGGTTTGGTTTTCTGTTTTTTTGGGGGGGGGTCAGTTTTTGGCATCGTCCTTCTCTTCTGTAGGTTCTTCCTTCCCAGTTGCATTTCATGGCCAAGGTGAGTACCTTGATTTCAAAAATGGACCAGCGAGGGTAGCCATCTATTTAGATGGTGTGGTTTGTCTGTAATGTCCATATGCAAAATAGTCTCTACACAATAAGCACCCATGGCCTAATCTTTGGCACAGGAGATATCCAGCAGCAAATGTGGATGTGAAATAATTGTGTAGCATCCTGAGAGGAGTAAGTAGTTGTCTCAAGAAGTGGATACACTGTGCTCAAAGGCTCTCTTTCTAATGACCACCTTGGTGTCAATTAGAGAATGTCTTGTGTCATGGGCATACATCTGATGTCTTCTGAAGAAACAAATGACTACTCAGCAAGTCTCTGTTATGGATGTATTCACAGAGTGCAGACAATGTGGCAGCTGCTTTAGTGGAGTGGCTCGCTGAGAGGACTCCTAAGCAAGAACAATTAAAGCCTTAATCCAGTGGACTTTCACAGAGTTGGACAATTCCTTCCCCATGGAGGTGGTCTGCAATGATTCAAATATGCCATCTGTTTCATATGCTTTCAGTGCAACTCTGCCCTCTAGCTTCTATTCCAAAAGTTAAGTACCCTGTTTCCCCAAAAATAAGACCTAACCTGAAAATAAGCCCTAGTATGACTTTTTCAGGATGCTCGTAATATAAGCCCTACCCCAAAAATAAGCCCCGGTTAAGTGAAACCCCACCCTCCACCATTGTGCAGCAACTAGAAGAAGATGACATGACTGTAAAATAAAACATCCCCTGAAAATAAGCCCTAATGCATTTTTTGGAGCAAAAATTAATATAAAACCCTGTCTTATTTTGGGGGAAACACGGTAGGTCTGGGACAAAATGGAAGAAGAAACTCCTGAGACCCATGAAATAGTGAACTGACCTTCAGAATGAAACAAGGCTTGGTTCTGAGAACAATTCTCCAGACAGTTTCTACTGTGAGGGAAGGATAGTGATGTTGTCAGAAGGCGCTGAAAAAAGAACCACTTTCTATGGAACTCTGGTTTATGGGAAGAGGTGGGAAGAGGTATGGTTCTCAAGAGAAGGTGCGTTTCAAACAGTAAAGACATAACCCTGGAGGTGGCAAGGCCTTGGATAGTGTAAAGTTACAATGTCTGATCCATTTGATGATTTAGTGTTTTGAAACGTTCTGATGATCAGACCCCCCTTCCTCAGAAGATGGGAATGGGGGAATGCAGTGTCCCCAATTCTAGTGTCTTGTAGTCAAAGGCTAGGTCTTTTTGGTCTTGAGAATTTTTCTTTCATTTTTCAAGGACTTAAGGGTTGAGGGGAATCAGATTTATTCTTCAGATGAATTAAGGTGAGCAGGTATGAGGTGTTCATACTGGAGAAATATTTTGAACTCTCCCCTTCCTTTGCTACTCTCAGGATGAAGAGAAGAAGAAGAAGCACAACTGCATTGTTTATGAGAGCACTTTTGTTGTTGTTTATTTTACCAGACCCTCAGAAATAGCTGCTACTATTGTTTGATCTTCTAAACTAAGCCTTTTGGAAGAAGCATGTAGGGAGGTGTTTGGCTGAAAAGAGTCCCTGGACATGGGACCTTCACTTCAACCTAAGAGGACTGATGAAATAAAGCTGTATCAGTGTTCTCAGAAATTTCTTCTGGGGAAAAGAAAACTTTAGGCTCATTTAAGTTTCCTTTTGTGACCTCTGGTGGCTGTTGTAATTATTTCTCTTTCTATCTTGTTCCACCACTACCACCAAATACAGAATTGAGTCAGGCTGCAATTTCATAATAGCTGAAAAGTAGTGGGATCTGCTAATCCAGCGCATGGAGAGTCAGAATCCACCTTGCTGGAGCCTCTGAAATTCTCCCACTCAAGCCTAACCAATGTCCCACTTGTTCCCTTTTCTGACTGGGAGAGTACATGTGAATCTGAAAGCTCTTAGATGAGCTGGCAAGCCCTATCTGAATCTCAGCTGGACTTTATCTAGCACCTCCAAGTCCTGCTGACATTGGTCAACTCCTCCAGCATTTTCTCTGCACAGGGATGGGACAGGAGGAGCAAAGCTTAGCTCCTGGCCTCGTGCTTGATGGAAAGAACAACTATACCAGGGACCTAATGATGTGAGGAAGTATGGCCGTGTCATGAAACCATTTGGCCTGCAGAGGACTGTACGGTGGAATATGTCTCCCCACCCCACCATGATTCTTTATCTCTCATTAAGAAGGCTCATTTCTCTGTTAGCAAGTCTTTGGTGAGGGATGACTCTCAAAGAAGATTCTTCTCAGGATGAAACAAGTGGCTGCAGTTTTCTTCCACAAATTCTAATACACTTAATTTTGTTATGAATAAATAGGCTTCTTTCTCCAGCTCCCTGCTGTATCCATCAGACCAAAGAGACAGGAGGAGGTGGTGGTCTAAGACAATGGGGAATCTGAGGCAAAAGGGATTTCCACTGTCCAGGTAAAGAGCAAGCAGCAAAAAGAGATGTTTGTGAAAGATAAAAGATGATGCAGGCAAAAAAAAGGACTAAGAAGCAGTAGAAAAGAGAAGAGGAAAACATGTCTTCTGCACATGAGCAAAGGCAGGAATGAACTGAGGACAAGTGGTGGCCTACATGGGATAGACAGTAGAGGGGAAAAAGGTAGGGGAGAAGTCAGTGGTCCCTGCATTTCAAGCCCTGGGAGGAATCCACCCACTGTTAGGTGACAAACTTCACTATGAAAAAAGGAGGCTGAGATAGCTTATCCTCATCTGTAAGAAACTCCTCTTGAAACCAGTAGCATTTACTGCCAAACAAATGTGATAAAAACTGAAGCACCCACTTTGCTTTGAAACCAGTAGTAATTGTTTAATTAATAAACTGATCAAAGTATTACAATATATAGGGTATATCTGGAGAAATTTAAGGGGAAACATAGTTTCTTGTGATAGTACTTGTTTTACATCTTGTTGGAATCAAATATCAAGAATTAAAATCCTGCCATATGGGAAATACACCATGCCGAATCAATTTGGCTTACAACTTCTATTTCAGTCATTCTAATGGTTTGACATTAACCAGAGCGATGATGACGTGGATTACTTGTAAGCTGAAAAACACTTACGCTTCAACATTTTCACAGCCACCTTCATCACTGGCTGTGACCGGCTTAATCCATATGCAGTTCCTTCAACTACTTTCCCAAATGCTCCAGAGCCAAGGATTCGACCTGTAGACAATAGAGTGCTGTTATTTATCCAGAAGTAACCTCATATCTTATCTCACTGAGCTAATTTGTCTAATCAAAATTAACTATCCCATTGTCCACCACAAGCAAATTGCTCCAGTCAAGTATATGTGGGTTGCCTGCTCATGTAGGAAATTCATGCACATTGCAAATATCAGAGTGTGATGAGACTATTCGCCTGCAGTCCACAACTTCTTTATTTCAGGACAAACCCCATGATATCCTACTGATACTAGCCAAATTCTCTACTCTAAGCAACAGCTTCAGCGAACCAAATGCAGTTGGTTCTAATTCTTCTTGCATTAAAATAGTTTGCTTAGTTTGGGCTGCATTTGATTTGAGGCTGCTCTGGCCAGAGTAGTGTGGCATATATGTAGGAGATGTGGAAAGGCTTTGGAATTGTGGGAAGTGTAGTCCAAAACATCTGGTTGGCCAAAGATTTCCCAACTCAGTTTTAGAATACATAACATTCTTAGTCCTTTTCAAGTGCCCTGAGTGTGTACAATAAACGTCCAGTGGCAGCAACATGGAGGCAAGCTCTGTCCCATCCCAGAGCCAAGTGTATCCATTTGTGCACTCTTTGAACACCTGCAAAAGAGAGGCCTTCTGGTACTTGCTGTAACAAGTAAGGAATACAGCTAGAAAGAAGATTCAGCAGAACCCCTTTGATAAAGGCCATATTCTGACAGTAAGACTCCATGCTTTTCAATTGCATTTTTCTTTCTTTCTTTCTTTTTCTTTGTTGTTTGCAAATGGAATAACTAGAAATCATCAGCATCTTCTCTTGAAGGAAATTTGTCCTAATGAATGGGAATGAGGTTTTTCCCCCCTGAAATTCAGTATACAAAGGATTTTCATATATGAGAACTGATGTTAATGTACTTCTTCCATGTTGACAGAACATAAAATAGGACTTGTCCACACTGTTCTACCCACAAGTCAAAGTTTTGTTTGGAGATTTTTTTAAAAAAAACCTAAATGGGATGTTGTCATGTTCTGTCTACAGGGGCCACTAGTGAGAAGGCTTGCAATATCTGCTGAACATTACAGCACACTGACAACACCTCCCAGAATGAATTGGCTGAAACCATAGCAGTTAAACCATAAAATTTAACTGATTCACAATGGTTTATAAATATAGTGAAGATCTGCCATAGCTGTTTCAAAAGCTGGGACTAGAGTTAATGCTTGTCTTATATCTGGAAAACCAATGCTCCCTCGGGTTGCAAAAAGTGTAACTGCAAAAGCATGCTATTTTTCCGAGCTACATGTCATCCATTTATTTCGCTTTGTTTCAGCCATATGAGTGTGCAAAACTGCATCTTTGTTCTGTACCTTAAAGAAAAATAACAGAATGTTGCAAAGCATCAGTGTATCTATATCTGCAGCCCACCCCCTTGTATTCAATTTTTGTGTTTAAATAACAAAAATTATTCCTATGATACCCAGAGAATAACAATGTCTTCCACAGAATTTGTTGGAAAGACAATACAGTAAAATGAAGATGATTTCTCCTTATCTCCACCCCAACACACAGGCTGCTTGAGCAGACTACTCCATTGTAGTGTAAAGCATCTTCTCCTGGTGGACAGCTGATTCCAACCCAGGATTTCCATCTGACAGCAGCAGAAAGAAATAGAGGCAATGGAGCAGGGAGAACTAAACAATGGAATAGGGGGATCTTTGCTAGCACATCTGTAATTTATTGCTGAAATGTAAACTCAAGCTTCCATTGTAAGTTTGATTATATTGTAGGTTTGTGACATTAAGGTGTCACACGAGGTTAACACTACTGGAGTTAAAACACTGTAAGAACAGATTTTCTTTAAATGTCTGCTCCAGTCTAGATATCATAGCTTTCATTGGTAATGGCAGGTCTCTAGAACTCATTAGCTGAAATCCTGTGGCATCGTAGCACAAATACTGTAACCTTTTAGAGGCAAATTGTTGTAAGTTAAAATATTACCTGTTGCATGCCAAGTCATTTGACTCAGTATGCAACAGATAGTGTCTACGGAGATTTCTTAACTTACTGCAAATTGCTTCCAAAAGTTTTGTCATTTGCATAACTGCACAACAAGATTTCAGCCACTAGTACAGGACTCCTTCTTAAAATATGCTGTCAGATTTTGCTGAAAAGAAAAATGGTGATTCACTGAGATTTTGTCATGTTGCATAGGTTGCAATCCTTCCTAATGATGCCTGTTATTGTACTTCCAGCATTTATGCATCTATACTGGTTCATTTGTGCAATCAGATTGGGTTATGAATTTTGCTTAAAGACCTATTAATTTCCTATCTCCAAAGCATAATCAAGAACTACAACACCTATATCATGAGTCAAAGGTTGCAACACAACCTTCACAATCTGTGTGACTGTTCAGGGTGGATCCCAGGAGAAGCCTGCCCCAACATTTCTCCCATTAAAATGCACTGTGGCTTTAATGAACTCCTCAGGACTATCTGACAATTCAAAGGTTTTCCTTGGAGAAGTAACCACAATGAAATAATTCTTCCATTAAAGCTTCCATTGGCTTTAATGCAAACACAGTCAGAACCTTTACTGGTAAGCCACTAGGAAGTTTGAAGTTTATTTGCCAAATAAAACTTTGATCTGGCTTCTTGATAATTCCTGATAGAATTAGAGCAACATTTCAACCCCACACCACCATGTTGAGCTTTATAACAAAGTCTGAAATCCTTTTTGTGATGGAAAATCTGTGGACCACATGGCAGGATGCAGCCTCTTTTAAATATGTACTGGCCTGACTCAATTTAATTATCATCCAGTACCCATTCCACACATAGGGATGTATGTGTGCAACATGAGAAATACCTCCTCTTCTGCCCACACCTCTGCTAAATATGTGCAGAGCAAAATGGGAGAACTTCCTGTTGGGGATTTGTCATTGCTTCCTGTGTTCAATCTTCCCATGTTCACTCCTTTGGATAAAAGGCTTGTTTACTGGGTATTTACAGGAGGAATGTGTGGAATCAAATGAGACACTACAGCTTGTTTCCGCAGGCTGTAGCCAATTCACGTGAAGGGTAGCCTCTACAGCTTCTGAGGCTGAGGCCTAAGCATTTGAAGCAGGCTCTAGGGCTGGACAGTTCTAGGGCCTAGCTATAATTTAACCATGTTTCTTTGAAATGTTAACAAGAAGGAAAAGGGAAATCCCCAGATCATTATCCAGATGTGAGTTACAAGTGGCCTTTTCCCCCCACCCCTCCAGACTGAAATCTGGCTCAGGCACTGCTTCCTTGTCCCAAAATGCATGGTGCAATTTGATACCATTGATTTATTTGATTGAGGGCAGAAGGAGATGTTGCAGGTAATCTGTCATTTGAAGAGGGAATTCCTTAAATCTGAAAGTATCTGAGTGCACAGCATGGGCTTTGCTCACCTGACTTAATGTACAAATTAGCTTGCCTTATTTTGTGATTGGTCTTCACGATTTAAGCATGAACTTCCTTTGAAGTCTGATTTCTCAAACATGAAAGTCTGCCTGAATCATGTCCTTCCAACACTACCATGCTTTCAACTCTATTCATAACCTATGTATAATGTCATTTTCTGCTTCTTTCTGTAATCTGCATCTTGAGGATAGGTCTGAAGTGCAGGCATCATGCCCATAACATCTGCCGTGGGCCTGGGTATGGTTGTTCCTTCCCAATCCTCTCGATCCTGTTTTCTACACCATTTAGTCCAATGAAGATTTCTGCAGAACTCAAAAGCTTGCACACTCTTTGTACCATTTTAGTTGATCCTAATAAAGGTGTAGCATTTTATAAGATTTTGGGAGTGTCCTAATAAAGATGCCCAACTATAAATTTTGCATAATTATCAAACAGCTTCTCCTCTAAATGAGATAAACTATTTGGACTCATGGACAACTATCTTACATTGGTTCCTCAGAAAAGAAAAATCTAAACAGTGGGCCAAATGTTGCTGGTTTATGGGAGCTGTAATGCAAAACTTTGGGGGTGGGGGGTGGACAAAGATTCCCACTCCCGATTTAGGACAATGATCCAATAACTGGCAAGCAGATAACTAACATTTTGGTCCGTCAAGGTTTGAGGAGAGGTTGCCAAAAAGGTGAGGCCTCTTCTTCTTAACATGACTACACAGCCCAACCACTGCTAAATGATTTCTAAATAATGAGTACCTACAACAGTACTGATACTCCACATGTAACGAATGAGAGGGCTGCCTCTGCTATAGCAGCCACCACCAGAGCCACAGCCATTGTTGTGATTCTTACCCAGCACTAATCCATCTCTGGGAAATTCCCATCTTGAATCATAGGGCAGCTGCATGGGGTCCACATAGATATATTCATGGCCATCAGGACTGATGGACTCAATGACTCTCCATCTTATTTCATATCTTGGTTTCTGCAGAGCACAAGAAATGGAATACAGAATGTTAACTGCATCCCTACAAAGGGAGCAAATGCAGACTTTACAAAAGCAGTGTGTTCCTCAATTACCTGTTTCCATATGATTACCAGGACAATCAGCGAAATTATTACAATCACTAGCAACACTAGGATTGCAGCAGCAACAGTCAGTTCAGATCTTAAAGCTGTCAGAGAAAGGAAATAGGTATGATTTTTTCACTTTCAGTAAATGAAGGTGGGTTAATCTAGTGTTTCAAATACAACAGGAAATTTCCTATTTATTTAATTAAATATATATAATGTATAATGTTCTAATTTAAGCTTCCAGGAGCACTAACAATAATGTAAGGCGGATAATGGATAAATCCCCCTTCAGAAATTAAAGGAAATATTATTTAGAGGATAATCCTAGAATGTGGATCTCTACAAAAAGAAACAGTTGTTCCAAAATGAAAAACTTCAAAGAATTATTTCTGTCTGTATAACTCACTTCTATGGTTTCTATCTTCTATTTTATCTCTTTCATCCTCATTAAAAATAAAAAAACACAGGGTCCAGGTTCAGACAGAGTTAAGCACTTGGTCTTATAGTGCAATTTTATTCAAATCTCCTCCAGAATGCACCTGTCTGCACAGGGTTGCAGTCTTTGCCCATTGGTTCTAGTGGAAGAGCTGTCACTGAGGAAAACCAGGCAGGGGTTCTTTCAGGGCACATATTACCCATTTATCTATTTAATCAAATATAATGCTTTGTTTCAATTCTAGCAGATGTCCCTTCCTGATCTTTCCATATCTCTGAGCAACTAACCACTTCCACTGATCAACACCATGGTTGAAATCTTGTTGCTTAGCACAGGGTTGCAACTAGAGTAGGTCCCTTGAATCAGTGAGAATTTGGTGAGTCTTCTGTAAATTCCATTGATCCAATGGGTTTACTCTACTTCAGTTTATTACCCTAAGCAACTGGAGTTCAGGCCATGTGTTTCCCACCATCTCCCATCTATTCCATTTTCCTCCTATACATATCTATTAGTCCACCTCAATCTGACTTCATTGCCCTTGTTTCCAACATGCGTTTCCATGTGGCTTTTTTTGGAGGAAAAGGATGGAAAAAAGGACAAGGAAATGGAGTTATAGAGGAGTTTGATATTTGGTTATTGTGGAAAAAAAGTAACATTGCCTGTAGCAGACTATAAGAAGTATCCTCGTAAATTTAGTTTCTCTTCTGCTAAATGATAGGAGCATGGTCTCCTATTCTCGCCCTATGCTAGCTTGCTGGTGCTAAAGGGAAAATGCCAACTACACTAAAGAAAGCGAATTGATTGAGATGGTCTGACAAAGAAATGGGAGCATGGATGTATCATCAGGGGATGGGAGGAGCTCTGAGAAAGCCAGAAGTTTATAAGCTCTTGGATTTCTTTTCATATCCATCTTCAAAACCATGCTGGCATGGAAACAGCTGAATCATAACCTGGCAGGCAGACATTGATAACTACAGGTATGCCTGGGATCCCCCTCCCTAAAGGTGAACAAATGGCCACACAGGCATTTTCATTACTATGCCGTTTTCTGTCTTTTTAGTACTGAAGACCCATATGATATCTATACTTTATCTGTGTGTTTTGTTTTGTTTTTAAATCCCTGTAGGCTGAACTACAGCTGTAGTTATAGAGGGGCATAGATCTAAGTGAAGAGAAGATGCTCTCAATATCCCATTTCCCCAAAAGGTAGCTGTGTTAATCTGCAGCAGAAAAAACACCAAAGAGTCCTATGGCACCTTGAGGACATAGCCTGACTCTAGCAAACACAATTTAGACCTACTAGAGAAAGGAAGGGATGTTTTTTATTGCTTTCTGGGACCTCAGGTGTGGTAACATTCATAATATTTATAAAGAATGTCAGTGTTTTAGGCTCCGTACAAAAGCAGTGATGCTCTGCACTCAGAGATATCCATTCTAACCTTTCTAGATACACATCAAAGAGCAGCATATATTATAACAACCTGTTGCTATTTTTTTTAAAAAAGCATTAAATATTTCCTGAAAGGTCAATATTACATTTGCACTGCACAGAATGTTTCACATTGGACTGGATATCTTTTAAGGAGGGGGAACCCAACCACCTGAGCTAACCATGCAGCAAGTTGACTCACTTGGAGCCACAAGCTTCAGTTCCCGTGTAACGGTCCCCAGGTCATTCCTCGCCATGCATCTGATAGCCAGTGTTTCTTCCACCTTCTGGAAAGTCACTTGGCTTTCAACCATGTTTCTCTCATCCAGGCGAGTCTCCACGGTAATGTCAGATACATTGTTTGTCAGGAGAGTCCATGAGGTGTCATTGCTGCATCTGAAGATGTGCAAACACAAATCACGCAAAAGATTTATCTTTTACTGCAAAATGTGCATGGAGTAAACAACTTTAGGTACATAATGAGAGACAACCAGAGCAGACTATTCTTACTTTTTAATGTCCTTGCAAACCAGCCACTCTACATCAGGCAGGGGTGTCCCTTCTGCCAAACATCTTACTCTCTGCCCAGCTGAGCCATGATGATTATCTAGCAGATCTCGAATTAAAGCTGGAACTAAAAAAGAAAAAAAATAGAAAGAATACATCAGAGACCTTGCATAGTAAAGTATTAAACAAATCTCAGCATTCCTACCTGCCTAGCAGATTCATTCTAGGTCCAGAGTTTCTGGAGTCCTTTGCTTATTTTCCTCAACACATGTCTATTCACTGGGGGGGGGGGGGGGGAATCCATTTAATTCAGTGGGCCTCACTTTGACTAAATATCCTTAGGATGAGACTTCTAGCTGTAGCTTGATGAACACTTGTCCTAAAGTGTGAATGGTCTTTGGTGTGACTTGGATCTACACACAAGTCTACAACACTTTGCATGCATCCTGAAGGAAACATCCCACCGAACTTGTATTTGGCTGCTCCCTTACCCCTAGGGCTGGGCTGCTCCCTGATCATATTTTCTGACAATTAATATTCCACTGGCTTCAGATGAGGAACATGTGAGAGTATTTTGGCAAGGACATATTGGGATATGAGGCATAAGAAGCTGGAGAGAGGAGGCAGCCCTGCAAGCCAGTTACACATGCATGTTTTAGCTCTATGATTACCAAAAACTCAATAAGGTACCTTTCTGAAACCGCTTACAATCTAATAAACAAAGGTTATCCCTAATCATTAGAAGGAAATATTAAAGATAAAAATATTGTTCATTCCCTATTACAATATACTTGATAAGACTTCAAAGAAGCCAAGTTACAGTATGTTCTTAGTTCACAGTCCCACTGCTCAAAAGTTTGTCTGCACTGAATGAACTGGCCCTTGTTAATCAACTAAATCCTTGATCAAGATGCTCTGACTGTTATTTGGATCACAATCCTACACACATTAACATAAGCCTCATTGAACTCAGTGGAGCTTGCTTTTGGGTAGCTAATCCCTGCTCATCTAGATCGGGGATAGATAACTGAGGCCCTTCAGATTTTTTTGTACTGCAACTCCTATTCCCCCCCAGCATTGGCTATACTGATCTAGATTTATGCTATTACAGTTTGAGTGTCAGATACTGACACACAGTCAGTCTCTGTGATTCAGAAGCATTTGTGACATGCTTATAAGAAGTTTGAGATTTCAAGTGAAGCAGTAAATCTGATTAGTGAATCTCAATCAGTCAGTTTCATGCATTTTAATCAACTTATCAATTAATCACTTTTGGAAATGAGTAGATCTGGGAGGGGAGGCAGGTGTACAAGTGTGTCTTAAAACAGACATTGTGAGGCATTCTTCTCACATCACTGAGAAGAGAGAACACCTCTCCTAAGATAATTGCTTGCCATCTTCACATAATATTAGTACTTATATTGAAGCATCTATAACTTGCTGCCTGATCAATATTTGAAATTGATCAAGAAGCGTAGCTAACCTAACTAACTGATCACTCATTGCAGCACCTGCTTCAATCCATAGCTTCTCCAGTTCAAAATAATATCACAGAGTTGGAGGGTTGGAAACCTGCTGTCTTCTCTGATGTCACTCAACATTAAGTAGCTTCTTCTTTCCTTCTAAAGTTCAGTTGGGCAAGGAGACTAGGCAGCTGTGCAGAAGGCACAGAGGAATAACACAGTTGATACTGGCCCTGGCAAGAATTTCTCCTTTAGCAGTACTGAACTACAGGAAAGGGTGGATAAGAATTTGTTTGGTTTGTCTTTTACCAAAAAAAAAAAAACCGATTTCTTTCCAAATTCAGTAGAAAGAACTTGAAATTTTAATAATTTGAATGTGGCCAAAACCAAAAATGACTACAGGCAGAAGGTTTTGAGTGCTTAGTTTTTAATAATATGACTCTGAATCCCTGTGTATTCCACTATATTTGTATGGCTGAACTCAGGTAGGGTTGCCAGACGTCAGGCAAAAGGAGGACATGTCCTCCTTTTTAGCCTAATGTCCTCCGTCCGGCTGTCAAAGATAAAAACCTTTAAAATGTCAGGCTTTTGTATATTTTATGTTATAATTTTGGATGGGAGGGGGAGAGGTGGAAGGACCCCCCTCCCCCTGTCTTTCCCTGCCCCCCCCGCCTGCCCCCCGTTACCTGCCGCCAGTGCTGGAGCGCAGCCCTCATCCCCTCCCGCCACCTCCACAGCTGCTCGGCGATCCGCCATGCCCGCCCAGCCCACGTGGAGCCCAGAAAGGCAGCGTGAGCGGAGCGCCGCCCGCCGAGCCAGGCAGAAGCAAGCAGTGCCCGAGCGCATCGATGGGAAGGCAAGCGCCCGGACTGTGTGTGTTCAAAGTCCATTTCAGGGACTCCAACTCCCACGCTCCCCAGCCTTGAACGTATGACCCTCGGGGGAGGGGAGGCTGCCTCATTCAGTTTTGCCCGGCGCTGCTTTCCCCCTGCCTGCGCCGGAGCCTTGTTTGGGCGTCCAGATTAGTAAGGTTGCCTCTGAGCCTGTGCAGAGTGCGAGCAGCCGGGGGATCCCGCAGCCGGGCCAGGTTCAGGTACAATTGGCTGTTTAAATAATGTTTTTTGATATTTTGAAAAAAAGCCTCCATTGAATTTTTTTTTTTTTAACATGACTGTTTCTTGGTCGGTTCACTAAGAGACATTTATTGGCAGCTATTGTAATAAAATTGTATTGATTGCAGGTTTAATCCAGAATGACTCAAATGAAACATTCAATACGTCCTCTTCTGTCCTCTTTTTTGTCTTTCTATGTCCTCCTTTTGGTACCCATGTATCTGGCAACCCTAAACTCAGGGCATTGCTTCTTTTTCTTAACAGGTTCCTCATCTTAAACAGCTACATAACAGGCAGATTCAACAGGCCTATTAAATGGCTAAGAGTTTTGCTTTGCTTTTTATAAAGGCCTACAACATTTGCAGATTTTTATACAGATTTGACAGAAAGAACTTGAGCTTTAAGAGAGAGAGAGAGAGATAAAGAAAGAAACCTGGGTGTTAGAGAAAGCAAAACATGCATTTACCCATCCATAACAAAGACCTATTCAAAACTGAGAACTGGGCTGTTTATGACTTTGAGGCTCACCCAATAAGCCCATATCATGGTTAAAGTGCCCCTGTGATGTGTTTTCTGGCAGGGCAGTTCTTTATTCATTTGGCCCAGTACTATCTGCTTTAACTGTCAATGGTCTTCCATGGTCTTGGGCAGGGCCATATTAACTCATGGCTGGGCCCATAAGCTTTGGGGTATTTCTGCCCCCCTTCAGCACTTCAATCTTTCACCCCACTACAGGAAAAAATAGTGATGGGCCCCTAAGCTTCAGCCTAGTCAGTCTTATGAATAATATGGCCTTGGTCAAAGATCTTTCTCCTCACCTGATCCTTTTAAATAGATATAGTAGAGATTGGACTTAGGGCCTTCTATAGACGAAGCATGTGCTCTGATACTGAGCTACAATTGTTAAGGTCAAAGGTGGGCCCAAAGAATGGTGGCACTATTGCATTATAGGTTGTTGCAGTAGTTGTGTGGCTTTTATGTTTTTATTTTTTATGATACATGCTAAAAAAAGACTAACATAGCTACACACTGCTGAAAACAGCAATAAGAAAATGGCCATTTTATTTCCGGAACTATACATATCTGAGTGAAAGACTGCTTGGGAACTGTATGTAAGCAGTGAAGAGGAAAAGCAATGTACAAGCACAAGGAATACAACAGAACAATAATAGCAGCAATGAAGAGAGAAGGGCTGACATCTCTCTAAACACTTTCCAAAACTCCTCTTTAAAAATGCCAGTGAATAATAGTCATCAAGATAAGTTATCTGTTCTCATTTTGCACTGTAATTCGTTATCCCTTTAATGTACCCCTTCCTGTCTCCAGATTAAATCCATGTGCAAGAGGCCATTTCTGACTGTCAGCCAGGCACAACAGATGTTTGAGTATGTCAGCATCTGGGGCTAAAATAATCTCCAAAGTAAGTCATGGAGAGCAGCAGGCAAATAAGTGTGTTCCTAGGTAATTTGCCATTTTATTGACTCTGATTTTCAGACATATCACTCACACCGTATGATATTTCTTGAGAGAATACAAATTGTGAATATGCTAATGATAAGCAAACTTTATTTCTAGAGGTCAGGACCTAATGTACTTATTGTTATTTTTAAAAGCCAACAATATGGCTACAGCCGTGGAAGAATGAGTCTTTTAGACTGTAAATCATTTCAACTTGGTCCACTTTCAAGCAGTAGACAAAACTGAATAATTGTACTTGAGCTGTGTAATCATAATGTTTCTTAGAGAAGAAAGACCTGGATTCAAATTCCTCCTCAGCCATAACGCATATATGATTTGTCTCGATTTCATTCACACAACGTGAGACAAATGGAGCGATCACTAGGCCTACCTAGTGGCCTACACAGCTGAACAGGGATTTGAACCTAAGTCTCTATGGTCTAAATTTAAACATTTTTTTTAACTTTCTGTCTGTGGTCCCTCAGAAATTCATATTTGCTTGCTGGTCTATGCATCTTGATATAATAAATTGATATTGGTCTCCAAAATGTCACTTCCCCTTTCATCACACTACTCTCATTTGATACTGATTTTAGCCATATCACAGATTTACCTTGTATGAGCAAAGAGAAAGTATATCTTTGGATTTCATCTTCATTCTGTGCTACAAGAGTATAGTATCCAGTATCTTCTTCCTTGGCGCGAATTAATTTAAATATACTCTGGTACCTATACAGAAACAAAAGTACATGGTTGTAATTTTTGCAAAATTATGATTGTAAGCAGTAAGGATAGCTTTACTGGAAACCAAGACTGACTGACTTTAAATAAATGCTACAATGTTGAAGCAACTCTTCTTCCTGATTAAAAAGACATTAATAAGGAAGTAAATACTATTTATAGGAAATGACGTATAGATTATTATGCTTGGGTTGATACCTCAACACACTTAACACCAACTAGAATCAATGAAACGTAAGTACTCTAATCCCATTCCTTCCAATGAAATTTAACTGATGTGTTCTCGAAGGCTTTCACGGGCGGGATCCAATGGTTGTTGGGGGGTCTTCGGGCTGTTTGGCCATGTTCTGGAGGCTTTTCTTCCTAACGTTTCACCAGTTTCTGTGGCCGGCATCTTCAGAGGACAGGAGCTAGAACTCTGTGTTCTGGTGTAGCGTTCTGTGTTCTGTGTTCTGTGTTCTGGTTTAGTGTGTGGGATTGTTGAGTATTTGTAGCTGTGGAATCAGGTTTTTGTTCTTTTCAGGAGATTGGGTGTTTCCTGTGATCAGGGTGTTGTTGTTGTTTTGTTATGGGTGTTTTGTTGAGTTGCAGAACCAACCTTTTCATTGCTACAGTGAAAAAGGTATCAGGAGACTGAGGTGAAGAAACAGTGAAGGCCAGAGGAGAAAATTCAGGTTGCAAGGAAAAAAGCATTTTTGATAGCTTTAGAATTAAAGATAGTTCAATATTTAGTAGAGACAAAATGGGAATCTGATTTTTGCTGGGATGTTTGCTAATATAGAAGAGTAGTACCAAGCAACCAAGAGCACTACCAAGTAGTTCAGTTCAGTTAAAGGTAGATGCTGATAAATGGTATTAAAGACATGAGATAATGAAAAAAAAAGTATGAAATTATTAAAGATAAAGGAAATTAAAATGAAAGGAATAGGAGACTGAAGAATCAGTCTAGATTTTAAAAAACGATATGGAAAGAGTTGAAGGTTTATCAAAGGAGGGTGTGAACCACTTTCAGGACAATAGTTTGCAACTGGAGAGTTTATTGATCTGGTAAGACATCAAGAGATAGCTTGACAAACATTTTCCTTACCTCGTCTCCTGGATCTGCTTAGAGCTAGTGACAATCTCTGTGAGATTCTCCATCAGAGTGACATTGTCCTTCAGCCAAAAGATTCTTGGCTCTGGGTATGCATGCACATCAACTGCAAAGTTTTTAACTTCATGCAGGTTGACTGCTTCCATGGAATTAAAATGGGGTTCCAAATGAATGAACCCTTTATCTGTGAGAGGACAAAGGTTTCCATAAGTATCTCTCAATGACAGACAGTTGGCATACTCAGCCTAGAACAGTGTGGAAACTAGAAATGCGCTTTACCATGGACTGTGATGATTACTCTTTTTGTTTTCTTAAAGTCTTTGGTCACGTGTCGAGCAGTACACTCATAATCTCCAGAGTCCTTCACTGAAGCATCTGGGATGGTCAAGTTGTAAACCAGTTTCTGAGTTGGAATTTTGATGTCCTCCAGTGAGATGATACCTTTGTTCTTCTGCATTTGGGTGAGAACAAAAACTGTCATTAGCTGCAGAAGACAATCTAGTGTCCTTATTCATCTTGCATCTAAAAGATCCTCAGGTGAAACTCTATACTGATCGGGCTAAGAAGTTTTCAAAAGCAGTGCTTCTTCTTGGCTCATTAAATCATCTCCTGTCTTAATTTGTGGAAATTAGTCATACATTGTTTTAAATCTTAACAAGTATTCAGAAGAGTAAGGTAAATATTAGCGTTGGTATTTAGCCATTCTGAAAACAGGCTTTCTCAATATTTTTATCTGGACTATACTTTAGATAAAAATATCTATTTTTTTCTATTCAATACTTTAGATTATTTTGTTGTGAGCTGTTGTCCCCTATGTGTGACTGCATCCAACCCATGGTGATGATTTATGCTGTCTTCCCCAAAAAGGATTGCTTGGAATTGCCCCTTATTTTTTTTTTAAAAAAAATCTTTATAATTCTGCCTGTGTGAGACTGCCCAGGGAAAGATCCCATTCTAAGGAGGTTTGTGACTATGTGAGGAGTTGAACCACAAGTTCTAGTCCTGCACCTCAAACAAGTGTACCACATTACCTCTACGTTAACATACAGTACGTATGCTGGTGAAAAGAAGAATCAGGCCTTCCTATTATGATGACATAATTATTAACAAGACACATTTTCTCTTCAGTGCAAGTATAACATGTGGGCAACTTTATGAATACTCTCTTTTTGTTCCAGTAAGTTTTCCAGGTTCAAAAGTGTGTGTGTGTTACTACTTTATAACCATATCCCACTTCCTGTCAACCTCATATGTTACTCATCTCCTCATAACATCTTGTGAAGATCTGTGTACTCATTAAACTCTGCAAAACAGAACAAGAAACTGGTTTCTCCTCATCTTAGTTCCCATCTTTCTTTGAAACAACAACTAAAACCTCACCCACAATCTGGTCATTTATTCAACAACAAAGGGGGTTATTTACCACTTTCCCTGGATAATTCCACTGTAAGTTCACAACTTCGTTATCCAAGACCACACACGATACAACAACTGTTTCTCCTGTTTTATACACAGTCTTGAGGGACTCAATCTCAACTTGAAGGTGTGAAGTAGCTGGAAGAAGCAAAAGAGAATTAACATATTTCAGAAATATTATACAGAAATTACACTGATTATTGAGTGGCAGGAATTCTCTATTCCTTGGGAAGGGGAACTTCCACTCTTGACACTTAAATACATTTATCAAGATATGCCACAGGGGTTCACACATTATCTGACAGGATTCAAGCATTCTATATGGTGACAGACATCCAACATTGATTTTGCTTTTTAAAAAGTTGTTCTATTTATCCTTGCTGACTTTGTGATGTCTGACCTGTTCTGATACCTCTTTAATACCTGAACTTCACAGCATGTTAAATACAGTTGACACTTTGTCAAATATGTAATGCAACTGTCCCAACAAGGCATCACATATGTGGCAATATGGATATTTTTCTGTGTTCCACATGTTTGTTGTGGATATTTATCTGTGTTCCACATATTTGTTGAAAAGTGCCTGTGCTAAAAGAGCTCTTCTCAGTCTCGGCTGCTATGCTGGCTTTGAAACGTAAGCAATTATACCCTTCAGAGCCTGAGAAGAAACTCAGGTTCATTGCTTGTCCTTGACAATGCTACTAAAGAAGTACCTTTGTATACATAGACGAAAAATTCTCCAGACAGGAACTCCACTGCCTTCACTGTGGTCTTGCACGTGTAGGAGCCTGCAGAGAAGTTTCCGGTAAAACCCTGCCTGTTGTCGTAAAAGGCATACACAACTTTTCCTTCACTGTTTGTTAAAGTTACTTGAGCGTTAGGGTCACTTGTGCGACAAGGGATGGTGGTGGATTCATCTTCCTCAGTAATGACAATGAATACATCTTCTGGGGACATAGGAACAAAGGGGACAGCTGGATCTGTTAAGAATAAGACATTGTGATCCATCAACAGAGTCAGAGAATTAAGCAGTCACTTTAATATCCTCAACTTCAGCTGAGCACTTTGGATGTGCACTGTGCAGATAGAAAAGTGCAGAACACTTCCCACAGAACTCCATTACCATGTTCCTTTGCCCTCACAAAGGCAAAGGGACATTAATTGAACACAGTTATGCAAGCAGGACCAGCCCAAGATATTTTAATGAGGTGGAGCAGCAAACAGCATGCTTGTCCCCCAAGATAGGACATACACAACTGTGTACACTGACCTGATGCCCTCAGGTCTATCGGAGAATCCTGTACCATCCCCAGTGCCCAATACTGATCAAGCTATTTTGGCATTCTAGGCAGAAAATTGTGCAATTCCTCTCTTTCCCTGCAAAAAATATGCAATAACAACGATGATGATGATGATGATGACGACAACACATCAAATGAAAATTTGCTACCCTTTAATAACATGCAGAAACAGCTGCCTGATACATTCATCCCACTCTGCTAATGGTAGGGCCAGCTCTGCATGCAAGATCCTTATTGTGTTCTCCTGGGTGCAACTAATTTCTCTCTGGGTCTTTGTCACACAGCTTCTCTCAAAGAAAATCTATAATCGAGCACCATACAAAAAACCCTATGGTAGAAGGATCTAAGACCTCCTCTCTCTTGAATTGCCAGCTATCTTGGATCTTGCCATACACAACTGACCAATAATCAAGAGCTCAGGAAATGATAAAACAATACAAAGCTTTTGTTTTAACATGTGGGATTTTAAAAATAAATGTTCTTTCATAAATAGCCCTCTCACTAGGCAGCAGCTGTCATCTCAAATGCTAATTGGTCTGGAGGAGGCAGCACTGGCAGGCCCCAGTCATCCCCTTCTTTTAGAGAACACAACTGTGTACACTGACCTGATGCCCTCAGGTCCATAGGGGAATCCCGTCCTATCCCCAGTGCATAGATTCAGCTGCCATTCTCTAGGAAGAATGAGTGTTGGTTGGGCTCATCTTCTCCTTTGCCACAGGCAGCAAAATATATTTGGCCCATCTTCCTTCTATTTGCTCTGCTTCTGGCAGAGCAAATCAACATTCTATAAGGCAATTCTAACAATAGGGGGAGACCAAGCAAAATATTATAACTTTTAAACTGGGATCAACACCAAATTTGGCACAGTTGTAGCAGACAGATTGTTCTTGCTCTGTGCAAAACTTGGGGACATTTGGACAAAAGGTTTTCAAGTTCTGATTTTGCAAAAAAAAAAAAAAAAAAACTGTTTCCCCCATTCTGAAATAGATGGCCTGAAATGTCCCTATATTTAAAACAGATCACATAAATTAAAAAGACCAGTCTTGCTTATCTTGAAAGAGACTGGTTGGCCCCACCCACTTCTTTTTTAATTTGGAAGGAATCCAGGCTGCAGGGTTTGAAATACTGATGCTCAAAAGAGGCCTTTCAAAAGGGAAAAACAGTTACTTTGTTATAAGACTGAGCATGTGTGGTACAGGTTAGCTGGCAGGAGTTTTGTGAAATGAAACATTGTATACCTTTGTACGCAGAGGAGGAAAATATTTAGAAAGAAAGAGCACAGAAATAAACTGAAAAGATAGGTTTTCTTTAAAGAGTAAAAAAAAAGCTTTGCTTTAAAGAAATTAATGGAGTGACAGAGATATTGTGCCATGTATCTTCAGTAAACATTCTCTCAGGGTTTCTGAGATCAAACAATCTCCTCACATATGTTTTCAAAGGGAAAACCAGCTCCAGGACTCGATTAATCTGAACGTTTTTACAACCATTCACAAAGAGACATTAAGCAGGGGAAAATTCCCAGAACCTAACTCCTTTTTTTTTCATGAGTTAACCATTTCTCACCCAAACAGAAAGCACTTGTCAGGGCTGTTTTTCAACAAGTTCTCTAGGTATCAAAGTGCCTTGAATGTAATGAGAAGAGGGTATCCTGTAAACCATCTTGACTGCTGATATGGGTGTCGTCAACATTCAGGCTGCCTTTTGCTGTATAAAGTTTGGCATTTTGTTTTCCTGCTGGTAATGTGGGAATGATATTGTGCAGCAATATTGGGCCTTTTCCTGGCATTAGGAATTGTGGAAAGCACAATATCCCACACATTCATAAAATGGAGGTTTTTTTGAAGAACTGAGTGATATGTAACATGGAATCATAGAAATGTAGAGTTAAGTCATAGTCAAGTTTATAAATGCTGCTTCTCAGACCTGATAGTAGCTGATTTTGCACCTGAGGCAGGAATATAAATTGGTGCCCTTCATTTTACTCATACACAACACACACACTCTTACACACTTCGCTGCTCTCCAAAAAGAACTGAAGGATTCTAGGAGCAAGTACTATGGAACCACAGGCATACCGCACAAAGTTCAAAATCCACCATTTTTGATTCAGTTTGAATTTCTGAGCCCTGTTTAGTTATTACTTACCCTGTGCTTAAAGGGGAGCAGCTAGTCCCTCCCCTGCTGTCGATCCTTTCCACACATGGAAACTGACTACTCTGCAAATGAGACATTCCTGCTGGTGTGCAGGCTCTGCAAGTGACGGGAATTGCTTGCAAGCCTACATGGAAGCAAGAACATCTTTCATACAGACTTGCCGTTTTCCACCTGTAGAAATTGACGATGGAGAGTGACAGAAGCAGCCACCTCGCTCTAAGTGTGGTCGGTTTATGAAATTCCCCCTTTTCTAATGGTATGGTATGCTTGGGATAGCAGACACTTGTTTTGTTTTGTTTCTTTCCCCTGGACCCCCAGTATTGTATGCACAAGGTAAGGGCTGCCTATGCCACATCCTTATTTTTGGCTCTGCTGATTCTAAGCATGGGCCTCAAGGGAAGCACCCAGCCCAGTCCAGTTTCAGCAGTCAAGCTGAAAGGGAGACACCCCTGCTCACATATAAGCTCTGCACATGAGCAAGAACCCAGATTTTCCAGGATTTTTGCTTGTGTGGGGGGTTTACATACAAGCAAGAGTTAGTTTGTTAAGATTCAGCCCTGAAACTGAATAGAAGACGATGACAAGAGGAGTCAGGACTAGGCATTCTCCTCTAAGTTTATTCACAGCTCAAGGTTGAATAACGTCAGAACAGGGGTTTGAAGGGATCCTAAGGGTTGTCCACCATCTGTGCCAATATAGGAAAGGCAAAGTTATGCAGCACTGACAGATGACCGTCCAATCTTTGTTTTGAAAACCTCCAAGGAAAAGAAGGCCTGGAACCCTGTGAAGTAATTTGTTCTACTGTCCAGCAGATGCTACCATAAAGAAGCACAATTTTTTGAAATTCAGGAGATAGTTCCAATAAATAAGTCATTATTTTAAGAAAAAAAATCCAGTGATGTGCTGGATATGTTTTCTGTTCCAGAAAACTGGTGCCATCTTAACCATGCCCATTATCAATGGCTACTCTCCATCTGTAGTACAGAAGAGTCTCAACATCTGGAATCAATTTCTGGACTGTGGCCTTTCCTGGAGTAGAAAACAGTGGGTGTGGCATTTTAAGAGGGTAAAAATGTGAACATTTGGACAAGGGCAATGCAGGAAAGCGGAACCCATCCTTCAAGTCAGAGAGGGATTTTTTCAAAAGTGTTCTCTTCTAAAAATATCCAAACTCAACAACAGTTTATGTTTTTCATCCCAGACTGCAGAGAAAATTGTGTGTAGCCATCAACTACAGAGAAACACAAAATGTTATAGCACAGAATGTGATACAGGCTCACTGGAGCCCAATTTGCAATAATCTCAAGGATTATTTATTTATTTATTTATTTCTTTATTTATTTATTTATTTATTTATTTATTTATTTACAAAAGCAAGTTTCTAGCCCTTAGGATTGCAAATGTGCTTAATTTTTCTTCTTTTACAGTATTGGAGCCACAAACTGCTTTATTATTTGCATACTAATATTCATGTCAAATAATAAAGCACTTTCTGGCTCCGATACTGTAAAACAAGAAAAATTAAGCACATTTGCAATCCTAAGGGCTAGAAACTTGCTTAGTATTTGCATACTAATATTCATGTCAGACAGTGGAAGACAGGAGGGCCTGACGTGCTCTAGTCCATGGGGTCACGAAGAGTCGGACACGACTTAACGACTAAACAACAACAACATTCATGTCAACCAGAACAGAAGGGCAAAGGTAGTTGTATGGGACACCAAAGTTGTAACGGCAGCTTTTGAGAATCAGATTAACTCTACCTAGTTCAACAGTCAAAATGACCAGCCATTTGGCTGTTCAGGCATCTTGTGGCTAGTCTGTTTTATTATTATTACTATTCAAAAAGACCAAGCACAGTCAATCAAAATTATAAAAATATTGACTGATGTTATATAACAGATACAAGTTTTAACCAAAAACCTAAGTATCCGTTAAATGTTGACATAGTATATATACTGTTACTAATATTTCCTTCTTCTTCTTCTTCTTCATTATTATTATTATTATTATTATTATTATTATTATTATTATTATTATTATTATTATTATTATTATTATTATTATTATTATTACATACTTGAAAATATATGGGAAATGCCTCTAGAGGTAGAAGGGTTGTTGAATTTGCTTCCAATGGCCAGAACAAAAGGCAGAACCTTATTGCCCTGTATAGAGGCTGAGCAAACGTATCTTCTCCCATCATCCCCAAATGCTGGGGAGACCTTTTAGCCAATTTGCACTTGAAAGCTAAACCCATGAGGGGCAGGAATTCCCAGCTGCTTCCCGGAACAGCTGCTGGGATTATTTTTCTTTTCTTGAAGTACCTCAAAAGTAACTCTGTGTTATGAAAAATATGAGGATCGGAAATCCTTTGGCCCTTTCTTGGATTTTGGCTTCAGCTCACAGAAGCTCCACTCAGCATGGCCAGTTCTGATGGACCGTACAAGCTGTAGCCTAAAACATCAACATGCCATCATGTGGTACTCCTACCAGAGCCCTTTTGGAAATGAAAATGATGGCAGACTACTCCCAAGAAGACCAATGAGCGTCAGCAAGTTTACCCTCTCATCCCTCATCACCTCTCCATCCCATTTCTAGAAATGAAAAGGAATGTCACCCACCCGTTGACACACCTCGGAAATTTGACCCTAAATTCCTCGCTTAAAAACCTTTGGCTCACTGCTGCCATTTTTCAGTTGCCTGCTGCTTAATCTCAAAAAGAAAACAAGTTAAGCAAATAGCAAAATCCTGTGCAATTGCATATGCCAAATGAGACAAATGATTCACATTTTCCTCAATGTAAATAATTTGTACAGGTGCAGGAATCCCATTTTCCTGGGATCATAGAATCTGGGCTGGCCCTACCAATAGGCAGTGGGAGGCATCTTGATTTAGGATGTCATCAAAGGTAAGGAAATAATTTAAGTTACAGTTACAGTATTTTTCTCTCGGGGGAAACACTTGTGGGATTGATTGATTGATTGATTGATTGATTGATTGATTGATTGATTGATTGATTGATTGATTGATTGCCTCAGATGTCAGAAAAGCCCGGCCAGTTTTGGGAACTACTATACAATTTGATGGGTAAGGGGAAGAACACACAGGTGTAGTATCTTATTCTGCTTCGGGCAGAAAAAAATGTCTTGGCCCAGTCCTGCACAGAAATATTTATTTTTTTGCTGTAGAGGGTATCTACCTATAGTGTTATTAATAAGCAACTGAAAACATCCTTTGGTCTAAATAGAAAGAGACCACAACCTACAGCATTTCAAACCTTTGTAGTAAAATACAATAGTAAAACACTACTACAACGCTATGTAGGACTGCCCTTGAAGTCAGTATTGAAACTTCAGCAGGTCCAAAATATGGCTGCCTGATTACAGGTACCGTACCAATGGATGTGAAGACATATCCCCAGTCTTGGCACACGTTCATTGGCTCCCTGTTGGTTTCCATGCCCTATTCAAGGCACTGGTCATGACCTATAAAGCCATTAAGGGTTTAGAACCTCAATACTTGGCAGAACATCTCTCCCACAAAATAACTACCCATCCCACCTGCTCCTAGCATCCTTGATGTTAAAAAACTGTAACACCAAGGAGGCCAAAAAAGCTAGCTCCAGGAACGGCGCTTTCTCAGTTGTGGCCCCTTCCCTCTGCAATAAGCTTTCTACAGAGGTTCACCAGGCACCATATTTCTCAGTTTTTAAGAAACTAATCAAGACAGAATGATATAAAGCTGCCGTCTACTAGTGTCAAACGATTGACCAGAGATGTTTAAATGTGTTTTGATTTGTATAATTCTACTTAAAGGTAGATTTATAGGTTTAGATAGTGACATGGTTTTTTATTGTATTTATTGTTTGGGGGGGGGGTTTATTGTATGTTGTGAACCACCCAGGGAAGTGGAAATAAATAAATAAATAAATAAATAAATAAATAAATAAATAAATAAATAAAGTTTCATAGTTAGAAATCCAGTTTTAATGTACAATTAAAGTATATAGGTTCTTCAAACCAAAGGAATTTCTATAGGAAAGATTCCATGTATTCTGTCACCTCCCCAAAGTCAGTTGGAGAAGAAGAATGGATACATGAGAGTCAGATCTCAGTCAATGAAGAACTTGTAATGCATACTATGAGACCTTGCAATAATCACTCAAACACAGCAGCGTATAAACTTGCATTCCATGAACTCAGTACGTTCACCTACACCTCAAATGAGGGAGGGTCTTGTTACACCCAAATCTCCTTTTGCATTGGAACTCAGCCAGTATATGGATTTTAAAAGCTTTCTGCTTTTAATAAAGAGAATGGCTTCCACCTGTGCTTTCACAATTTATACAAAGAAAATTATGGCTTCCTTAAAACTTTGTATTGTTTATGATGAAAAGAGACATTTTCATTATGAATGAAAATAAACAATACAAGCGCTGCAACTCTGGCAACTTGTTTATGATTCTAACCTTGTTCTGAAGTTTCAAGCAAGGGGTAAAATTTACCTTGGATAAGCAGGAAAACTACATTGTGCAGGTAATAATGCAAGGTATAATTAGCACATTAAATTGTGATACGGACTACAGTATGAATTTATGATGCTGAAACAGGTTAATTTTGTGGACTACAACTCCCAGACAGCACTAGCTATGTTAGCTGGGGGATTCTGGGAGTTGTAGTCACAGATATAATTTTTCCTTACAACCATAGAATTTACCCTACAATTTTATGAAGACCAATGCTCTCCCCTTAACAGGACTGAGCCTTTGGCATCTCTCTCAAATCAATCAATAGTGACCCTTACCTTGTTTCTTATAATCACAGATGCTGTAAATTTCCCACTTATATGACTCTTTAAGGTGTACATCATTTTCAAATCAAATCAAATCAATTTATTGTCATTGTAAGTCTATACATAGTATACACATACAACGAAATTCACACAGACACCCAGAGACCAGACCCACATGCACACACATAAAAAATCCCCAAACACTCCCCACCCACTAAAATCCCCCACTAAAAATACAAACATCTACACCGCAGGCTAAGTAACACTGTCCAACTATTCACTACTGGTGGTCTTTCAGTTCATTATTAAGTGCAATTATAGCTCAGAAACTGATATGAAGCCACATTAATTTCATACTAGCTTCAGTGCAAAGAAACGTTTATGCAATATCTGCAAGATCCCTCCAATGATATTTGATTGGAAAACACAGTATTTCAGTGGAGGAGAAAGACAGTTGGATTTTCCATTTAAACCAGTCGGGACCTTATAGAATGTGTGTGTTTTTGCATTGCCTTTAAAATGACTCCCCTTGGACCAATCTATAAAAACTTCATATGGTAAGATGCTGGATGGGAACAGCAGAACACTGATAAATTGTATGCCATTTGGCTGGATTACACCAAAAATATAGGCCTCTGGAGACAGGTAGAGGCTGTACTGAACCAAGTAAAAATGAAAGCCAAGATGAAACCAAAACTAAAATCAACGTGGCAATATATTATTTGAAATGATAGCTAGGGATTAGATGTTTGACATTAAAGAACTCATGAATCCCAAAGGCAAATTATGGGACTGGAAGCCCTCAAACCCAAGTTCCTCTGTGGGAACGCATTCCCTCTGGCACCTTTGTGAGTCACAGGTAATCCTTGAGACTCCCACAGTGCTGCAAGGCACTTTTCTAACAGTTCAGAGAAGCGGTACACAAATAGCATGGAGGTAAGAAGGCTCCCAATCCCATAATTTGGTTGCAAACAGGAGCTATAGAGAGAAATGACCCCTCCCCACATCAGTAACAGAAGCTTTGTATTCCACCCACAGTTCTTCAAACTGTGCATTTTCCTTTGCCAAAAGAATGCTAAGCATTATGCTGGGCTTCTCCATCATTTCTCTGTCCAACAGCCACCTTAATGGCCAGCTATAGAAATTATGAAATTAATCTACTCACCTGGCACATAAATGTAGATATCCTTCCCCTCAACCTCACCATCTTCTTCTTGAGAATGATTGTAGTAGCAAGTATACAATCCAGTGTGAGAAGCTGACGCATTTTTCACTTCAAGCACAGTCACAAAAAGGCCACTGTTGTTCTCTTCATTCCTGATGTCTACAGTATCATTGCCTTCAGGTATTGGGTATTGCCAATTGACTTCACTGTCCCCAGAACATTTCAGAGTGAAGGGGGAATTCAGCTGCACAACCATCTCATCTTTGTTTGGAAGAATAGCAGGAAATGGAGACTGGCAAGTGGACAGCCATGGGCCTGCAAAAGGGATGGGTAACATGTTACCTGGATGTACATTTTTAATAGTGGCCATTTCTGTGGAGTGCTTATTGGTCTGTCTATGATGGATCATGTTCAAATGTGCTTTACAGGCACCTTCCATTGGGAGAGAATGGCCTAAACCCTATTACGTATTTACTCCAGCATAATGCAATCAGTGTCAGCCACAATTTATTTATTTATTTATTTATTTATTTATTTATTTATTAGATTTCTATCCCGCCCTTTTAGACAGAGTCTACTCAGGGCGGGTTCCATTAAACATTATAAAAACTAACACAGTTAAAACAATTCAAAACAATAATGTTAGTAGTGCTCAAGATGGAAAAAACAGAAAATTATAATAAAAATAAAGTCAAGTATTTACAATCGTAAATTGCCACAATTGAATACATCAGTGTAGTCATTTGCTGTTCCACATCAAGTCAGGATTCTGGCCAGTAAATAGAGGTAATGAGAAATGTAGCTGAAGACCATAAGAACTATGTTAAAGACATTTCTCAAATATGGTTGTCATTTTTAATATATATTAAAAAGTGGCATGATTGTACCATATATATGCCTCTATAAATACGGGCATTTTTTTCAAAAAAAAAGTATTCATGCTGTTTGATAACTGAGGTGAAAGGTAGTTCACAGTGCATCATATTATGTCACTGGATTTCTGTACTTATTTCTGTACACTAACACCTCTTTCATCAACTTCAAGTTGACATCCTTGAACTTTGCTCATTACAAGGAAGTGTTCTGCCCTTGATGGGGAAGTAAACGTAGTCTCAAAATTAAATTAAATGGGATCCTTCAGGCACTCACACTTACAGACCTACAGGAACTGGTATGTAATGGGTTTCTATAGTGTTTCAGCGAGAGCAAATTTGCTTATGTCACTTTGGCTTAACCATACTCAGGATGAAATGGACTTCACTCTGCTGGGGACGGCTGAACTTGGCAAACATTTTCGAGTAAAGTTGAACATTACCTGTCAAGAAACAGCTCAGGATCAGGTACATCCTTCGGGAAGGACCCATAGTGATGAGGGTGAACTGAAACCAGAGAAGAAAATAAAGGACATGGTTACTTAATGAATGAGTGGGCAAAGGCAACAATACATGTGCAATGCATCTGAGCATCTTGGACATGGACCCTGAAGGCCACTTATGCTTCTGTATATCAAAAATGACAACTTCTGCTTATTCTCCATGACATTCAAATCCACATTACACTGGACCAACAACACACTGTGTTTCAGAATGAAATGGCCTGTTTGCCTGTTGAATCTACTATGTAGGTGCAAAACAAACAAACAAAAACCTGATGAACAACTTCAGATTCCCTGATATTCCTTTTTCTAGCCCTTCATGTTTAAACTGGGCTTGGACTGGTCAGCTCTTCAAACAGAGGACTGTCCTCCATAAAGGGGGACATATGGCCACCCTGTTTCAGTGGGACTTGCCCCACAGTCAGTACTCACAGGCCTGCAACTTGATTGCATTTAACAGGATGCCTTTGCACCTTCCAGTGAATCTCATCCACCATTTCTTAATTCCTCTACCAAGACTAGAAACATCAACCAGACAGCGTTCTGTGTTCTGAAAATCAGGGCCCACAACAATATGTTAAGAGGATATTGCTAAATTTCAGCCTTCTTAATTGCACATTGGAACCCAGCTTTGGAACACAAAGCAGAAAAGACTGCATCAGATACTAGAAGGTATTGGTATTGAGAGGAAGAAGAAGAAGAAGAAGAAGAAGAAGAAGAAGAAGAAGAAGAAGAAGAAGAAGAAGAAGAAGAAGAAGAAGAAGAAGAAGAAGAAGAAAGAGATTCTCAGATCATGGTCACCTCTTTCCAGATTCAGCACCAAGGATCTTCTCCAAAATTCCTTGGTTAGTACTGAGAATGTTAACCTCTAGCTGGAGAAATTTCTTATGAAAATCAACCAAAATAAATATAGCCCTTGCTTTGACCCAACTCTGCTCAGTGCTGGATTACCAAAGAGTGAAAACCTCTTCAGCACTTGCAGACAAATAAGGCTGTCCTGAGATGTACTGAACACTGTGGGATTATTGAATTCCAAAGGGAAAATACAAAGAACCAAAAGGGCTGGGCGGGGGGAGGAGTCTGCCATGATTTGCTGAAATGCTTAGAGTTTGTGTTACTATTTCGAATATATTTGTTTTGGAAAATAGGAGTTTCCTTTATAATCTATACTGAAAGTTCTTGATATGGGAAAGATTACAAGGTGGGATCCCTGACACTATTTTGTTTGATTTCTTTAATTTCTTTAATCTGGCAGTATATTAAATGACACCACTGGACTGTCTGTTTCAAAGTTTGTAGAATAAAGTGTCATAAATTAATGGATGCTCTTGCAAGAACTAGAATGATTTTTTCCCCCATGTGCCATGTGTAATTTGCAGTAGAAGGCAGACTTTCTCAAGCTTGGATTCCTGGTTACTGTTAACTACAACTCCCACCATATCTACAACTCGGGGATAAACTCACAATATTTGATCACCCAAGGTTGGGAAAGGCTGATCAAAGTGTCTTCCTGCTCCTCTCCAGAAGAAAAAAAGAAAAAGAGAATATTAAAGAAGGCAAAAATGTTGCGGCACCTTAAAGACTAACTGCTGTATTTTAATGTGAGCTTTCGTGGACAAGTCCACTTCTTCAGACGTAAGACAGATGTCTGAGGAAATGGACTTGTCCACGAAAACTCACACTGCCATCTTAATTTTTTTAATTTTTTGTTTTGTTTTTGCCTGGTATCCTAGCACAGACTAACACAGCTACTTTTTCCAAATCTCCAGAACGAAACGCTGAAATGTACTTTCAAGCAAAATTCCTGTCAATGCCAACCTTAGAACTGACTTTCATAGAAGAAAGAGTGAGTGAGTAGCTCACAAAAGGCTCCATGAACAACATTGCTGAGGTGTGCCCACAGGACCATTAAAGTTCTGGTTGCCTGGCAAGCTTACACCAATTTCTGGCTAAGTTGCACACAAGAGACTTGCTAGTGTGCAATTAGCAGGAGCTGAAACACATCCTGAACATTTTCCTTGTTTCAGGAACAGCCACAACTCTATGGTTAGGGCCCACTCTTTGCTTGCGGAAAGTTCCATATTCACTTTCCTTGCAGCTCAATTTAAAGGACCAAGGAACAGCTGATGGGAGAGGCCTCTTCCCAACACTTTGGTGAGCCACTGTCACAGACAATACTGGGCTAGATGCACAGTTCGAGCTGATGAAAAACAGCAGCTTTTATTCTTCAAAATTTGCCAGTTTAGTGCCTGGCATAAAGCAAATACTTAAATCTCTGCAAAGTTTTGATATGTATTACCCAGTTTTCAAGCATACTTGATTTCAATAGATGACTCTGATGCTTTTTAATTATTAAATTTCAATAGATTACCAGCAATTGTATTTTAAATTGACAGCAGCTTTCATAGCTGATGCTTCACAACATAAACAACATCACTGATGAATGAGAAGGATTCAGGTTTCAAATTGTGAGGTTCTAAACAAATAATGTTAGTATTATAGAAGGTTTAAAAACATTTCACATTCATTCACTCATTTTATTTAGAAGCAGCCTTTTGACATAGCTATCTAAAGCAGCTTTGAATATCTTTAAAAGGAAAATGTTAAGATGTTTAAAATCCAGAAATTACACTATTAAACATATCACAACTCAAAACAATTAAATAGAAACAGATTACTTAAAGTACATATTTAAAGGCAGAGATAAAACATTCGGTTTTTTTTAAAAAAAAAACCCTCTTCCATTGCAACCAATTATTTACTAAAAGTCTGTCTGAACTGAAAAGCCTTTCCCCGATGGAGAAAGAAAAGCAGGGAGGGAGTCAAGCAGGCTTCCTAGGAAAGGGAGTTACGCGGCTTGGGAGCAGCCACCCAGAAAGCCCACCGAAGACATCTTCTCTCTTACATTTTGTCAATACTGCAGGTGGTAAGGGAAGCATTAAACCTCTCCTTCTAGTACACTTCCCTGTGCTTGCTATGGTTTTTTTAAAGTTGATTTAGTTTTCTTTGATGTATTTAGTGTTGCCTTTCATTTGGCTGATCTGCAGAGTTCCCTAGAGGCCTGCCTGAAACAATGCAGCAAGGAGACCTCAACAGCTCAAGAAGCACTGCCTTATAAATGATTCTCTCCTCTTGGTGAGCATTCACCTTAGAGAACCAACTGGAGGGTAAGCTGCTTGTGGAGCTTAGAAAAGTGTGGTTTTTTTGGTCTATGCTTCCCAGAATTCCCCAACAGTATGAGTATGCTGAGTGGATGATTCTAGGAACTGTGGTACAGAAATGTACCTTTTCCCAGTTCTGGTGGGTTACCTGCCACATTCATGTAGACTTATCTTGCAGAAGAATTACAGGCATGCAGAAGAATTACAGCATGCACCAAAGCCCTGTAGAGCAAGGACATTTTACAGCATCCAGCTCTTATACTGCCCAAAGGTGGGTTTATCCAAAGAGCTGCTCCCAAATAAGTGATCTAGCATTGCTGACTATTTTCATATACATGGGCATATGACCCATTGATGGCATTCCCATCTATGGGCATTAGTGTTCTGTTCAAGCTGCATGAAACCCAGTGCAGACATATGTGGAGGAGCAGACTGCCTTGTTCACTGAGCAGCAATATCAATGGGGATCATTAAGCCAGCGTGCAGGGAGACCTGAAGAAGTGATTTACAGATCCCTGAGAGGGCCTGAGCTGAGCAACGGGGCTGTTCTTCTGTAAGCGAGGCATGAATCATGAGCTGCATTCCGCCACAGAGGCTGACAAGCAACCAGCCAACAGTCACAGGCTCAGCAGCTTCGGAAATTCAGCAGATGGCATTCCTGCAGAAACAACTCATTTGCCTCGGTTTTTTCAATTAGCAATACTGGCCATGTGTTTATGTAAGAGCCTCCCACTGATAACAGACTCTTGCACATCAAAGTTGTCTTCCCTTCCAGCCTCTTTCTCCCCCATCCATCCCCCTTTTTTTGAAAAAAAAAATCACAGTTCTATCCTGTATTTTTTCAAGATAAAGTATCTACAGCACATACATCTTGGAAGGATTTCCATGCTCTTCTTCCATTCGTTAGCTGGTAAGCTGCTTCGGCTACTTATACTTACAGGCCAGTTCTATACATTTAGTCAAAAGACAGACCTAATCAGAGCAGTAAAACAGACTTTGAGTGCGTGGTTTTAGAACTGCAATTTTCTGGAGTCATCTTGATCAATGAACAGTAAAAATAAGAGAAGTTTGGATGAAGCCATGCAAACAGAGTGGAAATCCAGAAATAAGAGCACATTGTCATTTCCCACAATGGCACAGTATTCTCAGATAAATGCCTTTTACCATTCCTTCTGTTTTTGTTGGTTGAGTTTTATGCAGCCAAAACAAATCTAACCCTCCAGCAAGGACATACATTTGTAGGAGAGCACCCCAAAACCAGTCCAGTGAGAACTGAACATCTCATTGTGACCATGGAATTTTACTGATTATTGGGTATTGGGGGAAGGGGTAAAAACAAACCACAGCCCAGATGGGGAATTGAATTCTGTGGCTGGCATCTTGAACAGAAAGTGGTTTGCACTTCAACATTTTGTTACAGGCCCTATTTGTTTAATGTCCATTTCATTTAGACTTCAGCTAAGAAACATGAGAATCCCTTTGCTGACCCATATTTAGAAAGAATGAAGGGAGATTTGCCATATATGCTGGATCTGGTGTCAACTGGAAAGCACTAAGATAATTATATTAGTGAGGGAGGTGTGCATGCTTGATCCCCTGAAATCCTAAATGTATTTATTATTTTAATGTACAGAGATATTGCACACAGATAACATACAGATGTTGACTGGATAGCTCAATGAAAGTTGGGCATCTGTGGAAGCAAAGGCCGAGAGTGTGATTCCCCACTGTGTTTCCCAGAGGAACAGCCAGCCTGTGTAGCCTTGGGCAAGCTGCACTGTCCCCAGAAAAGGGAAGGGGAGAACATTTTGGAGTACTCCATATCTAGAAAAATCTGAAAAGGGTTGTCATCATAAGTTAGAATCAACTCAACAGCACATCGTCATTATCATCTTAGAACTGCAGAGGTGAAAGGGACCCTATGAACCGAGTCCAGCCCCTGTCAAGGAGGCTCAGTGGGGAATCAAACACCCCGACTTGTGTCTTCAGCCAGATGCCTAAACCTCTGAGCTATCCAGCAGTTCACATAATCATCAATCAACCAATGTCCAGAAGTACTCTGTGCTATAATGGTACACACTAGGTACACACATTGTGTTCATACACTAGGGTGCCGTTTTGCTTAGAAAAATTCCTGTGGGTACCATTGGGTGAAATATGAATAGGAGAACAGAATAAGAGTTTGTGAGTAAAAATTTGCACTATTCAACCCAATCCTGTAATAGTTAGTCAGAAATAGGTCCCACCGAGTTGAATGAGATTTATTTGCTGGGAATAAAGGCACAGATTGCAGTTCAAAGTCTGCTCTCATTTCATCTTCATAATCATAGTAACCCACAAAAAAAAATCACTCGGTTCTTTCAAGACTTGTGATTGATCTACCTGTTTTTTGTTTGTTTGTTTTTTCATTTTTGGGCAAAAGTTACACTCTCCTTTATTCATTTCTAAAATCAATAATGAAAAAAAGTCAGATGTTATGACCAACATTTTGTAATTTTTTTCCTCCTACAAACTCTGCCTTTAATGTATGAGGCTTATAGCATGACTTTTTGTTCCATTCCCTACAGGGTGTACAGAAAATGGAAACACGATCTTCCATCTGCAGCATCTATTAGTGGGCAATCTTTGTTGCAAAAAATGAGATCAAAACCAACAGCACATGAAAGTCCATGTGTTTTTTTTCCAGCCTTGACCAGACATGGTGCAGCTTTTCAAAAGTGAGTCAAGGTAACACCACAATCTTTTGCACAATTATTCCTAAGTAAATGTATATTCCACTGTAAGCCGTGGTGATCACAGAAATGCACATGCTGCAGTTCTATACAAAGAAGCCCCTTCTAAGGTAACACGCCTAGGATTCACCTCCAAATTGGCCAGTCTCTTGATTATAGAGTAGACCTTTGGTCTAGATGGGCGGGGTATAAATCTAATAAAATAAATAAATAAATAAATTATAATCAAATCTTGACAGATGGCTGCCTGTCTTTCTAATGTCTGCTGTTCTCTTATTGGTTGTATGAACTCTAGATGTCACTTGGACATTCATCATGGAACTTTTCCTTTTTTAGAAATAGATGTAACATTTGGTTTTTAGGTCTGTGTGTGCTTGGTTTGTATGTTTGTTTGTTGCCTGCACTGTTTAATTGTTTCATTCAGTAATGTTGGTCCGCTCTTTATATGAATGTTCTATTTGGACATTTTGGAGAACGTTAAGTGTATACTGTATTTTTTCCCTATAGTAAGATACAGTATATATTAAAATAAGTTTTAAAATAACTTGTCATCCACTAGCTGTCTATATAACAGCCTATTGTAAACATTCTATCTGTTTGTCATGCTTTATTGATGAGTTGCTCAAAGATGGTGGATGAACTTTAGAAGTCAGAGTGCTGCCTCTGAATAGTGGGGTGGGATGTGTAGAAGTAGGGAAGAGTGGAGTCAGGAAGGATGGGAGGAACAAGAAAAATCCAAAAGGAATAAAATTCCCTTTTTCCCTCTCTCGTCTGAAACTTTCCTTTTAGCACTCTCCCCCACCCCCACCATCAAGTTTAGGGACGGTGAATACTCTCCCACCCATACCCCACCCCCAACAAACATAATTTGGCTGGTTTTACTCAAAGGGCCAGATGGTGGCAGTGTTGATCCACGCTAGAGCAGCAACATCCTGTTACTTTTGCAGGAGGGAAACGTTTGCCTCAGAGGTAGCAGATCAAGGTTGGCATCCCTCCAGATTACCTAAATAACATCTGCTGGGGAGGCCGTCCTTTTTAAATGTAAATCCTTTGTATTTCTGTTCTGCTCTCGTGAAATAACATGACCCCAATAGTCCGAGGAACTGCACCAGCCATGATTAGAATCAGGTACAAACACATTTTCCCACTTTCAGTTACATAAGGGCCAGATGATCTGATATGTCAAAGGATTCTGAGCCTTGCCAATCAGCCCTCCTGGGGGAGACGGTGCATTTTTCCAAGAAAGCTTCAGGAAAGCTGGAGAAAAAGGAAATCATATCGAAGCGAGCAGTACATTTTGCAAGCTTTGTTTAAGGGCCCACCTGCAATGTTTCACAGCCCTTGGCCCCTTTTCCTTACAACATTCCACCGAAAAGAGCAACTCCCAGCCCAGGGAGGAACGGAAGATCCGACAACTTTCAGTCACTCCCCTGAAGAGAGAAACCAGCAATAAAATAGCTGGCTCTCACCACACATTTCGAACATGAGAAACCCCACGGGTGTAAAATCTAAATAAGTTACGGGATCAGATTCTCCATCTAGGGATCATGGGCAAGGCAATTATCCAAAAGAGTTTCTTTTCAGTTAGATGGGTATCAGTTTCTCCTTTTGGCCCCACAACAGCGGTTTCACACTCAGAGAATATATTTCTGCCAAAGAAAGGCTGGAGGGACAGAGGAGGAAGAATTTTCCCCAAGAGGGAATCCTTTTCTGCAGGGCCTGCCCAAGACATATTGCTGCCTGAGGCAAAACCAAAATGGCCATGACCCACCGATCCCCATCAGACATACAGGAAGCCGACTGGATTGGCTATTAAATGTTACTCCACCATACTGGTGAAACAGCAGCATCCTCTACTGTACCTGATGACAACCAGCTATCCTAGGGGACGGAAGATGGGCCCTCTGGTAGGCAAAGCTCTGGCTGCCCTCTAGCAGAAAATGGGCAGGAGGCTGAGGAGGAAGGGCTGCGGACTTGCTGCTGCGGCTGCTGCTCCCTCATTAGCATCTGCCCTCACTCCGTCTGCCTAATAGTAGGGCTGGCCCTGCCTTCCTGACCGATAATCCTCTCCTGTGCTGCTCCAGCACAAGGGACACCATCTGGCCACATCCTTGCCTCAAAGGCACCAACTGATTGCCGTGGCAAGACAAGGTGATTTCAGTGATTGGCCTGTTGGTGACTAATTCTGCCAGCCTTCTACTTGAGGATGAATTGTTTCAGGCATAGCTACTGTGGGCAGCAAGAGGAATTGGCTTTTCTTGGCCTTATTGTCGCTTTTTTACTTTTAAAAACGATGACTTTAGCTGACATTTGTTTGAAATTTTGGTATATTTTTGGTGGGATGTCTTATAGCCACTGGTTTTCTTCTGCTGCAGCATATATTGATTTATTGTATGAGCTACCTTGGAAAGGTGCCCTAAACATATTGTTTAAAGGTGCTTTAGCATATATGCTAAAGGTGGCCTGAAATAATTTAAAATAAATATATACGCTACGCTCCTGCCTGGCAGGAGACTTGTGTGGCCCGGAGCTACAACTTGCTCATCCCTGATGTACGTTCATTGCTTCGTGAACTCCCAACAGTTCTAAAACCCACAGCACATGGTTCATTAATTAATAAGGATTGAATGGATTCTGTGATGTGAGTCACACAGTGATGCACGAACCTGAAGAAGGAACAGAACTGAAGCTCTTTGTATCCTTTGTCACGGGTAAGCCTACCAACCTTTGATGAATCCCTGTCACCCCCAAAAAATGGCTGGGAAAAGCAACGAAACAACTCTCAGGATTGTAGTCCTCTGCACACTCTCCTGAGGGCCAATCGTCCTGAATTCCAAGGTGGGTGGGTGTGGATTCATTTTGGAGGAAGCATGTGCACACCTTCAGGCCCTATCATCCTGTACAAATGACCATGACTTGCCAAATTGGAGTATGCTACAAATACAGAACAAGATCCAACATGCCAAAGGTAAACAGGTAAAGGACAGGAGCCCCTAACAGTGTAGGGAAACAATCAGTAACTATTCTACAAGCCACCTCGTTAAACAAGGACAAAGGACAAAGAGGATATAAAAAATAAAATACAAGAAGTAAACAAACATAAAAATCTTCCAGTCACTAGCTTATTTGGATCAGAGTCAGGGACAGTTCTCACCTAGTCCAACACAAGAAACCTTGAAAGCTGAGAACAAAGTAAAAGTGTTCCGATATGCACCAATATATATATATACACATACACACACAAACCTGCAAGCATGTTTTCACTTCACTTGTTAGAATACTTCCTTTCCTTTCCTGCCCAGACTGTTGCCATAGACGAAGCCTCAACAGAAGATGGAAGCTAATATTTTCTATAGATAATACTTTCTTAGATACATAACCCCACTACAGCTTTCACAACACTATTTTAGTTTAGTTTTAGTTTTACACCACTATGACAACAACTTAAAATATAGTGTGCACCACTCGTTACTGATTTAAGATCTTAGAAGCCACAAAATACTTTCTTTGGGACCAACTGAAAATCATAAAATCATGAGCCACCATTAAAGCAAGCCATTGGGTTCTAACACCACTGGCACAGATGTCATGCAACCCCACCCCACCCCCGCCCCTATGCCATGCGCTTCAACAAAGTCAAATCTTTATAAATGAAATGTTCTTAGGAACGAAATTCCAGACAATTTAAACTGAGGTCAGCTCCTAAACTGTATGTCAGCCTCCTGGTGTGAAATGGTGTACATGACTCATTTATTTTGGTTATTATCTGCTTCTGCAAGCGATGTGAGATGGAATGTCATGAGCATTTGAGGGCAAATTCATTCAACTGCTTTTTAGAAGTTTTCTCCTCAACTAACTTAGGCTGGTTAATTCATCGGGGTTCTCTATGCAGTGCCAGGAAATTTGTCACAAAAATTGTTTTGCTTAGCAAAGACCACATGACTTACAGTTTTGGAAATAACTCTGTACTGCTACTGTGGCCAGTGAGTTTGCTGCAAGTCACATTCCCTCCAGAATAATCTATTGGGAGCCATTTGACAGCAGTAGGCAGAGCTAAAGCTTATTTTCTCCTCCTCTCTTTTCTCCTCTCTCTGTCTCTGTCTCTCTCTCTGTCTCTGTTGTCCCCCCCCCCTCCGCTCCAGCCCAACTGGCTGCTGGGAAAGGGATAGATGGGCATTTATCTTCTGAACTCTGGACTACTACTTGCCGAGGGCTTTTGAACTCCAGCCAATGACGACTACATGACATTAGGCTGAGGGGCACAGTTTGCCCTCCCCACCCATGTTAATCAATGTTAATCAATACGTCTGGAAAATCTTTTCAAAAAAATCTTTTCAAAAAAGTTGTCCACAAAATGTAATAAAGATAGCTAGATAGTATACACAAGATGGTTCAATTCAACATGTAACAAATAGTTGTGAGGATATAATAATAACTATAATTATTTTATCATTATTTCAATTTATCCTAATGAAATTTCAGTTTAATCTAATGGAAGTATATTGTGACTCCTAGGATCTTATTTCAGTAATATTCTTTTATTATAATAAAAATAATGATATAATAATAATACTGACTTATGGCAGCCCTTTCTGGGGTTTCCTAGGTATATAGTACTCAGAAATGGTTGACCATTCCCTTCTTCGGGGGGTGCTCTGAGTCTGTGCAGCTTGCCCAAGGTTACAAAGGCTGACTGTTCTCTTGGGACACCCAGTGAGGAATCAAACTCCCAACCTCTGGCTCCACAGCCAGTTACCCCCCAAATCACTAAGCTATCCAGTCAGCCAATGTATAATCCAACCAATGTGTCCAGTTTGTTGACTAACCTGTATTGGAAATACTACAGAACTTCTGCTTCTTCCCCCAAGAGGGCACATCTTTAGGTCATTCCCAAATGCAGAATTATATATCTATATGCCACCACTGTTCATGGCAGACATCTAATTGGTTTAAAGAAATCCATCAAGTTACTTCATCCTTGTACTGGGCACCTCTTTCAGCAAGATTTATTAGCTTAAATCTAATCACTAGCCCTCAGTTGCACATTGAATCAGCTGAGAAATAGGAAGCCAATGGTAAGCCCAAACCTTTGTAACAGGTTCAATGGGTCTACTCTGGTTGGGACTAGCACCTGTAGCTAAGGCATTGTTTTTCTTTTTTCCAATGTATGCCCGAATACAGTGTCCACATGGACAACTAAAAGAAGGGGAATCTATAAGAAAAAAACAAATATGGTATATTTTTAAGAGCAAGATGTTCTAGACGTTTTCAAAAAGATAGACCTAGAAGCAGCAGGACTCAAAGCTTTCAAACATGACAGAGCTTGCTTTGAACACACAGGATTTGTTGTGACCTTGTGGCCAATTCAATATTGAAAGAAATCTGCTCTGTACATTGTCAGGGGCATTATTGTTATTTTTCATGTACCCTCTGAAAACTGGTTCTACAGCTGAGCCCGCATCCCATTCATATCCCACGTATACACCACTGCAAAGGCAATGATGACATTCACAGCAGGACCTGCAACAAAAAGTTCACTCTGTCTTTAGCTCCTAACATCACTCTTGCTCAAGGCTCCATCCCGCCATGTTCACTTTGGAGAAAGGAAAAGTTGTAACGGATTCAACCCTGTCAGTTCGTTCTCCTCCTTCCCTCTTTATGTTCTTTTTCTTTCACAGTCGACGCAGAACAATACTCCTGGTGGATACTGAGTCGTACTCACGCCTCCTTGGACTGTTACGGGATTTTTAATTTTTAATTTTTTCAGGAGGGATTGCCTTTTAGCTGCCATAACAGGTAAAAGCAGTGCCTGAACGGTTGTGTTAAATAAATGTACAGTGCGTTGATTACTCTCAGGGCGCTGTTCAGGAAAACAGTCGCTGGGGGGCAGCAGAGCACTGCAAATATAAAAGATTCTTTTTCGCTGTTTTTTGTTTTTTTGGGGGGGGAAAAGAAAAACAAGAAAAAAGATCGAAATGACCCAGCAGCAATAGCAGCAGCAGCTGTAATTTAGTACTGCCTTTTCCTTTGGGAAATCATAGTCTCTGGCACGGTCCAGTTGACCCACCCCGCCACATCACAAAATCACCACAACAGCCCTCGAAAAATCTGAGACAATAATCCTGATGTTTCCATCCTAAAAGCAGCATTTCTAATTGTTCCGGGGGGAAAAAATAATAATAATTTAAAACCCCTTCACTCATTTTACAGCGCCTTTGGGAATACTTGTGTATCCCTCCCGGAGGGTGTTGATTCGAGGAAGTGATTATCTAAAAGCTTTGCTGGTGGACGTAACGTCTGGATGCAGAGACTGGTGTGAACCCCCCCCTTCCCCCTCTCCCGCCAGTTAAGGAGCTCACACAGCGCTTCACACCGCTCACAAGAGAAGCAGAGAAGAGGGGGGAAACCTGCCCACTCAACAGTTTTGCAGGAGTTAAAACTATGGTTTTGCAGCTCAACAAACCGCATCGATGACTTCCCGCCAGCCCCATCCCTCGTCAGCGATTTAAAAACCGCTGTTTTCCATTTACATGGGAACCTCGTCTGGGAAGAAAGCAAAACAAAGCAAACGACGCAACCTAGAGCCCTCTTTGGGCCCCGCGAGTCCTAATCCGAGGAGCTCAGTAAAGTTACTTCGGGGGCGACAGATGTCAGCGTTCCCCAGCCACCCTGCGGCTACACCGGCCGGGGGATTCTGGGAATCAGGGTCCTCAAAAGCAACGCTGCCCCGCCAGGACCCGAACATGCTCCGTAAAGCTAATCGCCAGGCGCCGCGCCGCGCCGTCTCCTTCCGAACAACGCCGCCCTCGACGGCGGGCACGCCTGCCGGCAACCCCGGGCTCTCCAAGGCCCGCGCTCGTTCCTTTCCCTGGACGACCTCAGACGCAGCCCACTCCCCCCCCCCGCCCCGACGGTGTTGCGCTCCAGCCCCCATCCTGCCCCTGCCAACCCTGCCAAGTGGTAGCCCAACATCTGGCGGGCCTCAGCCTGGAAAAGGCCACGCAAGTGTTCCCTTCCATTATTTGCCTCCCTCTGGAGGCACAATTCCTCTCCCGCACGATTTCCACCTAAACCCGACTGGGAGGCGGGGGAGGGGAAGAGAGACTGGGATTAAGACTTGAGTTCGAATCTCCGCTAGTGCACGACAGGCTCGCTTTCCCCTACTGCCAAGGCACTCGAGCGATTCCGACGGGGTTCCTAACGCAACACGGTAATTTAGGAAGCGATCCCCAGAGGCGGAGCCATTTCGTAGCATCGGCAAAACTCCGCATCCACCCACCAGACACCTTCGGCATTCATTCTGTTTCCGTGTCTTACTTAAACGGCCTGAATTTTGGGTTCTGGTTCAACAGCAAGATCGGAGGATTTGCATTACTGGACGGCGGCGGAAACGCACGTTTAAATGCGCCATCACAGACTATAACCGCAGACAGACCTTTCCTACTGCCCAGCTCAACCTGCACGTTTTCCAGCGCACACCATTCACACACTCAGTTCCAAGTCATCAACAGTAATCGAGTGGTAACCATGCACGTAGGAATCGGCCCTCCGTCTTGGTTATAGTCTGTCTAGTCCCCGTAGAGGCCAACTAGAGCTACGTATTGAAGAGCATGCTGTCCACAGCCGACTAAGCCGATGCGCTTTCACAGGGAAACCGACTGAAGTGAGACGGCTCAAAACGCGTCGCTGAGACGAGGAGTAACGGGATTGAGGCTCGGTGTTCCTGGGCAAACTACAGCATGCACTTCGGGGATCTCATTTAAAAAGCAGAGCGAGAGAGAAGAATCGGAAAAGACAGACAAGAGGAGAGAATAACCAGAAGATCCAGCACTGATGTCAGCTCTCCCTTCCCGGTGTTTTTCCGTCGGGGAGAAAAACAAGGACGACATTTCTTCAGGATTAAATTCCAGGACCAAACTGTGAGGACGCCTCTTTGAATCCATGCCCACCTCCAGTTCTTGGCCCAAATGGGCCGTTGTGTCTCTCGAAGAGCCAGGGAACGAGGGCGCTTGTGGCACGGATGTTCACGGATGGTTATCAAATCAGTCTCCCAGGGTCGCCGAGAATCAAAAGGTCAAAAGGGTCGCCGAGAATCCCGATGGGCGAGGAACTGGAGCAGAGGAGAAGCGCCCCGATTCTTGGTTTATGAGCGGCATAGATCCCAGGGAGCGCGCTGCCTTCTCCTCGGCTTTAGTCCAGGCGCTCGACGGGAGGAAGTTGCGCCCGTCCTTCTCCGGGGATGTGGGGATGGCCCCGAGGGTAGGATGAAAATAGCTACTCCTTACGGTGCAGAACGGGCAGATCTGCAGGCAAGGAAAGAACCGCTTTTGCCACACGTTCCCACGAGCGAAAACACACCCAGGAGGCTAAGACTTAAAAAGAAAAAGAAAAAGAGGCAATAAAACCCACAAAAAAGAGAGGAAGGTTCGCTATAGAGAGAACTCCAGGTCGACGACAGTGTGAAAAACCTGTAAAGGTGGCATCTGGACGAAAGTCTGAAGACTGGGGAGGGGCCTTTTTGACCCCCTTCTAGGTCTCCGGCTTGGGAAAGCTCTGGACAGCATCAGCGGTGGGTCATCATATCCCGGAAAAAGAAAAATTCGGGGGGCGGGGGCTGGGTTTGGGGTTTGGGGGTGGAGAGAAGCACGGAGGGGCGTTGTGCAACCCGACTCCTCGGACCGTCCCGTTGGATGAATTAACAAGACAAAGAGAAAGAAAAGCTCCGTTGCTCCCTCCCGAAGCCGTGGGGTCGCGGTGGGGCTGGATCCTTAGAGCGCCTCGGCGTAAAGGCAGCGGGGACCGTCTGCCAGGCGCTCCTTTACATCACCCGTCTCTCAAGGCGGACGGCAGAGCGGCGGAAAGCCCCCCAAAACGAGGAAGCGGCACCATGCCCGTTCTTAGGATCCAAAAGGGTGTGAGGCGTATATCCCAGAGCTGACGCTGCTCCGAAGGCAAGAGGGGCCGATCTTAAGGTGGAGGCTCCTCTCTTCGCCTCCAGAGACTTCCGAAGCACCAGGCAGAGAAATCCCGGTGCATGAGCGGTAGTGGTGCGGAGGCCTTATCCGGAGCCCGAGCCCGCCTCTGTCTGCCCGGCGGGAGGGGGAAACTGTGCAGCCGCCGCTCCCCCCACACGTCCGAGCTCCGTTTCTCCCTCCCCCCCCCCCCAGTCGGGCTGCCGGGCCGTGTTCTTCGGATCGCCCACGAGCCGCTGGATGGTCGCCTTCCAAAGCAAACGTTGCGCAACCGGACGGAGAGAGCGAGCCATTTCCTGGGGCGCCCGCCCAGAACTTTTGCCTAGGCAACGGGGCTCCTCCGTCGTGCAGCGCTGGCAGCCTCAGACACAAACACTCCGTCCGTCGCGTTTTCCATAGGCAGCGCCTCTCGAGTGCCAAAAGCCAGCCACGAACACATATGCGCGCCGCCGCCGCCGCCACATCAACTTCTCTCGCTGGCTCTACGCACAGTCCCCCAGCCCGGCCGAGGTGCCAGGGGGTCGGGGTCGGCTAGGCAGACGTAGGCGCCCTTGCCGGGCGAGGAAGGCATGGGAGTGGCGATCATCTTGGCAACGGTCAAGGGGTCTCCAAAAGAGATGGTGGGGGTGCGCTCCGGGAGGGCTCCGACGGCGTTTGGGCAATGGGGTTCTAAGACCCCGGGAGACGTTTCCCCACTCCGAATATGTAAGCAGACAAACAGGGCGGCGGGGAATCACCCTGGGAGCGCGGGACTCCGGGATCCCCCCCCCAGGTGAACCCCCGCATCAGGAGAGAGTGAGAGTAAAGAAGACAGAAGAAACGAACTGATTGTGAAAAGTTACAGCGAGAAAGAAAGAAAGAAAAAGAAAGAAAGAAAGAAAGAAAGAAAGAAAGAAAGAAAGAAAGAAAGAAAGAAAGAAAGAAAGAAAGAAAGACCAGTCCCGAGGTTCTAAGACAAGTCCTTTCCTCCTCCTCCTCCTCCTCCTCCGTCTCCTTCCTTACCTTCTTCCCTTAAGAGTCTGTGAACTGGTCCCCAACCTTCCAACATCTGCTAGGCGCAGACTGGATGGAGAAGCCCGGAGTGCTTGGCCAGGTCCCCGGTCCCTTTCCTGTTCCGTGATTCATCTGCAGATTATCCCGCTGTTTAAACACATCTACTCAAAAGGGGCTTCACTCTAGATCAGGGCACTGGAGCGCACTCACGCACACGCGCGCACGCCCCCTCCCCTCCCCTCCTCTCTCGGAGAGCTCTCCTGTTGCCTTGCCCCCCCCCCGTCCCTCCTCCCAGCCCAGCTGCAGGAATGCGGCGCGGTGGCCCCTCCGCGCTCCGCCAAGTCTGGTTGTCATTAGCGCTGCCAAAGCAAAGGCGGCGTTTTTCCGCCAGCGCCGCAGCCTCCCTTCAGACCAGGGACTCAGGGCGAGCGGGCGAGCGACACCCGAGGACCGAGGTCCCTGCGCTCTGAAGCCCCTCCGCTGGGCGGATGCCGAGGAAGACGCTCCCTCCCCAGCCTCACCGCTCCCTCCTGGGTCGCCTCCGGCATCCCCTTCGGCTCGCCCCCATCCACCCTCTCCAAGAGCGCTGGCTCTGCCTCTGCCTCGCCCGGCCAGAGGGGGGCGCACGCGAGTCGGGGAGAGGGGAGGAGGACCGATCCACCTGGGCCGAAGGAAAAGGCCAGGTCCCCCTCCAGGGAGCCTTCCTCTGTTCTCGTTTTTCCCCCTTTCCCGTTAAATCTCCGTCTCCAACAAAAGGCTGCTGCAGTCCGAGGCGCACTCCAGAGCCGGCCAACTCTGCGTGTGAAGGAGCGGGTCACTTTTCCAACAACCCTGCCCTTACCTTCTCGTGAATGAGTTAATAACCCGTGATGAGTGCCATAGAATGGGGAGGGGGGGGGGAAGAGTGTTTTCAAGAGTCCACGTCGTTCTCTCTGTTTTCCTTTCTCTGTGACGGCCTCAGAAACGAACCCCTGTAATTGATTCAATGCAAGAGTCCATCCTGCCCAAACTAATCATTTGCTTCAAGTAAATAGCTGTCAGGAAATGAAGCTTCCCCCCCCCCCCCCGTCGGACTCCTTCAGAATAAGAGCCTGCCGGGTTCCTTCTGCGTCTGGGTCTTTCCTGCAAGTCTCTTATGCTGGCGGCGGCGGAGGAAGGGGGGGTCAATTCGACCTTCCAGACATCATCTGGAACGGGGGCGGAGAAGGGTGTTTGTGAGTGTGTGTGTGCGTGTGCGTGTGTGCGCGCGCGCGCGTGTGTTGGTGCTCGGAGGAGAGCTTGACCATATGGCCGGGGAGGGGAGGGGGAGGGGAAGGGACGATGCGCTCCGCAGGGGGCGAACCCGTCCCCTCCTTTCGTTTTCCAAATGGTCCTGATTTCATGAATGAACACAGGTTTCCTTCCCATCCTACACGCACTTCCAGGGCCGGCGGGTCAGCTGCACGGACCTGGGCTCACCCTCGCCGTGTAAGCTGATGGATTGAAAAGATGACGGGTGGGCTTGGGGAAAGAGGAGGCTGCGGGAGAGCTTCTAGGACTGCTGGCGGGCTATCCGAATTACTCCAGAGTATTATGAATGAGTGCGGGGAAGCGGGGTGGGGTGGGGAGGAGGTAGACTCTGGAAGATGGTGGGAGACGAGATGCCCACTCCTTCGCTAGGATGTGATGCATCCTACTCTGTCGGCACATTTGTGGCACATACAATCTCTGCAAAAGTCTGAGGTTGTTCCCGGAACCAAGGTGGCTAGGGACTGGTCTCGACCTGCAGAGAAAGAAAGTCTTTCGGAGCAAGGCATTTCCGATAGATGAAGGGCGACCCGCAAAGCAGTGGTCGGAAAGGTGAGCGTCAGTGGAGGCGCTCACGGTTTCGAATCGGGTGGCGAGCAAGAGCGCGGCGGCTGGGCCAGAGAGAAAGCAGAGGCGCTGCGGGTGCGCTCGGCGGTTCCGCGTGCGTGTGGAACGCAGAAGAGGCGCCTGTTTGTTTTCTGTCTCGTTCGTCCGAAGTGAGGCCGGGAGGGGAGCGCGCGCGCTTTCGGGGAACTCGGAGGCTGTTCACCTCTGGAGGCCAAGGGGGCGCTCGAGCTCCAGGAAAGCGAGCAGGGGCTTCGCTCCGCAGATCCGTTGGCACGCCTGCCTGGGGCGAGAGGGAGACGCCGCGCGCGCGCGTGTACTTTCCCAAAGCGCTCGTCAACATGGATCTGACAAATGTGCATCGGTGCTGTTGACACGTAGGTGTATATACGTATGGGGAGCAAGGGAGGAAAGCGTAAGGCGCACACCGCACGCGCGCAGACACACCACAAATCCTGAAGATCACAGTGTATCAAAAGTCTTTTCCCTTCAGTCTTTTCCTCTCCTGTTCGCCTCCACCCGCCTCTTATCGATTCATAAACATACCTTTGCTCTTCAGATAAGCTCGATTCCGTTTATATCCTGTGGCTGGGCTACCTTTGTGTTTGGAACGTTCTTGAACCCGTGTGTGTGTGCGCGCGCGCGCGAGGTAGGTATATATAATTCTTTTTTTTTTTTTAACGGAAAGCCAAATCAGAGATCCGTGCCATCTGTTCTTCTGCCGGCGACACCGCCTGCAATGGGGACAACACTCCCTATCCATCTGGGAGCCTGGTTTTAGACTTCAGCAGCCCTGCTGCTGCTGCTTCACCTCCCACAGAAGTACGGTCTCTAGTGGTTTTCTCTTCACAGCTCTTTCGGTCACCACCCATAGCGCGCGTCGACCCACGATGTGTGTATCGTTAAAGGGTTGAAATAAGGGCGTCTACCCAAAGGCACACGGCCATGGATACTCGGGGCTTCGTTTCCTGCGTGTGTGATGATGGGGACCTGGACGAAATGGCAGCCTTTGCTAATGAAAGTAACGGCAGAGCGATCCTGCTTATGCGAAGGATCTCCTCTCGTTGTGTTTTCAGTCCAACCTCCGCCTCCCGCTTTTCAGGGCTCATGTTGCCTTCAGCCCCTCAGCACGATCTCTTTCCACTCCTGCGGCATCTTCAACTCGGGTGAACGCGCAGCCTTCACTATTGCTTCCACATGTTCCTTCAGGAAACCTTTGGAGGCAAATTCATGAACAGCAGCCCCTTGTTCGGAATGCTAACAGGATACCGTATTGCTTGGAAATGAATTGCCGTCTGCAATCCGAGCCCCAACCGTACGGAAGAAAATTCCCATATAACATACCTTTCTGGAGTTGATTATGGCTGAAAGACTAATACAGGGAATACAGGTTTATGTTACGGACTGAAGGAGAGAAGAAAGGGGAGAAATCTCATGAAATCAACCAATTGCAACTCCTAGAGTTATGGGGTCAGTTGCTCAACATTTTTCTTGGAACTTTGAGTTGGATTCTAACAAAAGTACTTTGCAATGAGTCGCTTAACAGTTGAGGGGCAGGGACACCAGACATTTTAAAAAAGAATGAAATGGAATTTAAAGCCTTTTAAAGATAGTTACAGCTGTAATGGTACTTTGGGGAAAAGTCTCAATGAATGCAACGGCAGTGACTTTTGAGGAGACATTCGTAGAATCGCACTGCTCTGAACCAATATCCGCCGTTTTACTTTGGCAATGTTTAGATACAAAAAGATGAGCCGTTGTTAGTATTCCTACTGCAGGATCTGGATTTAAGCCAATCAAGTCCCATTGATGCCAGCGAGATTCCATCTCCTTCCATCCGCCCTTGAGTTTTCTGGATTGGTCTATTGTCTCCTCTGTGCGTGTATGTGGAGGAGGAAGCAGCGGAGTCGGAGGTTTCTTCGTGTAGATAAAGCCTAGAGAGACTGATAAAAGGGACTTCTGTTGCAGGGCGGATTTGTCCAGGCCCAGATGCGCAGAAGGCAGAGCCACTGCACTGGAAAACAGAGGAAGAAGAAAGATAAGGGTCAGAGGGAGGAAGAGAGGGAGGAGGAGAAAGGGAAAGCAGGACCGATGCTGATGATCTTCTGTTTGTAATTAAGTGCCTGAATTTGAATAATATCTTTGTTATGGTAGTTAGCAAGGCAAGCGAAAGATCAGCACAGCACGCAGGACATCACACCCCGTCCCTTCGGGCGCTACAGTTGCGTGGCTGGTTGTTAGGTCGGCCAACCAAATGAATGTGAGATCCATTTACCCATCAGTAATAGGAGAGGAGGAGAGGGAGGCGTTGCTGCCCGGGGAGCACCCTTTCGCCGTCTTCGCAGGGGCTGCTTAAGAGAGGGAGACCAAGAAAGCCCTTTGAAGATGCGCTGTTGTTGTTAGGATGGTGGGACAGACAAGGGCTGGAGTGCCATCCCTGTGTGGTCTTCGGGGGCTTGGGAACAGGGCGAGAAATCTCCTTCCCATTCCTCCACCCCCTTCCTCCTGACAAGTCCGCCTGTTTATTTTTTTCTTATCTAGGTGACTGGGAGTTGATGGAAAGCAGGGAATATTCACACCATATGTGCCCTGGGGGGCGGGGGGGGGCGCGCTCGTCCCTGTCCCTGTTACCAACACACACACGCACACACACGCACAGGCACAGAGCCGTCTCCTGGCCATTTGCTAAGAGGGGCACCCCGCTGGCTTGGAGCCAGACCCCCCTCCCCCTCCCTCCTTTCCTGTTCCATTGTGCTGAGGAGCCGGCCCACCCGGTGAATGACGGGGACGGGCGGGGCATCCAGTCCAAAAGGGAAAGTGCCACCAGCCGCTCTTCCCCAAACTGTGTGTAGGAAAATTCCTTCGTTGGAGCTGGGAAGCCAAGGGACAGCCGCGAAGAGTCACTGGAGAGTTGGCTTATGCGGACAAGGAGGGGTGGAAACCAGTTTTCCGTGCAGTTCAGCATCTGCTTGGGTGTGCTTTTTCTGAAAAACCACCGCCACAACAAGTACATTGAGGGCATTTGACTTTTATTGAACCAGTCCTTTCACTGAAGCTACTTGAGCCTATTTATAGACTGGAAAGACCTGGGCTATTAAGGATACGACCTTTTGGGGGTCATTAATTCATTGGGTCGCCATAAGGCGGAAGCAACCTGGCCGCACTTCTAAACTTCCTCTGTAGGCAGATTTGTAACCGTAGGTTAAGTTTTGCATTCGTGGATATAAACTCCATGCAGAATAAATTGAAACCAGTATGTAGGGGAAAATGTGAAAACCCGTGTAGTTTAGTAATGTGTGCAAAGCGTAGGAATGTTTGCTCTGCATCCATTATTTTACCACCAGGGTCTACCAGAGCTCAATATAGGAAGAATTTTTTCTAGAAAAGTAGTTTCAGACTTGCAGGTATATCTATCTTCCCGGAAGTCTCACTGATTTCAACAGGGCTCACCGCCAGTTAAGTAGTACAGGACTGCAGCTTTAATAATAGAAATGTGACATGTGTGTTAATCCTATGTTTATAATTCTGCAGAAGGGGGCGACCCATCTGCAGTCATGTCCACAGATTTACAGAAAGAGGGTTCCTTAGGTGTATACAATATAAGAATATAGGACAATTAGACCTGTGTGCTGATTTACATGCACATTCATTTTCTGATGACTCTCAGCTTAAAGTGGGGTTTGAATTCATCGAAAATTATTGGATTTGGACTAATATGTGCAGTGATATCAACTTTCTTTTTGACCTGTTCACTCTGTGAGAGCTCATTCAAAGACGCAAGTGGTCATGAAATCAAGTGATGGATACCCAGTCTAACAACGCACAGTTTGCATACAAAATCCTGCAATTGACTGAGAACATTTATTTGGCCATAACTGAAGATGGCCTTCACTGGTCTCCTTCTTCCCCATCGCTATTAAAATACGAATCGGTTCTGAGAGATGGCTAATCATCATCTCATAGATCTGATTTTTATTATATATTCATCAGTTTCGAACGTTTCGGAAGACGGCGGATTATTTTAGTCATTCCAATATGTATCTTGCAGTTTGTCTACTTGGCAGATTACTTCTATAAAATATGCTTTTCAATAAATATCTTTAGCATAAAGGAATATTTTATTTACAAATATCTTTCATATATTGCCAAATGAAGAGCAAGGCAGCGGGCTAACACCTTATCCCAAATTCAAGAAGGAAAGACGACGGAGGAGAAGAAATAGCCATGTTAATCTATGACAGCAAAATATCGAATAGTTTTGTGACACCTTAAGGTTTTATTAACAAATTTTATTTGTCCTTTCTTGGACTGCTGCAGTCAACTCAGGCTGAGGTGACATTAAACGAGGTTGCGTGCCACAAGATTCTGCGCTATTTTCCAAAAATAAAAAACAAAGTACTTAACTTCGAAATTTGAAATGACAGTCGTTTAACATCTTCATCCAAAGAGCTGTACGGTACTTTGAATCTTGCTTTAAATTCCTTTTGTGAACTGTTCTTCCTTTCAAACTTTAAAAGCTGCATCCATCTGATCAAAAGTTGCATCCATCGGATCAAAGGTCTATATTATAGCATCCCCTATTTAAAAAATAAGGTAGAGAGACCGCTTGGGAACAACAGAAATAAAGCTATGAGGTGTTAAAATCCACACGTTCCAAACGAATGTATCAGAGTAGCATAAATGAAGATTAGCATACCTATACATTGGGGCACAAAATGATGAAGATGAAATGTTGGGGATAATAGGCTTGGGCTTGCACATTAAGCAACTTGGCAGCCACGGGTTTTGAGCCGATCGTTCCCTAAAGGAAGCCACGGGCTTGAGTCTGCAGGAGCTGAGCAGAGGGCTGTTGAGGATAGGACGTTTCGGAGATCGCTCATTCATAGGGGCGCCATAAATCAGAGGCGATTTAACAGCACGAAACAACAACAGAGGCAGTGTACGTCAAAGCTGGGAGGTCTTGCTGACTTTTACGTAATCTCCCAAACATTAGTGTAGTATCTCTCTTTGGCTCTGCAAAACATTTTTTAGCGATGCGTGTATCGCTTAAGTTGAAGTTCTTACTGGTTTATATATACTTATATAAGCTTATATATATATATATAAACTAGTAAAGAAGACCCCCCCCCCCCGCCAGAAAGGTAAGTGTGGGGCTGCCTCTCCCCGTAGATCGGGCTCTCAGTCTCTCTTTCTCCGCTATAAGTTTTACTAATTCCCGCCTTTTTGGCGTCACGTGGCAGCAGTGTCTGAACCAAGCGGGGACTTTTAGCAAAGAAGGCCGCTCACGCCACCCACCTCCGGGAAGAGCGCGCCTGGCGAGCGGGCTTGTTCTCCGAGACGGCGGACGAGAAAGGGGCTTTTGCCCGCTCGCGCCGTTCAGCGCCCGGGTGCCCCAGAGAGGCTTGAGTGGGAGTCGAGGTGTAGAAACGCTTCTATCCGTAGAGGGCGGAACCCACCGTCGTTTCCCCCGAGCGGCTGTGTAGGTTTGAACTCCCCGGTGGCTGGGTCGCTGGCGGCTCGCCAGGCTGGGGAGTCGAAGTGTGGGAGCGACAGGCCGCCCTTAGAGGAGGGGGAGCGAAGGCCAACAGCCGTTTCCTTTCCGTGGCTGCTCATTACAAGCTCTGCTGTTTATCCTGACAGACTTCAACCAGCCCCTTCCTTCGTGTAGCCCATGAAATTTTTTTTTCCCCGCCAGAGCCCATTCACTCCAACTGGACTGAAACTAGTACGTCTGGGGCTTCCTAATAAAGCTACAGTACACGTCTCAATAATAGTTTGCTAGTTTTCTTCCCTTTTATTTATTTATTTATTGAACTGTAGTGAGGAAGGCTTCGTGTTTGCCTGGGCCAATGAGGCGCCGGCGGTGGCCGTGGGGGGGGGGAGGCATTTGGCCTTCCCCTCCCCCATGTTCTCTCACCTCCCTGACACCTTCGATTAGATTTTTATTAACGTGCTTAATTTGTAAATAGGGGAATGGCAGGACGGTGGAGATAGAGGGGGAAGGAGCCGGCTGAATTCTCCCCCCCCCGCGCGCCCGCCCGCCCCCTTCTGTCGAGGAGGCCCTGAGGCGGGCTGGAGCCTTTTGTCTTGTTTCGTGGAAGGTCTGGCTTTAATTATGGTGGGCCATGTTTATGCGTTTTTTTCCTCTCAGCAAACAGACCAGCACTCGCTGATTTCATCTGAGCCCCCTTTTGCTACCAGTCTGCCCTGCCTCCTGGAATCTTTCCGAAGTGGCGCGCTTTTTAAAAACCTTGGGTCTTAAGTTTATCTCTTCCAAACGGCCCTCTGCATCCCTCTTTCTGCCCTGCTGCAAACTCCCCCTCTGCTTATTCTCATTCTTTCCTACCTTTTTCCCAAAATTGCCCCCCTGTTGGAGAAGGATGCCCCATACCTTCTAAATGAAACCAAAAATGTTCGGGATATATCTTCCCTCACATTTTCGAAAGGCACCTTTGATTCCCTGAAGCCAAGAAGTCTTTCAGAAAGATGGGAGAGTCGTCTCAGCACTCTGCCAACATCACCGACAACCGAAGAGAGTGATAGCATTATAGACAGATTTCTTGTAATCTTAGTGAACCCTAGCAGCACATTCATTCTATCCAAAGAACAGGAAATGGCAGGGAGATGTCTTCTTTCTTTTCCAAAGAAAGGGAGATGGGTGAGAAGAGACACACCAATAATCTCATTTTGTAAGTTTTCCCAAGTAGCAGCTGAGGTTTCGGCCATTCGGATATTAGACCTGGCTGGATAGTTTAGTGAGTCATCAGGGGTAGCTCATCAGGGTTGGGAGTTGGATATCCCACTGTGTCTTGTAGAAGATGAGCCAGCCTATGTGGCCTTGGGCAAGCTGCAGGATCCCAGAGCAGCTCCAGAAGGAGGAAACAGGAGACCATTTCTGACTATCCCATACCTAGGAAATCCTGGAAAAGGTCACCACAAGCTGGAATCCACTTAATGGCATGCAATTAGTTATAGTAACAATATAGTAACTACACGCCCGTCCGCGAGTGTGACACGCCCCTCCGTGAGCGTGACACGCCCCTCCGCGAGCATGACATGCCCACCCGCGAGCGCAGGGGTGCCCCCGCCCCCCTGCGCACGGAGTCGCACCCCCCAACCGGTCTGCAGTCCCAAAAAGGTTGGGGACTGCTGCTATAGAGAATACTGCCCTACACCGATGGCTATATTATCTGGAGTGGCTCAAATCTCATTGTAGGGTACACACAGGCAGTTCCTTACCCATTTGTATGTCTTTTTGCTATAATTGTCATTGACACACTTGCTTGACTGTACCTGAACCCAAAGCAAGGATTGAACCAGACATTACACTTGTCGTTTGGGATGGGGTGTTACTGTCAGTTCTTAAGTCATTACATATTTGCAATTGTCACTTGATGTCATCACACACTAATATGCAGAGCAGAAAAATAATTTTCTTGGTTTGGAGAGAATTATTGTTAACCTTAAAGGGATAATCTTATCCTTTAATTAAGACTATCTGGAGTAGTCTTTTTTTTTTTTTTTTCAAGGTTCAGGAACATATAAACTTTCGGTCCTTTTTCATATTACCACTTGATCTCTGTTTAAAATGTTCTTGAAAATAAGGAATTAAGTATTTGTTACCAACTTCAGCATAGTGTCTAACTATGCAAAACTGAGCTGAGCACAGACTTATTACATTTACTGCCATGTCTATGTACTTGAGTACCCACCAAGGTAGGATAGAGTGATGGTCTAGGACTCAGGGGCCCTTGGTTCAAAGCTGTGCTTGGCCATGGAAACTCACTGGGAGGGTGGGACAGGTAAAGCCTTAAATGTCTCACCTTAAAAACCCTATTAGGTTTGCTATAAGTGGGATGAGACACTATCTGCTTCATCTCCCTCTGTGGACTTCCCACTACCAAATTTTAGATCATAAGCTTGTTAAGGCAGGGTTTATTGTTGTAAATTGTTGTATGCACAACAATGACATAGTAAGAAAAACAAGAATTACAGCAACAAGCAACACTGACTGGGATCAATGTCAAATTACTATGGCATCAACAGAATTAGAAAGCTATAGTCATGTCTGTGATTTCAGCAGCAAACTAATTGTTATCATGGCAGTGAATGCATCATAAACAGCTCTCCTTCTCCAATTATATAGGTAGTTTTTACCCTGTTAATCAAGAAGAGCATGGCCACATTTCTTATTATTAGCACTATTATGTGTCACATGCAAGCATTTGTATGTTTGTGAACATAGCAAGTCTTATTCCTGCTCTTGAGTAGTTATACTTATGCACAAATAGACATACACAACCTGTCTTGTGGCACTTTAAAGACTAACATGTTTCATTTGTCATTATCCCCCCCCCCCCCCCCCCATGGACTGCATTCCACTTCCTCATGTAGGCTGAAGTCCATGAAATACTATGTTGCTCTTTAAAGTACAAGAAACAACTGGATGTTGTTTTGCTTTTGCTGCAAGAGATAGCAAATTAAGAACAGCTTTTGTTGTTGTTTAGTCGTTTAGTCGTGTCCGACTCTTCGTAACCCCATGGACCAGAGCACGCCAGGCCCTCCTGTCTTCCACTGCCTCCCGAAGTTGGGTCAAATTCATGTTGGTTGCTTTGATGACACTGTCCAACCATCTCATTCTCTGTCGTCCCCTTCTCCTCTTGCCTTCACACTTTCCCAACATCAGGGTCTTTTCCAGGGAGTCTTCTCTTCTCATGAGATGGCCAAAATATTGGAGCCTCAGCTTCAGGATCTGTCCTTCCAGTGAACACTCAGGGTTGATTTCCTTCAAAATGGATAGGTTTGTTCTCCTTGCAGTCCAGGGGACTCTCAAGAGTCTCCTCCAGCACCACAATTCAAAAGCATCAATTCTTCGGCGGTCAGCCTTCTTTATGGTCCAGCTCTCACTTCCATACATCACTACTGGAAAAACCATAGCTTTGACTATGCGGACCTTTGTCGGCAAGGTGATGTCTCTGCTTTTTAAGATGCTGTCTAGGTTTCTCATCGCTTTCCTCCCAAGAAGCAGGCGTCTTTTAATATCGTGGCTGCTGTCACCATCTGCAGTGATCGTGGAGCCCAGGAAGGTAAACTCTGTCACTGCCTCCATATCTTCCCCTTCTATTTGCCAGGAGGTGATGGGACCAGTGGCCATGATCTTAGTTTTTTTGATGTTGAGCTTCAGACCATTTTTTGCGCTCTCCTCTTTCACTCTCATTAAGAGGTTCTTTAATTCCTCCTCACTTTCTGCCATCAGAGTGATATCATCTGCATATCTGAGGTTGTTGATATTTCTTCTGGCAATCTTAATTCCGGCTTGGGATTCCTCCAGTCCAGCCTTCCGCATGATGTATTCTGCATATAAGTTAAATAAGCAGGGATACAATATACAGCCTTGTCGTACTCCTTTCCCAATTTTGAACCAATCAGTTGTTCCATATCCAGTTCTAACTGTTGCTTCCTGTCCCACATATCGATTTCTCAGGAGATGGATAAGGTGGTCAGGCACTCCCATTTCTTTAAGAACTTGCCATAGTTTGCTGTGGTCCACACAGTCAAAGGCTTTTACGTAGTCAATGAAGCAGAAGTAGATGTTTTTCTGGAACTCTCTGGCTTTCTCCATAATCCAGCGCATGTTAGCAATTTGGTCTCTAGTTCCTCTGCCCCTTCGAAATCCAGCTTGTACTTCTGGGAGTTCTTGGTCCACATACTGCTGAAGCCTGCCTTGGAGGATTTTGAGCATAACCTTGCTAGCGTGTGAAATGAGTGCAATTGTACGGTAGTTGGAGCATTCTTTAGCACTTCCCTTCTTTGGTATAAGAACAGCTACCTTCTGATATTCCAGAGATATAATCAAGAAAGCACAAGTTTGTGTGTTCTGTGGGAGTGAGCAGTAAGCATAGCTTTCTACAACTACTGATGCCAATTTCTCAATGCACCCATAAATGACTGCTCAGAAAAAGGCTCCCAAAAATCCAGTGGTCTGTTTCTGAATGTATGTGTCTATTTATGGGTAATGTAATAAATAATATTACTAATTGCATGCCATTAATAATATTACTAATTGCGAGCACGACACGCCCCTCCGTGAGCGCAACACACTCACCGTGGAAGGGGGGCGGGGGCGGAGATCCGTGTCTGTGGCCCAGTTCCAGGAAGCCCACGGACCGACACCGGGTTGCGGACCGGGGGTTGGGGACCCCTGCTCTATAGCACAGACAGAACTGAATTGTGTTTGGCCAAGTCAGACATAATGTCTCAGGAGTCTTTCATTAAAATCTTCATGTTATCTAGTTTGAATACCATGTCATAGACATATTATTTATCATTGTAAAAGAACATGTTTTAGTTGCATGCAGATGTTGTCAAATCAGTGCACCCATGCCAATTATTCAAAAAAATAAAAGGCAGTTGGTGTTTTAGTCAATAAAGGCTTTTCTGAATAAAAATGGCTTCAGCAGATGCTAGAATGAAAGTGATCTGAAAATTCAAATATGAGCTGTTTTCATACAAATTGTGCATCCATGCAGAACCACCAGGTTCTTCTGGTGGCTCTTTCAGTTACTTCAGAGATCAGGCAGGTTAATAATGGAGATACACTCTCTCAAAAGGACTCCACTGAGTAACACAATATTCAATACTAACTAGTAGTAGATAGTCTTCTATGATTATACATATACATGTAAGTATATCTTTTGAGTGATCGAGAGTTTACCTTGATATGCACAACTCCTATTCCTTGTTCCTGTTTACATATTTTGGCTACTGTTTAGCTACTATTGGCATGGGGCATTGTCCTAGATATTGTCCTGTGTGTAAATATAAATTTGAAGTGGATGCAACTTGGTTCTGTATCATAGGGGAGACTCTCCTTAACACTTGAGTTTATGATTTGGGGTTTAACAAAGTTCATTGTGGGGTGTACAAACATTCTTCCTTGTTGTTTTTCTATACATTATAGCTTTTATTGGGCTGGTGGCCAACAGTGCTGTGCGCCCAACTAAAGGACTGTGCCAGGCATAATTAAATACCATTGTACTGAGGACACTGTACTGAGGTGCAGGTGTACCATTTTGGGTTTGTAGCTCTAATTCCTCATTTTCATCACACATTAATGTGCTTTGCACAAACATTTGTTTAATAGGAAAAAACATTTTTTTAAGGACTCATTGTCCTGATCATAGAAATACATGTATTAGTGAGACTCTAAGCTTCTTTTTTGGCATTGGAATATGTAAGTATTACTGAAGGAATTGGCCAAAGAACTCTCAGAACTACTATCCATTATTTTTTTAAAAAAAAAAATCATGGGAAACGAGTGAGGTTCCAGATGATTGGAGGAGGGATAATGTTGTCCCTGTCTTCAAAAACGGCAAAAAAAGAGGAACCTGGGAATGTCAGCCTGATGTCAATCCCAGGGAAAATTCTGGAACAAATTAAAAAATGGTCACTGTGCAAGCACCTAGAAAACAATGCAGTAATAACTAGAAGCCAACACGGATTTGTCAAGAACAAATCCTGCCACACTAATCTGATCTCATTTTTTGATCGGGTAATATCCCTGATAGACAGAGGGAACGCTGTAGCCATAGTATATCTTGACTTAAGCAAAACTTTTGACAAAGTGCTCCATGATATTCTGATTAGCAAGCTAACTCGGTGTGGAGTGGATAGATCAAGTGTCAGGTGGATACACAATTGGCTACAGAATTGTACTCAGAGAAGGATAATTAGTGGCTCCTTCTCTAACTAGGAGGAGGTAACAAGTGGGGTACCCCAAGGCTCAGTCCTGGGACCGGTGGTCTTCAATATTTTTATTAATGACTTGGATGAGGGAATGCAGGGAATGCTTGTCACATTTGTGGATGACACAAAATTGGGTGGAACAGCTAATAACCCAGAAGACAGAAACAAAATTTAAAATGATCTGGATAGGCTGGAGCACTCGGCTGAAAACTACAGAATGAAATTCAACAGGGATAAGTGCAAAGTACAGCACCTCGGAAAAAGAAACCAAATGCACGGTTACAAGATGGGGGATACCTGGCTCAGCAGTACTGCAAGCGGGAAGGATCTTAGAACTGTCGTAGATCACAAGCTGAATATGAGCCAACAGTGTGATGTGGCTACAAAAAAGGCAAATGCTATTTTAGGCTGCATTAACAAAAGTATAGTTTCCAAATCCCGCAAGGTGCTAGTTCCCCTCTATTCAGCACTTGTCAGGCCTCACCTTTAGTATTGTGTCCAGTTCTGGACATCACACTTCAAGAAGGATGCTGACAAATTGGAACAGGTTCAAAGGAGGGCAACGAGGTGGAAACCAAGCCCTATGAGGAAATATTGGAAGAACTGGACATGTTTAGCCTTGAGAAAATACGACAGAAGGGTGACATGATAACACTTTTCAAATACTTGAAAGGCTGTCATACAGAGGAGGGGCAGGATCTGTTCTCAATCACCCCAGAGTACAGGACATGCAACAATAGGCTCATGTTAAAGGAAGCCAGATTTCGGTTGAATATCAGGAAAAACTTCCTAACTGTTAGAGCAGTAAGACAGTGGAACCAATTACCTCGAGAGGTAACACTGGAGACATTCAAGAAAAACTTAGACAACCACCTGGCAAATATCATTTTACTTGTATTTCTGCATCAAGCAGGGGGTTGGACTTGATGGCCTCATAGGCTCTTTCCAACTTCACTATTCTATGATTCTATATCTCAGTCCATTTTTTCCATCCCTCTCCTTTTGTAATACCCCTGTAACTTTCCTTTCTCTTAACTACCTCTAGCACGGCTACCATTTCTGTCCTACACATGCTGTCTCTTTGTTCCCTCTACTCACTGTCATGGACTGACTGTGCCAGTAATAATATGTGTAAGGGGAAGATTAATACCTTTCGCTTACTAGGCAATTGCAGAACAATGATCTATATTTCTAGATTAATTGTTGTGTTCAGGGCTGTGGCATTAATAGTATGTAAAAAGCAAGGCTTGTTATATCAGAGTGGAAGTTAAAACATGTGGTTGTTGTTTAGTCGTTAAGTCGTGTCCGACTCTTCGTGACCCCATGAACCAGAGCACGCCAGGCCCTCCTGTCTTCCACTGCCTCCTGCAGTTTGGTCAAATTCATGTTGGTAGCTTCGATGACACTGTCCAACCATCTCGTCCTCTCTCGTCCCCTTCTTCTCTTGCCTTCACACTTTCCCAACATCAGGGTCTTTTCCAGGGAGTCTTCTCTTCTCATGAGATGGCCAAAGTATTGGAGCCTCAGCTTCAGGATCTGTCCTTCCAGTGAGCACTCAGGGTTGATTTCCTTCAGAATGGATAGGTTTGTTCTCCTTGCAGTCCAGGGGACTCTCAAGAGTCTCCTCCAGCACCACAAGTATGCATTGATTACAACAATGATAAAGGTAGGCTTTCCCCCTTTCTCACTCTTTTACAAGGTTCTTGTGCCTCTTCTGTATGCATGTACTGATAGGAGGAACTTCAATTAATGTATTTCTGAATTTTATATAGCCCTTAAAGCATAGAAACCCGGAGCCTGCCTTTTCATTAAGCAGGATAAAGGAATATACTTCAGACAATGCCACTTGATGACAGGAAATAGATGTTTTTATGTCTGAATAGTGTTACACAACTTTTTTAGTGTTCTATTTTTAATTTTATTGGTCCAATTGTGCATATGTACATGGCCTCTGTTTCTGGTAGCAAAAAGTCCTGAGATTGTACTGTATGAGGTCTGCCACATAAACAGATGGCAATTTTGACTATAGAGACTAGTAGCAGCTCAAAGGTCAAGTGCATCCACGGAGCAGGGGTCTTACTAAATTTTGATGAAGGATCTCTGCTTGATTTGTTTTTTAACCTAAAGATCTGGCACTGGAGGAGAATATGTCATTTGCCTGCTTTAATTGGGCCAAGACTCCCATTAAAATGAGAAGCAGTGAACACTATTTAGATTTTGTGTAACTACTTTTGTCATTCTGTACAGAAAATGCTGGGACAAGCAGTATCAGTTGCAGCATTTATCTGTAGCCTACAGGGAAGCAGAAACTGCAGAAAAGAACCCAGTGCAAATGTGGAACTCTCTCCAAGAATAATCCCAGCATTTGTTTGACTACAGACTCATAGCAGCTACTACAGAAGTTACCAAAGCAGCAATATTAGATATAATTACTCTAGAGAGGAACAAAAGTAGTCCAGCTTTATATGATGCAATTGACATCACATTTATTTTAATTTGCACAGTTTCCATGACAAAAAGTACCTAGGAGTTCCAGGCAAGAGTGAGTCCTTAATCTCCTCATTTGCTTTTGACATGATATTTTGGCAGGGCAGATACAGGGATGTTTGTTCTGACGGGATAAACAATAAGAAGAGCTTGTAAGTGAAGCTCCAAATCCTGCTCTTCCCAGAGACACTAAAAACTCCCTCTATTGTAGAGACAAAAGAATAGAGAAGAGAGAACAACACCAAATCTCCACCGTCATCTCCACTAAGTCTGACAAGGTTAGGCAGTTCTTTTGCTGACGTGCTCACATGGATGGTTTCTTTGGCTTCTTGTTTTTCTTCGACAGGGCCAGCCTACTCATTCTGTTTGCTCAACATAATTTGGCTCTGAATAGCAAGGCTCCAGTGTGGGGAGAGAAGGGAGAAAGAACTGAGTTAGAGACAAAAGAAGTTAAAGGCTAGTTCTTTCCACCCCTTCCCTCCCCCTCCTTTTGTTTAACTCATAAATAGCTATTTAACTAAAAGTAATTGATTATGTTCTTTGCTAGTTTTCCTGTGGTCACTGTTGCAACCTCAAGATACTTTCTTTCTCATGTGTTGTTGTTAATTGTCACTATTGCTTTCTTTGGCTTTTAAAGTTAAAGGCTGGTATCTTCCTTTCTTCCTTCTTTCTCTAAAAGCTCTGACTGGTCTTTTGTTTTCCTGGAAACAAGATTAGTAGTTTTCTTCTGTAACCCTGTGGCTTTACTCTTCCTGCAGCTAGTTGCTTCTAGCCCTTTAGCAGACCTAACAAATCTACTTTGTAATGCAGCCATAGAGCCAAAAGGTGTGGCTCTGTGTGTACACATATGTGAGCGTACATGCATGTATTGGTGGATGTGATAATTTATGGACCTCAGTCTTCTGAAAACTTGTGAAAACCTATTTAAAATGGGTGATCCTTATATACTTCCTTCAAGCAATTTCACCTGTTATAATTGACTGAGTGTGAGCTAATTAAACATGTAATTTTAAAAAGATATGTAAAGTTGCAATTATGTGACATTGCTTTTCAATGTCCATGTCCATATTCTCTGGGCACTTCAAAGTTCCCAGGGACTCTGAAGAACTGGTTTCTTGCAAGAAGAAAAGAGACCTCTGTGTGTGTGTGTGTGTGTGTGTGCGTGTGCGTGCGTGTTTATATATATATAGGCCAACTAGGTAATGATTGGGTACTTTTAAAGTAAAAACAGGATCAGAAATAGTTTCTCTCTGCACGAAGGGTCAGAACAAGACAGTTTGCTGCCTGAGGTGAAGGAAAAGATGGCGCACACACACACTCCAGTTCAAAAACTGAACAGACTAGCTGTTGAATCTTAAATTTTTTTGACAGGGTAGTGCCCTCCATTGCATCAGAACATAGTAAAAGAACTTTGGGGATGCAGGGCAGAGCAGGCTGCACACACAACTTTGTCTGCTCCCTGTCCCACTCTCTCTATGTCTGGTACACTACATCCACTCTGCCTCATGACAGGTCTGGCCCTGATAGAATCTGTATTCTATCACATACTAGTGAGAACCCTTGCTGTTTCAAATTGTCTTCTTCTCTTAAAGATACTGAAAGAAATTTCTTTAGCCATTTAATTAGAGAGAGAGAAATGCACCAGTGATGACTTGTGCCAAACTAATGTGTGGAGCAAGGTTCCTAATAATGTTTCCTTTGTATGAAAGAAAAAAGCTGTAGTAGCTTGTGGCTTATCAGGATCTTAACAACCTCTTACAGTCTTGAACTGCAACCTTTTGACAGATAGCAAAAACAGGATGTTTCTCTCACCTCAGCTGAGTTGCCATATATGGCTTGAATAACCAAAGTAAACCAAGATCCCATTTATCCAAGTCATGGTTATGTAGTTTTCACTTGTTTCTGCCATACATGTGAAACCATTACAGGATTGTTCCTATTATTCTTTTACCACTTGCTCATTTAATCCAGTCTGACAAAAATAAAAGGTGCAACTGATCTGTATCATACAGCCTAGTTGATGGTTGCTAAGCAGGAATCTCCAAACTACTTTTCTTCCAGCAACATAAAGAGCTGATTTTTCTCTGATTTTTTTTATTTTATTGGCAGAGGAAAAAGAAGTATTATTCCACAAAGCAAGTAGTGCTGTATGGAAGAGGCTTTAATTGTAATAGATATTTCTCAAATCTCACCAGATACATGAAGAGCAAAAAAACACCAAACAAACACCAGTCCTCCCAGTTCCCCCATGTTGTTGGTAGGAAGGGGTTTATAAAAAGGGGGACAGAATCTGTCTTGACAAACAGGGCTCATCCTGTCAGATATGTGCGGGCATGAGCAATGCCTATGTCACTGTGAGTTGATGTATCCTTATTGAGTAGCTTGTGGAGGAGACAATATTGGGATGAATTCTACCCAGTCACCGCATTATAAAACATTGTTGATTGTTGCATTAATAAGCAAACCCAATAACATATGTTTGTTAGCTTGTTTCCTGCTCTCCTAAACCTGCTACCTTCTTTCTCTCTCATGTCAAGTATAACTATAATCCATTATGCTCATTTACACACAAGTTTTTGGCAACACTTTGTGGAGCTGAGCAAGTGATACTCTAACATACTAATTCCATATCATGTTTCTGTGATCACTTTTAATGTCCTTATCTAATGCCTACATAGCTCTTCCTGTAGATTTGTAAACTACTCTTAACATGTTTGCCAGAGGTCTGATAGGAGGTCTGTGGCAAAGGTGGAAAGTCTGTTTAACAGCAGAATGTTTTGTAAATATCTGGTAGAGAAAGATGCAGGCCAACATACTGCACACATGGACAAATGTCAGCCAGATAACATCCCTAAGGTAAATAGAGACACATTGGATGCCAAAGCCCTCCAGGTGGTTTTGAGTATGGGGCATTAAATCCTAATGATCTGGGATGGATTGTTTGTCAACTAAAGGATTATTAATATCCTTTGTGCTGCAAGGATTTCCAAATGTCACAGCACAAACATCTGTTAGATAATGAAGGGCAGAGGGAGGGAGGAGAGACTTCCTCTGCAGACTGTGCTGCTGGCTATATAATATTGCACAATGTGGGCTGGGTTTAGTTGTTGTTGAAATAGTTTGGTTTGCTGTGGCGCTGTTTGAAAGCAATTAGAAGAGGCCTGTCTGCAGTTTCATTAAAAACACACACATGCACGCACAGCACCATACGGCAAGACCCTTGTGCATTCATAGCGTGCAAGAGTTAATAACAACGAAAAGGTGAAGAAGTTGAAACAACGGCAGTTTGGGTTTTGTTTTGCTTTTTTAAATCACAGTGTCCTCTAGTTGTGCCACTAGGGGGCGCTCTAGTCCAAGCCAGCACCACAAAATTGCTTCAAGTCAGCTTGGCAACAGTCCAAACAAAATCAGATGAATTGTGGACAAGGTATTCAAATTTCACCTCTGTGCAAAACGGGGAGCCTGGCTCAGGGTAAATGGAGCATGTGTGTGTGTGTGTGTGTGTGTGTGTGAGAGAGAGAGAGAGTGTGCTGCTTCTGTTAACTTTATGCAATGAAAAAAAAAGTATTATTAAAATATTACCAAAAAAAAATCAGAAAACCCCACACAAGGTTTCTTACAATAGTAAATGTCTCTCATCTCCATCCAGTCCCGCTTTATGAACGTTTTCTATTTACTCTCCCCTCAAATACTGTTCGTTTTAGCTAACCCATCATAGAAGTACAGTGAATGGGAAATGTCTCCAGAGGCAGCCAGACACAATTACTTCCAAATGTAGCCCAGACGTTCCCAAACACTCTGTACCACAAAGTCATTATACAGCCTCATGTGCTTTTGTATTTTTCCAAATAAGAATACGATGTAAAACTTAACAATGCTAGTTCATATATAGCTCAACAAAAAGTCTGTGAAACTCAGAACCTGCATTCCATCACAAGCTGAATAAACCTGTTGGTTTTGTTGCTATGCTAAGGGCAGAAAACATGGGAACCAAGTATGATCATCAAGCATTTAAGAGTCTCCAATATGTAATTGATGGACTATATCTGGTCCAACTAGCCACAAGTTGTTCTGTGCTCTAGATTAGGTTATGGAAGACTGCATCCTACTGGTGCTGAATTAAATCTAACAAATACATGATTGTGGAGCTCTATTTAATAAAATTAAATACAACGGTATCCGAGTTGTGAACATTTGTCACAGAGTTTTGAAGTTATTGGTGACACTGAGATATAACACTGGATGCATCCTATCTGTAGAATCTGCCTATGTAAATTTGAAAGGTGTTCAGCAGATGCATGTTGTAAAACAGAAGGTCCAAACAATTTCTTCCTCTGCTACTCCGGTTGCACCTGTCAGTAGGCCTTAATTGCTCTTTGCCCTGTGTGGTCACTGCTTCTAAATGTCTTCCTAAGTTCTTTTCCATATGTTATACTTTATCCTTCTTCATCTCACTACTGACTTAGGAAAGAAGAAAGTTAAAAATAACTTATGTTACGGCCTGTTCTCTGACAAACCTGCTAGGCAGCTTTGCTCTGAGATACTGGAATGTTTGCATCAGCTTAAACAAATTTTTTTTATCACTCATGTAGAAATAAATACAATAGATGTGTGTGGCGTGTGTTTGTGTGTATAAAACCTTGAGTAAATGTGTGTGACAAAACTCTTTCAGTAATTTGTTCTCTAGATATCCTCAGGGATTCTGAATGGAAATTAACCCTGAACTAAAGAACCCGTCACATGTTAAAACTCTTTAATTCAAGTTAGTCCTGGACCATATCACTTCAGATGGCAGGTGAGAAGATTGCATGTTTAAATGCATCTCTGAGGTGATCCCTAGACACTTAAATGAAAATGAGAGGGTCTGGGATACTTTAGATTCAGATTAATGTGTAGTTAGGGGTGCATTGAAGTACACCTCTGATACTGCATGATGAGTCAAAACAAAGCCATTTTTGATAAGAGTGGATATCCAAACAAAAAATTATAATTTTTGAACAGATTTTTGAATCAGGATCATATTTGGCAAAGTAATTATAGACAGTATGAGATTGTTCTGCACCAAATTAGAAGAAGATTAAACAAATACTTTTAGAAATTAAAAAGTACTTTTAAAGTACTATTACAAATTATAGGTGCTCCTCATGATTGTGCTTTGTTATAATTTTTTGTCAACTCATAGTACATTTGGTAGCTATTTTTCAAATGTCTACTACAGCTAACACAAGAGGAAATTATTCCTGCTGCAAGCTTTTTCTGTATTTGAAGTTGATCTGTCCTGTCTTCTGGAAAGTATGGGATCTTAAATATGCTTATTTTACATAGGAAACATTTCATACAGTCTGGCTGCGCATGCTTACAGTCAACCCTCGACTTACGAACGGCCCTAGTTACGAACATTTCGACTTACGAACCGCTCTGATAGAAAAATATAGCCTCGACTTGCGAACTTTGCTTCGAGTTACGAACCGGAAAAAAACCGTGCGGGAGGCGGGGAAAGTGCGAAATTTGAACTTTCAAGGTGTTCTGTTGAAAAGGTGTCTGTTCCCTCCTTCCCTCCCTCTTTTCTTTCCTTTTTTTTTAACCTAAGTCATCTTAGGTTAAAAGGAAAAAAAAGAAAAAAATTCTGCCCCTAGTGGTAGGAACGGATTAACTGGCTTTGCATTAGTTCCTATGGGAACTAATGCTTCGACTTACAAACCGCCCCTCGACCTAAGAACCAAAAACAGCCGGAACGGATTAATTGGTTTTCAATGCATTCCTATGGGAAATGCTGATTCGACTTACGAACTTTTCGACTTAAGAACGTCCTTCCGAAACGGATTAAGTTCGTAAGTCGAGGGTTGACTGTATTCTGTAACTATTGCCCAAACTTCTTGCCAGTGCTTTAGGAAACTGATGACCTCAGTGAGATGAATGAGGATTATTTCTGGGCAAAATGGCAGAGTAGGATTTTAGCCTTACCACAGGCGCAAGTGTCTGTGAACAAATACACACTCCCACAAAAGGCAGGCACTTGAGGGCACACGCTAACTGAAGGGCACACATTTTTTCTAAGCATTTGGATTGCTTTGTGCCCCAAACAATAAATGGAGAAGTTGTAGAAAAACAACTGTGACAATTGCTTTCTGTTTGGGTGAGAAGTGGCTAACTTATGAAAAAAGGAGTCAGGTTCTGGGATTTTCCTTTACTTGATGCCTGTTTTTGAACAGGAGTGAGCACAAGAGGGAATCCTGCAAACCATCTTGTCTGCTGATATTGGTGTTGTCAACATTCAGGTTACCCTTTGCTATATAAAGCTGAGCATTCTTTTTCCTGTTAGCAGTGTGGACATGATATTGCAAGGTGATGTTGGGCCATTTCCTGGCATTTTGAATTGTGAACACAGAAGCAACACTCCACATTCATAAACTGGAGGGTTTTCATTTTCGTTATAGAGGGAATGGTTTTATGTCTTAATGAATGCTTCTTTGCATGATTTCTTCAACATCTGAAATGGGTTTGTATAATGACAAGCCAGCGTATGAGAAAATGGAAGAAAATATATGTATGCATTGATTTATTTAAAATATTTTTACCCCACCTTTCTTCTTAAAAAGGATCCAAGGCAGCTTACATAATAAAGGACAGTGTTAAAAAGCTAAAAACAGTAAGTATGCAAATATTTAAAAAGAATCAAACAAATACCACACTAAAAATAGTAAATAAAATGAAGACCAAAAGCACATTCAAAGCAACAAAGATCAAATTAAGCCTGAGCTTTCTCTGGAGACATAAACGATGAAATTGAGGCTGTCATACTTTGAGCACATCATGAGACGGCAAGATACACTGGAAATAACAATAATGCTGGGAAAAGCTGAAGGCATCAGGAAAAGGAGAAGACTAAATATGAGGTGGATTGACTTCATAAAGGAACAACAGCTTTGTGTTTACAGGAGCTGAGCTGAGCTGTTGAAGACAGGACAGTTTTGGAGATCACTCATTCATAGGGTTGCCATAAGTCGGAGGTGACCTGCTGACATGTGACAACAAAATTGCAAATACCATAGCCCCAGATTAAGTGTTTCTGGTAAAAACACACTAAAAATGCACAAATAAGTAGCAAAGACCAATCAAACAGTTGCTTATTTGCAGAAACCTAGTAGAAATAATAGGTTTTCGACTAACATCTGAAAAAGAAAAATGTGGGGAACAACTCAATCTGTGATTGAAAGGAGTTCTATAATTTAATTAAGTGTTACCAGCAGGAAAGACTATTCTGCAGGCAGGTACAGGCATTTGCTGAGCAGATCGTGCAGCATGGGGTACTTCTGAGGGCCACAATGTTATTGGGCACCACAGACAGAGCATGCTTGTCTGATCTTCAATCTTTGGTGAGCTGGTATCAAATCAGATGGTCCTTTAAATATCCAGCTTTTGAGACACTTATGGCTTAGTAGATGAACAAATGCTTGTTTTTTGTTCTCCAGAATCTTGCATAGGTCTGCTTTAATTCTAGCTTTTCAAAATCACCACTGGAAATTCTGGAGGCATTTTTAGCATAACAGGATAATCACAATCCTTGGGAGACATCTATGAGCAAAAAGAAAAGTAGAGGTTTCACAACATATTGCATTTCCAAAGCCACACATACAAAATAGCTAGTCATGGAATTGTTGGGTTCATATGTTGATATAACTGAAGAGCAGATGTTCGTTTGGGAAAGTTATGAGTAAGTGAGCAGCTCTCTACACCAAAACAAGTGAGATATAAAACTGCACAGCCCCACATTCCAGGAAGTGAAATGTATCATTTCTCTGTCAGGACCTAAAGAATAATGCTTGCTCTTTTTTAAAAAAAATCATGCAGTTTCAGCTCATGTCCCAGAAACACCTAATGTTGGACTCTTACCCATAGTCACCAATTTATGTAATGTGTATCAGCCAATGGAAGATAACATGGGAAACTCGGGACATAATTAAAATGAACTTGGAGAGGCTGAAGAAAGAGATATGTGATCAGATAAAGGAATATAAAAATTTAAAGATTTTGTGGTTTGATAGAATAGTGAAAATGAAAATTACCCCCAAATTATTTTTTTTATTCTAGATGCTTCCAATAAAGATAATAGAAAAACAATTAAAAGAATAGCAGGTTTTGATGAACCAGTATTATAACGGAAATAAAGGAGCTAGGATTAATAAGGAATTGTGGTACATTTCATCAAAGGAGGGAGGCTTAGGTATACCCAATATTTAGCTATACAGTATTATATAGCAAACCAATTAAGACGTGTTCCAGATATTATATTAAATAATAAAAACCTGATATGGAAAGAATTTGAAAAGGGTAAAAATGAGGAAAATCTAGAGAGTATCCTTTTCAAAGAAAGAATTGGGGAAGAGATTAACAATACAAACCCCTTTATGAAAACTTTGTTAGAAAGTTGGAGAAGTTATATAAGAGTCTTGGGCCCACCGATTTCTCCTCTGACCCAGGAAATCTTAAAGAGAAAGTAAAGGCAAAAGATGAAGGGATTATAAAAATTAAGGAATGGATGGAAAAGATACAAGACAAAGAAGAAACAAGAAAAGTGTTGGAAGCAGAGGGGTTTACATGGTTACACATACTTTAACTAGAAAAATGGACAAAGGAATAGAAAAGGAAAAGGAAAAAGATTGATGAAGTTTGAGGAATACATAGAAAAAAGACAGAAAGGGGAAATAAAAAAGAGCAGGAAAGGTACAGTAAGCAAAATATATAAATTATTGGTATAAATAGAATATGAAACATCTGTAATAAAAGATTTGTGGCAGAAGGATTTGGGTAAAGAAATCAAAGGGGAAGAATGGAGCAAGATTTGGAATAAAAGAATAATGAAAAATATGTCATTAAGAATTAAAGAAAATTGCTATAAGGTAATATGGAAATGGTATTTAACACCTGTTAAATTAAACCTGTTAAATTAAATATGGGACGTGGTGGCACTGTGGGTTAAACCGCAGAAGCCTCTGTGATGCAGGGTCAGAAGACCAGCAGTCGTAAGATCGAATCCACGCGACGGAGTGAGCTCCCGTCGCTTGTCCCAGCTCCTGCCAACCTAGCACTTCAAAAGCATGCAAATGCGAGTAGATAAATAGGTACCACCTCGGTGGGAAAGTAACGGTGTTCCGTGTCTAGTCGTGCTGGCCACGTGACCACGGAAACTGTCTTCGGACAAAACGCTGGCTCTATGGCTTGGAAACGGGGATGAGCACCGCCCCCTAGAGTCGGACACGACTGGACTAAATGTCAAGGGGAACCTTTACCTTTACCTAAATTAAACATAGTAAATCGAAACTTATCGTCTCTATGTAGGAAGTGTAAGAAAGAGAAAGGGATGTACATGCATATGTGGTGGTCTTGTGAAAAAAGAAGGAAAGAATAGAGCTTGGTTTTTAATGAAATAAGAGACATAATGAGAATTGGCATACAACCGTCTCCTATGATTGCCTTACTGAACATTGTTAATGATAAACAAGTAAAGAGAGAAAAAAGGAGTTGATTATCATAATGGTAACTGTGGCAAGGCTACTAATTGCAAAGAATTGGAAATGTGACAATCAAATTAAGATGGAAGAAAGGTACAGAGAAATGTGGAATATGGCAATTAATGATAAATTGATTTGTGATGTAAAAATTAGAAGAGAAATGTTAAAAAATAATGATTTTAGAGAAATATGGAATCCATTTCTAGAACATGTCTTGACTAAAGGGAAGGGTTACACACCAAAAGAAGAATCAATGTATATCCAGAGAGATACAGCATGGCATGAATCGTAGACTTTGAAACCTAGTCCGGAGGGGAAGGGTGGTACTGGGTGGAGGAAAAATATAAAGAGAGGTATTTTACAAGAATAGTGAATTTAAGGAGGGTATTGTAGTTTATGTTTGAATTTTTATTGGGTTTTTTTTTGTGTATGTGTGCTTGTGTGTTCATTATAACATAAAATTAAAAAATTAAAAAAACAAATCTAGCTAAAAAAAATTTTTTTTAAGGGAGGAGGGAGTGAAGAGCATAATAGATTAAGACCACAACACTATTTCAGAAGAAAAGGAAATATGAAAGCAACAAAGAATCGTTACAGAACTGAGGCTTCATCTAACCCAAAGCACTCTTCTTGATATATTTGATCCCCCAACACGTATTTTCAAGGCCAAGAACTCCACCCTGAAACACACAAAAGTAATGATAAAACAGAATATGCTGTTGAGCATTCACAGAGTACTGTTCCTATAGAAGTACATTTCTGCATTTTTATTTTTATTTCTTTCTTTCTTTCTTTCTTTCTTTCTTTCTTTCTTTGCATGGGAAATTAGAGCAATGAGCTGCCTGGATTTTCTTCTGGCACTAGACCAGTATAGATCTCATTTCATTGGTGGTTCACATGTACTTTGGAAAGCTTCCATAAACTAATACCACAACACCAGTTGTGGATTTACCAGTAGGATTTATATAAGGTTTCTTATATAAGCAAGTATCTCTGCTGCTCTTGCAGAGATAATTTTCTAACAGAAGATACTCACCTGGATTTCTTAGGACTTCGGATATGGCTAGTTGAATGTATGTATGATTAAGATGATGAATGTATCATCACCTTTCAGTGCATCTACATTTTTTTTAATAAGGATGGATTATGAAGGGGTTGATAGCAGTTAGTCCACCAACAAATGTTAACTGTCTGAATTAATTGAATTAATTCCTCTTCTGATTCTGTGTAGCCTACATAGACATAGGTGTTATATTCTTTATTTCTTGACTGCAAAATATCTTTCTTAAAGTTACATTTGCAAATAAATAATGGAGAAAGTTTATTCTGGAACAGCAAAAAGGGGGATTTTATCTGGGATGTAGAGATAAATGGGGGAAAGGGAAAGGTATTTATACTGGAAGGAAAAACAATTGTAATATATATATATTATCCTTCTACAGTATTCATGCACACAATTACCCATAAACTCCTCTCTTACCTCCAAACTCACAACACGGTGTTTAAATACACTCCTTTCTATTCTCTGTCCTGAAACAGACTGCCTGATCAGACTTCTCTTGGTCCTGCCATCTTCAGAAGCATGTTTGGTAAGGATGGCTGGCTAATCTCTGCCATGTTCAATCTGAGACTTTCATTCATAATTTTTCTACCCTATGTCTGATGAAGTGAGTTTTATTCATGAAAGCTTGCACTGAATATTTGATTTTTAGTGGTCTAATAAAGGTATCACCTCTACTACATTTGGATTTTGTAAAGGAGCACATGGCTATCTCCATTGTTTTGTTTGTTTCTTGAACTTTTGAAGATACCTAGAAAAAGCCATTCCAGCAACACCGAGAATATTACATGGACTGATGGACTTTAGACTTCATCAGGCTGGACTACAGCCAAGAATAACATCTGTTTGCAAAATTCATCAAACAACATAATAATTTGGAATTAATTCAGCTTTGACTGGCTATTTATTACCTGGTGAGTTAACCAAACTTAATCCTGGCTTTAGGATGAGGCAGACTGAATCTCTGTGTGGCCTTTCTCTTCCCCTCCCCCAAAAGGAAACTTGATTTCTAAACAGGCAACATGAGTGGGGGGAGAAGGGGATTCATTCAAGGGACCCCCTCTTCTCCTGGAGGCGGAGTGGAAAATTCCAAATGGCACCATGGGTGAGACATTTAAAGCAGACCCCCCAAAAACTAGTTAAAACCAGTTCTCAGCTCACCTAAAGCAATGTGCCTGGCTAATCTCTACTATGACTAAATTGGGACTTTCATTCATACTTTTTCTACTCTGTGCTTGATTAAGTGAATTTTATCCATGAAAGCTTGAGTTGAATCTTTGATTTTCAGTTGTCTAATCACCTCTTCTTTGAATGGCATATGAAAACCTTCTTATTCAGGCAGACCAATGGCAAACTGATAACCTAATGGAAGTGGCTATTTATTGCTGTTCTATTGGTAGTTTATGGTTATTTTCATTGAGTAATTTTTAAAAGATATTAAACTGGATTCTATTTTTAATATTGAAAACTGATTCAAGATGTGATATTATAATGCATTGTTTTAAAAAATTTACATTATAAAAGAAAAATTATACTGAGGCCTCCTCTTGATCTCTGTTTCTGGGAGAAAGGTGGGATATACATCAAATCAAATCAATAACATGTTTGGTTCTTATTTTTCTCTCCCTCCTCAGTGTGTCTAAGCAACCTAAGAATTGTGGGGTAAGATTAATTTCTCAAGGTACAAAGTTACACCTGTGGTGTATCTTTGTGATGAAGAAAACTTCAAGGCTGTGATGAACTCGCTGTTTGGTACTGAATTAATTAGGAGAATGGTTTCAGCGGAGTGAGGGGAGGGGAAAGACGTTAATCTCTCTGTGAAAATTTGGGGGAAACTCAAGGTCTGATTGGCAGATCTTCTGGAAGAGTCTGGGAACTGGAATTTTGGGTATAAAAATGGGGAGAAAAGTTACTTAATTTAGCTTAATTATCTCTTAGAAGAATGCTATGCTCATCTGTTGCTCTGTTACAAGACTTGTACTCTATATGTGCTCTGAAACGATGCTGAAGCTCTGCCAGGATTTAGGTATTAGCATAAGTTAACTAGCTTTCTTATGGGTGTGTGTGGGGGGGAGTGTTGTTCTGTATAATTGCTCTTGCTTCACCCTCTTGATTGCTTATTTGCTCCACAACCTTTTGACTGGTTCTGTAACTGCTGAAACCATTTTGAAGTTTTGTTCTTTTTTACTTTTTTTACTACCTTTAATAAAATATAATTTTTAAATAATTGTTTGGTTCTTTTGGAGTAAGAGGGTTGTTGATATTTAAAACCAGACTTTACCATGACTGTCTACCAGGAGCCCACATGTTTTATGGGTGCCTTGGTATTCCTGCTTTGCAGGGTTGGCATAAAAGTCAAAATGTTTAACCCTCTGGATTTTTGGTAACTCCCTGAAAGTACTGTTTCGTCAGAGTGGGCTGAGGTGTAGGGAAGATACCAGTAAGGAAGATTTTCCCCAGCCATCAGCACAATTGGCCTTCCTGGACTTCACTCACACTGGGACAATCAGGGCAGTATGGCTCAGTGGTTAGTGTGAGCCTCTCTGACCTCAAGAAATCTGACAGTATGTTTCTGTCTGACTCCACCATAACTTCACAAATATAGGGCACCAGAAACATGCCATGGATAATAAGGGGCCCATGAGGACGTGCATCTCAAGATTTTAAATATATATATTAATTTTAACTAAAATATGTCTATAGCCTGCAGTACAATTTCAGTCACTAGGTTAGTCACCAGTCTCCTTGGGAGTAAGAGAGCTCCGCAGAACTAAGAGTGCTCCTAAAGTGTAGGGAAGTTTGATATTTGCTCCAAATGCTGGTAGCTGTTTTCAGATGGTTCAGTGGGGCACCAGGTACTTAAATGCTACAACAGGACAGATCTGTATAAGGCTTGGTGAACTTTACATATTCCTGATTGCAAGTCTGTATGCTTGTACACACAAAATGAAAATGAATGGAGAATTTGAATTTGAATTGTAACTGCCTGACATGAAGGAGAAGGTGAATTAACACAAGAGGCAGGAAGAAAGCAGGAGAAAAACAGTGAAAAAGAAAGAATAAAATATGCAATAGCCATATTGCTCTATTTCCTGGATTTTATTGAATTCTACCAATGTCATCTGGTGCCTGTTTACACCACTAGGTGTCCAGGATTCCTAGCTTAAAAAAAAAAGTAGTCCTGTAGAAACTGAGGTATGAGGCAAAATATGCCATTGGTGTTCTACCCAACAGTTTTGTAAGAAAAAAACTTGCAACTGACTTTTCAGTGTATTTAGACAATAAGTGAAATCACCAACTTTGAGTAACTATATTCTAAAAGTAGTTTCTTGCTCAGAATATAGATTATGCATCAGACCAATAAAAAGTAGTGGCACATCCATTTCTTTTAGAATGAGCCTAGTTTTCATAATTCACATAGTCAAGGGCTATCTCTCAAACAAAACAGCTACCCCTCGCACCCTCTCCTCACAGTCCCTGATGTTAAAAACAGTGACACCTAAGGAGGCCAAAATAACTAACACCATTTCTCAGTCATTACCCCTTCTCTCTGAAACAAGCTTCCTACAGAGGTTCGTCAGGTGCCATCCCACTCAGTGTTTAGAGAATTAGTAAACACAGCATTATTTAAAGCTGCCTTTTATTAGTGTTTTTAACCACTGACCAGAGATTCCAGTTTTGTTTTATATTTGTTTAGGTAAAGGTAAAGGTTCCCCTTGACAAATTGTCCAGTCGTGTCTGACTCTAGGGCGCGGTGCTCATCCCCGTTTCCAAGCCGTAGAGCCAGCGTTTGTCCAAAGACAGTTTCCGTGGTCACATGGCCAGCGCGACTAGACACGGAAAGCCGTTATCTTCCCACCGAGGTGGTTCCTATTTATCTACTTGCATTTTTACATGCTTTCGAACTGCTAGGTTGGCAGGAAGAATATATTTGTTTAGTTCCATTTAAATGCAGGATTCTAGGCTAGTGACAGGGTTTTATCTATTTTATTGTATTAATTGAATATTGTAATTTTTATTGTTGGTTTTAATGTGATTGGACATGTGAACTACCCAGAGAATGTTCACACAAATGGGTGGTATGTATGTATGTATGTATGTATGTATGTATGTATGTATGTATGTATGTATGTATGTATGAAAAAAAAAAACCTATAAAGCACAGAGTAATTTTCTTCTGAAGTTCTTTGGTATGTTCCAGTATCCTGTGTCCATGTGCAATGTGATCTGCAGTATTCTTTACTTTTCTGAATCTAGCTTGAACATTAGTCATTTCCTGCTCCACGTATGGTAAAAGCCTTCATCAGAAAACATTGAGCATCACTTTTCTTGCATTCAGATTCTTACCTATTTCTATCACCTTTCACTTTCCATTCTTTAATCATTGTGTTTCTTCAGTCATCCATCAAGGTGTTCCTTTTTCTTTGATTACAGAAATAATCTTTTTGCATTCTTTGATAATATATCTGGTTTATATCCACAGTTCTTCTGGTTCACAGTCAACTGAATTTAATAATGCAACCCAGTTCTTTATATAGACTTTAAATTCATCAGTTATTTGAATTATATTTTGGCACTATTATTCTTTTAGTGTTCTTCTGCTTTAATGTTCGATATTAAAAATTCATGGCCAGTACCACAATTTGTGTCTTACTTTGGCAGAAAGAATACAGCTTCTCCATCTACTACATCCGGTTCTGTAGTCTGTCTGATTTCTATTTGATTTCTGTATTGGTGATGTTGTAAAATCATCTGTTCAGTTGCCTGAAGCATACATTTGCAATAAAGATATTGTTGACTTCACAGAATTCTGAGTCACTCATCTCCATCATTTCTGACTCTGAGGCCAAATTTTCCACCAATATCTGGTTCTGCTTTGTTTCCTACTTTTGCATTCACCTATGATTATCCACATATCTTGTTTCCGTTTGTGATCAATTTTCCTCATGAACACTTGCATAAAAGCCACCAATTTCCTCTTCTTCAGCAACCATAGTTAAAGTCTAGACCCAAATCATGGTTATGTTGATACATTTTCTAAGAAGTCTGATTATTAATATTCAGTTAAATCTTGTACTATAGCTCTAATTTTGTCATTTTCAGAGTAAAACACTTTGTAATTATCTGACTGAAAATGTCCTGTTCCTGTCCATTTCAATTCACTCACATCAAGCACCACAATATTAAATATTCCATTTCTTGATTTATGATTTTGTGTTCACATTGATTCATACTCCTCACAGTCTGTATTGCAGCATCAGGGTTTCCTCTGGCCTCTATGCATCTCAGTCACTATATGTCCTTTGGGCTTTAATTTGCTTTCTAAGCAAAAGCACTATTTGTACTTGCCTTCTCTTCTTCCCCAGTAGCTGGATGCCTTCCATACCAGAAGTCTTATTTTCCGGTACTATCTCTTGTTTTTCTTTGAATTGTCTCATCATAGAATTTTCATGGTAAGAAATATTCAGAAATTGTTTATTATTTCTTTTTCTGTGCAGTACTAACAAGAGTTAGCCTGATTGTTACTGCTGTTTTCTGTGAAAGATCTTCCACTAGCGCTGCCTTCCATTTTGGGAGTATATCTGCCCCCATCACCACTGGAAATATAATTTATCTTTGTTTTTCCTGAAGAGGGTGGATAGATCTTAGTATGGTATCTCAGAGCTTTGACCATTCCATCTTAGGTGACCCTACAAGGAGTCTAGACCTATAAGTGAGTCTGGCCTCCTGATAGCACTGCTCTCAGCTTCCTTGACATACTTAAAGCTCTTCACCATATTAAGGTGTACATCTACGAAAAAGGGCATTTACTTAGCCCATACTAATTCTTTTTATGACCACCAACAGTAAAGGGATGCAATCCAGACAAAGTCAAACATTTTAAAACCTGTTAATTCCTTATCTCTGAATTACAATTGCTTAACTCTGAACTACATTGGGAAGTCTCCTTTCCTTTCTCTTTCTCTTTCTTTTTCTCTTTCTGTTTTGTATGCAGGTCACATGAGTAGTTATATCTTTTACAAAACAGATCAAGCAGCTTCAACAAGTTAAAAATACCACAAGCGCCCACCCATTAGAGAATTAATGGTAACATTTTCTTTGAGCAATACATTTTATAAAATTTTCTCCTTGAAATAAAAAAAATAGCTCTGCTCTGTAATCAATGTCTCTTTCATTTTCAGAAAGGCTGTTGTAAAGAAAAATGCAAAAACCACATGATGGGTTCTGCAGCACTGCAAAGAATAGCTGAGAAAGAGCATACCCAAATCAATTCCTTGAAAAGAGAGTAATCTTTTGCAAATGACAATTGCGCTAGAGAGGACATGAGTTTTATTTTCACTTTTTTATTTGTTTGTTTGTTTGTTTGTTTGTTTGTTTGTTTATAGGCACAAAGTAGTTTTATTGTTTAGGTTATCATGCTAACCTTGAAAGCATAAGTAATACATAACAAAGAAGTGAAAAACTTGTAACTAGTTGTTTGAAACATGGAGCAAAGTACTTTTCAATTCAAATCAGCCTTTCTGTTCATGCTAGAACTTTGGTGCATTTTTACATTACTGGGAACAAATTATTTTTGGTGCCTTGGCTTCGCTTATTTCTGTTTTGCCCTTCATTTATCCAAGAGGAATTTGTGTGCTTACCTTCATGAGTCTCACCTTTAGCCTAACTGTTACATCTGATTAGTAGGTTTATTTTTCCCTTCCCTGCCCCTCCCCTCCAGTTTAGGCAAAGAAGGAATTATACTAAGTTATTATGCTTCCTGGTAGACAACTGTAGAAAAAACATAGGTTTGAGCCACTATGATGCTAGGATTAAATAATTCTAAAGTAAGGTCTTGCTGATTCTTTGTCTTCAGTAAAAGATCTGGTGCAAGCATTACTGCAGTTGACTTAACTCTCTCTCTAAACAACAACAACAACAACAACAACACCCTGCTCCCCTGAGTCATATCCTGTCATGGACAGTGTGAGTTCATAAGTGCAAACTAAACTGACACACGCGCGCACACACACACACACACACACACACACACACACTTCCTTTTCTTCTGTGGCCAGGAAAATTGTGCAAATCAAGCTTCTGCTACTGGGATTCCAAGAACAGCACCTTCATGTTATATTATATTAGCAGCTTGGTGTGGTGGGGGATGCATTGCCATTTTTCCAACATGGGAATTGGATTGGACCAGTGTGTTTCCTGAATTTAAAAACAGGATTGTAATGTTACTGTAAATAGGACTTATGCATGTTTGATAATTAAAGAGTTCTCATGACCAAACAAGAAACAGTACACTCGGACTTCCCACTTGACGCTGTGACAAGACAGCAGCAGGAGGACGGAGCTCCGTCCCTTGGGCTGAATTCCAACCTGTTTGGGACCCCCCGGGGGGTTAAAACCACCCCGAAGAGGTGGTGAAATGGGGGAGAAACCTGTTGATCACGGGGGGAATGGCAGTTAGCCACATTTGATCCAGGAAACTCCCCAATCAACCAGCAGGCGGAAACAAGCAGCTGAACTGGCTTGCTTGCAAGTTGTCGGCAGCCGGCAATGGAGAAGCGATAAATCAGCCTAATTAACATCGTGTTACCACTGGATGAGAAACATTTTTTCACTCTATTGCTTTACTATCCCTGGATGAGACAATCTCTACGGCAGAAATAGCGTCTTCTATCCCTCATCACTGATTGAGCAGCAGTGAATCTGGAGAGAGGAGGAGACGCAGGGAGATACAAGGAAAATAAATTGGACATTAATTAGACATTTAATTATACTTCAAGGAAGGAAGTTTGGTATTACTTTGTCGTCATAAACTTAAGAATCTTTATCTTGAAAACATCATTGGCAACAACTCTGGGAAACTAAACTTATTTATGTTACTTGAAAGAACTATCTAAGGTGCTGGCAAGAAGCCTAGAATCAATGACCTTGAACACTTTATGGCTGTTTGGAATTCCCTTTCTTTTTGAGGACGGAACTGAACTACAGATAAATTAACCCTAGAAAGCCCAATCCAGCCAAAGTGGAACTTCTAAACTGTATCCTGGGTTCTGAACTTGACTGGACCTTGAGCCTTTAGGCGGGGAAAACTCTCTACGTCTGAGACTGGATTCAAGCTTAACCCTAAAGATGATCAATCCATTAAAGTGGACCTATGGAAGCAAGTATTGATGAAACTGGACTGATTACTTTAAGCATCTGGACAACTTTCACTTGGAATACAATTATTTGACATCTGGGACATAATGCCACAACAAGGACAATTTTGGGATGAAACAAAATCTACCCTTCAAGCATTTTTAGAAATAGTGAGATCCCACAACGAAGAGGCGAAATTATTCACGAAGCTGTTGAAGAAGAACTATAGTCAACAGGAGACAGGGAATAATGAACAACGAATTGAAAGGGTGGTAGATGATGGATGCCAAACAAAAGAGGGGCTGGAGGAAATTAGAGGAGAAAACCTAGGAGATTTAATTCTAACCCTGGAGCCGAGGAGAGTTTTAGGTGTGCTAAGGGAAGATAAGGGGAGAGAATCAGCAGATCTAATTAAAAAGAGCCTGGAAGATCTATTGGAGATAGATCAAATGTATAAAATGTTCCCAGGAGGCACAAGGCACGGCAAAATTTTTAGAGAGATAGAAACAAGAATTGGGAAAAGACAAATAAGAGAAGGAGTTACTTAGAAAGATGAAAAAGGAAAAAAATATTAAGGTGGCCTTCAACGTTGAAAGCATGTATATACCTAACTTCTGGAATTGTAAGGGGGCATATCCTATATATTAGAAAAGGGAATTAAACTGAAATAAGAGATCACTAATCAGGGTAAAGGCATAACATGGTGGTTCTTAAGGTAAATTGAAGCTAGATACAAGGATGAGGTAAAACAAATACAGTGGTGCCTCCATTTACGAACGCCCCTACCTACGAACATTTCGACTTATGAACAGCTCTGCTCGCAAAATTTTGCTTCGACTTGCGAGCGGAGCTTCCACTTACGAATGAAAAAAGGCAGGGGGAAAAGGCGGGAAATTCAAAACGTTGGTGGCGAAGAGGCTGCTTCTTGTACAGCTCTTTCGCCCCAACGGTTAGGAAAAGGGATGCAGCGGCGGCAGCGGCGGCAGTGGCGGCGGCGGGGACCCAGCGCTGGGTCCATCCCCACTGTCACCGCCGCTGCCGGGAGGTGAGCCGCCGGACCATCCCGGCTGGGCTCTGCCTCCCGGCGCTGGGTTGGTCCCCGCTGCTCGCCTCCCGGTCAGGCTCTGCCTCCTGGTGCTGGGTCGGTCCCCGCTGCTCACCTCGCAGCCAGCTGCTCACATCACAAGCAGCGGGGACGGACCCAGCACCGGGAGGCAGTGGAAGTGAAGAACAGATTTAAGGAACTAGATTTGGTGGACAGAGTGCCTGAAGAACTATAGATGGAGGCTCGTAACATTGTACAGGAGGCAGCAACAAAAACCATCCCAAAGAAAAGGAAATGCAAGAAAGCAAAGTGGCTGTCCAATGAGGCCTTACAAATAGCAGAGAAGAGAAGGGAAACAAAATGCATAGGAGATAGGGAAAGTTACAGAAAATTGAATGCAGACTTCCAAAGAATAGCAAGGAGAGACAAGAGGGCCTTCTTAAATGAACAGTGCAAAGATATAGAGGAAAATAATAGAAAGGGAAAAACCAGAGATCTGTTCAAGAAAATTGGAGACATCAAAGGAACATTTTGTGCAAAGATGGACATGATAAAGGACAAAAATGGTAGGGACCTCACAGAAGCAGAAGACATCAAGAAGAGGTGGCAAGAATACACAGAGGCATTATACCAGAAAGATCTGGATGTCCCGGACAACCCAGATAGTGTGGTTGCTGACCTTGAGCCAGACATCCTGGAGAGTCAAGTCAAGTGGGCCTTAGAAAGCATGGCTTTCTAGGCCAGTGGAGGTGATGGCATTCCAGCTGAACTATTTAAAATCTTAAAAGATGAGGCTGTTAAGGTGCTACACTCAATATGCCAGTGAGTTTGGAAAACTCAGCAGTGGCCAGAGGATTGGAAAAGATCAGTCTACATCCCAATCCCAAAGAAGGGCAGTGCCAAAGAATGCTCCAACTACCATACAATTGCACTCATTTCACATGCTACCAAGGTTATGCTCAAAATCCTACAAGGTAGGCTTCAGCAGTATATGGACCGAGAACTCCCAGAAGTACAAGCTGGATTTCGAAGGGGCAGAGGAACTAGAGACCAAATTGCTAACATGTGCTGGATTATGGAGAAAGCCAGAGAGTTCCAGAAAAACATCTACTTCTGCTTCATTGACTACACAAAAGCCTTTGATTGTGTGGACCACAGCAAACTATGGCAAGTTCTTAAAGCAATGGGAGTGCCTGACCACCTTATCTACCTCCTGAGAAATCTATATGTGGGACAGGAAGCAACAGTTAGAACTGGATATGGAACAACTGATTGGTTCAAAATTGGGAAAGGAGTACGACAAGGCTGTATATTGTCTCCCTGCTTATTTAACTTATATGCAGAATACATCATGCGAAAGGCAGGACTGGATGAATCCCAAGATGGAATCAAGATTGCCGGAAGAAATAACAACCTCAGATATGCAGATGATACCACTCTGATGGCAGAAAGTGAGGAGGAATTAAAGAACCTCTTAATGAGGGTGAAAGAGGAGAGCGCAAAAAGTGGTCTGAAGCTCAACATCAAAAAAACTAAGATCATGGCCACTGGTCCCATCACCTCCTGGCAAATAGAAGGGGAAGATATGGAGGCAGTGACAGATTTTACCTTCTTGGGCTCCATGATCACTGCAGATGGTGACAGCAGCCACAAAATTAACAGACGCCTGCTTCTTGGGAGGAAAGCAATAACAAACCTAGACAGCATCTTAAAAAGCAGAGACATCACCTTGCCGACAAAGGTCCGCATAGTCAAAGCGATGGTTTTTCCAGTAGTGATGTATGGAAGTGAGAGCTGGACCATAAAGAAGGCTGACCGCCAAAGAATTGATGCTTTTGAATTGTGGTGCTAGAGGAGACTCTTGAGAGTCCCCTGGACTGCAAGGAGAACAAACCTATCCATTCTCAAGGAAATCAACCCTGAGTGCTCACTGGAAGGACAGATCCTGAAGCTGAGGCTCCAATACTTTGACCATCTCATGAGAAGAGAAGACTCCCTGGAAAAGACCTTGATGTTGGGAAAGTGTGAGGGCAAGAGGAGAAGGGGACGACAGAGGACGAGATGGTTGGACAGCGTCATCGAAGCTACCAACATGAATTTGACCCAACTCCGGGAGGCAGTGGAAGACAGGAGGGCATGGCGTGCTCTGGTCCATGGGGGTCACGAAGAGTCGGACACAACTTAATGACTAAACAACAACAAAAAATCCTCAAAATATATGCTCAAGTGAGGTGGGACTCCATTAGAAAGGAGATGGGTGAGGATATGGTGGAGGCTTGAAGAAGAGGAGTTTGTGGCTATCACTTCCTCCCTAAAGTGAGCAATGAAGGATCCAAGCTAACATGTCTGATATACAGATAGAAATGCCTGTCTTAAAAGATTGTAGACAGATCATTAAGGTCTATTACCTTACATGAAACAGAATTATTTTTGCAATAATAACATAATTTAGTCTGAAGTGACATATGTACAGAATTTTATGAATCCACTGATGTTTGAAGTCTACAATCTGTGATCAGAAACATTGTCCATGAGCACCACTCTTCAGTGGAGGCTGGAGATTCTGATTTCAGTGAGCTGGTAAATCTGTTCCGAGTTTTAGATTGAACTTCACAGCAGCTATCCAAAGTGCTGAACCTGTTTCAGGAATAAGTTTCAACCCCCTGGATCATTCCAGCGCCATTCAAACAAAAACTCAGAGTGGATTCACTGCCCCAGTGACATGAGAGTCCCCAGTCTCCATTGCCAGTCATACAAGTAAATGAGTTATTTAAAAAAGGAAAATACTCCTATTGCTCTGGAAGGAAAGTAGTAGTGAATGAAGGTATGAAGGGACATGCTCAAAGTCACCTGTTTAACATGAGAGTGCATATTCTTTATCTAATATCTTATTCTCCTGAGATCCGTTAAGTTCTAAAGTGATGCTTGAACCAAAAACATGGCTGCAGCTAGAGTTTTAGCCCATATATCTTTCTCAGCTCCAGTTCTTCATTTCAATGTGGTATACTTATATATAAGCATAGTCTATCTCAATCTATATGTCACCCATTCTTATGAAAGGATGCTTCAATCTATTTTAGCTAAGCATCCAGTTCACTGTGGTTTGTTTTTTCGAAAGAAAGGAAGAAAGAAAGAAAGAAAGAAAGAAAGAAAGAAAGAAAGAAAGAAAGAAAGAAAGAAAGAAAGAAAGAAAGCTAAGCTGCCTTCTATTTTTTAAAAGCGCAATAAATTACACTCATAAATTTGTGAATAAGCAAGCCTCATGGACCCAAGCCTTTTGTAAGTACCTTTCAACAAATGTACCAGGAGGTGCTTCTGTCATCAGTGCAGCTTGCACCTGGCCATCTCAGATACAGAGGGAACTTGAGCCATTTTTCCCCTCTCCTCAAACTAAGAAGTCTGTATTTTGCAGAATCCAGAGTGCCTAAAAATGGGTCTGAAATGATGAGTGGCTCCTTGGTAACTCTGATATCACTTTCACAATGCTGAAGTAATATCGATGAAAGAAGTTTAGTGGTCAACATCTATTTGACTAAACTGGGAGCTGATAGCCTTTAAGGACGAATAAGGCTTTGCTAAATTGTAGTTGCATGGCTATGTAACAGGCAGCTATTCTGCAAAAGAAACTAGATGGTTGTGCAACATAAAAAGCACAAGGGTGTTAGGCCATCCAAGGAAGACCACACAAGATTACTTTATTGAGACTGTAATGGGTTACCTTTGTGCCATTCCCATTCTCATTACAATCAGTGCCACTAGAATGGATTCATGTTGTGCCATTTTCTGCTCTAGTTGCACTAAGAATGAAGTATTTAAATCCACATACAATCTTTGATTGGTTGATCACTCCTCCTGTACTCCCTTTCATGAAGCCCTGGCAGCGTGGAATAGTGTAATTGTCAGAGGGTCAAAATGCACATTGGGGAGGGAAAGTTTTGTCCTTTGATTTCTGTTATTCCCCTTTTCTCTCTTTTTTTTTCCTCCAGCTTTTCCATCCACCATATTTCACAGTGACTGTTAAGAAACAGGTAAACATAATCTCCCTACTTGTTTTCAAATCCATTCTTCTTATACTTTTTATCATGAAATAGTTTTTATAGACTGCATGACCAGTAATCATTTTCCCCTGTCCACTAGATGGCCCAAGGGTCAGAAAGGAAGTTAGTTCCCTCTTTGTGTCACATTGTTCCACATTTATTTGTAGTAGGACTGAATCCAATGGGGAATATTTTTGTAAACACCCATCTTTACTACCACATATATCCTTTAACAATTCTTCAGGGATGGCTTTGAAAATGGTTGAAAGCATTCATCGATTCAGAGTGAGTGAAGACAGTTACTTTGAATTTGCTTCACAAGGCTTCAATGATTTATATATTTATCTATTTATTTAAAATATTTTCCCCTGCCTTTTGCCTTAAAAAGGACTCAAGTCGACTTAAGTAATTAGAAGACAATATTTAATAGCTAAAACCAGTAAGTATACAAATATTTTAAGAGGATCAAACAAAAACCATGCCAAAAATGGTAAACAAAATCAACTCCAAAATCAACTCATTGATGGGGGCTGGACTCGGTGGTCCACCGTGTCCCTTCCAGCTCTGCAGTTCTAAGATCATTGTTGCTGCTGCTGCTACTGTTGCTGTTACTGTCATTATTGTTTCACACTCCCTTCAGGAATATGACTGTAAACCTGAAAATAGAAATGGGTAGACATCTGGTATCTTTGTTGCTCTGGGTTATTTTCCCAAATTTGTACTAGGCACATGCACTGTCTTCAGATAAATGTATAAATATAACATGAAGCAGGGTTTTTATACATTTCTGGGGTGACTATGGGGTGGAGCAAAGAGTTGTTGGGGTGGAGCAACACTGCTATGGATCCCTCATGCTAAATCTGACTCTCATGCATCAAAAGCAAAGTGTGCTGCTTATATACTACCACATAGCTCTTAAAGCGCTCTCTGGGTGATTTACAATTTAATTATGCAGGCTATACATTCCCCCCCCCCCCCCCAATTAGCTGGGTATTTAGTTTACCGACCTCAGAAGTATAAAAGGCTGAGTCAACCTTGAGCCGGCTACCTAAGACCGTTGGGATTGAATTCAGGTTGTGAGCAGAGGCTTTACTGCAGTTTAACTACTATGCCATGAGGCATCATGATTGGAAGTGGGGAAAGAGCTGAAAAAACTCTAAGGAAGATGAAGAATGGTATCTCAAGAACCTTCTTTGTCTTTTCTGCTGCACAGTCAGTCGTTGGTTAAATCCTCAAAGCCTGGAGGCCACAACATTCCTAATTTCAGATTAAGGGAACAGGAATGGTGGTGGCAGAAACATAGGATGGAAAGTGTAAAACAGCAGGTGCTCTGTGTTGCTCTTTTAAGAAGGAATCAAAGAGGGCCATGGCCATTGCTCTTTGAAAGTCCTTTGCTCACTCCCATTCTGATGACTGCCTTAAGATGCCTACTGGGACTTTCTCTTGGCAGCTAGACAAAGAGGGGAGAAATAAGCATGTAAATAAAAAAGAACAACCCAGCTCCCCAAACTGATGTTGACACCCCCCTTTGTCCTGCCTATGCTATTCAATCTATGATCTGGCCTTGCTGTTTATATTTCTCAATTTGCAGGAATAAGGTCTTCACAGAGAACAAGAAATGCACAAGTACTGTCATGGACTAAAAATAAGGATTGCTATGGATTGTCACCAAAAAAGACCTGAGTGGGTTGTCCCCAGTCTTTATGCAGGCACTAGCACTGGTAGCCTACACAGCTGATCTATGTAATTCATGCCATGTGTTCAGAGGCTTTGAAATAAATTTTGGTGAGTGTGGCTTTGCCACTATAATCTGAAAGTTCTGTGCTATTCTTCACAAGTTCTTACAAGTATGGTTGTTGTAGGTTTTTCGGGCTGTTTGGCCGTGTTCTGGAGGTTTTTCTTCCTAACATTTTGCCAGTCTCTGTGGCCAGCATCTTCAGAGGACAGGAGTTAGAACTCTGTCTGTGTTCTGGTGTAGTGTGTGGGATAGTTGAGTATTTGTAGCTGTGGGATCAGCTTTTTGTCCTTTTCAGGAAAATGGGTGATTATGGTGATCAGGGTGTTAGCCTTCGAGAATACATTCTTACAAGTACTTTGTCTTAGACAAGCTTCATGGGAAAATTTAAAAAAAAGTCTGGTGCACCTTAAATATTACCAAAAATTTTTGGTTGTTTCAATTCCTTGCAACAATTTCTTTTGCCCTCCCAACCCCGGAATAAAGACGCGAAACAAGAAGTATGGGTTAATCGCGGGCCACACTTTATTAAACATAATCAATGTTGCCATCCTTTGGCAAAGGAGGGTCCTGCCGTAGTGCGGAATCAGGTTTAAGCACAGAGGTCTCAAAGGACCCCTTAAGCAACAAATGGGCGAGTCCCTGGCCCCAAGTTTTTGCGGTCTTAAAGACAGCAATAACCCGGCCGGCCCCAATTTGACCACCCCCGGGCCTCAAGCCAGCTTCTCCTTGTTGACTGTTGGTCTGGGTGTGGCCCCAGCGCATCTTTCCCCCCAAGAACTGTAATCGCACGATCCACAGCGCTGGGAGGTCAGATGGGCTATATCTTACCTGAGATTACAATGGGACTCACCAACCAAACCTGTTATATCCGCACTACCCACCAGTGTGACCAATTTTCCACCTCTAAACATACCAGCGCACCTGTTCCAGTGTGGGATAGGCGAAAAATCCCCGCATCCAAATGCCAATCAGGATACGGGTCAAAAATTCCTATCCGACCCCATAGGTGACCAGATACACTCACACTAGAATAAAGGGTGGGTGGGTGGGTGCCAGGAAAGGAAGAGGGTGGGGAGAGGGGGAACATCCCTTAAATAACCTAACGTTCCCCCCTCTCCCCCTATGTCCCTCTTGTGAGACTAGAAGTCTTGTGTTATCCAGGGAGGGAGGCAAAGGCAAGCCACGCTGCTGAAGTCCAACTCAGCCACGGCTCGAGCATTGCCCTCCCAACCCCAGAATAAAGACGCGAGACAAGAAGTATGGGTTAATCGCAGGCCACATTTTATTAAACATAATCAATGTTGCCATCCTTTGGCAAAGGAGGGTCCTGCCGTAGTGCGGAATCAGGTTTAAGCACAGAGGTCTCAAAGGACCCCTTAAGGAACAAATGGGCGAGTCCCTGGCCCCAAGTTTTCGCGGTCTTAAAGACAGCGATAACCCGGCCGGCCCCAATTTGAGCACCTCAAGCCAGCTTCTCCTTGTTGACTGTTGGTCTGGGTGTGGCCCCAGCGCATCTTTCCCCCCAAGCACTGTAATCGCACAATCCGCAGCGCTGGGAGGTCAGATGGGCTTTATCTTACCTGAGATTACAATGGGACTCACCAACCAAACCTGTTATATCCACACTACCCACCACAGCATAGGGACTAGCCAAGCTAAGTCCCATGCCCGCCATCGAGCCGATCGAGCTCAGAAAGCAGCCCCCCTTGATGTCTTCCAAGAAGACATCCAAACCCAAATCGGACAGATGGACAACATCATTCCGAAAAAACTCAGGCCTTTCCATACGGATCCTCTGGTGACCAATCACCTATCCAAGGCTGCTGCAGACTGCTCTGCAGACCTCCCGATTAACACTCCTGCAGGCAGTGTTAACAGAGAAAAAGCTCCTGGCATCTCTCCATGCCAACCGAGGGACAATCGTTGACCATATAATCTGCATAGCCGGATATGTGGCCTTTAGCCATGTCAAATCGCACAACACATCCAGGATCAACGCCTTTCCACGATATCTGGCCAGATCATTGCCACCCAGATGTATTACCAACAAATCTGGTGGAAACTGGCCAAAGGCAGCCACTCTGCATAGCTGACTCCAAAGCATTCTGCGCAGCCCTCTCCATTCAACGTGCGCTCTGGCTCCAAGTCCCAGGTTGCTCCCCCATGGAGATGCAGCTGCATATCGTGCTGCCCAAAAAATATAACTGTGGCCCATAATCAACACGTGCCTTTGCCTTGCCATCACCACTGGACCTGAAAAGAGAAGACAAAACCAGGCCCCTGCCTAGACATTAGGTAATGTTCTGATATATCTACGGTAATTGGATGAAGACCACCGACCCAGACTCTTAATTTCATCCACGTTATAGCCTAGGGCTGCAGCGGTAGATGCTGCACCAATCCTAAAGGAATGCGTGCCAAACTTCAATCCCCGCACCCCTACCTTGTCCAGCGCTAGGTCTGTCAACTTCCAGAACTGATACTTTGTCAGTGGTGAACCATCTCTGTGCTGAAAGAAATATCCTTGTCCTTGTCCCCTGACTGCCATATATGCATTAGTGGATCTTACTGGGCAAATGTTCTCTATATGGCAGCTCGCTAAAGTAAGTTGAACGCCCCTGCCTATCTGGTCAGCCTTGGATCTCCGTATTTGAATCTGGACCGTCCCATCTACAATCCTAACATCCTGCCATTGCAGAGCCGCCTTAGTCTTATCGGCCTTTCCAGCAGCAACTACTTCGCTAATTCTGAGGGCGCCGAAAAAAGTCAGCAAGGATGCTGCCTTAAATAAGGTAATTTCGTATTCATCCCTACACAGAATCTCCCACTGCGTACAAATGCGTTCCAACTGTCATGGTTTAGGTTATTAAGGCTAAAATGTAATTTCTGAATGGGATTTGTAGTCATGGAACTGTGTAGAAGGAATCCATATTGGTCTGTGTTAGCATAACTAGATGCTTCGAGAATCTTTTTTCTCTTAGAGCTAGTTGTAATTTTCCATGAAGCAAGCTTGGCCAGAGACGATAAGGGTCAAGACACAACATCAGGAAGATGGTCAACAACACCTGCACATCCCATGGGAAACGGAGGTGGAGTGTGAAGAGACAGCCCTTCATCCTGATTGGTTTACGTCAGAGGAGAGTGAAGAAGAAGGGTGGTCCCAGCATGGAAGAAAAATGGAAGACTGAGATAGAGAGAAGACTTTTTTAACCTTTTGATTCTTGATTTGGATTTTAGGATGGACTTTTGAGTTCCAATTGCTATTTTGTTAGTATTATGCTAGAATGTAGTTCAGTGTAAGGATAGAGAAAGGGGGGCTATGCCTTGCCTGCCTTTCAAGCTATTTTTAGAGTTTTTTATTTTATTTTTGTAGCTGGAATTTGCTAAAGTTCTAACTGCTTTAATTTATGGAAATGTACTTGAATGCTATGCTTTGCAACAAACTGAATATCTCTAAATACTCTATTTTTCTAATAAAACAATAATTCTTAAAAGCTGATGTTTGGTCTCTTGAACAGCAAACCTGCAAAAATATTTTTAGGCCACAGATGTGCTACTGGAGTCCATTTGTTCTTCTCTCTGGTAATTGCTAATTCGAACGGACTTGGGAAAAGGAGTAAGTGGTGCTGCCTGGCTGAGTACCAGACTCAGCTCAGCTGATTAAGGAGTACACTTGCCCCTGGAACCTCTCTGTTCAAGCCGCAGGAATCTCTTAGGAGACCTGTGAGCTGACACCAACAACGCAGGTGATATGGGCACCCTGATGTCTGGGGCCCTACCTCTCTCTTTAGACCACCCTTCAATCATTTTTCTGATGCGATAATCCGAGGAAAAATCCTGATAAACGTTCACCCTAGCATGGAAGGCAATTGCTGACAACCTACCCTGTATAGTTCCCGGCGTTAGTCCCTTCCGGTTCAAATATACTATAAATTGTTGAAGGTGCTCCACTGGTGCCGGCCAAACTGGCTCCAGATTGACCATCTTCCTAAATTCCTGAAACTCTATCCTCACAGCCGAGTACCCTTTTTGTGTCCTCTGTGCCAGAGCCAAGCCTATTGTTCTGTCCGTGTCTTCGCGCCAATTTGCCAGACCTCTGGGGGCAGAATTTCTGGGAACTCGTTGGCTCCTGGGTCTAGCTCCCTGAACAGCTCAATCTGTTGGCGCGACAATGCATCAGCTAATCTGTTGTCTATACCTGGTACATGCCGGGCCTGCACTAGGACATTAAACTGCAAGGCCCGTAATGTGAATGCCCTGACTAATGTCATAACTCTATCTGAATGCAACGTAAGGTTGTTTATGATATAAACAACCTCCTGATTGTTGCACCAAAATCGCACCACAGACCATTCCTCTGCCCATAGCCAAAGCGCGCCAACTATTGGAAAGAATTCTAGGAATGTTAAATCCCTTGTAATGCCGTTATGATGCCAGTCTTCTGGCCACGTGCCAGCACACCATCTACCTCTAAAATAAATTCCAAACCCTAAAGAACCTGCCACGTCTGAGTGGACCTGAAAGTCCGCCTTCAGCCCTATTTCACCTCTCCAGAAGGATATACCGTTGAACCCTGCTAGAAACTGACTCCAAACCCTCAGATCCTCCTTCATAGCATGAGTAATCCTAGTCCTATGCAAAGGACTCTGCAGACCCTTCATTGCATCGCAAAGCTGGCGTAAAAAGGCGCACCCAGGTGCCACAACTCTGCAAGCAAAGTTTAAGTGGCCCACAATCTCCTGTAGCTCTCTCAAGGACACCTTTCTCCTCTGCAACAGTGAGGCTATCCTAGTTTTAAGGTCAGCTAATTTATTGTCAGGCAACCTCGACGTCTGCTGTACAATATCTAGCTCAATGCCAAGGAAAGTAAGGGACGTGGCTGGACCCTCCATTTTTTCCTCTGCTAGGGGTAAGCCTAACTCTTCCGCCATTAACTGAAAAGTGTTTAAAATAAAACTACAGTGGAACCTCTACTTACGAACTTAATCCGTCCCAGAAGATGTTCTGAAGTTGAAACGTTCGTAAGTTGAAGCAAAATTTCCCATAGGAATGCATTGAAAACCGATTAATCCATTCCGGCTGTTTTTGGTTCTTATGTAGAGGCGCCGTTCTTACGTTGAAGCATTAGTTCCCATAGGAACTAATGCAAAGCCGGTTAATCCGTCCTCTACCACTAGGGGGAGAATTTTTTTTTCTTTTAACCTAAGATGACTTAGGGAGGGAGGGAGGGAACACCTTTTAAACAGAACACTTTTTTTCCTCGGTTCGTAAGTTGAAGCTCCATTCGCAAGTAGAAGCAACATTTTGTGGACTGAGCTGTTCGTAAGTTGAAATGTTCGTAGGTAGGGACGTTCATAAGTAGAGGTTCCACTGTACACTTTCCTGTATTCCTTTCTCCACAAAAAAGATAGTCATCAAGGTAATGGGCCGTAGATTTACAGCCCGCCCTGCACCTGAGCTTCCACTCGACAAATGAGCTGAAACGCTCAAATGCAGCACAGGAAACCGAGCAGCCCATAGGTAAGGCTCGGTTAATATAAAAAGATCCCTGAAAATGAAATCCTAACAGGTCAAAATCCAACGGGTGAACTGGTAAAATCCGGAATGCTGATTTAATATCGCATTCCGCCAGCTCTGCCCCCACACCACATTTTCACACCATGTGCACCGCCTCATCAAAGGAGGTGTAGCGCACAGTACAAAGTTCCTGGGGAATGGCATCGTTAACCAACGCTCCCTCTGGGTAAGACAAGTGGTGTATTAATCTAAACTCATCCTGGGCCTTTTTCGGAACTATTCCCAGAGGCAAGACCCTCAAGGTGTCCAAAGGAGCCTTTGAAAAGGGTCCCAGCACTCTCCCTTCTTTTACCTCCTTCGCAATGTTGTCCTGCACCACACTCTCCATTCCAAATACCGATTTGAGGTTTTGCGCAAAGAATGCCCTGCGCTCCCCTACTGCCAGGATCCTAAATCCATACTTGAAGCTGTCCAGTAAATAACCAGCATCATCTCTGTAGGGGTAATCACTCAGCCACGCTTCCAAAATTGTAACCTTAATTGGGCTGGGTCCCTTTTCCAGGGGTACCCCCATCACTACTGAGCTTTTTACCTCCGCCTGGGCCCTTATTCTTTCTCTGAGCCCCAGCCCTGAAGCATGAGGTGCTGGGGTGCTGTCCCCCACATGCCGAACACTCATGCCTAAAACGGCATGGCTTCCTAGTGCAAGTGCCCTTGGCATTATACTCCCAGCAGAGCAAGCGGGGCTGAACCACCTGCCCCGCTCCTACTCAGGGATTCTGACTCAGTGCGGCCTTTCTGTTCAGATTCCCACTATAAAACCTATCCCCAAAATTGGGTCTGGCTGGCATCGTGTGCTGCAGTCACAGACCCGGCAGGGGCTCGTCCCATCTAAGCTTTGGGTGGATTGCGCTCTGCATACGGAACGATTCATCATAATGAAGCCACGCCTGCCCAGTGAAATCTACATATGCCCTATATATCAAATCCAAATATTCAAAGAGGGATTGCACACGCCACGGCTGGGCCTTAACAACCACCCCAGCATAGATTAGGAACCCCGGCAGCCAATTGGACCATGTCCTGTCAGGCTTCTTCCTCCTGTGTCTCTCCTTATCTTTGTCATCTTCCTTGTCTAAATCCTTTTTCTCTACATTCAATATTCAATAATTCGAATAGATCCACATATTCGCCTTTTCATATTTTTTCCTGAGTCGCCGGGGTGAGATGATCCCCCAGGGGCATCGAGTAGTCACCGTATGGCAATGCTCGTAAAGGCACTGTATTATATCCCGTGTCAGGAACAGACAGGTATGGCCAGACGCCGACACCAGCCGTAGTGTTAAACTTAGTTGGCAATGTGACCTGGGGGTATGGCATACCCCATCCACCGAATTGAGTGCTGGAACAGGGCCATGGAGTGTTGGGGACCCTAAAGCTCTGTGTGTCATATGGCGCATAATGTGTGGGATTAAATTGTCCACTGCCAGCCCAAGGCCAAGCAGAGATCGGTGAAGGAGTGCCCGATGCAATGGCCGACTCACCCGATGAAGACGCCACCAAGCTTGTCTCGTCCCTGCCATAAAGCCGTTCAGGGCTGACTTCATTCGCTTCGTCCTGCCTATCGGGAATTGTCACTGCTGACTCCGACGTTGCAGGTGTTGATGACCTTCTTCCCTTATCCGAACGCCTCGACCTTGGTGTAACGGTAGCCCCATCTGCATCACATCTGGGTGCCACACCGGGTTGCTGGTCCGCTTCAAGAATAGCAAATCTAGACATCAGATCATCCGCTATGGCTTTAAGCTTAGCCCTATGATGGCTTTTGGCCTCCCTAGCCGATCTGCGTGGTGGTGCCTCACTGGACTGCGGAGCCTGTCTCGCCAGCCTTTCAGCCTCCAGTGCATAAACTTTTTCCTGCAGTTGTTGCCAAATCAGCCAGGATTCCTTGTCAGATGAAGACTGAGGCAGAGACACTTGGGGAACTGGCCTTTTCTTGGCAGGCTGTTTTCCTTTTTTATTGCCCTGACCCTTGCGAGACGCCATTGCATATCAGGAGTTCAAGACCAATCAAGGGGCACCAAGTATCCCTAGCAGCTCCTGTGCCAATTCAAATGCTAACCCTTGCTCTGAGCGTATAATAAAGGGAGAACCAGCTGACACTCAGCTACGTCCCACCGTGAAACAATGCAAGCCTTAATGTATGAATAAGTGGCTAGTTAAACCAACCAATTGGTATCAAAAAATTTGTTTGTTTGTTGTTTGTTTTGTTTTTTTAAACTATCTTGCCACTCAAGCTGAATTCCCTGATTAATTAACAATAGGGACTGACTTAATCAAATAGCTTAAACTATAAAGTAATACCCTCAATTAATTTTGACCAGGCAGATCAAAACTCAACCCTAATTTCTGCTTGTGAAGTAATTAATGTTAATCTAAAATTCCTTCAATTAATCTTTGCCAATACCAATCAAACTAATTAATTCACTTTTAAGTATGCACTTAGTTGATTATCCCCTCTTATGTATATATATGAAATTTATTAAAAGATTTAGTAAACGCTATTCTATTTTAAATTAATTATATTATTTATTATTAATTAAGTCATTTATTACTGGAAGGACAGATCCTGAAGCTGAGGCTCCAATACTTTGGCCATCTCATGAGAAGAGAAGACTCCCTGGAAAAGACCCTGATGTTGGGAAAGTGTGAGGGCAAGAGGAGAAGGGGACGACAGAGGACGAGATGGTTGGACAGTGTCATCGAAGCTACCAACATGAATTTGACCCAACTCCGGGAGGCAGTGGAAGACAGGAGGGCCTGGCGTGCTCTGGTCCATGGGGTCACGAAGAGTCGGACACAACTTAACGACTAAACAACAAACAAAGTAATTTAATCAATAATTATTTTTTTAATTTGTCTGTGCGTTAAATAGGCTAGAGAAAATTGCAAGGCCAATTTAATTGCAGTACCTTGCTAAGCCACCAACTATCTTGCAACTACCATGTGGCGCCGTTTAAATTGTGTGCCACCTAGATGTAGAAAACACCAACCGTTGGAAGAAAGGAAGGTGGGGGTGTTGACAGTAAAATCGTACCCTAGCAGCCTGGGAGCCAAGCGACTGGCTGGGCGCCTAAACGGTCGGAGTCCGAAGAGGCTGTTCCGCACCTCAGCCGCCTCGCACCAACCCGAACATCACCCAATAAGTCCAAATGCCAACTCAAGTGCCGGCCCTACAACCGAGCCCCTTCGCTCGAGCCAATCCTTCTTCCTTCCTGTCTTTTTACTGCTTATTTCGTTATATATTATACAATTTATTTATTTATTTCTTATTACTGGGAGGAAAACTCCCGAAGCCCCTGGGCTCCAATCACGCCGAAACACAATCTGAGCAAGCCACACAGCTGCGGACGCCCCCCCCCCCACCTTTCCTTGCCCCTGCTAAGTCCCAGCAACAATAAAATATACAAAAGTAACTCAAACTTCAATGAATTAACATCAACTGAACATGAAATTCAAGTATAAGTAAAAACAAAATTGGTAACCAAACCCCGGGAGGGAGCCGATTCTACCCTCCCAGCTTCCTGAATGCTGTTCCTCGTAGCCTTGCTTAGTGACGCAGCTGGTGAAGAACCGAGCAGAGGAACTCTATCCTTGTCGAATGCCAGGAAAGGAAGAGGGCGGGGAGAGGGGGAACGCCCCTTAAATAACCTAACGTTCACCTATTAGCCTTTAATGTACCATTTTACTTTGTATTGTTATTTTGCTCTGTATATATAACTTTGTGTATAGCAAGACAATGTCAGAAGAAAGTCCAAAACTGCCTTACATTGAGTTGAGAGTATTGGCTGGCTACATTCCCTACATTGACTAGCTGTGGCTCTCAAATTTTTCAGAAAGGAGTCCTTCCTTGTGCTATGCTTTCACTTACAAAGCATGTGATCAGTCCTACTGGCATGGCCCATCTCCTTCTTTAGTTCCTTTCTGACCTGCATACTATCCTTTTATTGCTTTAAAACAAAGCCAACATAGAACATATGTAATATTTTGACATGCTGTCTTGCTCTTTCCAAACTGAAGTTTGTTTACTCAGTTGCATGCCTTTTGTAAGCAAATGGCCAAAAGACTCTTGTAAGCAGGGGTTTTCAGTTGTTTATTTTTAAAAACAGTCTACTTAATGTCAGGCTGAAAATCAGCATGGCGATATATCTTATTTTTATTCAAGTGATAGCCAATTTAAACATCAAGGAGAAAGGAGGTTGAGTATGTACAACTTTGCTTCCTTTAACTTTTATAAATATAATATAATCATAGAACTACAAAGCTGGAAGGGGAGGGACCCTATGGATCATTGAGTCCAACTCCTGTCAAGGAGGCACAGTGGGGAGTTGAACTTCCAATCACTAACTACGCAGCCAGATACCTAAACCACTGGACTATGTGTTAAATTGTTCCATTTTGTATTAAGAATGTGCACTATCCTCCTCCATTCAGTCTGTATCTGATGAAGGGCATACACAGTTTGGTGCCTGACCTGCCATGTGCCATTCTGGAGATGCTCCAACTTTGGTTCTTGTCCATGCCAGTATTTGTATGTTTTCAGGTATTCACAGAAAAAAACATTCCTAGAAAAAGGAAAATACAAAGAGCTATGACTTAGGGTGAAGGGCCCGTATGTGGCATCGGGATTATTTCTGGCAGAATTAACTGCTTACCTATCAGCTGAAGAATGCAAGAAAAGAGGAATAGAAGAGAGCTGTCATGATGAACTTTGGCAGCGACACTATTGTGCCAACAAGAAAATAGAAACTAAAGGTTTTCCTGCTTTGGAACTTCCTCAGCATCTTCCTTATAAGATGGTGATTGTTTTGATCCCCTTTTGATCTCCACTTTTTAAAAAAAAATTCACATTTTTAACTCCATGAGTGCCAGGTTTAAGATGAAGGATCCATGGGTTGTGCCACATGACACATGGACTCTTTCCTTTACCTGTCGATCTCTTTGGAAATGAACACATTGTACTGATCTGATTAATATTTTGACATTTATCAGTGAACAGAGTGAACATCCTTTTGTAGCTTTCCTACACACAAATGAGAACACTCCTTCCCATAATGTCTAATCCAGAAGCACAAGCTGTGGTGATGAGAACATGGCCACAAGCTAAAATGGCCTTGTAAAAGGATAAAAAAGAGTTTTACAAGGTAAGTATATCAACAAGTATCAGCAGCAGAAAAGTTATCCTTTGGACTATGGCTGCCATAATCTTCCAACGTGCATGACCAGAGGAAATTATGGTGTAAAAAAAATAACATTTCCAAGCTCTGATTTTTAGACATAGAAGACTATGCATGTCAAAGACTACATATTTTTTTATTACTGGAGGCTTGAAGCAAACAACTAAGCAAAAAAGCAATAGTTTTTATGCCCTGTCGGTGCCATAAACATCTGTCTTGTGGTTGTTGGAAATAAAATTTTGGATTTAATAGATCTTAATTTGATTGAACTTAACAATTATTGCATCTTTCTCACATTCTAGCATCTGTTAGAAGAATATTCTGGTAGCAGCACATTTTTTGAACATTTGGAAGTAGAGTAGCCTGCATCTGTCTTCTCAGTGGCTGCTTTTTCACCTTCCTATTGCCCCAAAGAAAGAAAGATTCACCATTTTCTTTCTCTTTCACATTAGTCCTCATCAACTTTCTGGGCAGCTCTGATAGTACTTTAAAGAAAACATATATCTCCTGGCACTGAATGGCCCAACCTATATGTCAGGAACGCAATGGATGCAAGATATCTCATTCTCTACACAAAATATGCAGTATATCCCATATGCTATGGAACCTCCACCACATCTACGCTGCAAAAAATTAACCTGTGCAGGAGTCACCCAACTAAAGACATATTACATATTTATTTATTCGTTTTAGACATTTATGAGCTGCCTTTTCATTGACAAATCTCACAACAACTCTTAGTCAGAAAAACAGTAGCAGACATTTGCTTAAAACAAAATATTCAAAATTGCAGAACAAATAAGCATCCCAACAGCACAATGAAATCAGTAAAGATGGTGGGGGCAGTGGGAGTTCTTCTGCTTTGAGAAGGATATCAACTGATGTCAGAGAAGTTCCCACATGCAGGGCATATTTATTCCATGTGAAATGCCAGAATGGAAATGGAACTCAGCACCCACCTTACCCCAGAAGACCAAGACGGATTCAGAGAAGGGTCTCTGATGAATAACTTAGTAAATGGGCTGGCCATGCTCTTTGCGGAATCTGGGATTTGTAGTAAAAGAGGGTTTTAAAAAATTCTAACTGAATATTGTCCGAAAATGGATTGGTAGCCAATGTAGTTGTTCACTGAAGGTGAGATGCCTTCCTTGGACTGGCCTCAGTTAGTACAGTAGGATCCCCATATCCATGGGATCAGTATCTGTGGTTTCACTTATCTGTGTTCTAAAAATATTAAAAGAAAAAAATCCCGAAAAAAGTATTTTGACTTGTATTACCAGAACTGGCCACTAGAGTGAGGTTTTTCATTTTACTTTCAACCTGATCCATTTACGTAATTGGAGGTTTTGGGATTGATGGATTACACAATCAATGATTTAACTGTTCATGTATTTTCATAAATGTGCAATGGAGGGCTTACCACCATTTTTTCCCCTGAAGGCTGCATGAGTTATCAGGTTGGGTGGCAGGCATGTGTAGGATGTATTAATGCCCCAAAAAAATTTCCTTCTGTCTGAGTAAAAATAAGGTACAAATATACAGTAGAATGGCTAATATGGCTCTTGTGTAGGATAGCTCAGTGGTTTAGCTGTCTGACTGGAGTTTGATTCCCCACTGTGCCTCCTGGGAAAAAAGCCAGCCTGTGTGCCCTTGGGCAAGCTGCACAGTCCCAGAGCACCCCCTGGAGAAGGGAATGGTATTCTACCTAGAAAACCCTGAAAAGGGTCACCCTAATTTGAAGTCAGCTTGATGGCATGCAATTATTATTGTTATGCAAAATAGTAATGCTGTTTCTTTTAAAAATAAAACACTGCCCAGGTTTATTTAAATCTGCTGGTTTATTTAAACCACCCACCCAACCACCCACAACAATTTGTTAAAACCACCCTGGTTGTTCTTACAACTATTGTAGCATACAACTAGTATGGCATTGTGAAGCATATTGCCTTCCTTCTTGAAGAAACCATCAAAAAGAAAATGTTGTTAGGCATAGCTTACTGGATTGCCTTTTACCTTGATGCTACATTTCAAAAGCTGCAGTCATACACACACTTAACTTGGACTTATTTATTTATTTATTTTAATTTTTATTTATAAAGAAAAGACAATCTATCATATTACAAATAATAAAAACAAAGCTTAACATAGTAAACTGTCATCTTACATTGTTATCTAATTTAACTGTTAACCAATTGCTATTCCCAATTCTCCAAATCACATTTACACCATTCCCCTTCACATCTTAAAGAAATATCGACCAACAATCTAAATGCTCCAAATTGTTTTCCAAACCACGTGTCTCAAAATTTATTTTATTGGCATATTTTAATAAAGGCTTCCAATTTTCAGTGAATTGACTGTGTCTTATTTCTCCTCTATATAATCTAACTTCATTAGTCATTTTTTCCATCAACATTGTATGCCATATCTTATTCGTAAATGCTTGTAATGTGAGATCTTGAGCGTTTTTCCAATTTCTAGCGATCTCAGATCTTGCGGTGCCTATAAGATTTGCAACTAATTCTTTATTTTCAAGTTTCTCATTTCCCCCTGTAAATAATGAAAATAACAATAATGTTTCATTCATATCTATTTTTTGAATAGTCAGCATCTCTATCCATCTAATTACCTCGTGCCAGAATGCTTCTATTTTGGGGCAAATAACTTTGTAGGATATAGATGCCACTGATGCACTACCTTCAGAACCATTTCTTTCACATTTGCTGATATAGATTTATATGGGTATTTATTCCATATTCTTGTCCTTGCGTATATTAATATTTAAATTTGTTTCCCACACTGTTTTAGGTCCTCCGCCTTTTCCATATTCTTTCTCAATAATACTTTTAATACTTTTATATATTAGTGAGGTTAGTCCTCTCTTTTTATTTTTATCTTTTTGAATACAATATTGCTCAAATTCAGTTAATGTTCTTAGAGAGCCAGGTTTTTGTTGTAAATGAATAGCGAAACTTCTTATTTGTTTTATTTGTAGCCAATTGGTTTTTATTTGCTTTGTTTTCTCTTCTATTTGCCTAATAGTGATTGGTTCCCCTGAATCGAATAAGTCAGTAATTCTATATATTCTAATTTGTTTCCAGTCCTTAAATTATGCATATTTCTCTTGAGACTTAAAATCTGGGTGATCCAAAAGGGGACATAAAGGGGATATTGGCGGAGCCAAAGTTTTGCTATGTTTTTGCCATATCCTTAATGTTTCAGAAATGAATGGATTCTGTATTTGTTCTCCTTTTCTGATTATTTTAGTGGTATAAATATACTTATTTACTATGTCCATTTTCATTTCACCTTCCATTTCCACCCAATCAGGATTCTTGCAAGTCTTGTCGATTTGTATAAATTTAATAATTTGGTTTATTTGTAAAGCTTCATAATATTTTTGGAGCTGTGGTATCCCTAATCCCCCCTTTTGACCCTGTCTATATTTAACACTATTTATGAATCTTATCTTCTTTCCCTTTCCTGTGATGAATTTTTCTAGCTTTCCTTGCCATAGTTTTACTTTTTTGGTATCTGGCTGTAATGGGATATTTTGGAATAGAAATTGAAATTTTGGTAATATATATGATTTAATTAGAGCGATTCTCCCCAACATTGATAGGTTCAAATTGGCCCACTTTGTCATTTTTTCTTTTACTAATTTAAATAGATTTTTATAGTTTCTGTAAATTAATTGATTAAGGTTTTTTGTTACCCATATTCCTAAATATTTAAAACTTGAATAGCATAACTCTAAATGAGATGCTTTTTTAATTTTGTTTTGTTCTATAATAGGGATATTTAGACATAATAACTTAGATTTTTGGAAATTAATTTGTAAACCTGTATACTGACTATATTCCTGTAATATTTCTTTTAAATGTTCTATTCTTTGTAATGGGTCCTCCAAAAAAAGAAGCATATCGTCTGCGTTTAAATTTATTTTGTGTTGTCTATTTTTCATAATCAGTCCTCTAATGTTTCCACTTTCTCTTATTTTTGCCGCAAGAGGTTCTATTATTAATGCAAATAAAATTGGAGACAAGGGATCACCTTGTCTAGTTCCCCTAAATAATGTAAATTTGTCAGATTCTACTCCATTAATAAGTACAGTAGCACCTGCTCCTATGTATAATTCCTTTAGAACTTTAATAAAATTTTTACCCATATTCATCTTGTCCAAAAGATCAAACATAAATTTCCATTCCACCCGATCAAAGGCCTTAAGGGCATCCAGTGAGAGTATTGCTATCTTCTTTTTTTTCTTTATTAGCTGTATATATAATATTCAATACTCTCCGGATAGCATCTCGCATTTGTCTTCCTGGCATAAAACCATATTGATCTGTATGAACATATTCAGTTACAAAACTACTTAATCTTTGTGCCAATATTGTTGAGAAAATTTTTTGATCTTGATTTTGCAGTGTTATAGGTCTATAAGATGAAGGAGACATTGGATCTTTTTCTGGTTTTAATATAGTTATTATTCTGGCCGTATGCCATGACTCTGGTATTTTCTCACCTCCCAGAATTGAATTGAATAGCTTTAGAAGATGTTCTATGACATCTTCTTCCCATACTTTATATTGGTCGCCCTGTATGATGACCTGTTGAGGGAGGCTGAAAGGGGCAAAATGTCTCTGTTGGTCCTCCTCAACATCTCGGCGGCCTTCGATACTGTCGACCATGGTATCCTCCTGGGGAGGCTCTCTGAGTTGGGAATTGGTGGCTTGGCGCTTGCCTGGCTCCGTTCCTTCTTGGAGGACCGTCCCCAGAGAGTACAGCTTGGGGAGAGTGTTTTGGCCCCGTGGAGTCTCAATTGTGGGGTTCCACAGGGGTCGATCATCTCCCCAGTGCTGTTTAACATCTATATGAGGCCATTGGGTGGGGTCATCAGGGGGTGTGGAGCGTCGTGTCATCAGTATGCGGATGACACCCAGCTCTACATCTCCTTTTCACCAACTGCAGGTGATGCCGTCCTGTCCCTTCAGCGCTGCCTGGGGACCGTACTGCAATGGATGCAGGAAAATGGGCTGAGGCTGAACCCAGACAAGACGGAAGTTCTGAGGGTGGGGGCCCCCGTGGCTGGTGGCCTGGGTGACTCTATCTCGTTTGGGGGGGGAGTGGGGTCCGCAGCCTGGGCGTACATTTGGACCCGACGCTCACCATGGAAATGCAGGTGGCGTCGGTAGTCCATACCGCCTTTTTCCACCTCTGGCGGATAGCCCGGCTGCGGCCCTACTTTGACACGGGGGCGCTCACTACCTTGGTGCATGCGCTCGTAATCTCAAGATTAGACCACTGTAACGCGCTCTATGTGGGGCTTCCTTTGAGGTTGCTGCGGAAACTTCAGGTGGTCCAGAATGCGGCGGCCAGACTCCTTACTGGAGTGAGAAAATACCAGCACATTTCTCCTACTCTGGCCATGCTACACTGGCTGCCTATCCGTTTCCGCATTGACTTCAAAGTCTTAATGCTTACTTATAAAGCCCTAAACGGTTTAGGACCTCGATACTTGGCGGAACGCCTGCTCCCACCGAGATCTACCCGGATCACCCACGCGAGTCAGGAGGTGAGGTTGAGGAGCCTGACGCCGAGGGAGGCCCGAAGGGAAAAGACACGAAACCGGGCCTTCTCGGCGGTGGCTCCTCGCCTCTGGAATGGCCTCCCACCGGAGATCCACGAGGCCCCCACGCTGGGTACATTTAAAAGCCAACTAAAAACATGGCTGTACACCCAGGCCTTCCCTCCTGTCAGCACCTGACTCTTTTTCTTTCTTGCTATTCATTTTTTATTTATAGTTTTTGCACTATTTTGTTATTGATTATGTTATAATGTTTTTATGTCATTTCAATGTATATATGTTTGTTGGAAGCTGCCCAGAGTGGTAGAATATACCAGATGGGCGGGATATAAATCAAATAAATAAATAAATAAATAGAAATCAGCTGTGAATCCATCACAGCCTGGTGCTTTTCCTTTCTTAAGTTTAACTTGGACTTAAGGCCCACACATATTATGGTTAAGGTTATGGAGAGACAGGAGAAGCCTTCTTGGCTGCTCCCAGGTTCTCAAACTCCCTGCTGAATGAGGCAACATTGGACTTTGTTGTTGTTTAGTCGTTAAGTTGTGTCCGACTCTTCGTGACCCCATGGACCAGAGCACGCCAGGCCCTCCTGTCTTCCACTGCCTCCTGCAGTTTGGTCAAATTCATACTGGTAGCTTCGATGACACTGTCCAACCATCTCGTCCTCTGTCGTCCCCTTCTCCTCTTGCCTTCGCACTTTCCCAACATCAGGGTCTTTTCCAGGGAGTCTTCTCTTCTCATGAGATGGCCAAAGTATTGGAGCCTCAGCTTCAGGATCTGTCCTTCCAGTGAGCACTCAGGGTTGATTTCCTTGAGAATAGATAGGTTTGTTCTCCTTGCAGTCCAGGGGGCTCTCAAGAGTCTTCTCCAGCACCACAATTCAAAAGCATCAATTCTTTGGCGGTCAGCCTTCTTTATGGTCCAGCTCTCACTTCCATACATTGCTAATGGAAAAACCATAGCTTTGACTATGCGGACCTTTGTCGGCAAGGTGATGTCTCTGCTTTTTAAGATGCTGTCTAGGTTTGTCATTGCTTTCCTCCCAAGAAGCAGGCGTCCTTTAATTTCGTGGCTGCTGTCACCATCTGCAGTGATCATGGAGCCCAAGAAAGTAAAATCTGTCACTGCCTCCATATCTTCCCCTCCTATTTGCCAGGAGGTGATGGGACCAGTGGCCATGATCTTAGTTTTTTGGATGTTGAGCTTCAGACCATTTTTGGCGCTCTCCTCTTTCACCCTCATTAAGAGGTTCTTTAATTCCTCCTCACTTTCTGCCATCAGAGTGGTATCATCTGCGTATCTGTGTTGATATTTCTTCCAGCAATCTTAATTCCAGCTTGGGATTCATCCAGTCCAGCTTTTCGCATGATGTATTCTGCATATAAGTTAAATAAGCAGGGAGACAATATACAGCCTTGTCGTACTCCTTTCCCAATTTTGAACCAATCAGTTGTCCCATATCCAGTTCTAACTGTTGCTACCTTTCTGTTATTCTTCCTGGCAGATAAAGATGGTGTTATTCAAGCAGTCCTTGGGCTGTAAATAGTTCTGTTGCTGGATGACATCTTCATTGGCTGTGTGTTGCCTATTTCTTTTGCTGTTACTTACAAAATTGTTTTCATTTACTTATGCTGAAGTTACAGATTTGTTTTCAAACTTTGTTTAAAAACGTTTTTGGCCAAAAAGTGAGATATGAATTTAATAAACCAATATACTTAGCAGAATATCTTTCTAAGTATGCATATACATATTACATAATGAGGCCTTATTACTGGACCACAGTTAATTTTTGTGGAAGTTGGTCCTGCTGGTTTTAATGAAACGTTCCATGGAGTAAAACTGTAATGTGGCTTGGGCTATGCCCAGCATCTAGTCCCTTTTATTTTATTTTATTTTATTGGAAATACAGTTAGACTGCACACAGTAAGGACACAGTAACGATGTTATCTTTTCTGCACAGTGGTGACCCAGTAATGGTATCATTATCTATCTTGGCTGAAATCCAGTGGTAATTTGCAACTAGAGTAGGCTCATTGAATCATCAGAACTTACTGAGGAGTTGTCTCACTAAACCCCCACTGATTCAATGGGCCTACTTTAGTTGTCACTTACTACTGGACTTCAAGCCTTTGTGTGTTTTCAGTAATTTCAGCTGAATCTGCCACACAAGGCACAAAAACCTTAGGGTTGCAACAAGACACTGCCAAAAACTGGTATTGTATGGGCAGGTTAATGAACACCACAGTGAGGACCAGAACTTGATATTCAGTAGAACAAAAGCAAAGATTTTCAAGTCACTAAGAAAACAGGGTGGTGTTCAACTATTTGGGAAACAAGTGAGAAGCAGGCTCTGAAAAGTGCTCTAGTCAGTTGCAATATACCAATGCCTGAAAGGAACTAGGTGTTATCCTGAGTCTCTTCTCCATCCCACATCAGGGGAAGATTAATTCCCAGGCAGACTATTATTTTTGAAGGTAACAGCAAACTGCAGGCCATAAACCAGCTATCCAGCTGCAGAACTCTCCCCTCCACCACCACCCCCAAAAATCTTGCCCTGTTGTTTCAAGACTCTCTCCAGCCTCTACGCACGTGCAGAACTGCCTTTCCTTATCTCCCGTGTGGGGGCCCACACTTCTGGCATTTCAGCCCGGGTCTAAAAGAGAAAATATTTACCACAGAGCGAGTGCTCGCATCTGGACGCGGGAGGAGCCAGATGCAGCGGCTTTTAAAGTCCCACCCCAGAAGTGGGGAGCCGATGGTGGGCGTGCGCCCCCTCCCAGGGAGTTTTCCTTTGCAGTAGAAGAAGGTCGCAGGGTTCACACCCAAGGCGCCTTCATCCGTGACAAGTGTGCCGTTTAACGTGGGAAGAGGCAATATTGTTCAGGTGGCGGGGCTCCAAAGCTTGGGAGAGTCTTCTCCCCCTCCTTCGTAGATGAAGTGGAAACTTTTTTTTTGTTTTTTTTGCACACAACAATTAACATATTCGCGTTTCCTCCCACTTTCCCAATGGGCTACCAGCTGCAAAACTCCTGAATAGCGAGCTTAATTGTGTTTTGTCATGCAGAATACTTCCCTTTTCTATGGTGCAAAAGGGTACAAAAGGGAGAAGGAGGGAGAGAAACAGCTTTTGGAAGATTTGGAGTATTTCTTTCTTGGCTAATAGGAGCTCATTTGCATGGATCACCTCTTCGCCTGCCAGACCCAGGTAGCGCCCCATAGTCAGCCAGCCCTATAGCGTTACCACTGCCACCACCACCCGGGTTAAAGGCAATACCATATGCTTTCTGATTCTTATGATGATGATGGCAGGAAGGTGGGTGGAATCGATGATGATTTCTCAGGTCTTTCTTTTAAGATATGTTCATAAAAATGACCCATTTTTATTAGGAGACGTGTTTAAACAAATGAACAACTACTGCCTTTCAAGAACTGGATTCCTTGTCGATGAGTAGGAAGATAATTGATTTTTTTCAAAATAATAAGAAACACTTCGGTGTTTTAATCAAATAAAAGATCCATCTATTGGCAATTGAAGCTGCCTAAGGTTTATCCTGCGGGCCCAAGTGTAGTAATAGTTTACTCAGAGGAGAGCCCTCCCGTTTTGCCAGGGGTTTATTCTCAAGATTGCAACCCTCGCTGCCTATTAAAGGCTCCTCATACCTTTTCGATATCAGACAAATAACGTAGGCGGGTGTAGCACAGCCATTGAGAGTTGCTGTTAATTATAATTTCCAACTAATTATTAATTACCTACTTCTTTCTTTTTCCTATCCCGCCGGCCTGGTAGCCCCATCCTTCCAAACACACACGCACACACAGAGAGAGACCCTTTCTCCATCGTTTTCCGCCTTTGTTTTGACACTTTGAACCCAGGTCTGTGTGGCGGAGGGAGCTCATAAAATGCTCATTTCATTGTTAATCTGATTTCGTCGCAGGGGAAGCGGGCGGGACGGGGTGGGTGGGGTGAGGAGTTTCCCACACGTCCTCCTCCCTTCACACCTGCGTGGCAGGGTGTAATTCTATTAATAATAATTGTAATACATTTGAAAATCAGCATATTCATGGCATGTCTTTCCCCCTCATGATATATTGTGAGTGGAGGGCGTTGAAAAAAGAGCCATTGATTCCCAACCCTGAATGAGCCGGCATGGGACTCCGCTTTCACCTGCCACCCGGCGTCGAAAATTCGGACGGAACACGCGTTAAATTAAGCGTTGGCTAATGCCCCCGGGGGCCCCTCCCTCTGCCCTTGTCAGTTTGGCCCCCAGAAACTACTCCCGGTTGGAAGGTTCAGGCTGAGCGTAAAGACGCCGCGGCGTTCGTTGCAGCGGCTCTCTGCCAGACCCCTCCGCCGGAGGAGCCCTTTCGCCGGGCCTTCCAAAAGGGCGGGAGGCTGCCCCCGTTCGGGGGGGGGGGTTTCCCCTCCTGTTTTGAAAGCCTTTGCCAAAAAAACACAAAAAATCCCCTCAAACTGTCCAGGGCTCTGCCTGCCTATTCGATAAATGGGGACGGGACTTATGTTTCTCTCTTGAAGCAGCACTTCCCCCCCCCCCCCCAAAGAGGAGACCACAAAGACAACATTTCTTCGAAAATGTATCTTTCTGTGAGAAAACAACAGGCACACTCTCTTCTCCGGCTGTCCCTTCCATGGAGACCTATTTCCTCGTTTCACTTTCTCTCTATATGTACTTTTCCCTCTCAGGAGTTCACTCATTTTCACACAACTGTTACTTTTCTGTTGCACAGAAAGAAACACACTTTCTTTTGGTCCCAGTCTCTTACACAACACACACACACACTTTCTGTAACAAAACTCATTCTCACTCATCCAGTTCTGTTGACATAGACATATGGACGCCTTTTTCAGTCCTACAACTGTAGTTCAGTCACCCACACACACACACATGTGGGTTTCTCTTTGCTGCAGTATGCTGGCATTGATTCCCTATGCATCTAACTTTCTGCCGCCAAAATAAACAGGCCTGCTCACACACAGTGATTTCTTTCTCTCATTTAAACTTTTAATAAAATTAAAAGTTCCATTCATACTCACTTCATCTCTCCTACAATATATGTAGGAATCCTGGTCCTCTTTGCCAAAGTATGTCACCTGGACTGGTTTCACTCTCTTTTTCATTTATTTCAGTCAAAAAGAAAATCTTAGCCACTCATTCATACTTCCCTGCCACTCATTTCTACACAAATTCATTCTCCTACATTGTGGCTTGAAAATGGCTTGTGGACCAAGCAAGGAGGGGTGAAGCCTCACCTCAACATTTCAGGGAGAAAGCCCCCTTCCCCAAATCACAAGCACCCATTCTTTCTTCTGATTTTTTTGTTCCCAATTCCAGCGTATTTTCTTAACATATGACTGGACTTCTTTCCTCTGCATAGCTGGGCAAAACTGGGAATCCAGACCTAAAAAGCAAAGTGGTCTTAGGAGGGTTTTGAGCGAGGACGGAGAGAAATCAAATGCTTCATGAGTCTAGGAATTGGACACATAATGAAATGTGCCCCATAAATCATTTACATACCTTTTAGTTATTCTTGTTGTGAGCTGACTTGAATCATACTTCTGGAATAAAGGCAGGATATAAGTCAAATGAAGAGGTATAAACTCACTAACCTTGTCCAAAGCAGCTGTGGGTTTTTTTTTCTAAAGCAACTGACACATTTCTAAAAGAAAAAAGAAATAACTGGATAAGTTAAACACATCTGGATCTTTGGGATAGCATATTGCTCTAAAATTATTAATACCAATTTAAAACAGTCAAGCTTTCCAGTACTCTGGGAGTTTCAGAACAGCAGCTGCCCCACACCACTTAATCCACACAGCAAAGTGATTGATCGCCTTCTTTTAAACTAACTATATGGCCACCCTAAGGAAAGCTGTTCTCTCCAAACCAGGTAGACAAAAGTGACTGCAGTTAAGATTTGCTCCCTAAATGTTCTGAGATTAGCTGCCCCAAAGCAATTTTTAACGCCCCCTCTTTTTTCTATAGAAATGCAACAGACATGAGTGCTTAAGGGATTGTATTCAATTTTTACACAGAACTCCGAATCCCTACATTTGTTTGACTTTGGCAAAGAAAACAAAATACGTAAACCCATAGGTCAAGTCCTCTACCCAATATTTTTCTTCCTTTAAGCGGATTTTTTGCCCTAGAGTGCCCTGGCCAAAGTAGCTTCTACTTGAAGTGTCATCCCCTTCAATTTCCTTTCAGCTCCCATCTCAAGAGAGTTGGAGTCACTTATTGGAAAAATGGTGATGCTCAATACAAAGTCATCAAAGCACTCTGGTTCTTGTCTTAAACTGACAGCCTGCCTTTATGGGCTTGTTTGAAATACGCCTCCTGCTTTTCAGAGTTCCTCAATCCATCTTTGTCTGTTCTTCAGAGAAAACGGAGACAATCAAAAGCAGAGCCTAGTGAGCTCCCCACACTCAGCCTTGGGCAGTGCCAACCTCAGCTTCTCAACAGATTGAAATTGTCACTCCTTAATTAATCCGGAACCAGCCATTTACCACAAGGAGAAAGTGAGAGTGAAAGATGGGGTGGGGGCAGGTAATGCTTGTTCAGACACTTTGAAATGTATATGAAAGATACTGTTAGAGTAATGCATGCCTAGCATGGAAATATTTTTAAACAACAACTGGAACCAACTATATTGCATTTATCCTTCGTTTCACCAAAAAGTCTCACAAGACAGCAGTTTTTCAGTAGAACCTACTCATAAAATGACCAGGACAAATTCTTGGGCACTTCAATACTTGCATTCCTGAGCATTTAGTGACACCCATTTTCAAATAAGTTGTTGAGGACTACCTTGCATCCTGATTTAGGTGCAAACGTAAATTTTATCCTTTGAAATCAAGTTTGGATTGTGCGTAGTGATCTGGTGTTTGTTTGTTTTTAAACAACATCTGATATTTACTCAGTCAAAAGGAATGCTTACCTAGTATAGCCAATTCAGTCAATAGTGTGAGTTCTGGCCTGTGCCAAATACTTTCTTTCAAATAATTGCAAAACCACTTAATATATTTGGGTTAGAATTTAAAAGCAGAGTGAAATCTGTGAAGCGTTTTCTGGATTTTCCTGGAACTAGGCTGTTGCTGCCCCTGCCTTTCCAACCCAATGTCTATTTGGAAGTCAAGCCCACTATTTCAGAGACTAAACGTGCTCCTGTGCTTATGTAGGAATGCTTTGTGTGGACTATGTTATGTGTGTCAAATTGCATCTGATTTATAACAACCCAAGTAGGCTTTTCAAGATAGGTGAGATATTAAGGAGTGGCTTTATCACTGCCATCCCACCCCAAGTGAGTTTCCATAGCTGAGCAAGGATTCATCCAGGTCTCCTGAATCCTAGCTAATCTGCCTATCGGCTACACTGTACTGGTTCTTTTATTTGAAGTAGCCAAAATTAACTGGGAAATCTTCATTCCTATCTTATGACCAAACTGTTTGCAATTTACAATCAAATCCAGTTTAGTGTTTCCTATCCATTTTGTCTTACTAAATTATTTTGACACATACTTAATAACAGAAACTGATTCTGGAAAATCCTTTAGCAAATAGCGGCAACCAAAATCATGTGCTTCCAACTTCAAGGCCTGTGAAAATAAAAGGGAGTTAATCCTGTTTTTAACTTTCTCCTTTTGAAATACTGAGTTAATGGTGGATGATGCAGTTTTAACATAAAATCATAAATCATCCAATCACAGTTTAAACCAACAAGAACAATCTGAATTCTAAATGAATACCTTATTGGCAAGCAAAGCCTACTGACTTCCAGTTACACTTGAGGATAAACAAATGCAGAAAGCATAAGAGACTAAGATCTTGTATTTGAAAAGGCTAATGCCCCACGGAAGTTGTTTTGCAAGGTGTTTGCTCTCTATTTCTCTGTGAAACTTTGTAAAGGTGGTTGTCACACATAATGTAGGGCAGAAATGGGAAAACTGCAGCTCTCCAGAGATTGTTGAACTCTGAATCCTATCAATCCCCTTCCCAGCCAGTATGGCCAATGATAATGGGTAATATTGGGAACCATATTGTGACATCTTGAGGGCCACAGATTTCCATCTTTGAAATACAGTATGCAGGGGAAGACAGACCTCAGGAAACTTATATTGCCAAGGACTGTCTGGAACTGAACTGAGCTGTTGATCATGTTTGTTTTAGAGTAGAGACACATGAAATTTGGATGTGTGTTTGGAAATCTACCTCTGCTTTTTAATCAGGATGTGCATCTATTTAGCCTCTTCTCATCCTGATCATTGTTTGTTTTAGCATCAGTTCTTGATAACAGAAGATACTAAGATGAATTCTCTAATCATTGAGGAGGGAATATGGTGAAGTATAAAGGATAAGAGTTAGTAGGTAGAACCTGTCTTGAGTAAAAAGATTTTTTTTTTACAATCCAGGCTTCAGATATATATATTTCAGTTTTGTGAGTAATCATAATCCTGTTTGATCATAAACATAATGATCATCTTTAACAATATTTTCTCTAAAACCTCAGCTTCTCGAGGTAACCCATCATCTCTTAATTATGTTAAATCTAACTCCTGTCTTTTTACTGAACTCTTCATAGTTCTGGCTGATGTTTGTGGCTTGAGATTGGGAAAAGTAAAACTCTTTCTTGACACATGAGAGGGGCTGTTTTGTTATTTTCCACAGGCTTGGGATGAGAACTTACCCTTGTGCATCCACACTGCTAAAACCTCTTTAGGTTCTTTGTTTTTCATTTCAGTCTTGTACATGCTTGCTACTACCATTCACTTCCAACCAAGTTATACAGCAACCAATTAAGTTTTACCTTCTCCCATAAATCAAGTCTGTCTCTATCTGTACAACCATCCTGATTTTCTCCAAGTGCCCCTGAAGACATATAAGTCTAGGCTTCAGGGCCTTCACCATGTAGCATCTTCATCTGGTGGAATTTTTTGGTGGTGTTTGTTTGTTTAAAGAACAGGAAATAAGGCTGCCACAGACTCTGTAGGCATCTTTCCATGCTAGATGTTAATTTTGTATCTGTTTCCTCTTCCCAGTAGTGGTAATTATTTGACCCTCCCTCAGGGGCTCCCGGGCCACATACCTAGTTCCTGAAGTACAGTGTTCAGTGCGATTAGACTCATGACTGTAATTTCCTCAATGTTACAATTTCATGTAATTGAAGACATTGCTAAGATTGTCAGGAGTAAAAGAAATCCATAGAGCAGGGATGGGACATCTTTTCTCCCATGTGTTTTGGACTACAACTCCCAGGATCCCTTACCATCGGCCTTGTTGGCTAGATCTTGCAGAAGGTAAAGTCCAAAAATATCCAATAAATCAAATGTTCTTGCCACAGGGCATGTGGGCTCAATATAAGGTGAAAAGGAGACTCAAGGATAGCTTTGTGCCTAAGCATTCTTCAGCTGAGCAAGGAGGGCAATGAAGGGGGAAGCAACATGTTTGCTGCTGCTGCTGCTTGAGGTTTTGCACTGATCACCAGTGAATTCAAAGACATAGTTTTGTGCTGGGAGGCTATGGCTGCAAGTGGAACTGAGATAATGTTATTAGCCAGAACAGGTAATACTTTAAGGCAAGTGTAGGACTCCAGAGGACAATTTGTTGTACTGCACATCCAGTACAAGGCTTAGGCTAGGATGAGGCTAGTGTGTGATTGCGCTTTTTTCATCACCTAGAAGTAACCTATGGGGGTTTGCCATTTGAAAGTTACAGAGAAAACCTCAGTTTTCTCTGAACTTAATGATCAATCAACTTAATTAACGTATATGTCTGTCTAAGATGTTTTGTAACCAATAGGAGAAAACCCATTAGTAATAAACCTTGCATGAATGAATAGACAGATGCACATATACATTCCTTTGCATACAGGAGTGAGGGGCTGTGGCTTTCCAGGTGTTGTTGGATGCCAGCTCCAATAACCCCTCAGCACTGACTGGCTGACTAGAATGGCTGGGATTCCTGGTGTCTCAGTCCAATAGCGCCTAGAGGGCCACAATTGCCTATTCCTGTCATGTTAGCGACCTTAAGTGATGAGTGCTGACAGCATGGGAGCCAATTTAAAGTCACAATGGTTACAATTCAAAGTATCTTCGAGAGAAAAATGTATCTGAGGAAACCTCATCATTTGTAAAAGTAGAAAAAGTAGAAACCCCCAGTGGTCAATGGTGACAAAGCATGATCCATAGCTATGGAATGGCAAGTGTTGACCTTGTTGGTTCCAGGAGGCAAGAATATATTGTAGTTTTGATGAAGATTACACTTTTAGATTTTGGGGAAACTGTGATCTTGCATGCCTTAACACTGAGTGTCAATGGGAGGGGACATGCCCTATTGTTTTTAGTCATTGCTACTAACTTGATTGGTAGAGTTTCCCCCACTTCTATCATTGGGTCAGGTCCTTCTTCCTGTTTGCTTTGGGTTCCTTTGTTGTTGTTTGTCTTCTTCTCTGACTGCATTTCAAGAAACAAGCATAAAGGTTTTCTCCATGCCTAGAAACTCCATTTTGTCTCTTTCCTTGTAATTGTAACTACAGCTGATGACTGGGAGCAAACCTCAGTTCTCTCTCTTTTTTTAAGATGCATATAGAGTGATCACTTTTTACTATAAAAGGACTAGAGTATGTGTCCCAAAGGAAGGCTTGTGAGACTAAATCTCTTCAAGCTTTTGTGTATCTGGCTTATGCTCTGCTAGCAAAAGAAATAACCAAAATCCTAGTACTCCTCCCCTCTTCTTGTTCTCCTTTTAAAAAATAAAAACTTCAGTAGTAGATTCTAATTCAATATGGTTGCTTGCTTGCATTGTTATATGAAAAAAGATAGTTTTTCTATGTATTAGTCAGTGCTTGTTTCATAGACAGAATCAATCAATCAATCAATCAATCATTTGCAGTGAACACCATGTTTATTGTTCTATCTACTTACCATGGGTGTTAAGCACTGTAACATTCCATATACAGTTTTCTATCATACATTGTTTTCCATTTATTCACATCTTGTCCTAACAGTAGAAAATTTAGCTTGCTTAGCCTTGCTCTTAATAAAAACAGCGCATCTCCCCACTGCAGGATTTCTATCTTGCCCTTGAAACAATTTTCTTGAGCAGCTGGGAAGACATAATTCCCACAGGCCCACTCTGTTACCTTCAGGGGGATTTGTTCAAGACTTTTCACATGAGAGTCGGGGAAACACTTTCAATACAGCTGCATTTATATCAGTACAGGCTGCTCTGCTAACACGTGTGAAATCAGAATATTTGGATCTGAGATAGTTGACAGAGGTCACCCCTTTGACCAAAATAACCCAGAACAGTTGGCTAGTAAGCCCAGATGTGCGAAGTCACCTCCTCATATCCATCAATACCCATATTGACCTCCATGCCAAATTTCAATTTAAAAAAAAAATTGGCATAGATTCTACACCCATTCTGATTTTGAAAACATTTTGTTGCAGATCTGTGGATTCTGAGTTTTTTGCAGCAGAAAAATGAGTATGTGAAAATACATTGCTTGCCTCAGGAGCAGTGAGATCTTACACACACAGAGAGAGAGAGAGAGAGAGAGAGTTTCAGAAGGTCTAAATGGAAAGAAAGTGAGAAGGACATTTTTCTCCTTCAGAAACTCTACTGCACTTCCACAACACCTATATATGCAACCCCGGAGAATAATTCATATCACACCGATATGTGTCATGAAACAGAAAACTCTTCCTCCAACATTATCTGGATTGTTTTCAGAGGGAAGGCAGAGAAAATGATGATTCCTCACACACCCCTTTTCTCACTTATCAGAAATATTTTCACCAATCCTATGTACTGAGGGTAGGCAACCTGCAGCTCTGGACATGATTTTAAAAGTGCCAGGGTTGGGAAGGGAGAGATATGGGATAACAGAAAGGGGGTAAGCTCATTTTCTGTTGTGGTCCTGTTAATCCCCAGCATGTAGCACCCAATGGACCACCGCCACCCACCCAGGTATGTTGCCTTCAACAGAAGAAAGTTTTCCATAGTACTTAGGAGGCCTGGGTTCAAATCCCCACTCAACCATGGAAACTCACTGGGGGGAGTGCAACTGGTAAACCCATTCCTTAAATATCTCACCTAGTGTGAAAACCCTATTAGGGGTTGCTATAAGCTGAATGATGTCAGGTAACAAATATGGCAGTAAAGCAGTGGCAGCCCAAGACTTTTCTGCCCAAGGTAAAGAAAAGTTGACTCCCCCTCTGTTCCATAGACATTGGCTGATTCAACTGGCAATTGAAGCATGTGTCAACAGACACAAAGAATCCTTCACTACACCACTACAGGTCAATTTAGGGAGTGAGGACAAGCCATGCAGCACGCACAGTTCTATCCTTAGATAGAGAAGAATGGCCAGGGGTTTCAGAAGAGACAACCACCTCACTTTGTCAAATGGTGAGGGGCCCTGCAATAAAATGTTCCAGTTCAAATCTGGCAGCTGACCCTTTCATCAATTTATAGCATATGAAGGGAATGTCTGAGTAGGGTAGGAAAGCAAGAAAGAAACAAGTTATTTCTCTTATTTTCTGAGATCCCCTGACTCTCCATCAATTGTTGTTCCAGACCCCCTAAAACAAGAGTGAGGAATATGTTGCTTCTTTATAATTCCCATCATACCTGACTAGTGGCCATGCTTATGCATATGGAAAGGAGGGGAGACCATCTGTGGGGAGTCCAATAACATCAGAAACACTAGGGGGCTCTCACTCCGAAGCAGATTCTTGAACAGTAAGTAGCCTTCCTTTCACTCACATTGCATTTAGTTGAAGTCCCCAAATTTACTTTATAAACTACCTTTACATTCGACTTTATGGATTTTAAGCAGGTTTGGGTTTAGAAAAGCTGAGTAGCTCCTCCCCCTCCAAATGTAATTCTCAAGTCTTTAGACAACTTACTCCTAAAGCTTCAAGCATGAATACTCTTAATAGGGAGTAAGTCTTACTGACTGTATAGCAAGATACTGCTGGATAGCTCAGTGGTTTAAGTATCTGCCTGTGAAACCAAAGTTTGGGGGTTTGAACTTGATGATCCGTAGTATCCCTTCCTGTTCTGCAGTTCTATGATGATGATGATGATTTATTTCTCAATAAAGTTGCCAAAGGATTGTGCTGTCAAACCTTTTCTTTTGAAAGAAACTTGGGACAGCCATTATTTTTTAAACAGAGTCCTATTTTCTTTTACAAAAGCAAAAGCCACCTCCTTTATTTAAATAAATATAAATATAAATCTGATATAAAACTATTCACAATAATAAGCCAGAAAATTAGCACAACTATAATTCGGGTTCTTCCGTTGCCCATTTTATATAAAGATTTGTACAAAAAAGAAGGACGGAGAGTTTTTCAGACCAAAGTTTTTCATTTTCTAAACTTTTCCCCATATATCTGACTTGGATAAGATTCTCCCTCCCTCGAACTTTTGGACCTGGGAAGAGAAGGTTCTCACCCTCCCTCCCACTTATAGGGAAAGCCAAGACTGCGGGCCCGGAAAGCACGGACTGCCGGCCCATGCAGGATTGGGGCGGATGAGCGGGCATGAATCTCGGCTGCTTCTGCAGAATCCGCACTGCTTCATTCGAGGGGCGCGTTCCGTTCCACTCGGTCTAGCACCAGCGCGGTGGACAGAGCTCCGAAGCGTCATTTCTCCCTCCTTCCTCTAACTGGTGGCTCTGATCTCTGCCTGCCGTTGCCCGGCAGGACGAGCGATCCTCGAAGTCCAAGAAGGGTGTCTGTCCGTTCATAAAGGGGACACGTCTTTGTCTTCGTTGCCCGAGGCCGGAGAGAGCGATTCTTCTTCTTCAGATCTCGGGTAACGTCCTGGGTTACTGGTGCAGTTGCAGCCGCTGTGCGTATTCCTCTGGGTGCCTTTGCCTTCCTTCTTGTGCTTCACCCTCCGGTTCTGGAACCAGATCTTCACCTGTTTCTCCGACAGGTTGAGATATGTGGCGATTTCGATTCGCCGCAGCCGAGACAGGTACATGTTGGAAGAGAATTCTCTCTCTAGCTCCAGCAGCTGCGTGCTGGTGAAGGCCGTGCGCATCCGCTTGCCATTCTGCAACTGGCTTGCCCCGTCCGAGGCTCCTGCAGAAGGGGGAGGGGAGGAAGAGGTTGTGGGAGCGGGGGGGGGGGGAGAGAGAGAGAGAGAGAATCAGCCCCCGTTAAAACTTGACAGGAAGAGAATCAGCCTACCGTACCTTGGCTGAACCTTAGAATACAAAAAGGCGCTCACAAGCCAGTGCAGAGTTCCTCTCTCACCGGGCATACAGAGTTTGGGAAAGTTAACTTTTTTTAAAAAAAAAAATCACCTCTCCCCAAATTGGTCATGCTGGATAGAGGATTCGGAAAACTGTTGTCCAAATAATAATAATAATAATAATAATAATAATAATAATAATAATAATAATAATAATAATAATAATAATAATAATAATAATAATAATAATAATAATAATTTTACGAGATCTACCATATCTGCCATGGGACAACTACAAGGAAACACACTTCTTGAGTAAAGCAGAGCTCTCTGGGCATCTTGGGACCTGCACGTCATTCTTTGGGGAACTAAAGTCCTGGGTGCAAAATAAAGAGTGGTGGACATCAGTACGTCAGGGCTGGGGAACCTGTGGCATTCCAGATTCCTTTGGACTTGAGTCCACATCAGTCCCCAACAGTCTAGCTAATATTGAAGGACCACAGAAGTTGCAGTTTGGCAGAATCTGGACCATCATGGATTCCCCACTCCTGAGACAGGTTCTCTGTTGGGGAGTCCTGCTGGACCAGATCAAAGTTGTACCTAGTCCACAAGCAGAACTTGAAGGCTTCTGTATAAGCCATCATGACTACTGGCCAATGATAGATTGGCTTTACATAAATTTGTCTGAATCCCAGGCTACCTGAAATACCAACTCTAACCATCTCTCCTAGCAACAAAATCCACACATTTCATTTTACACCATGAGAAGACTGATTCTGCCCCTACTATACATAACTTTAATGGGAATGGCTTCCATTTCCAGTATTATGGAGAAGAAAAAGAATAACTCTCTGCCCAAGTAGTTAAAAGTGATCTTATTTCAAATTCAAGGTGTAACTGGAAGAACAGGTGTCCCCTATCATGCCACATTTGTGCCAGATGAAGATCTCTAGGACACAGCAAAGCCTATCTACTCTACTATTGGTCTAACAATGTCTATCATTTTAATCAAGGGCTTAACACTGTTCACAAGGGCTGGAAACTCAGCTCCTCTTGAAAGTAATAGAACTGTCTGAAAGAAGTTAGGCAGTGTGCATACTTCAAGCCTTGCTTACTTTCCTTTATTCACTGCATACTCCAGAGCTGCACCCCGATTTCAAGTGTTACGTTCTGATTTCACCTGTTTTATTTCTTACACACTGGTTTATTGCTCCCAGGAAAAGAGAAACAAAGTGGGTTCAAATGCCTACAGGGGATGCTGTTGCAGCTCTACTCTGCCAAACAAAGGGATCTCCTAACAGGGCTCTCCCATAAACAATTAGTAACCTAAATTAAAAATTACAACACTTTGCAACTCAGGAAAGCTGACCCTGAAATAAATCTGTTAGTCTGAAAAGGGCTACAAATTTCCATGTTTGTTTTTTACTGAATCCTGAAACAGACCAACACTATTGTCCCTTGAATATCATCCAGATGGTAAGACTCCTTTGACTGGGATGGCCAGACAAATGAAGACCTTCAGACCATTCCCTGTAACCTGTCCCTGCTGATTTACTCCAGCCTGAGCCAGCCGTTTGGAGCTACCAAAAAATGTACCTGTATTAATCCAGAATACCTATGTAGATTGCAACCAGACCAATTATATTATGGTTACTATGGGTTGCAGATTCAGACTGAGATCCGGCCCTGGTTTGTAGTTTAAGACCCCACAGTTGGTCTCACATCAATTGAGTTCAAACCCAGACTGAGATTAATTCTGACTCCAGATTGAGACTAAAGCACTTATTTCAGACCCAGAGCTGTCCTGATGAGATCCCAAAGTCTGTTCTAAGGTCAGATGCATACCTTGAAACCTATGACTCTGGAAAAGCCCATCTCACTGAATTGAACCTTGATATGGCCTGAAAGTCTAAGTTCAGACCCTGATCATCTAACAAAGGAAACCTTCTAGTGAAGCCTGTGAGATTCCTTGCAAATCTTGAACGGGGAGAACCGTCAGAAGCCCTGTGTGGCTTGGCTCTGGTTTATCATGGTGAGCTAGAAGATACATAATCTGTTTCAAAGAAGCACACACAGATTCCTTCTCTTTGCTCGGAGCTAGAACCAGTAGCCTCTCATCTGCTGCACCTGTTCCTGGGGCTGGAGGTTGGGGGTGGGGAGCAGAGCCTTTTTCCTTCCTTTTCTATGGTCATTCTCAGGTTAAAGCACAAATTTGCAAGGGACTTTGTGCCTTACTCACATGCAACCTGATCCTAGGGCCAGAGGGGGGGCAAACCGAGGGCTACATCCGCTGGGTCTCCCCTCTTCCCTTCCCCCCCAAGCTCTCCAGAGCCACTTAGAATCGTTTCCTCACCTACTCCGGAATATGAAACACGCACTAAATTAGGGCTGTCACACTGTTATGCAGCCAGTCTCCAGGCTTTTTAGCTTCTGAATTGAGGAGAGGAAATGGAGGATTACTGGGGAGTATTTCCAGAAGTATGTGGGGCTACTTAAGAAGTACCTGAATTCCCCTAGTCCCAGGAGCAAAGGGAGAAGGAGTTAAGGATCTTTCAGGCAGTCGGCGGGGCTTCCTTTCAAAACTTAGAAACTAACTTTCTTGGAGGGACAACGGAAAATACGCTCTCCCCAATTGAGGGATGGTGATGTGAATGTATGGGCTGGAGGAAGGTAATCCTGTTTCAATAATAGGATATTACTCCAGAGATAAGTCTCGACAAAGAGCCAACTTTAGGGATTGCGGCGGGGTTACTCTAAGCGACCTTTTCGTTGGAGTAGGTTGACAGCCTTAAATCTGCAGATTGCGGAGATGCGCTTTTGATCTTCGGGCTCCGGGGCTGCCGGAGAAAAGAGCAACTGTCATGGGGGGGAAAGCCTGCCTACCTAAGCTAGCTGCCTCCTCCCTTAACCCTCACACCTAGTCCCGAGTCCCAGTCTCCTAGACCCCCGATAAAGTATGCGGGGCGGGAGGGGGTGGGGTGGGGGTCAAGATTCCTACCCAGGCCCAGGCAGTGGAATCGCCGCGGGTCGCTCATGCTGTAGGCAGCCGCCGTGCAGACAGGTGGGTGGCCCAGGGCGTGAGCTGCCGCCGCCGCCGCCGCCGCCGCCGCCGCCGCCGCCGAGGCCACCGACCCTGGCGGCTGTTGAGGCTGCGGCTGCGGCTGCTGTTGCTGCGGGGCTGGTTGCTGCGGAGCGTGGCTCATCCGCGGGCAATACTGGGCATCTCCTCCGCCGCCGCCGCCGCCGCCGCCTGGTGCCGCCGCCGCCGCCGCGGTCGCGGGGGAGAAGTGGCCCTTGAGCAGCGGGATGGCGGCGGCGGCGGGGGCGCTTCCTCCGCCACCCACTCCGCTCCTGGCGCTGGCCCCGCCGCCGCCGCCGCCGCCGCCGCCTCCGGGGGCTGCTCCGGCCGCGGCCGCCCGGGAGGAGGCGTGCAGGTGCGAGGTGACACAGAGCGGGCAGAGGCAGAAGGTGCCGCCCTTGCGCGACGGGCAGGCCACCGACATGGCCAGGGGCGATGGCACGCCCAGCGGGATGAGGAAGTCCTGCCCAGGGGGCGGGTGGTGGTGGTGGTGGTGGTGGTGGTGGTGCTCCGGCAAGGGGGCCGCCGGGCGCGCCGAGTCCTTGATGATGAGCGAGTCCACATAGAAGGAGCGCGACATGGCTGAGGTGGCCGCCGGGTCCGGTGCCGCTTTTCTCTCTCTCTCTCTGCCGGTGTCCCCCCTTGGCCGGTCCTCTTGGGGCCAAGCCTCCTCCGCCAAAGCCCTCGGGCGAGCCCAGAAGGTGCTTATGTCTGAGAGGCGAACAAAGGGGGGCTCCGGAGAGGGCTGGTCTTCAAAATCAACACTCCTCTTCCCCCCCCCCCCCGCTTCTCTGGAGACCTCCCCTGGTTCTCCCCCTCCTACTCCGGGCGTGGGGATTTATAGCACCTTGTTAACACGTGATGCCCGGAGATCGACGCTCACGGAAAGCTCCCCGGGCTCCTTATTGGGGAGTCCTTTCAGAGGATACCCACCCACCCACTTTCCCCCCCTCCCCCCTCCCTCCCTGCCTGAGACAAAACAGAGAAAGGAGGGGATCGAGGAAGAAGAGGTTCTGTGTGCGTGTTTGGTTGATTTCGCTGGAACTCCAAGACGCCGCCGCCGCCGCCGCCGCCGCCCGGTGAGAAAGGCGAGGACCGGCACCTGCCCATCGGCTGCTCAGGCGACAACATGTTCCGACGGCAACCTCTTCTGGCTGGAAGGCTAAGCCTCGATGGGACAAATTTGTTGATGAGCAGTGGGGTTGGTGGGTTTCGTCGCAAGTCCTGGCAACTCAAAGGCAGCAAAACGAGAGAAAATGGAAGGCAGCTGGAGGACAACTGGGCTGGGCATCATCCTTAGCAGACCAACCGTTTCTCATCTTCTCTCTTGCTTCATCACTCCTTCTTTTTATTTTTAAAGTAAACTCTTTTAAGCCTCACCATGGGCAACAGTGGCTTCTCTGCTGAAGCTAAGCCCACCACGTGTTCAGGTCTCCCTCCCGCTTCTTATTTTGGGATGACACATCAAAGCTCTGGTCACTGTCCCTCGTTATTTTCTTCAGGCGTCTCTTCCAACAGGGACGAGCGAGGAAGTCATGTCACGTAGAAAGAAAAGTAAGGACTGGGATTTTCCTAAAATCCTACTGGTCCCTGCATAGGTGCTTTCAGTTAGGAGTGCGAGCCATCGATCTTAAAAGAAGAAATGTAGAGCAGTTTTAAAGTTGACACGGAAAAGCGAGTCTGTTCTGATCCACACTTACGGGAAAGTAAGTTCTTTGGAATTTAATACGTTCAAAACTAAGTAAGTTCTTTGGAATTCGGATTTGCCTGCTGGGGATAGGCGTTTAGGAGCTTCCTTCCCGGCACTCTTTCCAGATAGGATGCCTCCAGCTATTTTAACTTCAAAATGACCTTGAGGACATAGTTTCCTGCATATAATTTCAAAGCTCATTTTAGAGTTTTGAAACCTCCTTTTCCACTGAAAATAAAGTTTACGGCAGGCGAATTATTTTCTGTGTGCTTCGTCCCTTGCGCCCTCAGCAACGGTTTAATTTACTTCTAGCAGTTCAAAGCTTTAGATTTAAATATTCATTTGGCAGTAGCTCTCACTGACTTCAATAAAATTCATTCAGGAGCAAGTTTTAAGACCTATAGAGATTTACTGAACCTGTTACCGTATGCAGAATCGAAAACTGAGCTCAGATTTGCTTCCCAATAAACTTGTCTCGAATTGGGAAAAATATGTGTATAACCCGGTATACACATATACAAAATCGGGGAAATCGGCATATATGACATTATACCACTCTCTGTAAAACTGAGAATATTTATTATATTGTTATAATTCTAAACATAATTGCTAGAAAAGAATAAGCTGTACAGACATGATAGAACATTTCTGAGTAAGCATCCATAATAACCTCACAGTTATTTAGAGGAGTTTGAGAAGAAATATGAAAGGGTCAATAAGACCACCCCCCCAAAAAACCCCCCGACTCTCATGGAGTCAGTAAGACCAAAAAAAAAATGTAATTTAATAGACCCTTTTATGCCCCCCGCCCTCCGGAAATCCAGACATGACCTGCTCTCCTCGTTGTCGGTCTGTTGTCAATTTCAAGTGCATTTTTTAAAAAAATATCTAAGAACCGGTTGTCCTAGATTTGGTTGCCTTCTGCCCTCCTTGATATGAGCGGCTCACCCTAACCCTGTTCCCCTATAAGTTCATTTCTTTTAGATTCCTTGGGAATCAATGGAAGCGGGGGGGGGGGGGGTGTCTCGATGTGCCAGAACTAAGACAGGCTGCTTCAAACCACAATTGATCACTACAAATGTAGTTGAACTCAGTGGCATTTACTTGTGAACATTTGGCAGATGGAGATAGAGATAGGGAAAATTATGACATACTGGCGATAATAATAATTCAGTGATGCTTATTTCCAGGAAAATGTGCCCCAAACTGCAGTGTAAGTTTCCTAGTCCTGTGCACATTTACCTGGGAGTAAGCGCCACTGATCACAGTTGGGGCCAGCTTCTAAGTATAAGAGTGCATTCTACGCCTACTTAGAGCTTTCCAAAGGGGTAGCTTATGGTCTTGGGCCTCAAAACCAGCGACTATACATTTGGCACAAGTTTTCCTGAGCCGCAGCCTGCTTTCCCAATAGACCGCAGTCCTCTAAACTTCGTGCCAAATAAAACCTGTCCGTTTTTCAGGTGCCACAAGATTCTTTGCTAGCTTTCTTTCGAGACAGTGAGGCAAGTCTCACTGAATCAGAAATGTTCTGCGCAATCTTATCTGCCCGATCCTCTATGCTTCTTCACTTTGGAGGGAGACCCAGGGCAGTGTATCTAGGATTATAGCCCAGGAATGGGGCTTATTCTATGGTAGCTGTGCTTGAGATGTCAGCCTAAAGACAGCTCTTCACTATTGGTTCTGAAGGCTTTTATTGAAAGAAAGAAAGAAAGAAAGAAAGAAGAAAGAAAGAAAGAAAGAAAGAAAGAAAGAAAGAAACGTGGATTTTGTCAAATTGGCAATTAGTTCAATCCTCAAAGCCTCAAACTCCTCCGGGCGCTTCTGGGCCGAAACGGAAGACTTTCAAGTCAAACTTTGGCGATGGTTGCAGCAGGCCTTCACTCCGAAAGCTTAATGCAAAGAGAAAACGCCGCCGGAAGGATGCCTTTGATCTCCACCAAGTTCGTCGAGGCGATCAGGCCGAGGGAAATTGGCTAAATGGCGAGAAGGCGCGCTCGGCGATTCTTGAGCATTTCGGATTTCATTAGAAAGAGGCCCAAGACACTTCGCGGCATATTACGCGATTTCCCCATGACCTGCTTTATGGGAGTTTAAGAAGCGGCTTATAGAGTTAATGGAGAGAAGATCATCCAGGCAGCTCAGGATGGAGGGTTGCTGCCGATCCCATTTCCACTTGATTTGGGCCCAACACCCACAAATCGCTTTTGAAAAGCATGAATGAAGCTCAGAGCGAGCAGGAGAAACAAGGAGTAATCTGGGATCTTGTGAGCATTTACTCGGAAAGAAAGGCGCACAGAATCAGATGGAAAGGAGTTTGTGGAGGATTAGACGGGAGAAATTAGAGATGCTCTCGGTGTTTGCGCCGGGATCGGACAGGTTTCCAATCTATTTGAAGAAGAAGAAGCCCCTTCTGTATGAACGACAAGCAGAACTTGGAAAAGTTACTTTTTTGGACTACACCTTCGAGCAGCTCCTGGCCAGCATGACCAATGGGCATTCTAGCAGGGGAATTCTTGCAATTATAATTTTAAAAAGTAACGTTTTCAAACACTGACATTGTAAAATACTTGCAGTCAGGGGAGGACAGCTTGTGGTCTTCCAGACGTCCTTGGGCTACATCTCCCATCATCCCTCACCATCAGCTATGCTTGCTAAGGATGGTGGGAGTTGCGGTCCAACAAAATCCGGAGGGCCAGATGTTCCCTTTCCAGGTGGCAGAAGCTGGAGATCCAGATATACCACATCTTTTTGGGTTAGCTTGATTATTGATTATTTCAGGCCTGTTATGGGATCCCTTTTAATCAGCAGAGTCAAGGGTGTTTCCTGTAGGCATTTAAACTACTTTGGTTCTCTGCTCTCTGGACCAATAAACCAGGTGGAGACTGAGCTTAAAGAAAACACAGTTACTGAAATTTGTTCAGAAAATACATTGAAAGGAAACCCTGATACCTAAACTTGCTAGCTGACCCTGTGTTGGATGGTTTGAGGAGGAGGAGAGGAGCCCTAGCTGCAGATGTTAGCAAGTTAAGAAGAAGAGACTACCTAGGAAATGGAAGATCTGTTCCTTTCTTTGGGGCAAGAGGAAAGTGGAGAAACAGCGAAGGAAAAGAAAGAAGCAAGCTGTTGCACTCCTAAATGTCCCTGTTGGACATTGTGGCAGAGAGAAGCACAAAGAGATGATGCTTCCAGCAAAATATTCCAGCACTTTCAACTAGTTTCCCATTTTAGTGAGACTTCTACAATCATCCCTTAGAACAATGGTTCCCAGCCCTGGGTAACCCAGCTGTTCTTGAACTGCAACTCCCAGAAGCCTTCACCACCAACTGTGCTGGGCAGGGTTTCTGTGAGTTGCAGTCCAAGAACACCTGGGTTACCCAAGGCTGGGAACCACTGCCCTAGAAGGAGACACTGATCATTTTACATGGAGTCAAAGCTTAAGTAATGGAGAAGAAACCTGTTGTAAGTGGAGGTGACACTGAAATATGCAAGAAATCAAACTTAGATGTTTGAGTCCCTCCATTTAATTGTGCTGTCCTGGTTTTATGTGAGCACTTGTTCTGGACAGGGACTCTTGTCATTTCAATTGTGCCTCAACGGCATCCATATCAGCCACCATGGTCTTCCTTGCTGCATTAGTCCAGACACAATTTTGAACACAATGCATCATGCAAAACAATAGAATCTGGGTCTGCTGATGACATTCAATGACATTCACACCTGAAGCAGAGGGCCAAGACAGAGAAAAGATGGGCTAACTACATGCACATGCTTCAAGTTAATTTTTCATTTTTAAAAGCACCTTTTCTCCAAGCAGCTTGAGACCAACACAGAATTCCCTTCTTTCCCTTTCCTTATAACTCTATGGGATAGGTTAGATTGAAAGAAAATAGCTGGCACAAATTTCTCCTATGGGCTTAACAGCTGAGTGATGACTTTACCCTAGAACTCCAGAGTCCCAGGCCAATGAAAAATGGGCAATGTGTGACCCTCTAACTGTTGCTGGATCTCATCTCTGCTAAACCCTCCATCCTTGACTATGTTAGGTAAGATGTCTGCAAACTGCAGCCCACTAGTATTTGAAGGGCCACAAGTCACCCACCCCTGTTCAAGCTTTGCTCCCAATTCCTTTTTCTTACCCAGCTCTTAAAAGCCCAGGAGCTCCATCCTCCCTTGTATTTGGTGACATTAAAGCAGGCTTCTCCAACTTGGGGCCCCTCTGGGTATCATGACTTAGCAATGCCCATTGCACCAATGGGAACAGAACTTGGGTGCTTGGAGGTTTGGTCCAGTACATCTGGAAGGGCCCAATTTAGGGAAGTCTGCCCCAAAATGCCAAGAAAAGTTGCCACGGGCACTTCTGGATTCTGAAGCATATTCTTATTGGATTTTGTAAAAGCAACAGTTGTAAAAGCAACAATTATTTTGGTGCCCTACCATTCCTGTCAGCCTTGAACAGCATAGGAAGTGGTGTTGGATCATGAGAGCTGCAGACCATCAATATCTAGGGGGCACCAGTACTTACCCCTGCCATAAAGAGAACCTAATGGCACCCAGCTTATCTGAATTGTAACCCATGCATCATATAAAGTACCTTTGTGGTGGGCCATACGTGGCCCTCCAAATTTTTCAGACTTATCCCTTCCATCAGCCCTCACCAGCCTATCTCATGGTATGAGAATATGGGAGGTGAAGTCCAGAAAGCATGTGGAAGGCCGCAGCTACCCCAAGGCTAACCCTAGCCCTGGCTTCATCTCTGTCCCTCCCTCCTCTGGGGCTGCTGTGTGTGGCAAGCAGAGGATAGTGGGGTTGCTACCTCCACACAGTCCTGGCCTTCTTGGTTGGCTGGAAGGATTTATGGGTGGCAATTAAAGCTTTATGAATTGCAGCTGAGACCAGCGCTGCTGCTATTTGAATGCGATTAGGATTCAATTAGAAAGTGTTTACTGGATGGTGGGGTCTCGGGAGGGTAAACAGGCAGCTATTCCAGAAATGTGCTAATCCTGGGTCTTGTGACAACAATTAGGAAACCGGGAGGAGAGGCAGGTCAGCGCTGGTCAGCCTTCCTTCTTTACTGCTGCTGCTTCTGGAAAAAAACCCCGAACTGCTTCTGAGATTTCTTCTCCACAAACTCACTCACCCACAGACCAGTCAATATTGAAAAATAAAACCTACAAGAGCAAGTGAGAGCAAGGCGATCCCTTGATTCCATTTGGTAGTCTCGACTGGGATAGATTCTTTAAGTCAACAGGACTTACATAAGCATTGACTTACTGTTCATTAAGTGATTCAGTGGGTCTGTTCCATTTGGGACTACCAATCAAATTTAGGCCCCTAGTGTTGGGAACAGGGCAAACAGATCCTATTTTCCTCCTTACCTTCACTGGGGCTTTATACCAGCCACCTACAACCCTGATTTTAGTACAGAGTACTGAGCTTCTTCCACAGTGGGTCTCAGCCTTTGGCTCTTCAGACATTTTGGACTTCACCTCCCAGAACCTCCATCCAGAAGGTCCAATGTTCAGGGAGTTGAGAGTTGGTCCAAAATAACTTGCAGGTCCAAAGTCAAAGAGCCACTGGTTTAAGACAACTCACAAACAGATTGATACCAATGCCATGTGCATGCTGACTTGAATGTCAGGAACAGATTGATCCTAGGGACTGAGATGCAGGCATAGCCACATAAAGTATGTGCCAGATAACATAAGAACGTAAGAAGAGCCCATCTAGTCCAGCTTCCATCTAGTCCAGGGCCCATCTAGTCCAGCTTCCTGTATCTCACAGTGGCCCCACCAGAATGCCTCTGGGAGCACAATAGACAAATAGATAACTGTCTCCTGATACCCCTCCCCTGCATCTAGCAGATCACAGCCACGAGCTGGAATTCCTCACAGTTTGACAATCAAAGGAAACAGAGCAGAGCAGAAAGCACTGACCACTTCACCAACCTCCAGTTTAGGTAACAAGGCAGTGTGGTAGCTCAAGGGTCTTGAGCTGTAGCCATTCATGTGGGAAAGGGAGGGGAGGCTAAGATCACTCTGGAAGCAAACAAAGTGGCCACAAGCCATGCACATTGAGGTACATTCAAGTCCCATTCAAATTATTGGGATTTAAGAGCACCTCGAGCCAAATTTGGTTATAGGGCATTTACCTCCTTTCCCAAAGTAGCCATTTAAGGAGGATTACCTTTTTCATCCACGTCCTGGTGGGATGTGGTGGCGCTGCGGGTTAAACCGCAGAAGCCTCTGTGCTGCAAGGTCAGAAGACCAGCAGTCGTAAGATCGAATCCACGCCACGGAGTGAGCTCCCGTCGCTTGTCCCAGCTCCTGCCAACCTAGCAGTTCGAAAGCATGCAAATGCAGTAGATAAATAGGTACCACCTCGGTGGGAAGGTAACCGCGTTCTGTGTCTAGTCGCGCTGGCCACGTGACCACGGAAACTGTCTTCAGACAAACGCTGGCTCTACGGCTTGGAGACGGGGATGAGCACCGCACCCTAGAGTCGGACAGGACTGGACTAAATGTCAAGGGGAACCTTTACCTACCTTTTTCAAGGCTTCCTACTGGACTCCTGCGAGGGTTCCCTTTCCCCAATCAGACTACCGGCATCAAATTTCAAAGGAGAAGCCTTTTTCTCCCCTCTTAGCCGGAAGCATGGAATGGGCGACCGGTGGCCCTGCAGAGGTTGCCAGAGGGCAGCTCTCCTCAGCAGAGGGCAGCTCTCCTCAGTACTAGCCAGCACAGCCAATGGCGAAGGGAGATAAAGGCAGTTCACCAATCTCCAGAGGCCACAGTTTGCTCTCTAAATTAGGCATCTTTCAGTCTCGAAAGACTATGGTAACGTGCTCTGTATGGGGGACTTGGAACAGCGTCTACTGTGGCTGAGAAGGCCAATTCGAGAGTGACAATGCCTTCCACACTGAAGACAAATACAATCTGTCCCCTGTCCAGCTCCCTGATTTTGCTGCTTCCGTGACTGCCTCTTTGCCTCGGTCTGCTGGACAAGGGTCTCTTCAAATTGGGAGAGGCCGTGATGCACCGCCTGCCTCCAGGCTGAACGCTCAGATGTCAAGGTTTCCCATCTGTTGAGGTCCATTCCTAAGGCCTTCAGATCCCGCTTGCAGATGTCCTTGTATCGCAGCTGGTGGTCTCCCTCTGGGGCGATTTCCCTCCATACAGGAGATCTTTTGGAATCCGACCATCAGCCATCCTATTGCTCTCTATGGCATAAGAGAATCTGGGGTTCACCAATCACTGAAATTGGGAAAGAGACTGCCTCTGCTTCTTGGGGCTCGGGTGTGTTTGTGTGTGTATAAAAGGCAATCAGTGTAAAACCAGTTCAAGGAGGATCGGGCCCTGCCTTGAAATGGCCACTAACTTGTCGGGAGCTCCGAGGCGGTGAGATCTCCCCGCCCCGCCCCTTGCGCACCCCCACCCCCACCCCCACCCCCACCCCCCCGTCCCCGATCAGCATTTGAACCTGTAATCGTTCTAACAAAGCAAGTGCAGTGAGGAGGAGACGAGAAAGAGAAAATATTCCCACCCCCCGATAAACCAAAACAGCGATTTGAAGGCAAAGCGAGATATTCCAACCCAGGCGGAATGATGCAGGGCGTGCGCCCACATCACATCGACCTCGTTACAATTTTATTTTTCAATAATTCTGTCCGATAAAATTTCATTGTCCATTAAGTAATCCCCGAAATGAGAGCTCTTATGAGCCTATAATGAGCTCTAATTGCCACGACTAGTCGAGCCACGTGGAAGGATTTAGAAGGTATTAAGCGGCTGGGTACAGAGCGCGGGCTGTTACCTTGCCATTACTTTCATAATTCAAGGAGAAAATTAGTCCTTTTAAAGGAAAATCCTTTGATTCCCTTCATTCTGCTCGGGGTGACAGAGGATAGCTTTGTCTGCATTCAGTTCAAGGCAGTGTAACAAATGGGAATGTAACAAAATTGCCGCTGCACCTCCCTGCTCCTTTTTTAAAAGGGGGTTGGACCCAGAGCTGCGCGAAAAGAAATTCCCCCGTCGCCCAGCTTGCTTTGCTTTGCAACTTGTAGGATCCGAAGGCCGCGTTATTCCCAGGCTCTTCCCAGGCTTTAAAACAACAACAACAACAACCCGTTACGCGTGTGGGTGTAACATAAAAAAAAAAAAAAAAGCTTGGGAAAAATTGCCTTTTGGACTACAACTCCCAGATTCCCTCAACTAGCCGGGGTTTCTGGGAACTGTAATCCAAAAGGGTAACGTTTCACGCTTTGCCCAGGAAACAAGAAACTGGTACCAAGTTGTGTTTGCCCAGAAGCTGATGGAGCCTCATAAAGGCTGGGGCCAGGATCAGGAGTTTCCACAGTAGGCCTTTCCACTGGAAATAGCAAAAGCCTTCTCCTGCACTCCGACACTCACCTGGTAGAAAGGAATAGCAGAGTTTTCAGGGCTCAGCAAGGCATCCGGGTCTTCCTAAGCCGTGAAGACTCATTGGGTGACCTCGGATCACTCTCCCTCCTGACCTACCTAACAGGGTTGTTGTTGCCAGGATAAAATGGGAAAGAGGAGAGTCACAGACACCGCCTAGACCTCGTTTGGAAGAAAGGCGGGATATAAATGGAAGTGACTGATGGGTGTCGAGGATCAAAGAGCAATCTCGAATTTGCGGCGGAAGGATCCTTTGGAAGCCAGTGAGAAGCAAACGTCTTCAGGCTCCTGGTCTCGGTTCCCACGACAGGAAGCTTGCTCAGGATGGTAGCCGAACAGCCCCCCTGTCATGCGCATTTACTCGGAGGCAGAAAGTTTGTTCCAAGCACGCACGCATAGACTTAAAGCTTGCCCCATGGACTGGCAACGGGATTTATTTACGGCTATTTCTTTGTATAAGAGTTGAAACCTCAAAACGAAATCTGCCTTTTCTCTCTGTGGGCCCAACTTCATAGTCATAACTGCGCAATGGAGTCTCCCTGCAGAAGCCACCGGTCCTAGGCACAGCTCCGTGACACAAGCGTCCTGACTGCGAGTAGTTAGGGAGCAACCATGTCCCTTGAAGTCAGCAGGATGAGGCGCAGCGGGGGATAAGTGTGTGCAAAGCGTAGGGTTTTACTTCCCGATACGCACACTTAGTTTGGAAACAGCTTTTCCTTGCGTGGTATGATCTGCAAACTCGCAGAAGCGAAGCTCAGAGAAGTAACGTCTTCGGGCGATCACTCCCCGAGTATCCGGGAGATTCCCAGGAAAAAGTAACTTGCTTCGAACTATGTTGGGATACCGGTGGCGATGAAGAAATTAAAGGCCAGCCGGATCCGATCAAACTCAACAAACCGTTTCCAAAAGTGCTGAGTGTATTTAGGCATGGCAAGGTCGTAGAAACCCAAGCCGCTCCGGACTGGAACCAGTTTGGTGACCTGGATGGCAAAAGAAGGGTCTTCCAAGCATCACCAGGAGGATCAGCTTTATCGTGTTGTTTTTCCTTTTTGACAGACCATGGCGATTTCCCCCAAAAAAGTTCCCAAAGCAAGGGCTGCCTGGAGCGTATGTGTGCGCACGCGTGTGTAAAAAAAGGGAAGGCAAACAGAAGCCGGGGCAGCTCCCCTTAACGAGTCCATTCTCAAAGCGTGAACAAGCCTATGAATGTTTTATTGAAAGCGCATCGTTAACTTGTAGCCCTCCTTTTTCTCCCGAGCGTGGCATTGTGATATCGCCTGCCTGTGGCACATCTTACCCAACCTAGCCCCCCGATTTCCCCCTTCCTCCGTAACCAGGCAACACTTTGTGAATACCAAAAATTGAAAAGAACCGCTTAGTCTTCGAGAAAAAGTCCTCAATAATAGTGGGGGGAAAGAACAAAGATGCAGGAGACAACAAAATGCCACAGGGGTGACTTTTCAAGAGCAATTATCTCTCATTAATCAGAAGAACAGCTGCAATATTAATTTTCTCGCTTTCTTCCTCTCTTTACAAAGTCTTCCCTTTTCTCTCTCCCCCCCCCCCCCCCCCAACATTTGAATAATCGTAGATTTTGACTTCACATGGAAGCAACACTTTCAGGAGCTGAAAAAGCTACAAAGCCAACTCCGAGGAACGCCTTTTTAAAAAATTTCTTTGGACCAAAGCGCCTCCCCCCCAGTTCACCCCCCCCCCCAATTCAACTTCCCTTGGTTCACTTTCGGAAAGATTCAACACAAACACACGCACGCGCGCACACGCACAGAGAGACAGAAATCGAAGTGAGTCGTCCCAGTGGGTGCAGGCAAGCGTGGGAGTTTCGACAGCCCTGCTGTCCCGTTTTCCTTGCAACTGTCGATAGAGAAGCCGAGCACTGTCGATCTGTCCAAAGAGACAATCTTGGGGCGTAGCGCCGCTTTGTAGTACATCAAAAGGCCCTCTGCATTAGAGGAACTAAGGGGTTCAATCAGCAGAAAGCGGAGCAAGAGGTCCTCCCCTCCCCTCCGCCCTCTTTTTAAAAGAAGGCTTTGTGAAGTTTCTGATTGTTCGTAGGATCTGTTGTGGGAGGTGGGCGGAAAATGAAGTCCTCTCCTCTCCGCTTGAATAGGTAGTGAGGCGAAGTGTGCAGGGACACTTTTAGCGTGTCTGCCTGTGTCGGGCGTTCAGGGCTCACTGATTTCTGACCTGCCTTAAGGGCAGGGGTAGGACACCGCAGGCGAATGGGCTGAATCCAGCCATCTTGGGGTTCCAAGCAGGCCCTTTGGGGTTATCCAAATGGTCATACCTGCATTTCTCATGAGACCTCAAGACTGATGGTGGTGATTATGATGTCTCTCAAATAGTCTGGAACACCACTACTGTCGAACCTCTTAATGATGAGTTCCTTTGAAGATGGCTGACCTGGACTTATAAAGGTACCGCCCGAGACTACTCTCCAACTTTCTGGGACTCACATTTCCATGATCGTGGTTACTGAATTTGGGTTCACATCACAAACAAAGGAGAGACAACTTTGGTAACAGGATGATGCCATCCTATGCGTCTTCAAAGCGGGGGTGTTAAGTTCAACTGAAATCAGACTTGCATCATCCAACTCACCAATCTTTGTGTCTGTTTTATCCATAGGCTGCCTCTATGCTGCCATTTTTCATAGCAATGATCCTCAGGAGAGACGGAGAGGGAGAGATCGTGTCCTTTCAGAAAACCCTCAAAATGGAAAGGCTGCTTATGCTTATACATACCCTCCAAGTCTTAATCTGAATTTTGATACAGCATCTATAATCCCTTCTAAGGGTTAATAAGTCTCTGGATTTCTTCCTGTTTTGACAAGAAATGAAAAAGGTTATTGGCATTATTACTAAACACACACACACAGAGAGAGAGGGGGTTATGACGCCCCCATCCCTTTGCATCTATTTACTTATAATGTGACCAAATCTTATCCACTCCTAATGGGCTACTAACCTTGCCAATATCAGACCAAATTTCAGCTGTTGACAAAAAGGAAAAAAAATTGCTATTTTGGTATTTTCAAGGGAAGTAATTAGAAGGCAGAACACTTTACATTAAAATCAGATACTGTATTCCTCTGTTTTCTGTAACCATTATGCAATGTATGTGAAGATAACCAGAAATTCTAGACTGGGAGAGGGGTAGAAAAATCTTGCCCTTTTAAAATCTGAGATGGTTATTTGCTTTTTCTTCCTTCCTTCCTTGTACTTGTAAACTGGTTTCATTGGTATCTCAGCTGGCTACCTGCTCCAAGGAATGATGTTGACATAGAGTCATATGTCAGGTTATTCTGACCAGAATCCTGTTGCTTACACAAGCAGTAGCAGCTATTTTCAAGGCTAATCATTACACAGATGTCCATGGCCTAATTGTTCAATTGATTGTGCAATGGGCAGCCCAGAAAATGGGACAACTGCTCTTACATGTGCAGAAAACCCAGTAGGATTTTGGCTTCTAGCAACACTGCCAAGTCATGATAACTAGCAAAGCCTTGCTAGAAGCAGTTGAAAGGCTTTTTCAAAAGGAGGAGGAGGGGGAATGAATTAGGAGAAAAGGAGAAAAGGAAGAGAAGAAAAGAAGTTACAGGCTTTCTTTCTATCTCATATTTTAAGAGCTTTGTAAAGTTTTAAAAATTTATATACTGAGAAAGCTGTATTATAGTGTTAGTTGGTTCTACCTCTTCTTGCCATCCCAAATCATGTGACGCTGCAAAAGTATTGAATCAGTCCTTGAATTTGACAATGGGCTGGATTGCGTAAGTTCAGAAAAATGAAGTTTCAGTTTCAAGGAATATGTGACTGGTTGTTGTTTAGTCGTTAAGTCATGTCTGACTCTTCGTGACCCCATGGACCAGAGCACGCCAGGCCCTCCTGTCTTCAACTGCCTCCCGGAGTTGGATCAAATTCATGTTGGTAGCTTCGATGACACTGTCCAACCATCTCATCCTCTGCCATCCCCCTTTCCTCTTGCCTTCACACTTTCCCAACATCAAGGTCTTTTCCAGGAAGTCTTCTCTTCTCATGAGATGGCCAAATTATTGAAACCTCAGCTTCAGGATCTGTCCTTCCAGTGAGCACTCAGGGTTGATTTCCTTCAGAATGGATAGTTTTGTTCTCCTTGCAGTCCAGGGGACTCTCAAGAGTCTCCTCCAGCACCACAATTCAAAAGCATCAATTCTTCGGTGGTCAGCCTTCTTTATGGTACAGCTCTCACTTCCATACATCACTACTGGAAAAACCATAGCTTTGACTATGCGGACCTTTGTTGGCAAAGTGATGTCTCTGCTTTTTAAGATGCTGTCTAGGTTTGTCATCGCTTTCCTCCCAAGAAATCAAGCCTTTGATTTCGTGGCTGCTGTCACCATCTGCAGTGATCATGAAGCCCAAGAAAGTAAAATCTGTCACTGCCTCCATATCTTCCCCTTCTATTTGCCAAGAGGTGGTGGGACCAGTGGCCATGATATTATTTTTTTGGATGTTGAGCTTCAGGCCATTTTTTGCACTCTCCTCTTTCACCCTCATTAAGAAGTTCTTTAATTCCTCCTCACTTTCTGCCATCAGAGTGGTATCATCTGCATATCGGAGGTTGTTGATATTTCTTCCGGCAATCTTAATTCCGGCTTGGGATTCCTCCAGTCCAGCCTTTCGCATGATGTATTCTGCATATAAGTTAAATAAGCAGGGAGACAATATACAGCCTTGTTGTACTCCTTTACCAATTTTGAACCAATCAGTTGTTTCATATCCAGTTCTGTTGCTTCCTGTCCCACATATAGATTTCTCAGGAGATAGATAAGATGGTCAGGCACTCCCATTTCTTTAAGAACTTGCCATAGTTTGTTGTGGTCGACACAGACAAAGGCTTTTGCGTACTCAATGAAGCAGAAGTAGATGTTTTTCTGGAACTCTCTGGCTTTCTCCATAATCCAGCGCATGTTAGCAATTTGGTCTCTAGTTCCTCTGCCCCTTCGAAATCCAGCTTGTACTTCTGGGAGTTCTCGGTCCACATACTGCTGAAGCCTACCTTGGAGGATTTTGAGCATAACCTTGCTAGCGTGTGAAATGAGTGCAATTGTACGGTAGTTGGAGCATTCTTTGGCACTGCCCTTCTTTGGGATTGAGATGTAGACTGATCTTTTCCAGTCCTCTGGCCACTGCTGAGTTTTCCAAACTTGCTGGCATATTGAGTGTAGCACCTTAACAGCGTCATCTTTTAAGATTTTAAATAGTTCCACTGGAATGCCATCACCTTCACTGGCCTTGTTGTTAGCCATGCTTTCTAAGGCCCACTTGACTTCACTCTCCAGGATGTCTGGCTCAAGGTCACCAACCACACTATCTGGGTTGTCTGGGACATCCAGATCTGTCTGGTATAATTCCTCTGTGTATTCTTGCCACCTCTTCTTGATGCCTTCTGCTTCTGTGAGGTCCCTGCCATTTTTGTCCTTTATCATGTCCATCTTTGCACAAAAGGTTCCTTTAATATCTCCAATTTTCTTGAACAGATCTCTGGTTTTTCCCTTTCTATTATTTTCCTCTATTTCTTTGCACTGTTCATTTAAGAAGGCCCTCTTGTCTCTCCTTGCTATTCTTTGGAAGCCTGCATTCAATTTTCTGTAACTTTCCCTATCTCCTATGCATTTTGTTTCCCTTCTCTTCTCTGCTATTTGTAAGGCCTCGTTGGACAGCCACTTTGCTTTCTTGCATTTCCTTTTCTTTGGGATGGTTTTTGTTGCTGCCTCCTGTACAATGTTACGGGCCTCCATCCATAGTTCTTCAGGCACTCTGTCCACCAAATCTAGTTCCTTAAATCTGTTCTTCACTTCCACTGTATATTCATAAGGGATTTGGTTTAGATTATTTATTTATTTATTTATTTATTTATTACATTTATACCCCGCCCATTTAGACCACGTCTACTCTCGCGTCCACCCAGTGTTCCTTGTTTATTTTCCCTAAACACAGGTCCACTCTCTGGATACGTTTCCTCTCTTCACGCTGCCACCAACCAACCAGTGGATTTTATCCACACTATACCACATAGATGTATCTTAGACACGTGCTGCCAATACAACAGATTTATTGATCTTATAGTTGTTATGTAAATCACAGGTGTAAATCACAGATGTTTAGAATCATTCATTAAATAGTATTTTATTACACGTTGGCTTGTATGTGTTTTTATTCACTTTAACAATGTTCTTTGACTATCTATTTATTCTCTATACTTTATAACTCTTTCCTATTCTCTCTAACACTCCACTTTCCAATCTCTGTCATAACTTTCTCAATTCAATCTCCTAACTCTCTCTCTTCCATTCCCTATCTAAAAACCTCTTTTCTCTAACTGTCTCCCTAACTGTCCAACTGTTCTTTTGGTTCTGCCCCTCCTGTCCTATCATAGGCTCCTGCACTTGAGCTCCACATGATGGACAGGAGTGATGTGGCATTCCGTCACAGCGGCTTACAATAGAAATAGCATAAAAGCAATTAAAAGCGGCAATTTAAAACAACAATAATAATTATACCTGACTAGCCCAGTGGTTTTTCCTACTTTCTTCAGTTTAAGCTTGAATTTTGCTATAAGAAGCTGATGATCAGAGCCACAATCAGCTCCAGGTCTTGTTTTTGCTGACTGTATAGAGCTTCTCCATCTTTGGCTGCAGAGAACATAATCAATCTGATTTCGGTATTGCCCATCTGGTGATGTCCATGTGTAGAGTCGCCTTTTGTGTTGTTGGAAAAGAGTGTTTGTGATGACCAGCTTGTTCTCTTGGCAAAACTCTATTAGCCTTTGCCCTGCTTCGTTTTGAACTCCAAGGCCAAACTTACCTGTTGTTCCTTTTATCTCTTGACTCCCTACTTTGGCATGCCAATCCTCTATAATGAGAAGCACATCTTTCTTTGGTGTCAGTTCTAGAAGGTGTTGTAAGTCTTCATAGAATTGGTCAATCTCGGCCTCTTCAGCATCAGTGCTTGGTGCATAAACTTGGATTACTGTGATGTTGAAAGGTCTGCCTTGGATTTGTATTGAAATCATTCTGTCATTTTGAAATTGTATCCCAATACAGCTTTTCCCACTCTTTTGTTGACTATGAGGGCTACTCCATTTCTTCTACGGGATTCTTGCCCACAATAGTAGATATGATAATCGTCTGAATTGAATTCGCCCATTCCCATCCATTTTAGTTCACTGACGCCCAGGATGTCAATGTTTATTCTTGCCATCTCCTGTTTGACCACATCCAGATTACCAAGGTTCATAGATCTTACATTCCAGGTTCCTATGCAGTATTTTTCTTTGCAGCATCGGACTTTCCTTTCACTTCCAGGCGCGTCCGCAGCTGAGCGTCCTTTCGGCTTTGGCCCAACCACTTCATTAGCTCTGGAACTACTTGTACTTGTCCTCCGCTCTTCCTCAGTAGCATGTTGGACGCCTTCCGACCTGAGGGGCTCATCTTCCAGCGTCATATCTTTTAGCCTTTTGTTTCTGTCCATGGAGTTTTCTTGGCAAAGATACTGGAGTGGCTTGCCAGTTCCTGCTCCAGGTGGATCGCGTTTAGTCAGAACTCTCCACTATGACCTGTCCGTCTTGGGTGTCTCTGCACGGCTTCTCTGAATTACTCAAGCCCCTTTGCCACAACAAGGTAGCAATCCATGAAGGGGATGTGACTTGTAGGGCTTTGCAAATCCCCCTTGATTTAGGCAATTCGTATTTGGTCCAGGTTTGGTTTGGAGAGATCCATATCTCAGAGATTTGGATTTGAATGTGAAGTGGAATTTCAAAGTCCAAGTGTTTCTGGTGCCCACTGATTGCACTGGGAAACCAAAACAGGCATAACTCTTCCCCCACTCCCCTACAAGTACAAATTTGAACACGATAGCCTGTTCAGAGGGTATTAGACCTGAAAAATCACAGACAGAGTTTTTTGTACTAGCCACCTTTAAATTTTGCTTTAATACTTCCAAAGTACGCAGGGGGATGTTCCTTTCAAAGTGCCTGTGATACATTGATTACAGCATCAGAGCACTAAGGTTTACTGTTGTGTGTTATACCAATATCCCACACAGACTCCTACACATGTAGTAAAGATAGTGATTAGATAATATTTGTTTTAAAAGAGAACAAACACACCAAGCAACACAGGTTGAAAACAAATCTAAACAAAAATGTACAAACTAAGTGCAAAATTGGAGAAGGGGTGGGATGAAGAAGACAAACGAAGTATCACAGCCTAATAAAACAACTGCTAAAATAATACTAAGACCAACACATAGAATCATGCAAATAAACAACAAATATAAATAATAAAGAAGGATTAGACCGGGTTGGAAAAGAATTAGGAACTGAGGACACTGGCAGGAATGAAGGAAAAACACAAGCAAAAAACCCAAACACAACATGTCCATCAAGTTCTAAGAAAGCTCTTTTACTGTTTAGATTGCTGAATTGGTCTCAACTACTTTGGACAAATTCAGACTGATTCAATCTGATTTGGAGCCAAACTGGATTGATCCAAATCAGCCACACTTGATTCAGGATTCAGACAAATCAGTTATGTGGTCCTAGTGGTAGGGAAATGGCATTTCATCTGTTCTGAGTATCATTCACCCAACACCCCAATATCATGCTTGTCACTCAAAGATTCCTTTGGATCCAGCTCTGCCACTGGAGTTCCAAGAGGAGTTTCTGGTACATAAAGTCCTTTCTGCCAGTTATGGTGATTTACGGCAAATTGTGCCTGTTTGTGGTCAGGGATTCCCTGTCTGTCTGTTTGCCTGTGTGCTTAATCACATTTGTTGATCATTTTTATGTTCGGCTGGTGTCCCAGAGAGATTTATTATAGATTAAAACAAAAACATTTATAAAAACCACTCTTTAAAAACTTGGTTTTCCAAAAACATCTGTTTCTTCCTTCCACAAGGTTGTACCTTACCATTGCTCAGAATCTGGACTCCAATTCCCATCAGTTTAAGCCAGAATCACCAGTGGTCTGGAATGCTGAGAGTTGTATGCCAATAATCACAGGAGTGGACCAGACAGGTGAATGCTTTCTGTCCTGTTATTTTGTTTTTCTTTTTTAGACCAGAATTTGGGAAGGGGGTTATGTTCTGGAACACATACGTAGCTTCTCAAGAGGTTAACATTAGCCTCCAACTTCTCAAATATATACATGTCATACCCCTCCTCGCTCCTTAACTACTTTCTCTTCTCTCCCCATTGCTGAGTGTAGCTAAGAAAGTACGATTCAAATGTTCTGGAACAATATGAACAGAGACTAATTCTAAAGTCCATTGAGAATGTGCAGCATAGCTTTGCACCCACATCTGATTAAGCACAGTGAACCCATATAAAGAAGATTAAGACAACTGTGGACATCTGCCCTTTATACAGTCACGTGAAAAAGCAAGTACACCCTCTTTGAATTCTATAGTTTTATGTATCAGGACATAATAAAAATTGTCAGTCCTTAGCAGGTCTGAAAATTAGGTAGATACAACCTCAGGCGAACAACAACACATTACACATTACACTAGCAAAGTGTAGATGACAACACTAGCCAAGCCTGTGTTTTCAGCAATTCCACATCAGTAAGTGAGTGATATGACATAATCAATGGGCTGGTTACTGGATTGTGCTGTCATGTTTACTTGGGTGGGAGATAACGTACAGGAAGGGTACACCAATGTTCTCACATTCTGAGGAAGGCTGATTTATGGACTGAAAATCTCTGGGGGGGCATTTGTATGTTAGTTCTTTTCCAATTTAGGAAACCAAAGTGACCCAAGGTGGAGTTTTTTTCCTGTTTTGTTTTTTAATTTTATTGCTTTTTGAAATATAAAAATACTCCTAATGTCCTGCCCAGACATCCTTAGGAAGAGCTACTGCCTGGAAACAGGACAGATTGCTCCCACCTGTCTGTGAAATGGACACTTTGGTCCAAGCAAACCGGGCCCTGTGAGACAAAACAGCTCAGCTTACAGCCACTGTAGTTGCATGGCAGGCTCAGATGGGGCCACTCCCTTGCACTTCCCTGCCACGGGTGTTTAATGGCATCCCTGAAATATCTGATGGTTTGCTGAATAAATCACCCACCTTTTTGGCTCAGTGTGCCTTGCATATACAGTTGCCAGAGGATTTCCTCAACAAGCACATTCAGATAAGGGTTATCAGCCTGTTCACTGGTCCAGTTGCACAGAGGGCAACCCCATATCTCCTGTGAAACAGCCTCCTTTTGGTCTGCTATGGCAGCTTTGTAGACCAGATGTGCCTCACTTATGAGGACCTTCAGAAGGTAGGCACTGCCAGCTGGCACATCCAACAAGGGAACTGAAGGCAGCTCAGGTCACTTCATTTGAACTGCTGGCTAGGACTACAATGGAATGAAGGCTGCCTTCATGGACCAGTTCCAGGGTATGACAGGTAGGACTTAATAGCCTTTCTACTCAGGCTCTGTGTGACTAGCTTCTCCAAGAAGCATTCTTAAGGTGTTGCCTTGACACCCTGAAGAGAGGCTATTGCCTGGGAGCAGGACAATGGTGACTAGAGCAACTATACAATTTGGTAATAAGGTGGATGTTTTTCAATGAGTGTCTTGGTGATTGTAATACAGCAAAATGCAGTGGTCTACAATGAACAACCAAATCAGAATAGTGTTGCACAATGCACCAGTGCCTTAGAATTTCTGTACTATACTAGCTTTCAAGTCTAGCCTCAGCAATAGGAAGAGTAAATCAGTTGCCTCAGGCAGCAGAGTTGAGGTGTTTTAAAAGGACAGCAAATTGTTTATTATGTACTGTAGTTTCATTGTCAGATATAAAGGTTCTTCTGCTTCCTTTACCAAAATAGTCTGGCTGACTCTGCATACTGTACAGATTAATGTGACTCAGTTTTTGTCACTCTACTTCAGACAGCAAAATATGTTAGGCTGGCCTTCATGATTGAGCATACAGTCATGGCCAAAAATATTGTTCATTTCTTTGGTTTGCATTGGAACAACACAAAAAAACAAGAAAAGTCAAATCTAATACAATCCCACACAGAAACCCAAAAATGCACTGGCCAAAATTATTGGCACCCAGTCTAAATTGTAAGAAATAATTGCTTTTCAAGCATGTGATGCTCCTTTAATTTGTATTTTGACACACCTGTCGCAAGTAAGAGGTGTGGGCAATATAGTAATCACACTTGCAACCAGTTAAGATGGAGAAAAGATGACTCAACCTTTGTGTTGTGTGTGACACTGAGCATGGAGAAAAGAATGGAGTGTAAAGAGTTGTCTGTGGATTTGAGAGAAAAAATTGTGGAAAAACATTGACAATCTCAAGGCTACAAGTCCATCTCTGGAGATCTTAATGTTCCTGTGTCCACTGTGCACAATATCATCAAGAGGTTTACAGCCCATGGCACTGTAGCTAACCTCCCTGGACGTGGACGGAAGAGCAAAATTACTGAAAAATTACAATGAAGGGTTGTTCGAATGGTGGATACAGAACCCAGATTAAGTTCCCAACAAATTCAAGCTGATCTGCAGACATAGGGTACAACAGTGTCAGCTTTCACTATCCGTCGCCATCTGAATGAAAAGGGACGCTATGGTAGGTGACCCAGGAGGACACCACTGCTGACACAAAGGCATAAAAAAGCAAGACTGGAGTATGCCAAAACTTATGTGACAAAACCACAATCCTTCTGGGAGAATGTACTTTAGACAGATGAGACAAAAGTAGAGCTTTTTGGTCAAGGACATCATGGCACTGTTTACAGAAAAAGAAATGAGGTATTCCAAGAAAAGAACACACTCCCTACAGTCAAACATGGTGGAGGTTCAAAGATGTTTTGGGGTTCTTTGCTGCTTCTGGCACTGGATGCCTTGACTGTGTGAACAGTATCATGAAATCTGATGATTGCCAAAGAATTTGGGGGGGGGGGGCAATGTAGTGGCCAGTGTCAGAAAGCTGTGTTTCCACCGGAGGTCATGGGTCTTCCAGCAGGACAATGACCTGAAACACACTCAGAAATGGTTACAAACAAAGCACTGGAGAGTTCTGAAATGGCCAGCAATGAGTCCAGATCTGAATCCCATAGAACACCTGTGGAGAGATCTCAAAACAGCAGTTGGGAGAAGGCATCGTTCAAATCTGAAGGCCCTGGAGCAGTTTGCAAAAGAAGAGTGGTCCAAAATTCCAGTAGAGAGGCGTAATAAACTCATTCATGGTTGCAGGAAGCGATTGATTTCAGTTATTTTTTTCCAAAGGGGGTGCTACCAAATATTAAGTTAAGGGTGCCAATACTTTTGGCCAGTGCATTTTTGGGTTTCTGTGTGGGATTGTATCAGATTTGACTTTTCTCCTCTGTTTTTTTTTTTTTTTGTGTTCCAACGCAAACCAAAGAAATGAACATGTGAGTACCAAAACATTTGCAACTGCAACAGTTTTCTGAGAGAAGGGTTGCATTTTCTGACAGAATTGCAAGGGTGCCAATATTTTTGGCCATGACTGTAACTGCTTGCATTTCAAGAGAAAGTGAGCTTATTTGAAGCTCTATGTTGCCAGTGTTACTATCACCATAGCAGTTCCAACAACAACAGGCCATCAAGTCAATTGTGACCTATGGTGACCTTTTCCAGGGTTTTCTCAGTAGAAAATATACATAGGTGTTTATTATGCCCTTCTTCTGGGGGCATCCTAGGACTGTGCAGTTTGCCCAGGGCCACACAGGCTGACTGTTCTCTCTGCAGGCACAGTGGGGAATTGAACTCCCAATATCTGATTTTGCAGTCAGATACCTAAAACCACTGAGCTATCCAGTTCCCATGCACACTCTAAAAGACTTGAGGACAAAGTGATACAATTCCACAGGCACATGACACTTGACAGTGGCAGCTTACAAGCTGTTTGCAAATCAAGTCATGGGCAACAACAACTTGAGTAGTGAGAACCTCTAACTACAAAAGCAGGGCACTTTTATATCACAAAACAATTCATAATTTGCTTTTCTCTCAGTGCCAAGAGGTGAAGCTCGGCATCGCAACAAGTTCTTATTTTAGTAAAGGTTACTGTCTGGGGAGCTACAATTTACTGCTGCAAATTAAGATCATAGGAAGCTGTGTAACATTCAGTATGATCGTTGACCCATCTTGCTTCAGACTGTCTATGCCTGTGGTCAAAACCTTTGGCACTTCACATATTTGGATCGACAACTCCCAATGGTGGTAGGAGTTCTGAAGAAACCATGCACCATAATGACAGGGACTTACAAGAGTTGTAGGTCAGAACATTAGGACGGTCACTCGTTCCCCACTTGTGGTGTACACTGCCTGGCATTGTCTCAAAGTTCCAGAATAAGTCTTTCCCAGCCCCACGAGAAGACGGTACAGATAAAATATGAGATCTTTTGAAACTTGGGAAAGTCATTCTGTTGAACTACAACGCTGAGAACACGCCAGCCAGCATCACCATTTACTGGTGAATTGTCATAATTGGTATCCAGAAATAGGTCTTTTCTAGTCTTTGACACCTTCTGTGTGCCAAGCATAGTCTGTTAGCTAATTTACATCCCACTTATCCACAGCTGGCTCTGCTCAAGATGGCTCATAATAAATATTACTTTTTCAAATGCATCACATATGAGACAGAGGGGAGGAGGAGAAATGATATTTTCACTAAACATCAGTAAATTAAAAAAAACAATGTAACAAGTATAGGGGGAAATGCAGTATCATGATGATGTCCTCAAGACTTGATATACAGTACTAACTGAAGAATTTTTTTAAAAAAAATAACACTCATGCTGCAGCATTTGCCTTGCTTCATCTAAAGAAGACACTACAGCCTGGCATGAAAACAACCGTAAGACAGCAGAATCTTCTTCCCCAGACCAAATGTTATTGAAGTGGTTCCCTCCTCCTTAGGAGACTACCTGCAGCAAAGGGAAAAGGCTATGGAGTGGCAATGATGGCAAGCATTCTTTTCTGCAACCTTTCTTTTTTTCTGACCACTGGTGCTGGTTGACACAGCATGTGCACTACTGCTTTGCAAACAACCCTCCCAGTCCTGAATCTGACATTTCAGAAGAGAGGTTTAAAGGGTCAAAAAGGTTATATGGTCTAGTATCCTGTAATAGTGTTTTCATTTCTAAGCAAATGTAAATGAATGAAATAGTAGGAGTGGTAACCACCATGAAAGAAAGCAAGAGTACACTTTTATTAGTGGGAATGAATAAAACAAATGACCATACACATTCCTTATTTTAATGAATTGTGCTAAGGACTCAGTGAGGGTGGGGTGAAGACTGGTGGAATGGCCAACATCATCCAAGAGTTTTTCTTGGCAGAGTCTAATGCGGAACACAAGTAGTTCTTTAAGTCCGGCATGTTATAAATTCTTTCAGGATTAAGGGATTCTTCCCTCAGTAATGAGTTGTATCATGTGGTCTTTTGGAGCAGAATACAGCTTCATCCATCCATAGTTTAGCAGTCATTAAGTTACAAAACCTGACTCTTCATAATGCCTTTCTAATTATGGTATGAAAAAAGGAACAATTTGCAGTTTGCATTTTAAAAAAGCCTTTGCAAATAATGCAAATTCCTATTGCTATTATAGAATGCCTTCAAAAAGACATAAGAACTAAGAATAGTTACTTTTTGAGACTACATGCTGGGTGGGGGGAGGTACAATTTTTAAAAGTAACTTTTCCAAGCTCAAGGCAAAATTATCAATGCAGAAACTAGTCAGAAAACTGAGACCACCAAAATCAAGACAGGGCTTTATGTTGAAAGCTGTAGACTTGGTATTTTAGCCTTACTTGGAGTTTTCAAACAATTATTCTTGATTTACACCAGCTTGTATGTAATAGTATTATGTTCAATGTGCTGCTGCATTTAATATAAGCATAATCTTAAACAACAATTGCCATTGGGTGAAAAATCCAGATTGGGACTATAGCATGTAATATGAGAAAGAGTTAACCCTTTCCTCCCCTGACAATCTCCACTCCCGACCCACAATTTAGCTGCTCCTGTTGGCATCAGACATGTCATCTCTCATCTTTCCATTGGTTTTCCTGTTAGGAATGCTACTGGAAAATATGTAGCAGAAAAGCCTAGTGCTAAAACTGGAGTCACAGCCATTCCCACATGTAGAAAAGTGAACATGCAACTCATTGTAATGTCCCTCTCCCTTGCCAGCGGGTATGGCTAGCTCTTGAGTAGCCAACACAGATGGCAGTGCAGCATGGACTCTCAGGAAATCTTCATCAGGTAAGTCCACTTATGCCAAAAACTTACAATAGACCAACGGCCAGGAGACCAGAATTAACCAGCTGTGGCAGCTGTAGACAGAGATGGTGGGGGCACTTTAAGATTTGTAGTAAAAAAAAAAAGTTCAGTTTTCTCATCTCTGGTTATAGTTGCCTCCTCCCCCTAGTAATATCATTAGGATGTCTACATTGCCTACAAAAAATCAAAATGAGAAGCAACTGCAAGTCCACTTTTACTTTTTGTATTGCAGGGGTGAGGACCCTGCATCCACTCAGTGCAAAAACTATGATTCAAGTGATGAGAATTAATTTTCTTGACACAAAAAGACCCCTTGGCATTCCAAAAATGTAGTTGGGCGACTGCACATGGCCCATTGGCCACATTTTGCCTGACTCCTGCTTTAAGAAAGAGCAGGCCAGCCATTTGTCACTCACAGCTACCATAACGTTCTTCACAGGGTGTCTGCTCAGATAACAAGAGAGGTACCTCCCTGAACAGCCTACCACTTCCAGGTGAACAGGATCACAGTTAAGCTGTGCAGTCCGTGAAAAAGAGTACAAATGTCAAAATCATCACCAACTCAGTTTGAAGAAGCAGCTGGAGAGAGTGATGGGAAAGCCCTCTTGGTCCAGTTCAGACAGTCTTGAAGGGGTCAGTGTGAGCACAGGCCTTCCCAAGTGAAAATACACAGGCATTGTCCGTGCAGCTCCCAAACAACCTATGCTACAGGATGCTGCAGCAGAGGAACATGGCTACTTCCTTGATTACCACACACCTGAAGCTCTGCCCCTGTTCTAAAATCCTGTGACACAAGAGGGGCTAATCATCCTTTTATACCAATCCAGCCATGTGACCACATACCATCCCCTCCTCCAGATGTTCGGGCTTGCATTTTCCTCTCCCTCATACTGTTGCCACAATGAACCATCTGACCTTTGGGGCCCAGTTCAAGAGCCAGGCAAAACACTGCACCACCTAAGCATGAGCAACAAAGAGCCCCTCACTCACTCAAGCCAACGTGCATAACACCCAAGGCCAGTCAAGTTAATTTGGAAGGAAACGGTCAATCCTGTGCTTGGCAGTAGAAATACAACAGCAAACACTTAAATAATTTACCATTTCCTGCTTTTTTGCCTCATTCAAAATCTGCTGCCTAAGGTGGCAGACTCACACTACTTAACGATAGCCCTTGCATAAAGGAAATCTGAATACTATACTCAGAGCTAAGCACGGGAAGGAGTCATACAGAGCCAAGTGAACTAAGGTCTTGCTGAGAGTGACTTAAAGCACCTCATTTCACATTCCATGTAATGCTTCTTCACAGTTCATAGTGTTTATTTTGCAAATCCACATGCCCTAGATCTTTCATTCCAGGATATTCCAGTGTGTGCCACTCTGTAATAACAGCAACAGAACTAGATCTGCAAGAGCAAAGAGTTCAACCTTACGACAATTTATTATTTGCTGTCTAATGTTAATTTTATCACATTTCTCCCTCCACCAAACTAATAATAATGTAAATTCTTATTTATATGCAAGAGATAATGCTACCGGGAGGCAAGAGTAGCTAGACATTCCCACACCTCATGACACTGGAGATGTAATAAACTACACACCCATCAAAAGTCATGTCAGATCACACCATGCAACACTGGTACAAAATGGCATGCTACAGACTGCCTTTCCCCTCCTCCAATTCAAACTCAATGTCAGGTTAAATAAAAGGAACTGGAAAATCACAGAAAAAGATTAACTGTGATTACTATAAGCAAAACAGTGTCCTGTTTTCCAGGTAATAGAAGAAATAGCAATATCATGCATATAGGACCCATTACTTAGTGTAGGAAAATGCCAGTCTGGACATGCCCTAAGTGTAGGGTGTCTATTTAGAGACAACAGTAAAGCCAAAGGAAACCCCACACAAGACATGAATAAGTACTGAGGCCCCAATCCCATGCAGACTTACACAAAAGTGGGTCCCAGTCCTGGGAGAAGGAAGAACTATTAAACAAACAAATGAGCAAACCACTGACCCAAGTGGCAGTCATAAGTGTGTAAACATGCAGGAGTTGGGAGTGGGACATCATGAAGCTACTATCTGCTTACTGCAGATGGCTATGTGAATACAGACTGGATTTTCTAGTCAGGATCTCAGGACTGACAGATGAAATTCTCTAGGAGCAAAGATACAATCACTAGTATTTCTTGGGCTACAAGTGTTGTGGAAGGGCTGCTCATGCAGACCTCAATGGAAAGGACTAATAAACAGAAGCTGCAAAAGAGTCATGGAGGACAATGAGCTGCAAAGCCAGAGAACAAAAGGATCTCATTTTCAGTTGACTGGCAGAATGCAACTATAAGCTTGGTACTGTATTGATACCCACTGAAGACTTATGGAAGAATGAAGAGGAGGCAGCTGTTGGTACAGGAAGCGAATCAGCCAGAGGAAAGAGCATGAAAGTTAGGCCAAATGTGAATGCAGCTCAGCTGTAGGACAGAATTCCTTCAACAAGCATTGAGAATAATCCTATTATTGCAAGAACAGCCAATTGGGTGTTGTGGTCCATTAACTGTTCTGATGTGATACCATCCAAATGGGGCACAGGTAGCAGGACACATCTCATTACTCCCTTCCCTCTGGAAATGTTTATTTCTCTTCCCTAGTATTAGGCATCCTTCAGTCTCGAAAGACTATGGTAACGTGCTCTGTATGGAGGACTTGGAACAGCGTCTAGTGTGGCTGAGAAGGCCAATTCAAGAGTGACAATCCCTTCCACACTGAAGACAAATACAATCTGTCCCCCGTCCAGCTCCCTGATTTTGCTGCTTCCGTGACTGCCTCTTTGCCTCGGTCTGCTGGACAAGGGTCTCTTCAAATTGGGAGAGGCCGTGATGCACCGCCTGCCTCCAGGCTGAACGCTCAGATGTCAGGGTTTCCCATCTGTTGAGGTCCATTCCTAAGGCCTTCAGATCCCGCTTGCAGATGTCCTTGTATCGCAGCTGTGGTCTCCCTCTGGGGCGATTTCCCTCCACTAATTCTCCATACAGGAGATCTTTTGGAATCCGACCATCAGCCATTCTCACGACATGCCCAAGCCAATGTAGACGTCGCTGTTTCAGTAATGTATACATGCTAAAAATTCCAGCTCGTTCTAGGACTACTCTATTTGGAACTTTGTCCTGCCAGGTGATACCAAAAATGCGTCGGAGACAACGCATATGGAAGGTGTTCAGCTTCCTCTCCTGTCGTGCACAAAGGGTCCAGGACTCACTGCAGTACAGGAGTGTGCTCAGGACACAGGCTCTATAGACCTGGATCTTGGTATATGTCGTCAGCTTCTTATTGAGCCATACTCTCTTTGTGAGTCTAGAGAACATGGTAGCTGCTTTGCCAATGCATTTATCCAGCTCGACATCTGGAGAGAGAGTGTCAGAGATCATTGAGCCAAGGTACACAAAGTCATGAACAACCTCCAATTCTTGTGTGGAGATGGTAATAGAGGGAGGTGAGTCCACGCCCTGGCCCATGACTTGTGTTTTCTTCAGGCTGATTGTTAGTCCAAAGTCTTGGCAGGCCTTGCTAAAACGATTCATGAGTTGTTGGAGGTGTTCAGCAGAGTGGGCAACAATGGCTGCATCATCGGCGAAGAGGAAGTCCCGCATGCATTTCAGCTGGACTTTGGTCTTCGCTCTCAATCTAGAGAGATTAAAGAGCTTTCCGTCTGATCTAGTCCGGAGATAGACACCTTCTGTTGCAGTTCCAAAGGCGTGCTTCAGTATGACAGCAAAAAAGATCCCAAAAAGGGTTGGTGCGAGGACACAGCCCTGTTTCACTCCGCTTCGGATGTCAAAGGGATCTGATGTTGAACCATCAAAAACTACAGTGCCTTTCATTCCCTCATGGAAGGACCTGATGATGTTAAGGAGTCAGGGTGGACATCCAATCTTGGGAAGTATTTTAAAAAGGCCATCCCTGCTAACCAAATCAAAGGCCTTTGTGAGATCTATGAAGGTGACAAAGAGTGGCTGTTGTTGTTCCCTGCATTTCTCCTGCAACTGTCTGAGGGAGAATACCATGTCAGTGGTGGATCTATTAGCTCGAAATCCACACTGTGATTCTGGATAGACTGTCTGCGAGCACCTGGAGCCTCTTCAGCACAACACGGGCAAGCAGCTTCCCTACAACGCTGAGAAGAGAGATGCCACGGTAGTTATTGCAGTCGCCCCTGTCTCCTTTGTTTTTTGTACAATGTGACGATGTTTGCATCCTTCATGTCCTGTGGTACTCCACCTTCCCTCCAGCAAAGACAAAAGATTTCATACAGCTCGGTAGTGATGGTCTCTTTACAGCACTTCAGCACTTCAACAGGGATGTTATCCTTTCCAGGTGCCTTGCCGGAGGCGAGGGAATCCAAGGCCGCTTTTATTTCTGCTAAGGTTGGTTCGCTGTCCAACTCTTCCAAGACAGGCAGGCACTCAATGTTATTTAACATTGAGTGCATCTCTTCCCTACAGACACACAAATGCATACTACAGTACAAGGAGCTTTACTATTGTTAAATCTGGAGACTTGTTAGCACCCCTTACAAATATCATCCTGGCAGGATATGATATTTGAGCTGTTCTAGATTCTTAGGAGACTCTGATACAGCCAGGTGCTAGAGATTAACCTGAGGGTACTTCTGCTTTGTGGTGTCCACACACAAACTAGGTGAAGTGATGTCATCATGTTGTTATTTCATTGACTAGGGGGACATCAGCAGTGAGTGACACAGAACTGGCAGCTGAATTCCAAGAGAGTTGCCAATACATCTTTAAATATTGCAATTCAATCCTTTCTCCTAATGGAACTGGCTGTTCGATTGTGCTCTTATGACAACCCTTGTCCTGGCTGCTAGGCCACAGGATACAGCAGGATCACAGGATTGTCTTGAACTTTGATCTGAAAGTCGCAAGCAGTGTGCCCTTTCAGCTGAACACCGAGACAAGATCACAGTGAAAGTACAAAATGAAGGGATAAGAGATTCCATTGATGTTTTCCACATGCTGAAGAGACAAACCTCATTTCCCAAACAAAAATGGAGCTTGTCTCTCCGGCACTGCCAAGAGGTTGCAATTAAAACTTCAAGGAAATCCACACCAGCTCATCTGCATAGTTTTCCCATATCTATAGTCCATGCACTCATTTGATTGCAGCTGTAAAGTACAGCAAGGTAGTGTTAAATGGATGTTCATTGTATATTGCATCCCATTTTTTTCTCTCAGGAATTATCTATAAGAGTGATGCTCGGCAGTCCTATTCTGTGTGTTTCTATGTTAGTGAGTCCCACTAATTTGCTCCCTACTGAGAATAAGGGTCATAGGTATCTAAGCTGTAGCTGAATTCTATGCATGGTCACTTGGGAATAAAGCAAGTTGTAAAGGAAGAGGCTGATGCTCCTATTTCTTCTTGTTTGGCAAAGAAGCCCAAATAAATTTTACAGGATGTTTGGATGTTCTGTGTGCTTCTCCTGAACAAAGCTAGCAGCTCTTGCAGAGGTCAGTAAGGGGAATCTTCTGCAGACAAGCCGTAAAGTATTTGAGAAAGGTCACATGCAGCATAAGCCCTGAGATAACTCAACTAATAAGTAACCCCCCGCCTTAAAAAAGTTAGATGCAACAAAGCAGAAAAAGCATACTTCTCTAATTGGGATTTAAACAAATATATTTACAACTACTCTGTTTAATATTCGGTAGGCTCTCAAAGATGTGGTCCCTGTGGTGGATGAAACAGAAGTGAGGGAAAGGTGTGCAGAAGCATGTGGTACAGGAAGGAGAAAGGAACAATGGCCAAAGCTCTGCCTGGTCCTGGAAGGATTGCCTCTACACAGACACAGTCCCATCAGTGTGAACGCATAAAGACAACAGCCAAAGCACTAGATACTGATGTCTGCCTATGCACACCTATCCGGGAGTAAGTCTCAGCGAATCCAACAGGGTTTGCATTTGAGTAAACACGTACAGAACTGCCCTTCCATCTCAACAGAATGCAACGCTGATTAGGACTGCGATGAGATAGCAACTCTCAAGTTAAAAATCAGCCAGAATTGAATCCTATTTGGTTTGTTTTCGGTTTTGTACTAGAGCACACTGTTGTTGTTTTGTTTCCTATTAGAATCAACACAACTGGACTCCATCTGCTAAGCAGAGATGCTAACGGAAGATGCCCACTTGAATATAACTTCCCAGAGTCCCTCCTGAAACTTGGTTGGTAGCAATCGCGCGCAGGAAGCCCGGGCCACGGAAACAAGGCAGGCAAAATAAACAGGGCGGAAGTACAGTAAGCTCAGGCTTGAGAGACGCTTCCGCTCTCAGAATCCACATCCAGCAGGCCCATCACCTTTCCTTTTTCTGCTTTGGCGTTCGGCCGCACACCGCCGTTGACGAACTCACGCTTCAGGAGGAGGACCTACAGTAGTTGTGAACAGCGCGCGCTCCCGTTCTGCAGCCTCCCTCTCCGCGCGCCTGGGAGAGCGCGCGCGCGCACACACACACACACACACGTGGGGCTCGTGGTGGTGCCGCGAGACTCCCCGGCGCTCGGCCGCGGCGAAGAGGGCGGGGCCTTGAGCCTGCGGCTCCTCCGTCAGTGGCTGCCGGGCCGCCGCGGAGCGGATGTTGTTATTGTGGTTGTTCCTGTCCGTCCCTCTCGGCGGGATCATGACGGGCGCTTCTTCCCGGCGGCTCTGAGGGGAGACTGCGGCGACTTCTTCGGCGGGGGCTTCGAGGGGGGCACGGGAGACGGCCGTTCTCGCCTCGCTGGTGGTGCCCCTCGCCTTCGCTTCAGTTCTCTCTCTCCCCCCCCCTTCCCATCCTCTCCCTTTTGCGGCTCCGCCGGGAGGCTCATCGCGGCTCGGCCTGGCCATGGCGGACTTCGACGAGATATACGAGGAAGAGGAAGACGAGGAGCGGGCCTTGGAGGAGCAGCTGCTGAAGCACTCGCCGGACCCGGTCGTGGTGCGCGGCTCCGGCCATGTCACTGTGTAAGGACGAACGGCAAGGATGGGAAGGCGAGGCGGAGGAAGCCCCCGGGATTGAGGGAGGACGAGAAGGAGGAAGCCAGGCGGCGAAGGGGGAAAGAAAGGAGAAGGCCTGGTCCCAGGTTGTGGGTCCGGTCCCGACTCAAGCTGGCTGGGCTCCGGCCCGTGGTCACCTCTCCCGGTGCGGGAAGCGTGCCTTTCTGGGGTCGGATGTGGATTCCAGGGGCCCTTTCTGCCTCCCAGAACCGTAAACAGTGCACGTAATTGCTTCCTTTTGGGGAACATTACATTTCAGATTTCTGCGGCACTCTTCAGCGATCAGAACAATTTGTCTTATTTGTGTAGCCTTTACCATATCCCTGTAGAACACAGATCAGTGATATTTTCCTGTCTATCCCCAGTGTTATTCCCACATTGCAAACCGAGGGGTGAAGGTGTGAAAAGATGGGCTAGGATTATAAAACGCCACCTGGCTCAGACACGATTTGGAATAGGGACTGTATCGTCCACTTTTTAGCGGCCTTATAACACTACACTTAGTTATATCCCTAATAGTTTTTACAGTGTGGTTAATTGCACCCCCCAGAAATTACCTTTGGGATAGAATACTGTTTTCTTTTAAATAGTATTGGCCTTCAGCACTCAAAAGTAGCAGTGTTTTAAAAGCAGATTTTTCCTTTGTTTGGTTTGTCTTTGTGTTGTTTTTGTGAGATGGGCAGGGACTGATTCAATTTACAGTAGAAATGAGAGACTGAGGTGATAGAACTGTGATTTTTGGAGGGCCACACAGTGCATTCAGATTTGAAGGAGCACTGATTTTAAAACTATACAGTATTTGGATGCCGAACTCATAGCAAGCTAATAAAAGTATATCTTGCATTTGGAAAGTATCTTTTGACTTAAAGGTTTTTGGCTCTTTTGGCCTCACCTCTGAGAGAGTTATTGTTTAGGCTTCTCTGCCTATCTCCCTCTATGGATTACCATGGCATTTGCCAAATGACTTTTTTTTTTTGCTATAGCTTATTAAAGTTGGAGAGGAGTACACTTCTGTTATTATGTGACCAGTTAAAACAGCATTCCATAAACATTACTGATAGGAAGGGACAGACCAAACAAACAGTTACAACTTTTGAACAGATTTTTTTATTGGCATACTGGGAATAGGCAGAAAGTGCCAAATTTGGAAACAGTTGAAGTACTTTCAGAGTTCTAATTTCAGTTTTTAAAAACTTCCCCACAATCTCACTTTACTACTATGTTTTGTGGTTTGTGGCAAAATTCTTTTCCAAACACCTACCACTGCTTCTTGAAAAGGACGTGATTCCTGCTACATGCTTTCTTTTATTTGAAGTTGATCTGTACTTTTGTTTGGAAGACCCAGAATCTTAAAGATGTCTGTTTTACATAAGATTTTTTTCAGAAATTCAAGCTGCACATGCTTATTGAGGTGTTCCTTAACAGTTGCCCGAATTTTTTGCCGGTACTTTAAGAAGTTAAACATTTGGGTCAATGGATCTTACTTCTAAGTAAAATGGTAGATTGGGACTTTAGCCTTACTTCAAGAATAAGTATCTTTGAACAAATAAGCACACACAAATGAGTTGGGGGAGGAGGAGAGAGAGGAGTGATGGAAGGAGAAAGAGAAGTTGAGGGAAAGAAGAGCTGCGAACAGAGTGGTGCAAGAGAGACAGAGTACCCACAGAGAGAATTCAGATTGTTTTATGCCCCAAGCAATAAATGACTAGAGAACTTATTGAAAAAGTCAGGACAATTGCTTTATGTTTGAGTTAGTTGTAGTTAACTGATAAAAAGGAGCCAGAAATTTTGTTTTTCTTGGTGTCTGTGAATGATAATAGACACTAGAGAGGATCCTATAGATCATCTTGACAGTTGATGTTGGTGTTGTCAGCATTCTTGTTGGTCTTTACTGTGTAAAGCTTGGCATCCTTTTTCCTGCTGCCAACACAGGCATGATATTCAGTGCAATGTCAGATGATTTCCTCAAGTTTTGAATCGGGAACACAGGAGTAATATCCTATATTCATAAACCATAGGGTTTGGGGAGAATTGAATTTTCATACCAGTTGAAATCCTGAGATTACTGCCACAGGATTGCCAGGGTAATCATCAGATAAAATGATATGGAAAACTGCAAATTATGAACAATGTAATCTAATCAGCAGTGTGATCTCAGCATTTAACAGCTGAAAGGCAAACATAATCCGGCAAGCTTCGTCTATAAGCTTTTCTGTCCTTGTTTCCCATATTTATATTGAGATGCATAGAAGATATAAAAGATTGGATCAAAAAATTGTGCTGCCTTCATGACAGCTAACAGTAATCTTGTGTGTTTTACTCATATCTTTTGCTTCTCTCGTTCCTTGGATTTCTCTAATGGATCAGATAAGCTATTTTTGGAGTAGTCTGCTGTAAAGAATTCTATGTACTCAGGACAATTTTCTCAAATTTTGTGTCCTGTTTTAGCCTAGACTTTCACAGTAATAGGTCAGTGCTAGAATGTCTGTGAACGGGACGACAGAGGATGAGATGGTTGGACAGTGTCATCGAAGCGACCAAAATGACTTTGACCCAACTCCGGGAGGCAGTGGAAGACAGGAGGGCCTGGCGTGCTCTGGTCCATGGGGTCACGAAGAGTCGGACACGACTAAACTACTAAAGAACAACAAAGAATGTCTGTGAAAAAATCTAATTCTTGCCCTGAAGACCCTTCTCCAACCTTGAGCCTTCCAGATGTGCTAGATCACTTGTTTTATCATCCCCAGCTAGAATGGCTAGTACTGGCTAAACATGTTGGAAGTTGTAGTCTAACACATCTGGGAGGCACAAGGTTGGGAAAAGTTGCTCTGGTGCTAAACCTCACAATGGCTATTTACCTTCTCTGAATTTACATGAGCATGCTCTACTTTTTGATGTATTCAGTCTGTACAAACATGGCATCTGTGTCAATAAAGAAAATAAGCTAATGAGATTCATTATGACTAATATAAGAATGTAGAGTATTAAACCACACAGCAATGACTTAACAGGAAGTAGAGTGCTTGAGATTTAGGTAAACAAATGTTTTTATACATGACCAGAAGTTCTGTAGCTGAATGTAAGTTGTTAATGCTTTCTTTTAGTTGAGTCCTAAACTACTCACCTAATAATAGGTAGCTAAATAGATTCTCTACACTGACCCTCTCCATGACTTTGATCATGCAGCCTATATGCTTATTACCATATATAACAAAGCACCTTTAGGTATGTGATTGGGGAACTGCAAAAATAATGGGTTTAGACTTGGGCCTATTTGTAATGCAGACACCTTTTACAAGACAAAGTCCAGGTACCTAGAACTTGGAAGTTACTTGGTAGAAAAGTGCTTCTTTACAACGTCAACAATACTTAGTTTTGCATTTGTTTATGATAAATTGTTCTATATTGCCATTTTCTTTCTAAGAGATGCTCAATTGCAGGTAATAATCAACTATAAAATCAGTCAATGAAACAAAAACACAATAAATCCAGCTGGGGAGAGGGAAACAAGAGGAAGACAGAATGACAGACAAGAGCAGTTCACAAAAGCAAACAGGAGTAATTAGTCAGATAGAATGCCTACTAGAATAAAAATTTAGCTTAATGAGGTAAGAAAGTGATAACTAGGAGAGTGTTAGGTGAATCTCCAATGGCAAAGAATTCTACAGCTGTGCTGCTATAGAACAGGCACCCATGTAGCTCTCCATCAGATAAGTGCACTATAGAAAGAGGATGCACCACATAGTCTGCCCACTATAGATTTCAAAGGGCAAGCAGCAAGATCGAACAGAAGGAGGCAATCTTTTAGGTAGCCTGGTCCTAAAACATTAGGACTTTAAATGTTATCATGATCAGCACTTTAAACTGAGCCCAGAGATGGATCACTAGCTAGTGCAGCTGGAACAGTAAATATTTCTGACCAGTCACTTTGTCAGAACTTTTGCTGGTCTATTTTGCACTAGTAGAAGTCTGCAGCCTCATGTAACATGCATTTACACTAATGTAGTCTTGTAGTAAAATATGTACCACTAATTTTCATCTGGTCATCCAATAGTAAGGCTAGATCAAGGAGCTCTCCCAAATGCAAATGTACTATCTTCAAGGTCAGACTGTTTTTGTGTTCCAAGGATTAAGTATCAGTCTTTCGGAGACTTTGGTCACTGGCATATCCTGCATAACCTCTCTGGAATAATTTGAAAGGGTGGGAGAGACTTGAACATGACTAGCATAATGATAGAATTAGACCAACTCTCTGAATGACTTCTCCTAGCAGGGGATGTCTTCTGGTTTGGTTAGTAGAACCCTAGATACTTAGAAAATACTGCAGAATTTAGTTATAAGGAATAAAGCAGTGAGTCCTCCCAGGTAATATAAGTGGATTATCTTGCTGAGCTACATTATTGTATTGCCCTTTCCTTGATTTAGAAAAAGGTATGTAGTAATAAACATTTAATGTTCTGCTGTGCCTTTTTTCATCTCAAAAGTAAGGTTCTCCTTTATTACTGCAATTTCATAAACAGCTTTAACTCAATTTGCCTGTTCAAAGGATAAAAGTTTTTTATTTGATATACACAAATGTTAGCATGTTTGTATGACATTTAGGTTTCATTTGTCAACTAGGTAGTTTCTAAAGAGACACTTGCTACAGTTAGGAAGATAAAGAAAATTCAATTAAAACAATTTCCTCAATCCTGTTGCCATTGGTGCCATCATATATTATTTTGGTAAATATTTTCCTGTCTCATGTTTGGTTTGCCTTCATAATAAGAGAGCATGTTGCTGTGATTCATATTTGATATATGAGAAATTTAGGCTGAACATGATTTAACTAGAAGTACATGGTTTGTTTGTATCCAAAGTGAGAAATGAACAGAAGTTTTCCAGATTCACAAGACTCCACTGGCACTGCTACTTAAGACTGATCAGCATAGGCCAATATCTTGTTCAATATTTATGTGCATGGAACTCCAATTGGAGAAGCTGTTGGAATAATTTAGTGAGATGCTATTCCTGTGCATGGTCATGTGTGACCAACACCTCTCAGATCTTTGCAGCAGCTTCTGGAGTTGGAGTTCTGCATATATGTAAATATGGAACAGGATACTGGCCATTGTTGTTGTTGTTGTTTAGTCGTTAAGTCGTGTCCGACTCTTCGTGACCCCATGGACCAGAGCACGCCAGGCCCTCCTGTCTTCCACTGCCTCCCGGAATTTGGTCATATTCATGTTGGTAGCTTCAGTGACACTGTCCAACCATCTCGTCCTCTCTCGTCCCCTTCTCCTCTTGCCTTCACATTTTCCCAACATCAGGGTCTTTTCCAGGGAGTCTTCTCTTCTCATGAGATGGCCAAAGTATTGGAGCCTCAGCTTCAGGATCTGTCCTTCCAGTGAGCACTCAGGGTTGATTTCTTTCAAAATGGATAGGTTTGTTCTCTTTGCAGTCCAGGGGACTCTCAAGAGTTTCCTCCAGCACCACAATTCAAAAGCATCAATTCTTCGGCGGTCAGCCTTCTTTATGGTCCAGCTCTCACTTCCATACATCGCTACTGGAAAAACCATAGCTTTGACTATGTGGACCTTTGTCGGCAAGGTGATGTCTCTGCTTTTTAAGATGCTGTCTAGGTTTCTCATCGCTTTCCTCCCAAGAAGCAGGAGTCTTTTAATTTCATGGCTGCTCTCACCATCTGCAGTGATCATGGAGCCCAAGAAAGTAAAATCTGCCACTGCCTCCATATCTTCCCCTTCTGTTTGCCAGGAGGTGATGGGACCAGTGGCCATGATCTTAGTTTTTTTGATACTGAGCTTCAGACCATTTTTGGCGCTCTCCTCTTTCACCCTCATTAAGAGGTTCTTTAATTCCTCCTCACTTTCTGCCATCAGAGTGGTATCATCTGCATATCTGAGGTTGTTGATATTTCTTCCGGCAATCTTGATTCCGGCTTGGGATTCATCCAGTCCTGCCTTTCGCATGATGTATTCTGCATATAAGTTAAATAAGCAGGGAGACAATATACAGCCTTGTCGTACTCCTTTCCCAATTTTGAACCAATCAGTTGTTCCATATCCAGTTCTAACTGTTGCTTCCTGTCCTACGAATAGATTTCTCAGGAGATAGATAAGATGGTCAGGCACTCCCATTTCTTTAAGAACTTGCCATAGTTTGTTGTGGTCGACACAGTCAAAGGCTTTTGCGTACTCAATGAAGCAGAAGTAGATGTTTTTCTGGAACTCTCTGTCTTTCTCCATAATCCAGCGCATGTTAACAATTTGGTCTCTAGTTCCTCTGCCCCTTCAAAATCCAGCTTGTACTTCTGGGAGTTCTCAGTCCACATACTGCTGAAGCCTACCTTTAAGGATTTTGAGCATAACCTTGCTAGTGTGTGAAATGAGTGCAATTGTACGGTAGTTGGAGCATTCTTTGGCACTGCCCTTCTTTGGGATTGGGATGTAGACTGATCTTTTCCAATCCTCTGGCCACTGCTGAGTTTTCCAAACTTGTTGGCATATTGAGTGTAGCACCTTAAGAGCATCATCTTTTAAGATTTTAAATAGTTCAGCTGGAATGCCATCACCTCCACTGGCCTAGAAAGCCATGCTTTCTAAGGCCCACTTGACTTCACTCTCCAGGATGTCTGGCTCAAGGTCACCAACCACACTATCTGGGTTGTCCGGGACATCCAAATCTTTCTGGTATAATTCTTCTGTGTATTCTTGCCACCTCTTCTCGATGTCTTCTGCTTCTGTGAGGTCCCTGCCATTTTTGTCCTTTATCATGTCCATCTTTGCACAAAAGGGTCCTTTAATATCTCCAATTTTCTTGAACAGATCTCTGGTTTTTCCCTTTCTATTATTTTCCTCTATTTCTTTGCACTGTTCATTTAAGAAGGCCCTCTTGTCTCTCCTTGCTGTTCTTTGGAAGCCTGCATTCAATTTTCTGTAACTTTCCCTATCTCCCTTGCATTTTGTTTCCCTTCTCTTCTCTGCTATTTGTAAGGCCTCGTTGGACAGCCACTTTGCTTTCTTGCATTTCCTTTTCTTTGGGATGGTTTTTGTTGCTGCCTCCTGTACAATATTACGGGCCTCCATCCATAGTTCTTCAGGCACTCTGTCCACTAAATCTAGTTCCTTAAATCTGTTCTTCACTTCCACTGTGTATTCATAAGGGATTTGGTTTAGATTATACCTGACTAGCCCAGTGGTTTTTCCTACTTTCTTCAGTTTAAGCTTGAATTTTGCTATAAGAAGTTGATGATCAGAGCCACAATCAGCTCCAGGTCTTGTTTTTGCTGACTGTATAGAGCTTCTCCATCTTTGGCTGCAGAGAATATAATCAATCTGATTTCGGTATTGCCCATCTGGTGATGTCCATGTGTAGAGTCGCCTTTTGTGTTGTTGGAAAAGTGTGTTTGTGATGACCAGCTTGTTCTCTTGACAAAACTCTATTAGCCTTTGCCCTGCTTCGTTTTGAACTCTAAGGCCAAACTTACCTGTTCCTTTTATCTCTTGACTCCCTACTTTAGCATTCCAATCCCCTAGAATGAGAAGAACATCTTTCTTTGGTGTCAGTTCTAGAAGGTGTTGTAAGTCTTCATAGAATTGGTCAATTTCAGCCTCTTCAGCATTGGTGGTTGGTGCATAAACTTGGATTACTGTGATGTTGAAAGGTCTGCCTTGGATTCGTATTGAAATCATTCTATCATTTTTGAGATTATATCCCAGTACAGCTTTTCCCACTCTTTTGTTGACTATGAGGGCTACTCCATTTCTTCTACGGGATTCTTGCCCACAATAGTAGATATGATAATCGTCTGAATTGAATTCGCCCATTCCCGTCCATTTTAGTTCACTGACGGCCCAGGATGTCAATGTTTATTCTTGCCATCTCCTGTTTGACCACATCCAGCTTACCACGGTTCATAGATCTTACATTCCAGGTTCCTATGCAGTATTTTTCTTTGCAGCATTGGACTTCACTTTCACTTCCAGGCGCGTCCGCAGCTTAGCGTCCTTTTGGCTTTGGCCCAACCACTTCATTAGCTCTGGAGCTACTTGTACTTGTCCTCCGCTCTTCCTCGGTAGCATGTTGGACGCCTTCTGACCTGAGGGGCTCATCTTCCAGCGTCATATCTTTTAGCCTTTTGTTTCTGTTCATGGGGTTTTCTTGGCAAAGATACTGGAGTGGCTTGCCAGTTCCTGCTCCAGGTGGATCGCGTTTAGTCAGAACTCTCCACTATGACCTGTCCGTCTTGGGTGTCCCTGCACGGCATAGCCCATAGCTTCTCTGAATTACTCAAGCCCCTTCGCCATGACAAGGCAGCAATCCATGAAGGGGATACTGGCCATACTCTCTGAAAAGATTGTCCAGAGATTGGTCAACATAGACTACTAGTCTGTTCAGTTTTATGTGCATGGAATCCCAAGCTACTGGAATGTCTTCAGCATCTGATGAGGTGCTATTCATATAGTCTAGTCAGGCATAACTAACACTTTATCAGATTGCTGTAGCAACTTCTGAAGTTGGAGCTGCTTGAGTGCATAAATACTGAATAGTATAATGGGTGTATTCTTTAAAAGGATTGACTGGCTAGTGGTTATGAATTAGTTTGAATAGAATGTTTATTTTAAGTGGTAATTCCATAGTTTTCAATTAGAGGCTAGCTGCCTGTTAATTATCTTGTGTTATAGTCCCCTCATTGGGAGAAAGGCAGCTTACAAATAACAGTAAACAAACTAACAAACATTTGTTATAGCTGTAGCTCATTGAATTAGGTATAGTGAAGCCAGAGATTGGGAGTTTGATTCATATGTAGCCTTGGTAAATTGCATTGTCCCAGGATGCCCCAGAATAAGAGACTGGTAAACCATTGCTGAGCACTTAATACCGAGGGTCACCATAGGTCAGAATTGTCTTCATAGCAGACAGTTGTTATTATACTGCTTATAATATCGTGGTCTGCTTTTGATGTTATGTGAAAGCACATTTGCTTACAGCATGAACTAGTGTTCACAGTTCTTGTTTGATATACAAAGGCACAACAGTGTTAAGCGTACAGTACATATGACCATATTATGTTAGTATTCAGTTATGAAGCTAAAAATGACTTCCAAAGAAGCACATAGCTGTGTTAGGTGTCTTTAAATATTAATATAAGTGAACTGATACAGCAATTTATGTGTGAATTTGTTCTTTAAATTTAACGGCCACAGATGACTATGTTTATAAAATTACAGATAAGTTATTATTGAAAGTTACCAGACTTGATTCTGTGAAGATTTAGCAGGGGAACTAGAGAAATGGTTCCCCTGCTAATTTCACTTGATTAGTCTAAGGGCTTTATTTTGCATTGCATGGAATTTTTTTCCTGATTAATACTGAGAATGAAAGATGATGACTTGCCATGCTTTGCACTTGGTTACTTTATGAGTACTGGCTGTTGGGAAGAACTGGGTCATCATTTCATTGAAACATTGACTCTGCAAGCTATGGTCAGCATCCTTAATGACTAGTAAGAGTTTGCCTTGTTGTGTAGTGAGAAATATACAAAAGGAATGCATACTTAGCATTATAATAGCAGTAACTTTGGTTCTTTTTCTTGCACTGAGTTTCTATACAACTGAGTTTGTACTGAGTTTGTATACAGTCGTGTCACATATACCAAGACTCTGGTGAACTTCAGGATATGTTACCAATTTACTTTTCCAAAGAATGAGCCTGTGCCTATTCAAATATCAAGTCTGAGGCTCCAAAACTGCTTGAGTCAAACACCTTCTGGATCGTCTTTATCTGCGTCTTTGTAAGTCACATGTGGACTATTCTTACACCTATATATAGTTACATATTATTGTTGTATATAATAGCTGCTGTGGCATCATCAGAAATTGTTATAGTTGGAGCAACCAGATATAGTCACGTATACCTATGTATTGATTTCACATTTTGTTTCTTCCATGCACACACAGGTGAGCATGAACTTGAGGACGTCTATGTGTAAGAAACTTGTTATTGACATGCATGTGATCAAACTTAGCCCAGGCAGTGAGAAAGTCTTCCCATCTCATGCTAGATAAAATGTTTTCATTTGTGCATTGCTCACACAATTATCAAGAAGCTCTTAAATAAACACCAGCCAAGCTTATCCAGAACCTACTCAGTACAATTTTAAAGCATAATTTTGTGCTTTTGCTGTGATCACCATTCCTCCCCTGAAACGCCATCATCCTGGTCTGTAGCATGGCAGTTTGAGGCTTCTTTGGGCCAAAAGAACTGTGAAGACTATCCAAAATAATGCTGGCTATAGGGAAAAGAATAGGAGAGTCTTATTAACCAGAGCTGTTTTTGAGTCACAGGGTTGTGTGGTTTATTAATCTTCTATAGAGGCTTTTGTACAATGAACTAACAGGGTTTTCTCCGTATTTGTCCTTGGTAGATATGTCAACTTGCACCTTCAGAGCATAGGAAACATGGTTAGAGCTTCAGTTTTTCCCGTTTGCTGAAACCTGTTACTTGCTATTCCTGTCCTAAGTTTTATTTTAAATTGAAATTTTGTTGAACGAGTGTGCTATATATTTATTATTTATTTATTTAAAATATTTTTACCCTACATTTCTCCTTAAAAGGACCCAAGACTACTTACATAATTAAAAAGACAATATTTAAAAGCTAAAAATAGTAATTCTACAAATATTGAAAAAGAATTCAACTCGTATTACATTTAAAATGGTAAATAAAATCAATACTAAAAACATATTTAAAAGCAACAGAGCACAACAATCCATTTATAACACCCCTCTCAGACAGCCAGTCACTAAGGAAAAGAAAGGTCTTTTCCTGCTTGTGGAAGGACAGCAAAGATGGGGCTAGCCTGGCTTCCTCTGGGAGGGAGTTTTATACATATACACACATGCACGCACGCGTGAGCACACACACACACGAGTTGGGAGATTTCGATTCTGATAGGTATGGGCAAAGAAGTGGACCCATCTTGTATTTAATGGCCTTTATACTAACAGAGGACTGATAGGAAGCTTGCTTTGCTTTGCTTCGCTTAGTTTTGTTTTGTTTTCTTTCTGACAATGAAGGAAATAGAAAAGACTATTTCTAGAGGAGGAACAAATATGAGATGGATTGACTCCCTAAAGCAGGGGTCCCCAACCCCCGGTCCGCGGCCCCGTGCCGGTCTGTGGCGGGCTGCGGAGACAGATCTCCCACACACACACACACACACTCGCCCCGGCACAGCCCCTTCACGCATGCGTGTGAGTGCGCGAGCACCCCCGCCCCTTTGCGCATGCGTAAGCCTGTGCAAGCGCCCCTGCCCTTTCACACATGCATGCGAGTGCGCGCGCACCCACACGAGCGCCCCCACCCCTTCGTGCAAGCGCAGGGGGTGCCCCACTGCCCTAAAGGAAGCGACAGGCTTAAGTTTGCAATAGCTGAGCAGGGCTGTTGAGGACAGGACATTTTGGAGATTACCCATTCATTGGGTTGCATAAGTCAAGGGTGACTTGACGACACATAACATTTTTTTTTGCCCGTCTGCTTCATTTGATTACATTGTTTTGTATTGGTACATTTCCTAATAGCATTCTCCTTATGTAAATGTACATATTTTAAACAGAGTACCTTATGGTACAGTGTTGTACCCTGAGTTGCAGACCAGATGGAGAGATGGACTAGAACTCAGGGAGACCTGGGTTCAAATCTCTCTTCAGCCATGGAAACTCACAGGCAGGGGGTAGAAGTGGTAAAACCACTCACATTGAGAGCACTGTAAATTAGTTCCGACCTGGCAGCACATAACACAAACACACACCCTATTATGGTCCTTATTGGGAAAAAGGAAACTTTTCTAAACACTTGTCTTGTATCAGATAATATTCTGATGATGCATGGTAGAATTCACTGCTTTAAGATGGTTGTATCCAGTTATTGTTGATTCACAACATCACGAAATCAATCAAGTAATGCAATTTTTAAATATGAGCTTTTAAAATACGTACCTTTAAGATTGTTGTTAAACTGTTTCTAGTATTGTTTCCACGAGCATCCATTGAAAATGGTAACAACTTATACTCTTCTCTGCCCCAAACCTAATATAAGTAAGGTACATTGTTATGTGTTTATCTCCATCTGACTTTGGATTAGGCAGCCCACTGTAGGGCTGTTCCATTTTGTCAATAAATTAACTGGCAGAGGTATTACTGTTAATGGTTGTATTGTTGCAATCAGTACATGTTATTGTTTCTTCTTCAGTACGTGTTACTGTTTCTTCCTAACGCAGTAATGTTTGGAATCTTCCTACAGTAAGTTCTAGGTGGACTTGGGTCTTGTGGGTCTGGTTAATTTATGAGGATTGTCATTGAGTGTGAGCTGTACATTTATTGAATACCGTATTTTTCCGTTTATAACACACACCCATTTATAAGATGCCCCCCCAATTTTCTAACCCCAAAATTAAGAAAACTTAGCTTTGAGGATTCAGCCTCTGGGCTCAGAATGTCGGACATTTTAAGTCTCTGTTGAATCTTGAGCCTACAGGCTCCACCTCCAAGGAGGTGTGTTCCAATTGGTTTGTTCAGGATCAGCTGACATCAGTTCCATAAGGCTCGTGATTGGAGGAAGCTAAGTCTCCTGACTGTAGGAAACTAAACCTCGTGGCTGAAGGAAACCTGTTTACAGAGGCAATGTATGTGCCGTTTTGTTCTCTCCTCAGCTATCACTATCTCAGCTTACTTCTGTGTAAAAGACGCCCCTCAATTTTGAGTGTAATGATTTTAGGAAAAAGTAGCGTCTTATAGACAGAAAAATACGGTATATTTGCAAGACTGAATTCCTTGTTGTTCTTACCATATGGTGTTTGCGAGATTCGTGTGGTAATGTGCAAAAATTGTTACATTTTCTTTTGGGGATATTCTTTCCAATATTAATTGAGAGACACAGAGGAAAGTATGTGTACAGAAGGGAGGTCTTCCTTAAATGTAAAGTTAACTCATACATTGGAATATGTGATTCACATTTGCAAAACACTGGGTTGGATTCCGGGTATTAGCTGTATTTAGGTCCTATTGAAATCATTGAGAATTACCCAATTTGGATTGAAAACTCATTTATCATCTGTCTTGACTTGTTTTACTAATTGCCAAGATGGATGGATTTAAGCCAGATTTCCTATATTGTAAATTAGACATTAGCCAAAGAAAATGCTAGAATGTTGCTATAACAAGTAAAACATCCAAACATATTAGCCAAAATTCAGTTGCTTAGCATAAGTCTAATTGTAGCTTTCCCTCAGTTTGTCCCTGGTAAACAAAGCACCCCTGCTGTGATACTGGAGACAGGTAGGTGCATGTCTCTGAGAACTGCAGTGGAATTAGTTTGTTTAGCAGGGAGGAATGGACTGAAAGTTACAATTGGGCCTACACTCAGCAACAAGACTTCAACTATTGATTTGTAGCTAAATAAAGTTTTTGTACTATCTAGGAGTATGATCATAATGCTATTTTTGTTCATAGGATGCATTTTTCATGCTACACAACTGTATCTTCATAATGAAAGAGAGGCAAACATAATGCAGTTATTTGCAATTCAGTAGGGACGTGGTGGCACTGTGGGTTAAACCACAGAAGCCTCTGTGCTGCAAGGTCGGAAGACCAGCAGTTGTAAGATTGAATCCACGTGACGGAGTGAACTCCCGTCGCTTCTCCCAGCTCCTGCCAACCTAGCAGTTTGAAAGCATGTAAAAATGCGAATAGCTAAATAGGTACCACCACGGTGGGAAGGTAACGGCATTCCGTGTCTAGTCGCGCTGGCCATGTGACCACGGAAACTGTCGCTGGCTCTACAGCTTGGGAACGGGGATGAGCACCGCCCCCTAGAGTCGGACACGACTGGACTAAATATCAAGTGGAACCTTTACCTTTACCTATCCATTAGGGCATTAGGCAAGGCCACTTGCTTGAATATGTAGGGCATATGCCATTAAGGCTGGAGTGGCAAACTTATTTCCTGCTAAAGAGCATGATCTTGAGATCACCATTAGTCCACACTTTCTTTATTTTTAATACTGTAAGCCACCTTGGGTCCTTTTCAGGAGAAAGGCAGGGTATAAATATTTTAAGCAAATAAATTTATATTTGCACAGTGCATTTTCTTTTTTCTTCTCTTTCTCTTTTTTTCTTTCCATACCAAGCTGATCATCTGTAAATATGTAAATAGAGGAGTTAATTTTTTTCTCTTCATTGTTTTCTCTTTTTCTGTTAAAAAAATAAATAAAAGCTGACCATATTTCATTGTGTTTGATGGATATTTATGAATTCAGAAGGGAATTGTAAATTTTGTTTGTGTTACATTCCAATTTCCGTTTGAGACAAATTGCAATATAAAAGGAATACATACAGTATACTGCTTTTTAATTTTATTTTATGCAATTGTTTTTATTCATTGAATTTTGCCATGGTCTTGGGGAAGATTTAATGGCCTGAATTTATCATACTATTTTTAAAGTTCTTGTAATAATTGGTATATATTAGGCTTCAGCTGTCTTGCATGCTCAGGAAATTTTTGATATCACAGTCAGTGGGAGGATAAGGCCCAATTGTCTTCATAGCTACATAAGAAAGTATTAGTTGAGCCTCAGTTATTATTACATTACATTTATAGCCCGCCCATCTAGTCATATAGACTACTCTATATTCCAGTATGAAATTGTTTTCTGTCTCTAATACATTTAAGCCACATATTTTGTTTATCAGGAGATGGAAAATAGATCTGATAGGACCAATTCTTGAAAACTTGCACATACTTTAACACTTTGTGGAGTTCTTATCTTAATTCCTGTGTTCTTATTCTCTGCATGGGAGTTATTAGTGGCTAATTATCAGGCCATCATGGTTCATTATGATTCTTTTTTATAGTATAATCTCTTTTCCACAGTTAATTGTGTTCTTGGGAGCAAAAGGTCAGACTTTTTTGACTACTAGAAAGAGGGAGGTCAAGATGAGAGAATAACACATGCCCCAAGAGCTTAAGATACCGAATGCAGCCGCTTGACCTTGCAGAGTCACTTATGGTTAAGGATGACATGATTACTTCCAGAACTTCTACTGCAGTTCCATGGCTTATTCTTTGGAAAGTCTCTTCATAAGCCTAATTAAAAACTTGTATTTGATTGCAGGGTATTGCATTTTGATAGAACTTAGCGGGGACAAACTTTAATACGTATACAGTAACCAACCATCTTTCATCTCTTTTTATTGTAATTTTTAAAGGATTGATACAGTCTGTGAATTCATTATATGGTTTTCAGAGATACTACAATTCTTCATGGCACATCCATTGCTGTCCTCTATCTTTATATTACCCGTGGATGCACACATGATAAAAACTATTGACTTATTTTCTGTATAGTTTCCATGTTCTGCCAGATTAAGAAGCAGTAGAACATTAAATCTGAAAACAGAAGAAACCATCAACAAAGAGTATTATGTATTGTACAACATCAGGCAGACCCCACACACACTTTTTTTAAAAAGAGAAAAGACTCATTTAATATTAATTTTGCTTCATGAAATTTTGTTTCATTTTCTGAATTAGTGATTTGTTAATTCTGATTACTTGTTTTTTGTGCCTTTATGGGTACATAAAAATGGAAGGTTTGCCTAGTTTATTACAAACTTCTGTGCCCTTCTGCACACCACTGTGTTTTTAATTTATGTGAGTTATTTGCAAATACAGGGCAGCTCCTTTAATCTGCTGCAGAATATGGAGGAATGTGTAGTACACAAGAAGCAAGAGGAGTAGCAGGCTATTGTACAAAGGTTTTTGGCCCTGCATTCCAGGAAAAATATGCCTGGCAGAATTCCAGATTGCATTCCTACATCATACCTGAATGTATTCTTTATTCTGCAGCATTTGAAAGTACCTCTCCAATTTCAAATTCTGTGTATAAAAAAATTGAGGAGTAGCAATATGTCTTAAATATCTTGTTCAACATTAAAACAAAACTATTTCATTATCTAAAACGTATTCAAGTATATTTATTTCAGAGCTTGAACATTAGATCTGAGAAGTAATTAGTAGACCTTAAATGTTAAATATGGGGGTTGTTAACATTCAAAATGGAAATTGTTTAATGAGCTCAGCTCCACTCAGGATTTTGGAGCAAAGGAATGCCATAGAGCAGTGGTTCCCAACCTAGGCTAACCCAGGTCTTCTTGGATTGCAACTCCCAGAAGCCTTCACCGCTAGCTGTGCTGGCTGGGATTTCTCAGAGTTGCAGTCCAAGAACATCTGGGTTACCTAAGACTGGGAACCACTATCATAGATTCTTAACAGTCCTAGAGTTGTCTGGGTAGTCTAGATACCTGACCCTTGGCCATATAATTTTATCTACTATATCTACGTACTATCAGTCTAGTTTTAAAAGGGAAATATGTGGGGGAGAAGAAATGTTGATTGACATGTGCCTGCTAGAGCGAGCATGTCAAAATGTTTCTTTTCAAACAATCATTTTTCTGAGTTTGGTTCAAAAAAGTAATGAAATTCAGTAAGTTGTTAATTCTAATATATTACTTCTGTGCTTAGACTCTTTATCTATTTTTTATGCACACACAAACGCATATATGTATTATATAAATTTGAAAAATGTATGGGGAGTGTTTTCCTTGAATGTTCCCTTTTTTCTCACAAATGTTCACATCTCTAAAGATGGCTGGTGGATCCTTTACAGAATAATAAAAGAGGTGGTCTCACTTGTTTTCCCTTCCTTAGAACCAAGTGACCAAAGATTAAACAGGCATTGGTATTTAGAAGTTGATAGTATCTAGTGAGGGGATTCCCTTACAATTGTGTGCCCCAGTAATCAGATTAGCAAATTACTGCCATGTTTACTTCCCAGTTTGGAAGATACAGAGGTGACAGGAACTTATATCTTTCACTACTTAAAGGAGTTCTGCTTCTGTATGTGAGCATCTTTGTCCAGTTTGACTTTGTCCAGTCTCACCTCCACTCTGTATAACAGATGTGTTTGCCATCTTTCATACCTTGTCTGAGAGTGGTTTATTTATACTGAAATGAATTGCTTGCCTTTATTTTTGTTGAGATGGTTACAGTGAAATCTCTTATCATTATGCAATATAAATAAAGTTTGCTTTATTTATATAACCACTAAAAATACGGAGTTAGTAACACAAACTGCCAGGAAAGGGGCTCAATCACTTAAACCAGACCTATGTATTAGTTATATTAACATGTGACTGCTAAGCAAAGTGAGATTCCACCTCATACTTTTTGGCTCTTAGCTCACCTCCTAACCTAAATCCTGAAAAGATACCTGTGTATATATCAAGGGCTTCAGCAGTGAAGTGAGTATAGGTGGACTGAGCAACAGAAAAAACTATCTGCTGGATTTTTCTGTTGTACTTAGTTCTTCCTAATAAATGGAAGCAGAATTTTCTAAAAAGTTCTTGGTGAAGATATTCAAAGATTTGGTGCTACCATCAACAACTGGCCACTGAGTGGACTTCTTCAATTGATACAAGTGGAGTTTCCAGCAGATTGATGTAGTATATACCTAGGCCCTGGAAGAGGTCTCCTGTTCAATATCAGTCAGTTATGGCTTTCTCCAGGATACTGTAAGTTATAAGGAATCTAAGCAGGCCAGTACATTCTACATCTGGTTTTATTTTCCAACCAAGCATGCTTAGTCTTTGTTAGGTGTTTTTGTGTTATGAGGGTTGCTCCCCTTTAGTGATTTTTTAAAAAATGTTGTGTACTTCTGCATCTCTCTGGAATCATCATTGACCCTGTTTTGCCTCCAGTTCTCTTAACACTTCATCCCTTGAGTTTGAAGTTAGAGGGAATGATTGTATAACTTGCTGCTTCTGTAAGCTATGAAACTACCAAAGCTGTGGAGGAATCTTTGTGTGAGTATGCCATCTCGCATTTTTTGGTTGTTAGCTCACCCTCCCCCAAAATCCTGAGAAGATACCTGTGTATGAATCAAGGAGCTTTGGCAATGAAGTGGGTATTGGTAGAACCTGCAAGAGAAAAAACTGTTTGTTGAATGCTTCTATTGTACTTAGTTCTCCCTAAGTGACAGAATCAATGAGGATATCCCTGCAGTTTTATTTGTTTGTAGATGACAGATTGTACAGGGGCCTAAAAGTGAGGAAACACCAGAAATTTAACAGATAAAGTAATAAGAGTATGTAGGCTTCACAGTTATTAAAGCATTAATACCATGGATTGTTTTGATCTCTATATATTTGAATGTTAATTAATAATGAAGTTCTGTTAATGATTCTAAAGTTTTAAAAGTGACTATTTCTATGCTTTGTATAACCCAAACAAATATAGACAGCTTTGAAACATGGACTGGAGTTCACTTATGTACTTTTGCTGGATCCCACTCTTTCTGCTACTAGAATGTGATTTTTCCCAATGCAACAGAAACCTGCTCTGGCGGCCAGGAAATCCTCTGGAGCAGGCTTCTTGGCACCATGTAGGATGGCAGCAGGACAGGGAAGGAAGGATTTTTCTTTTTTCATTGGCACTGGATGCCAGCGTTAACTGTTCAGGCCTTAGTAAAAACTGTTGTCAATTTGCTGTGGATTTTTCAAGCAGACTCTTAAGGACGTTTCAGCTAGGATTACTTCACATACGTATTATGCATTCATCAGTTGTGTTTGTCAGAGCTGTAACAGCACTTTCTTAAGTAAGCATGTACAATGTAAAAAGGGGCAGACATTTTCATTCTGATATTGTGGACACTTTCTTGTACAGAACAGTATAGATCTTTGGCAAATAGTGTTTTCTATTTTTTTAATTTTTTTTTTATTTCTGAAGAAAAGACAATCCACCATATCACAAATAATATATACAGAGCCCAACATAGCAAACTGTCATCCCACATTGTTATACAATTTAACTGTTGACCAACTGCCACTCCCCACAACTCTCCAAATCACATTTACACCATTCCCCGTCACATCCTAAAGAAATATCGACCAACAATCCAAGTGCTCCAAATTGTTTTCCAAACCACGTGTCTCGAAATTCATTCTATTGGCATATTTTAATAAAGGCTTCCAATTCTCAGTGAATTGACTGTGCCTTATTTCTCCTCTATATAGTCTAACTTCATTAGTCATTTTTTCCATCAACATTGTATGCCATATCTTATTCGTAAATACTTGTAATGAGAGATCTTGAGCGGTTTTCCAATTTCTAGCGATCTCAGATCTTGCAGTGCCTATAAGATTTGCAACTAATTCTTTATTTTCAAGTTTCTCATTTCCCCCTGTAAATAATGAAAATAACAATAATGTTTCATTCATATCTATTTTTGATTAGTCAGCATCTGTATCCATCTAATTACCTCGTGCCGTGTTTTCTACTTTGATGTGTTTATTTTTCACAGCCTTGGACATGAAAAATATGTTAATTTTGTATTATAGGTTTGGGCTGAGCAACAAATTTGAAGCAGAGTTTCCTTCATCGTTAACAGGAAAAGTAAGTACCTATATGAGAAAATTTGGTTAGAAGCGATGATGAAGATTATAATTCAGTTAGCTTCGTGTTTTCAGAGGGGCATTGTTGAGAGCTTCTGTGATGCAGTGGATAGAGTGTTGTACTAGGACTCAGGAGACCTGTGCTCATATCCTCATTTGGCCATGGAAACTCGTGTCAAGAGTGGTAATGGTAAGCCACTTCTTGAATGTCTCAGATAATTCAAATGCTGTATTAGGGTTGCCATAAGTTGAAAGCAACTTGACAGCACATAACAGCAAAGATATTAATTCAAATCAGCATGGAAGTTGATGTGTGACTGAACCTTATGGTTGCTTTTTACAGGTTGCGCCTGAGGAATTTAAAGCCAGCATTAGCAGAGTGAATAGCTGTCTTAAGAAGAACCTTCCAGTTAATGTCCGATGGCTTCTTTGTGGCTGCCTTTGCTGCTGCTGTACTTTAGGTTGTAGTATGTGGCCAGTGATTTGCCTCAGTAAAAGAGTAAGTAAGACTATACTTAACATCTTATGCTATATGATCTTTCAAATTCACTACTAGTTTCTTCTGTATATTGCTCTGTTTTGAAAAGCAGCTTTCAAAAACTTATGAATGCCAGTAATACTTTTTTTAATACTGGCATTGTATTTATATTTCCCATGAGGAAATTCCCAGCTGTGGAGGAAGAGATAGTGAAATCTGTATATAAAGATTCCTCAAAAGAGCATCCCAAAGGTGCCACAGAGTAATTTTTTAATGTATAATAGCTTATGTGTTTTGAGTCCTGAAGTTCCTCCTGAGGGAACAGCAAAAACTACAGGCCCATTTTTCACTTGTGTAAAGTCAATGTTGCTCAGGTTATTAGTGTCTGTAATATGTTTCATATTGTGTAAAAGTATATAAATATACTTCATAAAACTGCAATGCTTAAGGTAACGTTTTCAAACACTGCCGTATACTAGTATTTCTTTTAAATACATGTTTCTAATGGGATTCACTGTGCTTCCTTATGCATTCTTTCCTGGTATCTTTTAGTATTCCGTTTAAATGAATGTATCTTTATATTGTCAATTATGAATTCATCTGGAAGGGGTATATTTGGTTTACTTATTGAGAATACATAAAAGGTAACATATATCTCTGTAGAAAATTCCGTTCTTGAAGTAATATTAAAAGCTTCATAAATTTTGTACTAATGCTCTGTGTAAATGTTACACTGCTGATTCATTATTTACTTACCAAATTATGAATAGTGTTTTGACAAAAGTTCTTTGTAGCAAGATTTTGAATTAATACAAATTTAAACTTAGGGTGATATGGGGTGATTTGAGGGCTTTTAAACCAGTTTTCTTCTTTATTTTAAAGCATATATTTAAAGGCTAAAGCTTTGCCAAAATGCTAAGAACTGTGGCTGACAGAAGCAACTATCTTTTTTCCCCTTTCCATACAGCATGTAAAGATAGTACTATGTGGTCATGTAGGAGCATTTCTGAAGAAATTTTCAGTTTCAAAAGTGCATGTCAGGAGCTGAGGTGTGCTTCCTAGCCTGGGGAGGAGACTTCTGCCTTTATATTTTTTTAAAAAGAAGAACATTCTTTGGAAGCCCTTGTGGCTGCTATGTTACCATACCTTTACTAAGAACCTCCCCCAGTGCAAAATAGATATACACACATACCGTATGCCACTCAGGTGAAGCACAGAAAATACAAATTAACTCTGTTTGAATTATGAAAAAGGTTCAAAGCTTGTTTGATTTAAGCTATGCCTGACTATACATATGAGAATTACAGATGTGCTGGACTTTACTTACAAATCAGCTCTTCTTGAGTTTCAGAGGCAAGGTTGTTTAGCACAATAAGATTGTCCTGTAATGTCCACCAGAGGCTTGTTTAATTATTTAGCTTAGTTGGAAAGGTGCAACTCTCATTATCACTCATGTGGAAAACCCTTTAGTGTATAGCTAGCTACCATGTGTCAGATTTGTGCCTTCTATAAAATTTTGACCTTAACTTCGTGTTTCATACATTTTCCTCATGATGAAACATGACACTTAGGCTTCATACAACATTTCCTGGTATTTGAATCCAGCAGCTAGTTTTGGCCCTTAATTTTCAAAGAAAAGTCTCCTCCAAAAGTGTAGTTTTGGGCTCCATTTAAATGCTTCATTGCAAGTCCCACTTAAAGAAAAATGCATAATGGACATAAGTCTTAAATTGGTATCAATGAGCTATATCTTAAACCTAGATCATTCCTTCATATCCTGTTGTAGTTGTCCAACTCTCTTAATCAAACATTAAATGCTGTGTCACAGAAACTAACTTACAGGAACAGAATTCCCCCACCTTATAATTTAAAGCATTAGAATGAGGGCTTTTTCTCATCATGTGTTTTTCTACACAATTATTTCTCATATCGGAAAAAAAGTTGCACATAGATTGTAAAATGTATTTAATTATGTTATATGTTTAAAGAACTGCATATGGGACAGGTTTACAGCACTTGTATGTGTGGTGAACTGTTTAACATTTGAAGTTCTGAAGACATTTTCCTTGAACTGAATTGACTTTCGGTGATATGAGTGGTCTATGTGGATATTAAGTCTTTTGACAGTGCTGTGATGTCTGTGCTGTCCTGATGCACTTGCAGGTATTTATATGATACATAATAGCAGCAGTTCGTGTAATTTATGCCCACATTGAGCCTGAGATTGGGTTGTGCTGCATTTCAAAATTCAATATAGTAAATGAAAGAGGATTTTCATAAGAAGTCTTTGTTTGCTGAATGCAAATATTTACAGCAATTTGAAAAACAACTTCAATGTTGAATGTTAAATTTTTTAATTTAGGCCCTACATATTCAATTACACAACATTTGAGTTGTCTGTTCTACTTCAGTATTTCATTATACTTGCTCAGCTTTTTAAAAAAAGTATAATTAGAAAGAAAATTCTGCAGTCCTGTGCAACTTGCTTTGAAATTAGTTCCACTGAACTCAGCAAAGTTGTTTCCCATCATAGTTTACTTCCCAGCATAAGATAAAGCTGAATTTGCACCACATTTCTCACAGTATTTTATTTATTGGCATTATGCCTTGCCATTTGTTCAAGATAGCTTATATAAATAATCACATTACGTTTCTTAATACTTTTTTTTCATATTCCAGTTTATTTTTGTTTAAATATTGGTTTGAAGGAAGAAATAGTCGTTATCGTTACCTTTTATATCTTCCTACACTCTTCTCCACTTACCTTGTGCTTTGTTGTTATTGGCAAATATGCTGTCTAGGTCTTCTGTTTTCCATTGATAAAGAATCAACAAAGTTGATATCCTAGTTTTACACTTGGATCAAGAGTTCCTTTTGAGTTCTGAATATCTTTACCTGGTCCTCACTGAAAATCATTGAACTGTCAAGATCACTGATTAATTAAGCTGCACATGCAAGTCTTTTCCCCCCCACCACCTATAAAGTAGGGGAAAGAAAGTTCTAGTATGGACTTGTATGATACCCTTTAATTTACCTTTTCCCCACACTGAGAGGTACTTCCATTTAAACTTTCATTCATCATTTGAGTTGTCAGTTGAGGCAATTTTAAATGTTGCAATCTATATGTGTAAGTGTAATTTATGAGAATAAGAGGCATGTGTGAATTTTATATACTGTGATAATTTGGGCTCAGGTTTCATTAAATTGAAATAAAAGAGTAAAAAGCATGTCTATGTGTGTGTGTTTTGCGTGTCTGCTTAATAATAAACTACTCCTTTTTTAAAGCTGGCTAATATTTACTTAAAAATCAGTGTTCTACCCATATTCATACTTAAGACCTCCCTTCAATAAGAGTAACAGTAATGAGGTGTTAAATTTCTTTCTATAAAAAGTTTAGGAGACTCCTTCAGAATGTTCTATTAAGTCTTCTGTATTCAGTTTCCTATTTAGAGTGTAAAGCGTATTAATTGTACTAGTATTTGGGAAGCCGATTTCTTTTCCATCTTTTCTCCTTCCCTTCTGTACAAGCAATGAAATTTAAATTGTACAGCAGTATTAATCTATTATTTAAAAGGTTCTGGCAAGGAAGATTACAAGGTAGCTTCACATTTTTGAATCAGTTTTGCCATTGGTTTAGCAGCGGGTGGGCAGGCAGATGCCTGCTCGAAGTAGAACCTATTGCCATTTTTCACCATTGATAGAGTAGCCTTTCAGAGTCAATGAGCTCTGTCAATGTGAGCTTGTCAAGGCTACAACTTCATAGACCTGAGAGGCGGTTTGAGAGGTCAGCCCTTTTCAGGTTTGCTGTGATGCAAATGAGCTTTAATGCTTAAACAACTATTGGAATTTTTATGTCTGCTCCTTGTTCTTTTTTCTTCACAAAGTCATTGACGAGACATTCAGTGCTTTTTAAATTGGAAGTTGCATTGTGCTAAAGACCTAGTACAGATTTACGGAGGGCTGAAAGCAGTTAGATCATGTTCTTTTCATGGTGCGATTAGAATCAAATCGATTTCCCTACAGCCTTCAGCATTCAGATGGCAATTTTAACAAAGCTCAGGGGGCTAGACAAGGGACAAAACGACTGAACTGAATGTTAATTACACTCTGCAGCCTTATTTTCTTTTGATTTGGAGCTGACTGGCAACTAAATTAACAAAAGTGTGACCATAACTGCTGCCCTATTTTCATTTAAAAGGAGAGCAGACTCTAAAAGGCTATCTTTACAAAGAAACAAGTGAGGTCTGCCGATCATTGTTAGAGGGCAGGCACTGTTTTTAAGAAAATAGAATAAAAAGTATTAGCCAAAAGGAACAGAACTTTAAAAATACAATGCAGTAATGCAGTTGTTGCTATTAAAAGTGTCTCAAAGTTCTTGGGAATCCCTTTGATTTTAAAACTAGTAATCGGTTTAATAACATATAATTATTCAAGCTTAATAGAGTTTATTCTTTCAAGTAGCCACAGTTTAGGTTTATGGTCCTATAATTGTTTCTTCTCTTGTAACTCTTGGAACTAAGGAGAAATCCTTGGTACTGTATATCCTTTTCCTTTGGCACTCTAGTAAGTAGATTGGAATTAAAGTATTTTTTATAATTGTGGCTGATGTACCAGCATGCAGTTTGTAGCATTGCTTGTTTAGCTGTAGTTGAAGTGCAAGATGCTTCCCTCCCCCTTCTCCCTCCCCCAGCTTCTTCTTGCCTTGTAAGGAAGCTGCAGCTGTACGAAGTTGAATTTGCCACATGGCTCAGTGATCCATGCCTTTGCACCTGCAACATTGGTCTCATCTCAACACCTGGTGTTGTGATTTATTCCCTTATTCATAAAGACTAGTAAATCCTATTTTACTGCTGAGCAGTCGATGATATGGCAGTCAAGTGACATGAATAGCAGCATGTATTTCTTGCATGTTAATGTAGCTAAATCAGAATACTGATTGTGTCTTCAGAGTGGCAGGTTTAGTGCCAGCAGATTTAAATATCCACATTCAAACTAGAGAATTTTTATTCAGGGAACCTTACCAACATAGGGATTTAAAATATTCTGCAGAATTTCTGCATAAACTGGTACATAGATTTATGTCTTAGCCATAGATTTAGGTCTTCAACCTATGAAAACAGCAGCACAGCACTTGGTATACATCATAGTTGTAATATGGGTTGTGTTTTGGATATAGAATCTGCCCCATGTTTGGGTCTGCAACTCATTTTTTCAGGTTACTTAAATTTGGAATGGTTTTGCCTCAACAACTTCAGTGGGTCTACCTTGGCTCATTGAGGGATGTTAATGACAAAAACAGCTGAATGTACTTGAAAAACCTACACATGTGCACACATACATATTTGTTACCTATTTAAATATATGTTAATGTTGCTTTATGTTAACATTAACATATTTTTATTAAAACTAATCTTTGTCCTACAAAATTAATAGTGCAGCTGGACCACCTGATACTCAGTCACTGTCCTTTACCTTTTCTCCCCTTCCCCCATCTTTTGCACACAAAGGCAGCTGCAAAACAAACTTTTTTCTAAAACTACTCAAGAGTAAATTCTTTCTCATTTGTCTTTCAGACACGAAGATCGATTGAGAAGTTATTAGAATGGGAAAACAATAGGTTATACCACAAGGTGAGTGCCGCAGGGAGCAGCTTCGTACTGCTGGGGCCTGAATTGCACAGTATGGAAACAGATGCTTTTGTTGAACGCAAAATATGAAAGGTGGACAAATGGGCTAGTCTCTGTGCCAGCGATAAAATACAGCTCATTTTTCTTTCTCCTTTTTCTCCCTCTTGTCTAGCTGTGCTTGCATTGGAGGCTAAGCAAAAGGAAATGTGAATCGAATAACATGATGGAATATGTAAGTTAAAGGGCTGTTTTGTGCGTTTCTCTATTAAATGATCATTTATTTTGCTTCTGATCTTATTCTTTCCATGATTATTAATCAGCAAAGGTGTCAGGAACTTAATCGCCTGAGTGGCAAGGATTTTCTACGGTTCACAGATGTATGGTTTCATGTGTAGGGCTGATTTATAAAGTTATGAATGACCTGAAAACAAGGCTTCACTGTGTCCTGGAAAAATAATAAATTAATTGCCAAGATAAAATAGGTTGAACGTGTGTTGATCGAGTGTGAAATTTTCAGATGCTGTATAAAAAAGAAACTGCAACTTTGGTTACGCAGTGAGTTAGATGTGGGCTGTTTTATATAATGCTAATCAAGTCTCAGTGTATGGAAAGAGACCTTTCAACTAAACTGCTGGAGCTTAGGAAACCTTTACATGTTGTAGATTTTAACTGCCCCCATACCTCTGTAGTCTTGAAAGTAGCTTGAGCTTTATTAGCCTCACTGTAATGTTTTAAAAACTTTAATAGTAAGAAGGGAGGGGAAATGTGTACAGATTTTTGCTCCTATTCTCTATTTCAAAGTTTGTACAGAATTTGAAGTTTGCATATTGTTAGGAGTCTTTACAGGATGTTACTGTCTTTCTTAACTTCCCTCCCTGCCTGCACCCGTTTCAGCAATCAAATTTTACGATCCTGTTGTATTTTACTTTTAAACTTGGGGGGGGGGGGGTAGTCTTGGGAATGTATCTGAATATTTATCTCTTTTAAAACAAATGCACCATTGCAAAATATTCCAAGTATCATAAAATGTACAAGTAGTGGTTAACAAATTAAGACTAATCCTCATCCCCACAAGTATCTATCTGTAGCTATTTTAATATATCCATACCCTTTAATTATGTGTCTCCTCCATTGTTTAACACAATACATGCATTATCAGCTATGTGTTAGAGAACTGATTTAAAACAGTGCTTAGTTACAAATTATCTTAAAATCATCTTTTATGCTAGCACTGGAGAAAAGGGAAATACTAAGACCAATATCTACCATAAAACATAAAAGGCATACTAAAATGCCTTCCTCCTCCCAAATATCTCTATTCTTTTTAAAATCTATTGTACTTAACATGTTAATTTATGATCCTCTATTATAGTGAACATCTTAATTTATAATCAGAGACATATGATAATGTTGTAATAATAGGAAGCAGGAAAAGAAATTTGACACAATTTTTTGAGATTGGCTTATAGAAAGAATTCAATTCTGGATTTAAATTATGAAATGCTTCAGGCATTTTAAAACCCAGTTACACATAAAGGACATGCTCTTCAACATACTTACATGGAGACTCATTCAAATTAAAATTATCATTTTCCATCAAGGAGTTCAGGTTCAAATTAAAATTATCATTTTCCATCAAGGAGTTCAGGTGAAAATAATTTGAGACAGTAGTCTTCAAGCCTAATATAATAATGTAAAGTTTACAATTTCTGTTTAAATTCAACATCCAATTTAGGAGGTGTTTATTATTACATGCTTAGTGAATATGTGCGCTATCTTGGTATTGGACCTTAACGTTTGTGTGTTTACATGTTTTGCAAGTTAGGCTGCACACTTTGCATATTTAGCTGGTGGTAGTCCCATTGTTCTACAATGAAAAGTCACTTTCTCACAACAGAAGTTTTTGTCACAAGAAGCTCTTTCCAATTATGAAAGATAGTATTTGGATCCGACATATTGGGCAAAATCCAGTTACAAGTCCTGACTGGAGTAGACACAGTCTATCAGTAATACTTAAGTGCTGGTATAACAAGTCTGCTTTATTTTCTACCATAATTCACAAAAACATTTGGATTTTTAGATAGATGTCTTTCTGCATTGATGCATTGAATTTGATTTGAACTCTGTTTTGATGCAGTGGCCAAAATCTCTTGCATAGCTATGTAGATTGCCCAAGTGTGCAACTGATAATATCTAAGTTGGTTTCTTAATTTAGGGCAATTTCCCTCCCAAAAGTTAAGGTATTTGTGCTACACTAGTGTATCTAGGCAAAATTATTTAGGTCATTATGTATTTGATCACTGCTTGACATATTTGTACTTCTGCAATTTATTCTGAGATATGTAACAATATATGTGTAGCCTCAGAACTAGCAAAGTATTAACCTTTGACAATGTTACAAAGTATAAATGGTTTAATCAGGCAAGAGATTTACAGGAGCTCTCTCCTATTATAAAAGTAGGGTATATATCCCACATTGGCTTAAACTCAGTAGTAAGTCACAACCAGAGTAGTCTCATTGAATCAGTGTGGATCTGGTTAGTAAACTCTTTTGTAAGTTCCACTGTCTACTTTAGTTGTGACCCACTACTGGATTTCAGCTAATGTCTTTTAATTTCAAGCATTAGGAGATGGGGTAAACTTGTGAGATGGAACAGACCGTGATAGTTACCATGCTAAACCTACTGATCCCATCTGCTGTTGGAAGCTAAATGACCAGGCCTGGTTAGTGCTTGTGTGAGAGACCACAATGGAATAGTACTGATTTCCAGGTTAGGGAAGAATCCTGCATAAAATCATGCAGAATTTCTATTAATTAGAGTTGATAGTACTGGATAGATGAATGGTCTATATAAAGCCACTATAAGGTAGCTTCCTCTGTTCCTAGATGGAATAAACTCTTCATTTTGCCTTCTTAGGAAGACAGTTTTCTTGCCCTGCTAAACATCAGTTTTAATTGATGTCACAACCATATTTAAGTAGTGTGTAAAGTTTTACCCATACAATAATTTAGAAGGAAAAATATGTGAGAGATGCATTTATAATTTAATTCCTCTCCCACTATTCTCACAAGCTTCTTAACTGAGTAAGTTGTATTTGGGACTTTTCTACCACTATTTGTACTTGTCACCTTCCTGCATTACTAAGCTTAAACTCAGAACAACGTGCTGTGTTTATGTCAGAAACACTTTACAATAATACTCTGCATAATGCTGCCCCCATATAGCACTTATTTGCTATAGTGCACGTGCTGGGGTGCTAATTTTGTGGTGTGTATACTGTATGTACAGTATATGTATATCACGTAGTCAGAGGGAGAAATCAGAGGACTCTGTTCCAGTTTGTAATGAGAACAAAAATTAAGTCTGGTCCTCTCCACCATAATTCTGTTACCAGAACGTGGTTATCATGGAGTCTTCTGCCCCATAAAAATGAATGTGATCGAGCCACTCAGATGATGACCAGAGGAGAGAATCAGGCTCTGTTTCTATTTTTGTTATTGTACTTGGAGGATGCATGTTCCTCTGGTGCAAATACCACATTGCTGCAAATACCATAGCAGCAGCTGCCATTACAAAATCTTGCCCTGCCACTCTCTCGATTAAACTCCACCTCCATTGGAAATGATAGCCCACCCTAGAGGTGAATGAATTTCTGTTCTTGTTGCTGTACTGGAAACAGTCCTCGGCTTTCTCTCTGCCCAGCTGATACACGTGCATATATATACATATTTATACTACATGTTTGGAACTGGTAATTGGAATTGATGAGACCATCAAGGGTGAAATGGAGAGTATCTTATCCAATAAGGCAAAGTATAAAACTGTTCCATTTAACACTGATTCAGTTAGTCCTCCATTTCCTTGCAATGTATCCTAAGCATTAAATAGGGTATTACTGTACTATGAAAATAGCAACCCATCAATGCAGGAGGAAAAAGCAGGGTGGGCCTAGGGATGAAAATAGCCTTAAAGTGTTGAAATTTAATATTTGACTTAATTATAAATTGAGTTCTATCTAACTGACTTGATGTTGAGTTGCTCTTCATTATACAACATTTTCTTTTAAGAGTTGAGGGCCAGCATGTGGCTTACAGACTACATATACCTCTTCCTGTCTGTTCTCCTAAGCCTCATGGGGCTTGCCTTAGTATGTGTGTGTAGAGGGGCCCTTTCTGACCCTGCAACCAGAAGTGATCTTCTGATCACTTTGTGCTTGGGCAGAAGCACATTGTCCCCAAATATGCCAAAGCTGCCTGCTCTGCTTTTGGAGTTAGATGGTTGTTAGCTTTTTGGAAGGATCAGTCCTGCCTTTAGATAAAGGGAAATGTTGCCACAAGCTGGGAGAATAGAGGGCAGCAGCAAGGTGACGATGGAGGACAGAGCTGGATATGCCATGTGACCTACACTTTTCCATCCAAGGTATCCTCTTGCTCTTGAGTGCAGTGAGGGATAGTGTCCTGCTGCCAGTGATGAAGTAAGATTGAACTACCGGTCTGGTCAGCTTCGGTACATAGATTGGTAGGGAAGTGAGGCATCTTGTTGTTCAGCTTGCTTAGGCTCAAAGCAAGTAAAGACACATCTGGGTACGTATAAGCCCTCAAATATTCAAAGAATGCGTGTTTGGGATCCAGCCACAGTTACTTGTCACCTTGGAATTTGCTGAGTTTTTTTTTTAAGTTGTCATTGCTATCAGTAATTGACCAAATGTCTATTTTCTTTTCTCTCGTTTGCACAGGTCATTCTTATAGAATTTTTACCAAAGACACCAATTTTTCGACCAGATTAGCATTTGTTTTCCTTAGAGACTTCCCGAGTATGTTGTCTTTTTCCAATGGTGCCTTGCTTGGTGCTCTCCTGGTGGTGATACAGCATTGGTTCTACAGAATATTGTGGTGTTCTTCATTCATATGTTTTCCTTCTCTCTTTTTTGGTAACAGCATGTTCAAAGTGCATTTGGTCAAATGTTGCAGATGTCATTTCAGGCAAATGATAATGTGATTTAAGTTATTACCTGTCTCCTGTTGTTGATCAATTCTGATTTTCTAGGGTCATGTCATATATATCTATATCTATTTCTTTAGATGTATTGATATATATGTAGAAGTACATATATCTATGTGTGCTTTGTAAACATACAGAAACACATGCACACAGATATGTAGCTATAAACATACAACCAAAACTGGCTATAAATAAGTAATAAGGTATTTTTAATCCCCACAGTTTGCATCTGTACATTATAAAATTTGGAAGTCACTTGCATCTTCTCTGAATCTCTGCCTATTTTCCCAGTGGCATATTTGTATATATTGGTCTTTTTTGCCCCTTTGCCTCCATTGTAATGCAAGTAATAAGCCACCTGTGGGAATAACAGGTAGCATTTCGCGATCCCTTCCTTGAAACCCAAATATTGGTTATCCTTTACACATTTTCCTGTTTTATAAAGAAAACCTGTCTGATTTGAAGATGTTCTTCCCCACCAAACTTGAAATTGGATTGGTATTATTCCACTGGAAGAGAGTCAGTGGTACATCTGCATGTTTCCAATGGTTAATATTGCTCAGGATCATAAAAATCACTAGTATTTCTCTGAGGGCTGGTTCACATATAACAATGGTCAATTGCATGACTAAGAGATTGACTGGGGTCAGGTGGGATGTAACATGATCCCACAACCCTCTCCTAGTCTCTTAACCATGATAGGGGGCAAAAATAGACCAATCTTATATTTGTACGAACTCCATTGGTGTGCAAGTGTGCAAGAATGACTGAGAGTGCATATGCGTGCAAGTGTTCATGTGTATTGTGGCTGATGACATGTAACAGCTTTACTGTTTTTGTTTACCAGATCTAATAGTACACAAGATGCAGAATTGTCATAAATATATTTGTTAAATAAATGCTTCAGTAGTTTGAGTTTTTAAGTGTTACAGTGGTTGGCTCCAGTCCAAATAAAATTAGGTGTTCCTAAGTCCCAGTAAAATCAATGGTCCAAGTTAGTTGTGTCCCTTTAATTTCAGTGGGACTTAGGTACAAATAACTTTCTCATTTCTCATTTTTATTTTTATTTTCTTTGGTGTGGAGCATTTGTATGTAAAACATGGATAAATTATACCCGGGGCTATGGATATATTAATATCTTGGGTTTTTTTACATCTGTGTATCAGATGTATAAATCAAAAATTGGTCATTTGACTTAATAGCTTACTGAATGTTTTGGATAAATACTTATTGCATCCCAGCTTCTGTTTATTTTCTTTTTAATGTTTACATAGCTAGGTTTCAATTTCTTGTTTTTACTGTTTGCACAAGAAAGCATTTTTAAAATATGGATATATAATAGTATACTTAGGCCAGGCCAGTTCTTAGTTTCTTGGCTGTGCATATCTTCATGTATTATGTTCTATGCTTAGTTAATACAGGTATTTCTGAACCCTATTTTCTGAATTTTAATGTACATGAACTGTAACATATGTTAAGGGCCTGTTCTTCATGTAGCAGAGCAATAATGTGAATAGCCAACACATGCAACCTGCTTAATTGTATTAATGAAAAGTTTACCCCAATGCAAGAATACCATTTTTTCTTCTTTTAAATGCAAGTTTCACTTTACTGTCATTATTATACAGTTAAATTTATTGCATATTTGCCAATATTTATTATTCCTAGTGAATCTTTACTAGAATGTTACACATGCTTTGCAATGGACCTGAGTTTCTAGAAATGACCATTTATCTAACCCTCTCTTTGCATATCACAACATAAAGTTTTTCCCGAACTTTACATTTAACTATCAAACTTGAGTATAACTAGCCAAAGGTGGGCATTTTTCTAAGCCCCGTTGAATTCAGTGGGAGAGAATTAAATGTATCATTAGTTTTGTTGTCCAAAGCAATGCAGCTGGCTTTGGTTGTTCTTGGTTGAAATATCTGCCTATATTCCATTTTGGTCCATTTTGGTCAGCTTTGGATGTTGAAAAATATGTTGAGTGAAGTTCAGTTGGCATAGCTGCATCCTCATAAATAGCAGTGATGTCATGAGCCCATACCGTTACCTTTTAATTGAATTGAAAGCTTCCTATCCCCCTACCCCCGGTTCTGAGGCTCCCAAAGGATCCCTTTTGACCTGGGGAAACCCTGAGGAGTCTTGCTTTGTGAAGAAAGCCTGTAATATCAAAGTCACACTGGATTGTTGTTGCTGGTGATCCAGAGGCAAATTTCTGTTGTTAAAGCCCCCACCCCAATTCCAAGGCTCCTGAAATCTTCCCTGGATCTAAAGCGATTTTTGAGGAGCCTTGGGACCTGAGGGGGTGGTGGTGAAGGAAACTTTTGATTCAGTTAAATTATATTAAAAAGTATATTAAAAAGTTATGGGCTGAATATGTCATTGCCATTTACACCCACGTAGTTGTGTCAACTGGATTTCAGCACTTGTGTTAATTAAGAACTGAAAAATAACTTCTGTCCATAGTCTGATTTTCTTTGAATAAGGAAAGTATAAATTATTTTGTCCCTTACCTATGAGTATTCATCTGTAATGTATTTTAAAACATTGGCCTGTTTTAAGTACATGGTTGTAATAAAAACGGGGGCCACAGTCCAACACAGTGTGCTTAAGTATATTGATTATATTTATTCTAGTGAGCTTATTTGTGCCTAATTCTGTGCTGAAATGTGGCCTTGACTGATTATGATGATGAACAAAATGAAAAAAAAACCAACCCTCATCAATATTGTTTCACTAACAAGAATTCTTATAGCCACTGGCTCCTAGACTTCTGGGGCTTTTGTTTTTTTTTTTAATTCACTTTTATGACAATATATCTTCCCATGTATGTCCTTCTCATGTATCGGGTTTTCATGTGAGTTGAAACAAATAGATATTCCTTTGCATTTGTAAAAGATCTGTCTACAAAACTCCTGTGTGTTTAAATTACTGCAAAAGAGACTGAATTCTGGAATTGGTAGCATCTCAGAATTCTCTGACTGAATTTTGAAGTCAGTAATACCTCAGAATTCTCTGACATTTTGTTCTGTGTCACAAAGATTTTTGCTTAGTATAAACATCACATTGGTTATTTTACATCTTGACTGCAGTAGGATTGATAGTCAAATTAAAATGATCCAAATGTGTGTATATGCAGAGGTCAGACTAAATAGTGGCTGAAATCCTGTTCTGTAACTTACACCACATAAGGCTGATGACATCATCAGTCACAGTAATATTTCAGAAATAAAACATTTCTAATTTGTCCCCCAAAGGTCCTGAGACTCCTGTGGAATGTCTCTCATCATCAGAAATGCTATGGGGAGCTTCAGGACAGGCAGCAAGATCTTTAATTACTGAAAATCAATGCTGCCAGTAAAGTCATCCTGGCAGCAGTGTTTTTCAGCAATTAAACATTCACCCTATCTCAGAGTCCCAAATGGCTTCCAGATGGTGGAAAGAATTCCATGACAGTCTTGGGGACCTTCGGGGAGAAATTGAAAATATTTTATTTCTGAAAAAAAATCATTGTGACTGATGATGTTATCAGCTTTACATGGGGGTCAGATACTGAACAGGATTTCAGCCTTTGACTAACACAGGTGAGAACTACTTCAATATTATCTGCCATCTTTAGTTAACCTTTCTCTTCAGATAATATGTTGCAGCCTTCCCACCAGTTCCAGCCAGCATAGTTATTCTAATCTGTCTCTCACACCGAGATAATACCACAGTGAGGAAGACATCTCTGTTGGGTGGCTTAACAGAATGGATAAGTCATCTGAGTCACCAACAAAAGCAGGGTTAACTCTGTTGGTAAAAATCAGTTCCAAAATCTACTGCAGTGATATCTTTATTATGCCAAATTTTTTAAAAAAATAAAAGAAAGAAGTGTGCAAGCTTTTGTTAATACAATCTCTTCATCAGGCTAGATTTTCTTCTTCCCATTTACATTTGATGTACTGCCTGATGAGCAGCTTTCATACTTCATTGTGCCCCTTTGGTTAGCATAGTAAAGATATCATTTCAGTGTGAATTCTGAAGCTCATATGAGTGTTATCCTTCCATGAGCAGCGTAATTTGTGAGGAGGGCTCTTGTATGAGATTGCAGTTCTTCCTTTGTGAACATAGAAATCACGAACTTTATACTGAAAACAAGCTATGCACTTGTAAAAGACATATATAATCCACGTTGTTATATTGCTTAGGCAAATAGACTGCTGGATAAACAGTTACTTGTCAGAGTTGGAAGATTTTCTGAACATGCTGCAAATCTAAACATGCTCCAAATTAGCTGATAGTAAGGAGTGGTAATTGCAGTCCAATGTCATCTGGAGGAATACACTTTTTACAACCCTGCTCTAAATCTACAGATCTATTTTGACTAGTCTCACAGTTGTTCATTCAGTGGTCTTTAAGGCAGAACAAACTGGACATAGCATACCAGATAATTGACAAATTCTGTTTTTGCAGTTTTAGGGAGGGAACAAAAATGGATAGATCATACACCTGGCAGGACACTCTGCATGGCTAATGATCTTTCCCCCCTGAACATAAACCTGTTTTATTACACAGGACATGTGTGCTTAATGTGTTTTTTATAATTTCCAAAAGTTTAAGGCTATAATCCTAAACACACTTAACTATGATGTGGGCTTCACTGAACACAATAGAACTGGTTTCAAAGTGAGCAAGCATGGGATTGCACTGTAAACTTTTGACAGCAGAAGAAAAAAATCTTCCTGCTCAAATTAAGAATTAAGAGAGCTCTTCAAATATACAATGATAGTTGTCTTAAGGTTAAATGAATGTACATTGGTAAGCAGTTCAAATTCTTGCATGCATTTTGATTCTTGAGCATGTCCATCTCTATCTTTATGATTCAGTCCTAAAACTAAAAAAGTACAATTTCTCCATCAGAAACTGAGTGGGTATCTCCTTTATCATGACATCTCAATGTTGATAAATTACATTAAAAACACATGTACACTTTTAAATTATGCACCTGTCTCATTTTAAAATATATAATAATTAATCACATACAATAATTAATCCTTAGATATCTTCCAAAAATTCCAAAGTGGAAACTTTGTCTAGATTATTCCTATCAGATGAGATAATCAGAATTTAAATCCAGTGCATGATTCCTTGGTTGCTTCAAGGAAATGCCTTGCTTTTAGTACAAGGGATAAGACAGCATTTCCTTAATTTGTGTGTGTGCTATATTCACAGCCTTGGTATCCTCTCAGCCACCTCTACATGCTAATTTCACATTTAGCATGCTTCAACTTATAGCTTCATTTTAAAAAGAAAAAAAGAAAAATAACTGGAGATCTATTTAAACATATTGAACATATTGGCATGGTATCATAAGAACTCCAGTTATGTTTAATTTTCATTTCAAATTTGAATTTAAATTTTGTATTTAAATGCAGCTATATTTTCAGTTATGTTTAAATAAGTTGCCTATACCAATTTAATTTTATGATTGAGAAATGTGATTCCTGGATTGTTCCATAGTTAAGAACCATGTGCTTAACATAATGCATCCATAGGTTTATACTGCACACTACTGTGACTGGTGTCTTCACACTAAGATTATTGGGATATAGCCTATTAGAGTGGGTTTTACAACTGACTATGCTACTATGTGGTAGCAAAGCATGTGTGTCACTTCAGCCAGTAGAACAGAAATGTTACAGTGATATTGCAAGCTGCTAATATTTAGCATAGTTTTGGAAGTATGGTAAATTATTGATCACTATCTTCAGTCCGAACAGTAGCATTTAACACATAGTGATCTAGACGTTACATGTGTAGATCATCATTCTTTTAATAGTTTGTATATCTTCTACTGGTAACACTTAGTACAACTAACTGTAGGGCCTGAGGCTATCAAGTAGTAAATTCCTCCACTGACAGCTGCTACTGATGTGAACTGGGACAGGACACTTTATTTTGCAATAATTCATGCAGTGGCTCGCCAGATGATGAGGCCACTGAACATGGAAATAAGAGGGGCTGCTTCCCATGGGAAGCATGACATATAAAGTGTCTCTGTCACCTTGCAGAAAGTGCTCTTTAAAACATTTGGAAGAAAATGTGTGTTAACCTGCATGATAGACAAGACAGAATCGGAGCATAAGAGAATTCCAGTTTTCACAATGGTTGTTCTTCATGTTTGCCCTTCTGCTCAGTTCTTTCCCACTCCACAGTTCTGTGTACCACCACTCAATTGACATCAGTTAGTTCTAGTAGGCTATATTGATATCAACTGGATAAAATCATAAACAGTCCCGTCATACTAACACCCCAGTGACAATCTAGTTAATCAGAAGTAAACCTGATAGAACAGTGGTCTTCTTTCCTATGTGGGATTTATCTTTAAGTAAACAAGCATAGATTTGGTTGTTGCATGTTATGCTTAATTTTTGGACTTCAGGGGGATTTAAGCATGAATCTAAACTTTTCCAGGTGGCACCCATTTTCTGTGATAGAGAAAAATATGGGTCAGCATGCAATTCATTTTTTCATCTTAACAGTTGTTTTAAGATAGAAGATTCTGTGTATTTGTAAGTGTAATCCAAAGAACCATGTAACTAGTTCTGTGCATTTAAGGGGTTTTACAGACAGCGCTACCCCATACTAGATGGCAAGCCACATTTGCAAGTAAGGGAAGTTTCAAAAACTGTTATACAGCATGATGGTCTGCTATTCACAGAGAACATTATTTTAAAAAGCACACGTGGGGCACAGCAGAGCCTGGGGCATGCCTGAAATAGATTTTTTGGATCCTGGCCATGGTGTTTAGCCTTTTCATATCCAGCCAATGGGAGCCCTGTGCACTCATGGCCTTTTTCTTTGTCATCATTGTATGTAACCCAGTTGATTCTTCTATATGACTGACATGCAGGGTGCATTGCATTGTATTTGTTAAAATCCTATTAATCTGTTATACCATATCAGAAAGTAGATATGAAATAGTGACATTATTCAGCTTACTAAAATAATTATGCTGCTCTAATTAATGGCTAGATTAGCATTGTGGAAGGGTGGATATCAGTTCTACTAAAAAGATAAACATTTCTGTTTGCCATTATATATAAACCTAATAAAAAGATTAAGCTATGGACCTTTAATCATCATAACAGCATTCGCTGATATAACATTCCCCCCCACCTATCAAAAATATTTTAAAATCAACATATTAAATGGAACATAGTTCGGTTATAGTAATACATGTGGAGGTTGTAAGCAAAGAGGAAGGGGTGTGGAGATTTGTGTTTTTAAGCAAATATGCATGTGTGTACTTAACCACATCTACTATGATTGCTTTAAATTAGTAAACTGAGCCAAACTCCACAACTTTTTCTAAGTAACCATGTTTTCCTGACTTGACCCAGCTTTAGAATGTATTCCACTTGGAAGTCTCTCTAGAAAATTTCCTAAATTGTATGTGTTACAAACCAATAAAATTGTGAAGCTATTTTCTCAAGACTTGTTTTCCTTTCCAAATTAAACGTGGAGTTTTTAAACAAAAGTAGATTTTTTATATAAACAATCCTTCTGTATCATGTCAGCAGAATGTGTTCAGTTAACAGTCTGATTTCTTTGGAAAGATAAAATGGGTCCTCTTACACTGTCAGACCACTAGTCCAGCTAGTCAAGTGTTATTTGAATAAGCCTTTTCCAACCCAATGCCCTCAGATATTATGGACAACTACTGTCAGCCTTAGCTTAGCACAGCATTGGCCAGAGTTAATGGCAGTCTAATCTAAAACATCTGGACTGTTCCAGATGGTTAAAGGCTGATTTACACTGTCTGCAATTCTGCAGGGTTTCAGTAAAGTCTTCTCTAGACATATTGAGAGATCCCAGGGGTTGGACTTGGGACCTTTTGCATGCAAAAAGCACATTTTCTGAACTATGATCCTTCTCTGGTTTATCAGATTCACTGTGTTCAACAAAGAACCTGCAATCTTATACTTAGTTTCCTGAGAATAAAATAATAGACAACTACTATGAACCATAGCTTAGCATAGCTGTTAGCCACAGAGCTATCCATCAAGTCGATTGTGGCTTACAATGATCCACCCAAGGTTTTCTAGATAAAAAGGATTCAGAAATGGTTTACTAGTCCCTCCTTTTGATGATGTACTGGGGCTGTGCAGCTTGCCCAAAGCCACACAGGTGGCAGAGCATGTAACTGTCCGCCACTCAAGCACCAGGTGACCTTAGTTGGCCCTTCTCCCAGGAGACACATTGGAGATTTGAACTCCCAGATGCTTCAGTCCGTTGAGCCAGACTAGCGCTTATAAGACCCGGTGGATCAGTATAGGGTTGACATGAGTAGTCATGCATGTGCTGTAAATAGCTTTTAGATTTAAAATGTTGAAAAAAAAATCAGGAGAAATATGCTATTGATGAATGTCCTGAAAATACCAATGAGAACCTTCTGGCTTGGTGGGATGGCCTTGAGATGGCTTCCTGTCCTTTGAAGAGAGTTTTCTGTTGATCTCCACAACATGAAGTTTATGTTCCCTAAAGCTGGAAGGCCTCTGGTGTGACTCTTAGAAAAATTATTTTGGATAGCAGTGTTCTACAAACATTTATCTACTCCATCTAATGTTAAGAGTTTAGTCTATATTTGGATTCATGGTCGGATTTCTCACTGTAGATAAGCACATAGGTTTGACAATTTTTATCTTACTAGCATGTGTAGAAAAATTTTACAGTTTCATCAAAAGAAAAATCCAAGCTACGTACACAGAATACAGTGAAAGTGATGATGCTTTACCTCCTGTTTAATATGTAAAACACTGCATCTTTGAATACTTCTCACTTTGTTCAAAGTACTTTTAAACGTTAGGCAGCTTCCTTTATTACAGGAATTTCAATGATGTCTGAAAACCTGGGCCATAGTGTGCGGCACTCCCATTCCTGCCCAGCACTATACACAAGACCTTGAACAATCTCTTTCTATCTTTGTGCAACACTTTCCCCTTTTAGGAGTCCTTTTAGCTACTTTCTATGAGGGGGAAAAAAAATACTAAGAGCCTCTTTATATGTGTAATTAAAAAAACACCCAGGAGCTACTCTGAAGCATGCAGGGTGTTGTAATTTCAGTTTGCAAAGCGGTATGATACAATGTTTCTGAGCAGAAAATCCCATGATAGATTTAATGTAGCCAATTGTATGCTTCTGAAAAAAAAGAGTAACTGTTCAGTGTGAGTTAATTTTGGATTTTTTCAGCATCTCTCTTTTAGGCTTTGTGCCGCATTCTTCCAGACAAATGCGTATTCCATGCGGACCACTGTTCTGCTAAATGCTCTCAGTTCTCCCTTTGCAATCAAGATTATGTTGCTAAGGAGATCTTGCTTTTATTGGGGCCATTGATTTGTGTTAATACGTTTTGAATACCTCTCGGTATTCTTCCGTAGACAAGGCCAAAAGAAAAACTTCCCTGAGTTTTCCAATTTACATGACAAATGGAGCGGTGGTGTAATGAAGCCGATATAAAGTGGTCAGTTGAAAAGCGGCTAAAGAAGAGCACTCAAGTGAGAAATGAAGAAATGTGCCGGGGACAGTCTACGGCCTGCCTTCGCTCCAGCTGCAGGAACTGGCTTGGGCCAAATGGAGATGCAGTGGGTGCAGAGAGGGAGCGCCTCCATCTGCAAAGACCACCCACTTTCTGGAGCCCCAGCTTTCTATGGATTACCTCATTGATTTAATACAGGCAATCACAAAGCACTGGTCAAACTGTGAGCTGAAGACTCTTCCTTCTTGGGAAAGAGGGCTGGGAGGGGAGCATCTGGGTTCTAAACTTGCTTCCTCAAAGATTTTTCTGGTACTGAACATCCAGCTTAACATAGGTGAGTTCATTAAGAGATACAAAATGAATATTGTGTGTGGATATGAAGAGACCAGGTTGTGCTGGATGGAGCTCATCTTCCAGAATGGAAAAGCAACTAAATCTCAGGTACTGAGAACACATGTGCATATCAATACAGATACTAGCATACTGGGTAGATGGGCAAATAAAATGATGTTTGTTCTACCTGACATATCATTGTGTGTTCATTGTTAAGTGGCTTAATACTAGTCAATGGTGATGTGTTTAGTCCTATTTTTTATTTATTTGAAGGATCTTCAAATGGTGGAGCAACCGATGAGCCTCCTTGCCTGTACTGTAGGGGTGGGTTTGGTACTTCAGATATTTGTTTTTGCAACTCCCGCAGTCCCTTCCCATTGGCCATGTTGAGTGGCATGGGTAGCAGGAAATTCTAGAGGAATGAAGTTCTGTAATACCACTTACATAAACTACTTATAAAAAACATGCATGTATACACCTATTCACATGATTCTTTCACTTCTGGACAGGGAAGCTATGCCATGTATGATGTGAAAGGACTTGTGCTGCTTCACCATCATACAAAAGGTGTCAGGAGGTGGAGATAACCTGAGAATGAGTTTGGAGTAGTAGTTAGATTGTCAGAATGGGACAGGAGAGATGGAGGTTCAAATTATCTCTTGACCACAAGGCTCACTTGGTGACTTTTGACCTATCACTCTCAGCCTAATGTACTTCATTCAGATGCTGAGATGCGAAAAATTGAGGAGGTGGAGCAATCTGCACTGTCTTCAAGTTTCTTTGAGGAAGAGTGGGATGTAAATCTAAACCAGAAGTTGAAAATTTGATTCCCCACTGTGCCTCCTTGACACGGGCTGGACTTGATCCAAAGAGTCTCTTTCAGCTCTGCAGATCTAATGTTGTTATTATTATAAGATATAATAAATAAAACCAGGATGTTACAAGATCCTGTGACTGAAACCCTGTTGCTTTTTTATAAAAGGCAAACGGTGTATCTTTCAGTGGTTTCCAACTGGCAATTAATTAATCCCAATGATTCTGTAGCATACACAAAGCCAACAGGTGCACTTGCCACTGAGAATCCCAGAAGCAACTCATCAATTGCCAGTTAGAATGACTATGCTGTTTGCCTTCTACAATTGTAACAAAGCAACAGGATTTCAGCCAGTATTTAAGTGGTGTACATGGGTAAAACCACACAGCTCTTCGTTGGGATTTTCACCAAAATAAAATAGGATAGTAGCTGCAAAGCTGCTTTCCCCACCCAGCTTCTTGAAAAACCATGGAGCACGGTAGGGCAGGGCAGGGTGAACTTAATTGGTATTAAAACAAAAAACCTTAAATTCAGTTGCTGCCACCACCTCCACCTCCCCCGCTTCAACGCAGATGAGTCTCAACTCGCCAACAGATGGGAGGGATTCTGTGATGGGATCTGGCCTTTTCCTTGGATCTAGGAAGTCTGATTTTAAAAAGTAGGGGGAATAACAAAGGTCTCCCAGCCTTTTTTAGTTGGGACGTCCTCTGGTACTGTGCACCTAGTAGTAGGCATTACAGGCTGGATTATTTCTAAGAAGAACTAAACATATCTACAAAGAAAAAGCGGTGTAACACATTCAACATGGTAATCCAGAGATTGGCATCTGGACACAAATGAAAAGTTACAAAATGGTATAAGAAAATAAAGAACTAAATGTAGGTATTCTGTAAGCTCAGCACAGCTGAACAGAATCGTAATCCCTAATGCAACTAACTGGCTTGGGCCCTAATTTTAGGCACAGTATCATTGTCCTGGGTTCAGCTCTTCTTCATTGCCAGCTGGGGAACAAGCATCCAGGAGAGAGAAAGGAAGCTCTTGCTGAGTATTTAAAGATCCCTCAAGTAATAAATTGCTTCTGGGATTCTCAGTGCTGACTTGGTGTGTGCTCACTGGCGGGCTAAAAACCCCTGAGCCACCAGTAGCATCATCAGTGATATCACAGCTACCCTTTCCTTTCCAACTTTTCCAGGTAGAAATGTTGTAAAAGGTAAGGTAAAGGTAAAGGTTCCCCTTGACAAATTGTCCAGTCGTGTCTGACTCTAGGTGGCGGTGCTCGTCCCTGTTCCCAAGCCATGGAGCTAGCGTTTGTCCATAGACAGTTTCTGTGGTCACATGGCCAGCGCGACTAGACACAGAATGCCGTTACCTTCCCACCGTGGTGGTACTTATTTATCTACTCGCATTTACATGCTTTTGAACTGCTAGGTTGGCAGGAGCTGGGACAAGCGACAGGAGCTCACTCCATCACATGGATTTGAACTGCTGGTCTTTCGACCTTGCAGCCCAGAGGCTTTGCGGTTTAACCTGCAGCGCCACCACATCCCTTCATGTTGTAAACTTGCATCATATAAATTAGGACTCAGGCAATAGGCTGCTGTGTAATGACATATATGGGCCCATTGTCATGACAGTAGCCAACTATTTTTGACAGCAACAGTGTCATGTTAATGGTGGCTGGAATGTACTGTTGGAGACATGCAACATTTTCATGCCATTCAGTGTCCTCTTTAGCATGCACATTGCCTGTACTGGCTAGAGTATTCTGGCTATTGTAGTCAGAAAATTGCTTCCATGCTTTGATTATGTATGGTTAATCTGCTTATGGAACATCTGGAATTCCATTCATGTATAGCTTTCTGTTATAAAATGAAATCCAAACCTAGAAGTGTCTCATATTGCCTGTACTAGAATCACTTCCAAGTTCTTATCTTCCTCTCATGTTCTGCTATAATCTTGTTCCTCTTAAAGTGTCATTGACATTGAAGTCCCTGCACTCCAATGAGATCACTCATAATAATAAGAATGAGGCATGGTCTTGGCTTGGTTGAATTAGGAACAAGTTATAATACCAGTAGTCCCACTGTATCTATAGATTTTGTAAAAAAATTTTAAAATAAATGAAAGTAGTCATTTTAAATTAGTAATCTGCTTTGAATAAAAGGAGAAGAGGTATTTTTTTCTTTAAAAACCCACTGTCAATGTAATTTTACTATTAGGTTTTATTCACAGCCTTTATTCCACTACTTTCCATTAGTGTGATGATTGCCTTAATTAAAGTCCTTTCCTTCTGTATGTAGAGATAATCTTCATGAATGGGTTTCAAAGTGTGTGAAAATAGTCTCTTATGCACATTGAAGATATAACTAATTCAGCTCTGTCTAGAAAAGGCCTCACCCTGCTTGCAAGAGACTTCATTGGCTTAATTCAATCTACTATTCAGAGAATGGGTGAGTAGGTGATGGAGTTGAGTTCAGCTGAACTTTCTAGTAAATAAGGAAAAAGGCAGAAGGTAGAGGTAGTAACTAGAAGAGTTGGAATCAGTTCTGGATGTTACTATATGGAATTCCAATTGCTAACACAGAAACAAGAAATGGTAGGAATTAAAGGAGGGGGGCAGTAGGATGTGCTTGTGTGTTCAAGTGAAGGAGAAGACTGAATATTTCTCAGTGCCCTTTTAAAATCTGCTCTTTCCATCAAACTGATTTTTAACTAAGGCAGAGTGGGGGATTCTAGGAGTTGTATTTAAAAAGGTAATTTTCCAGAGTTCTTAACCAGGGTTTAAATGCTGGACATCTGACCTTTATTTCTACAACATTTGCAGAACTTTCCTTCTTACTAAGAAGAAGTGATTTGGACCATATCTGCACTGTTTTTTTTCAGGAGTGGATGCTTATGTTGAATAATGCATCCCATACATTTTTATAACAGCCTTTATGATTCAAACAAGATTTTCTAGTGTAGCCTTTTCTCTGACAACCAGTATTGAGATAAAGGAAATTCTCTGTAGTTACATGTCACACACATGCACACATACTTGGTTGCTGTCTGAACTGGTACATTCCAGGCACACAGGTTTAATATTGGTGAAATATGCTTGAAATATACGTTCAAGCCCTATCTCTTTCTTGGCCAAGTTGCTCACTGGAACATCCCAACTAAAATGAGATGTAAATTAGGGATGTGCATTGGCTTCCTGATCCACCCTATGTCTTTTTGATAACACTCTGATCTAATCACTGTCTGGGTCCATGACAGTCTGTGCATTTCTGGTTGGGGAGGGGGACACAAATTGTTATAGCTTGAATGGTGCAGTTATGACAGAAGAGTTTCTGGCCTGGACAGCAGCAGTCTGCAGAGCTGGTTGCTCTGTATATTTTTACTGTCCCCCTTCCCACTTCTTGCTAACCACCAATCTCGCCAGTGAGCAGAGCAGCTTCCCAAGGCAGCTACAGAGAACAGAGGAGATAAGGACTCTAGAACAGCAATGGGCATGGTTCTTTTGGATTCTTTCTTAAAATTGTAGTCCAGACAGCTTGCTCTACACTGTTTCCATCTTCTCTCCTACTACCCCGGTCGTTTTTTCCCTGTGTCTGAAATTCATGGTGTTGCCAACCATATGATTTTGATCATTTAATACATAACTTTGCAGCAGGAAAGGCAAAGGTTAATTTCTAAGACAAACACTGTACTGTGCACTGTACTGCTACACCATTTCCCCTTTTTCCAGACTTCTAATTGTAATCTGTGAATGCTGGATTTAACACGAGAAATCCATGCAGGTGTCGCTCCATGCATTAATGTCTGAGTTCCTTACTCAGCCCTGTGGTTAACCTAAAAATGCACAAGTACCCCACTCCAGTTAGTATTCATACATTTGTCCAAGGACAGTGCCCATCCCTGTTACAAGTCTACAACACAACCATGTTATTTCTTAGCTGTAACTGCAAACAAAATTATTTCTCAACTAATTTATGTAGCATTTTATTTGATGAAAATATCTGTAATGTCTAAAGCTTGGCATGCTTTTTGTGACTTTTTATGGGCCTAATAAGGGTGTTCCATTAATGGGAAGAGGATGGGTGGAAAGCACAAGGAGAGCTGATCTCTTCCCATCTGTAACCTTCTTAAAAATGGTCCAGGTGTACTGCAACCAGACTTTTTTTTTTAAGATGCTTCCATTGGCTCATATGAAAGCTTTTTAAAGAGTTTGGGCAAGGGAAAGGGCTAAGGACAGAGCAGTTGGGCTGGCCAGAGAAGCCTCCTGTCCCATGTGCTCTGGTTCTCCATTCATGGATTATTCCAAGTTGACTTTGTCCATTTTTAGCCATGGTGTGCTCACACTCCAAATCATTCACATTCAAGTTGAAGACATCTGCCACTGAAGTACACTGTCTCTCATCACTGGATGCTTACCTTCTTTTCATCTAGTGTCCTCTAATTTGAAAAGATCTGTGGAAATCTTCTTGTAATGGGTGTTCAGAGCAGCTCTCTTAATGTTGCCACACTTCATAAGTGTGAATATTTGGCATATAGCATGCACCGAAGCAGTGGGAAGGAGGGGCATGAGAGACCAAAGTAAATCTTAGAGACAATTGGATGCCAGCCTTTCTCTTGATCCTTCAAGGCGAGTTCTTGATTACTTAGTAGTTTAATTAATGTCAACCTTTCCCATCAGGGCCCATGGGAGCAATCATTGTGCTGACACAAAACCATTTGAAATGCTTGGCATTCTACCAATCACAGAGCTAAGCATTCCCGTGACAGATTGAACTATTCCAGAGCCAACTCTGTGTAGGATTAAACATGCTCTCGCTGCACTGACTCAAAAGCCTTGTATTTTTATCTGAATCAGTACAAGAGCATTTGGAAGTTTCTTCTCTTGAAAAACTTTTTTGCCTGCTAATCATGTTACATGTGCTTGAGGTTTTTTTAAAAAAATTCTTAAATTTTATTTTATTTTTAACCCTGCTTGTCTCCATCATTATGAAGAAAAGTCAGACTTCACACTGCAGTGGTTCATCCAGAATTTCTGTAGGTTGTAATGCATGCTTTCTTTAAGTAAAAAGGCAGTGTCCACCGCACACAGACAAGCACAACACCCCCCAGCTTCTCATAGCTGAGGAAACCCATCATCTCCCACACTGAAACTAGAACCTCTCTTCACTATCAGAGCTTGGGAAGTGTTCCTTTTAAATAATGAGTTCCCATGAGAGTTCCACAGTCTTACAAGGTAATTACTTATCCTCCTTTAGAAGTAACAATTCATATTCAGTTACTATAAAAAAAAGTTTTAGGGATACACTTACAGTTAGAAATAATAAAGCCATTCCTTCTTAAGTTGTCATTATAATGCCATCTTTGTTCCTGAAAGACTACAGTTAATTAGTTACAGTTAACTAATTATTTATAGCCAGTTCTTTCCAAGCTCTCTTCACTTTTGCATCTACGAAGTTTTACTTTACAGCACATAAGCACAATGACCGTTCAAGATAGCTCTATCACTCTTCAGATTGAGTTTCAGCTGCATGGCAAAGATACAGAGGCTCTGTCTTTCTCTTCCCACCACACCCACAGGGATGCCCTTTCGCAGATTGAGCAGAGAAAGCCTTGCTGGGGAGTTCTGGCAGTTTGTTTGTTTGTTTGTTTGTTAGATTTCTATCCTGCCCATCTAGACCAAAGGTCTACTCTGGGCGGTTTACAAATTTAAAACCAATAAAACCAATAAGCATATATTATAAATCCAAGATGGCAAAAGTATAAGAAATTAAGATACAGCAGGAGGGAAAGCCTGCCCAAATAGCCGGGTTTTAAGTTTGTTCGTGAAAACACCCAGAGAGGGAGCCAGGCGGATCTCCACTGGCAAGTTGTTCCAAAGGCGAGGGGCCACTGCCGAGAAGGCCCATGTAGCGAACACCCTGTCTTCCTATATATATAATGGTATTGGCCTGCACCAGTGGGAGCTGTTGGGAGGTGGAGCCAGAAAAACTAGAAGAGAGGGGTGAGTCAGAGTCTAGTCAGTTCAGTGAGAGACAGAGTTTTGAAGGAAGGAAAAAGGGTTTAGGGGTTTGAGGCCAGGGTTGCCAGACGTCAGGCAAAAGGAGGACATGTCCTTCTTTTTAGCCTAATGTCCTCCATCCGGCAGGCAAAGATAAAAACATTTAAAATGTCAGGCTTTTGTATATTTTATGTTATAATTTTGGATGGGAGGGGGAGAGGTGGAAGGACCCCCCCTCCCCCTGTCTTTCCCCGCCAGCCCCCGTTACCTGCTGCCGGCGCTGGAGCGCAGCCCTCGCCCCCTCCCACCATGGCGGCAGCTGCTCAGCGATCCGCCATGCCCGCCCAGCCCACGTGGAGCCCAGAAAGGCAGTGCGAGCGGAGCACCACCCGCCGAGCCAGGCAGGAGCAAGCAGCGCTCGAGCGCATCGATGGGAAGGTGAGCGCCTGGACTGTGTGTGTTCAAAGTCCATTTCGGGGACTCCAACTCCCACACTCCCCAGCCTTGAACTTATGACCCTCGGGGGAGGGGAGGCTGCCTCATTCGGTTTTGCCCAGTGTTGCTTTTCCCCCTGCCTGCACCGGAGCCTTGTTCGGGTGTCCAGATGAGCAAGGTTGCCTCTGAGCCTGTGCAGAGTGCGAGCGGCTGGGGGATCCCGCAGCCGGGCCGGGGTGGGTTCGGGTACAATTGGCTGTTTAAATAATGTTTTTTGGTATTTTGAAAAAAAGCCTCCATTGAATTTATTTTTATTTTTTAACATGACTGTTTCTTGGTCGGTTCACTAAGAGATATTTATTGGCAACTATTATAATAAAATTGTATTGATTGCGGGTTTAATCCAGAACGATTCAAATGAAACATTCAATACGCCCTCCTCTGTCCTCTTTTTTGTCTTTCTATGTCCTCCTTTTTGTACCCATGTATCTGGCAACCCTATTTGAGGCAGAGAGAGTGTTTAAGGAGTGATTAGTCAGAGTGTGACCTGTATTAATTAAGACAGAGGAGGTTAAAGTAAAATACTGCTTTGCATAACTTTAAGAATGTGCTTAAGAACTATTCCTAAAACAACTTGTAATCAATAAACCTGTTTCTGTTTAAAAGTTCAGTACTGAATGGACCTCAGTCTTTCATAGGAATTATAGGTTGATAAAGAATCAACTGGTGGCAGCGTGTTAAAGGGCGTGTTGGGATACTTGTGTGAGCTCTGTGTTTGGTGAAACAAGCAGGGGCCACGGGGTAAATGCCACAATTGGTGTCCAGCGGCGGGATACGAAATAATCCAGTAAAGCCAATGAGAACACTTGCTCTCCTCCTTTGCAGGACTGAAGGCTGTGTGACACCAGTCTTTCCTGGGTCTTTTAAACTAGCCCACTGCTCTCAGGTATGGGAGAGGATATTGTCCTGTCACAGTGTTGAAGCAGTATTCAATTGCTAGTCCAGCCAGCTTATGTAAATGAACTGGAGTGTGTATGTCTCTCTGTGTGTGCATGCATGTAAAGTGAAATGGGATGTGGTGGAAACCACATCATCTTTTCCTTTATTTCAGGCAGTAAAAATCTCTGGGACCAACCCCATGGCTGACTCAGTTTTCTTTCCTGGGCTCAAGGCCAAGCTTCAGCAGCCAAGTTCCTACTTCTGTACCCTAAATTTGTCCCTAGCTACTGATCTCCAGTTACACCGTAGTGTGTACTTGCCTTCATTTTCAGTACATTCAACCCTGGAAGTATTTCGCTACCACCAGCATTTGTACGTATGTACGTACGTACGTGCGTGTGTGTGTGTGTGTGTGTGTGATGTGCTGTCGAGTCAGAACTGAATTATAGCAACCATCATTGGATTTTCAAGATGAGATATTTAAGGAGTTATTTTACTACTGCTACCTCACCAGCATGGAGTTACCATGGTTGAGGGGGGAATTCAAACCCAGGTCTCCTAAGTCCTAGTCCATCGTTTTATCTGTTATACCACAAAGGGTACTGCAGTTCAAATGCAGCACTCTCCAGAAATGTCTGTTCAGGTTTGTGAGAGATCCTGGCAACCAGAGATAGGATGGAGCCCTTTGAAAGGAACTTATGAGTGCCGTTTGAGAGAGAGAGAGGTGGAAGGAAATAGGAGAATAACTTCTAAAGATTTCTCAGATGGTGCTATCATTTCAAGATATGATACCACCATGTTCTAATTCCTAGAATAGGTTCTGCTCCTTCGAGAAGGAATGCTGCCTCAAAACCCAGAATGTGCGGCACTTCCCACAGAGATAATGTCTAGTAGTCTTGTCAGTATTCTTGTCGGCACCCCCACCCACCAAAATGTTTGTTTTGACAAATAGGTTCTTTCCCTTTATCTTTCTTTAAATAAGAGCTGTTTTTTTAAGGCTTAAAGATCTGATCCCTCAGAGAATTCAAAACTTCAATCCTTTGAGCTTGTGCTAAGTATATTTACTCAAGATTTATGACAAATCCCAGAGAACAACAGGGAATTGCTAAATGCATTTCAAATAGACTGGAACTGTAGCTAAATAGCTACTAATCTATCGTCTGCCTCCCTTGTACTAGGCATCACTACTCTCAATGAAAAAGAGAAAAAAACAAAAAAACAAAAGAGGGCTTGAAGGCAATAGAAAATGTGAAAATCTTAGTCTTCTATTCATAGGAGAACTCTTTTAGAGTGACATTTCAAAAGGTAGGCTGCTGGTGAGAAAGATTTTTCTCCTGTCCCTCAATGTTATTCTTTCCAACAGGCTTCTCGAGAAGATTCTGGCCCCTCCCTGTTGTGGCTTGCATGTATGTGCATTTTCCATAGGAATAGATTCCAAGTTCAAATTCTTCCTTAATTTGCTGGCACAAAAGCCTGTGACAAATTATTACCTGTACCAAAGCTGTGGTGGACAGAACTGCTTTTCTTGCTGCTGTAGCCTTAAAAATCAGATAACTGTGTGTGTAGTACAGTGTAGTGTTATATTACCAAAATCACAATTTCCCCACCCAACGAGGACACTCCATTAAATTTCATTGTTTATCCTGATCTACATAAGCAAAACACTTAACCAAATATGAACTTTATCAGAGTGTGCAGATTAGTCCATTCATACCATAATCGTGGAGGAGCTTAATTACAACAAAATTGTCTTTGGAAAGTTGCCACTGTACCACAAAGTGGCATCTCTGCAATAAATACTGTTTGTACCCAGTATTCTGAAAATAGTTAAACACACAAGCCCATCTAATCTACCGGATGCTTTGTGCAGTACTGTCTTTCATATTATGTGGGTCTGTGTGTACATGCATAAGCCAGAGACAGACCAACACTTGCTCACCCCACATATACACACCACAAAGCACAATCTTCTTCAAGCCACTTGCTGCTCTTTGTTAAAGCAGTTGGCTGCAAGTGTCTTCAGAGCAATTAAAATCCAGCCAGCTGAAAAATTATTTACACACTAGGAAAATGATATTTTTAGAGGTAGCATCACGCTTTGTCAATTGTTTTGATCTATTATGGGTAACGGGGGGAAACAAATTGGGCCCTGAGGATTTCCTAAAAGAAGGAGGCATTATTAAATTTGCAAAGGAGTTGTGGGTAATATGTCATCCCAATTGCTGGTGTTTCTAAAGTCTGTGCAGATGATTTCAACAGGCTTCAGCTCCCCGTGTTAAGAGTGCAAGGGCTACACATTTCTATTGCTTCTTAACATGGACTTTCACAGTCTTGGTGCCCCCCCCCCCCACCTGCTGCCTCTCTCAACCTATATTTGGACTGTAATGCCTGTAATGCTCATCCATAGACCATGCTGGCTGGATTGATGGGACTGTACCCCGAAACATCTCAAGAACACTAGTTTGGGGTTGGGGAAGGCTATTCTGGAGTAAAGGAGTTGTTTGGTGCAAGACATTCACACCACTCCAGTGCCAACTAAGTACAGTAATAGTGTGCCCAGGCACTACTGAAGTGGTAGAACAGAAAGGCACTAGAGGTATGTAGATTTGTGCTTTTCAACTACCACTCCCAGAATTTCTCAGACAGCACAGTGGGCAGAGCAAAGCAACTACCTAATGCTGGGGGACATCGGTGGCAATCCCTGATCACTACAAAACAAGCCCCATGGCTCAGTGGTTAAACTGAACTACTGCAATCAAGCCTCTGCCCACAACCTGAGTTCAATCTCAGTGAGTTCAGGTAGCCAGTTCAAGGTTGACTCAATGTTCCATTCTTCCCAGGTCAGCAAAATGACCTGGGAATATGACCCAGCTCACCCAGTGGGGGCAAGCTATTGTTTGCATAATTATGTTGTAAACTGCCCAGAGAGTGCTCTAGCATTATGGGATGGTATATAAGTCAAAACAACAACAAAATTACTTCCTAGCCCATTCCTCTGTCCATTTCCCTCTCTAGGTAGAAAATTGCAAATTCAGTACAGCCTGATCTCAACCCCAGAATTGGGAAACAAAGTTTTGCAAAGAACAACATTATCTAAAACACTTTACTTTGAGTGTTTACAAGGGTATAATAAAGTTATTTGTGTGAAGTAACATGATGACTTACAACATGGATTTGTTTGTGTTGTTGTTTAGTCGTTAAGTCGTGTCCGACTCTTCGTGACCCCATGGACCAGAGCACGCCAGGCCCTCCTGTCTTCCACTGCCTCCTAGAGTTGGGTCAAATTCATGTTGGTAGCTTCGATGACACTGTCCAACCATCTCATCTTGTTTGTGTACTGAGTGATTTTACTTCTAAAATATTGGTTGTGGGGAGAACAAGACCCATTTTGAAGTATGTTTGAAAAATAAAAATTTTTAAAAATCCACCAAAGTAGATGCTAGCAACACATCGCTAACATGTCACACTTAAAGTATGGAATGACATGTTAACTGAAAAAAACAAAAACAAAAAAAACCCAGAACACTTAATGCTAGCACTTTGTTTAAAAATAAAATGCTCTGCTCACACCTTATCCTAAATTAGTCTGCTGCCTTTAGATGTTGGGCAGGATGCAGCTAGGTTGCTAATGAAGGACTTAGATTCCACCCCAGTTGGCTTCTACATGTAGAATGGAGAGGGTGACATTTTGCCCTTGCTTCAGGCAGCAAAAAATTTGAGGTCAGCCCTGACCCCAACAGTAAGCAATGCAATGGCAGGAGCAGGAAGAGAAAGTCCATCTATATCACTCTGAGGCCAGTGATCCTTTCTGCAACAATTTAAAATAGGAACAAGCCAGAACACAGTCGGAACAACAGGAACAGGCAAGGGGTAGGTAGGAAAGAAACTGCTTAACTCTACAATCCCTACTAGGTTAATATCTGTATTTGATAACCAAAAACTTGCAAGCTTTTGATATCACAGGTGTCTTCAACACCAAGCTGCAGGGGAAAGGAAGCAATGAAAATAGGAGGCTTGATCTTAAATCCATGTAGTCACCATAGTGTCAATGTTTGCTCATTAGATATTCAAATGATGCTTATCAGGTGATGTGATGGTATTAAATTTCAGCTGAAATAGCTTACAGACTTTGCTGGGTTTCTCTGGGTGAAATCTAAGGTCATCACACCACCTGAGAAGATTTCAATGTTTGAGAATCTTTCTTAATATCTATTGCATCTCAAAACACATGTCAACTACATGGACTTATGAGAAACTTAAAATCAAGCCTCCCCCCCCCTTCCCTTCTCCTCCTCTACTTATTTATGTAGCATTTTATTTGATGAGAATATCTGTCATGTCTAAAGCTTGGCATGCTTTTTGTGACTTTTTGCAGGCCTAATTAGGGTGTTACTCCAGTGTGGATTTTGGCATTTGTTTTCTGTCACACATAGATAGCTGTGCTTTTGTTTGCCTAAACATATCCATATGCTCATTTCTGAACAGAAATAACTTTTTGCTAATGATTTCTCAACCATGATATGATAGGGAGCAAAATTCATCTTGTATTTATTTATACATTGCCATCCCCACCATAAACTGTGTCCAAAGTGGTTCACAGTAAACATTAACATATCAAAAATGCCTAACATGTGGAGAAGACGAAAGGCCCACCAAATGTTTACAAAACATATCGATAAATTCAAAGGAAAATTCAACATTATTCTATTCAATATGACATTGATAATAACACAACCTAACAAGTCCAGATCAAAATGACAGGTCAGGAAATAAAGCTATTCTGTATTGCAAGAGCTGCTCAGCTGCATCACATGGGGCCATAGATGGCTTAAGTACAGTTTAGGAGAGTGACTTCTTAGTTTGCACACAGATGATACATTCCTCACCTCTCCTCTAGAGGAGGCTGCCAACTGTAAAAGGGAAGTGCTAGAGATCCGTATTGGTAGCAGAGCTTTTCTGCCAGTTTTCTAAATATCTGGTACTGAATGCCAAGGAGAAGGTTGATTAAACATAGAAAGAGAGTGAAGAGAATCATTCCCACTTTTGGCGGGGGATGGATGACTCAAAGTTCACAGAAGGAATGGAGACACACATACACACACACAATCTTACAGGAAGAAGGAAACGCCAAACAATCCAGTGATCATTGAGCATGGTTATTGACAATAGATATTGAAATATGGGAAATTCTCAGGTTTAAGCTTGAGAATGGAATGAACAGACTTCCTTCACTATTAGGAGAATCTGTGGCTGTCCAGATGTTGATGGACTATTATTCACGTAATCCTTAACCATCAGCCAGACTCACTAGAACTGATTGGAAATGGATTCCAACAAGATCTGGAAGCCTCCAAGCTCCCTAGCCATAGCTGAGCACCCAGAAGAGGAGTTTTCCAGCTAGGAGGTGATAATATACTGCACCATTTTGCTGCAGGTCCACTCATCCTATTTGTAATGGAGGTAAAGATGAGGGGGGCTGTGTTTATCTTTCTGAAGAGGGGGGAGTTGCCTTATCCAGATCCACCTGGACCAGTGTAGTTAACTATGACTGGCAGCAACTCCCTGAGGTTGTATGTGGACATCCTTTATATATCTCCCATCCAGGTACTACCCAGGTCCAACTTTGTTTACACTTGAAGTTAGAAAAGAACAGGTGTGTCCAGGATGATATATTGGTTTATTTATATAGGAACCTACAATGGCCCAAATTAGAGTTATGCACTGCTTTCTTGGCCGTGCGTGAATAAAGGCACACAGGTTGGTGCCTGTTCTACCCTATGCCTTTCTGGAGACATTTCAAACCAATCTTTGCCCATGTTTGCATTAATATTTTTGTGTATCTGGATTTCAGGGAAGGACCCCATTCCCACAAAAGAGGAAATACAAATAGCAAGGCCCGGTCACAGACTGAACAAATGGTACAACTGCATCAAGCCCCAGAATTTGGGTGTGTGTGTGTGTTGAGGTGCGGGGAGGACAAAAAGGGCTCTGGTGAAGATAGTAGGAATCTGTAAAGCTAGGTACTTTGTTTTCTTTCCCTCTTCTTTTTTCCAGGCGCAAGGGAGAAAGCCCAGATTTCACCAGCAACCTGAGAGGCTTCCTAAGGCAGATACAGGGAAGGGAAAAAGGGAGGGATTTTTAAAAGGCAGTGGATTATCCTCTTTAAAGGGGCCATGCAGGGAGCCTGTTCCTTCTTCACACCACCAGGAGCTTCACCTCATCTTCTTCCCTTTCTCAGCCCTCTCTTCCATCATAACAGCAAGTTGGTTTATTCAAAGGAGAAAAAATAAACAGTTTATTTCCATTGAGAAAGAAAGGCAGATGACTGCAAAACGTGTTTCATAAAAACAACCATCTTATAGGCTTTATAATCAATGACTTTGCAGCATGAAAGGCAAGGAAGGTTGACCTCTACATGTGGTCCTTTTCTGTTGGTGCCAGCTCAATGATTTCCCTATGATGTAATGACAGCTTTAATTGTCTTCCACTGCTTTTGATTGCATCACATCTTTACTACAACATTTTTAACCCCATGAATGCCAGCTTTCACAGGAAGGATTTGTGGGGGATGTCTCTGAGTTCTTAGTATCACCCCATGGTCATCCTGGAAACATACAAATAACCCCATTCATGATTGTGTGATTAATCAGTGAGAAAGGTGTGCTTCTGATCACCCTGGAAAGACACAACTTAATGGGAGTGATGTCTTTTAAAGCAACCCTTCCATCTTTTGGAAAGTCACTGTAGTCCAGCCTCCAAAAAAAGTAACCCTGCTGGTAGACCAATAAAGTCCAGCTTGGATATGGATTGGGGTTGGGCTGGAGTGCCATTGCTTTTCTTACCATCAAGCACCTTTATTTGACCAATGATACTCAGTGATATCCCCAGGTTTCTTGGAACTAAGAGTCTTTTAAAGAACTACGTGACATGGACCTGAATTATCTTTAAGGAAAACAGAGCAAAATACATGGATGAAAGAGAACATGAAAATGCTTATTATTTGCCAGTCTTATTATCTCTCCCTTTTTTTTTTTAAAGAGGGAATTGACAGGACAGCTGCCTGTGATTACTTTGCACCCCAGGAAATGCTTAACTGCCAAGCAGTAAGGAGTTAGAGAAGGGATTAGAACCCAAGTAGAATCCCTGCACCTGGTCATCCTACAGCTCTATGGACCATCCATAGTGATTTTCTGACTTCAGTCTTATTTACAGTGAGACCAAAGCCAAAACAAGTCCTTTCATCTCACTGCTATTAGCAATGACACCGATTAGAAATTGCATCTCTCACTTTTTGAAAAGGATTGATTTAAACGAAATATAAAATACTGATGATTTAAACCCAATTAACTCCTAATTCATTTTACAGTAAATCCATAGCAGCACCTGGAAGTTATAAATAACACAACTACAAATCAGTTACTGTTCCTACAAATGAGGATGTAAGAAAAATCACATTTCTAAAGCAGCATAATCAGTGGTAATGACAGATTAAATATCAACAACTTTGCAATAAGGTGTAACAAAGTATTTTCTAGTTGCTTTTTAGTTACTCCTAAAGAGGATATTTTTAGGCATTTTTAGAGACATTTCAGTGAAATTGTTCATGTTTTATTCATTTATCAATCCTGGAAGTTTTTTTCCCCCCAATGTAAACTAATCAGAAATTAAGAAAAACTAAAAAGTAACATAATTAGTAGTGCAATTAATTGCTTTTTAACCATTGCAATGAATAATGGCAGCAAACTAGCTGGTAAACACTACAATGAGTAACAGAAGCAAATTACTTTTAAAATGTAACTTTTTAAAATCATGAGCAAGATGATTAAGTATGTCCCAGGTGAATACGTAAATGCTTACAAATAAAGGTCTGGTATATATTCCTACAATAATCAGAGAGTGCATCTGTCAGTCATAGTTCGTGCATCATCACAGCTCTAAGAAACCCAGATGCCTGAAATTTGTCAGAGATATTGTGAAGACCCTGAGATCACACATCTCAAGGGTATTTTATTTTTAAAATTGATTAATGATAATAATTGTGTGCCATCAAGTCAATACTGACTTCTGGCGATCCTTTTCAGGGTTTTCCAGGTAGAGAATACTCAGAAGTGGTTTCCCATTCCCTTTTTCTGGGGGTGTCCTGGGACTTTGTGTAGCTTGCCCAAGGCCACACAGGCTGGCTCTATGGGCAAGAGGCACAGTTGGGGACCGAACTCTCAATTTCTGGCTCTGCAGCCAGATTCCTAAACCGCTGAGCTATCCAGCCAACTTTAAAATTGATTAATTTGGATTAATTACAACCTGTTCATAGCTTCCAGTATCATACAGAGTCACTAGATAGCAGACACCTGGCTCCTCAAAATTAAGATGCCTCCACAAACATAGCTGAAAGACCCTGTCTTCCTGTATGAGCCCCATATGTATTAAGATCCTCAGGGGAGTACTTTCTCTTGATCCCATCACTCTCACAAGCATGTCTCCTGAGGATCCATTAGAGCTTTTTCTGTGGCTGCTCCCACATGATAGAACTCTCTCTCCCTCAGGAAGTGCAGTTCGCTTCTGGCTTCTTTTCCTTCTGCCGGTGAAAACATACCTCCCTACACAGACTTTTGGAGAACCAGGAGACAATTAAGATGAGGAGGTCTTTCAAAATGTATGTATAGTTTTTGAATTATATTTTAATATGGATGCATTACAGTTTTAAATCTTAATGAATATGCTTTAATTAATAGATCTTAAAAATTTTGGGACCCTACTAGGGAGAAAGGCTGGATAAAAATAAAATAAATTAAATTAATTTTTTTTAAAAGAGTAATGATGTCCCCAAGATCAGGAAACCAAAAGTTTGCCGCTGGTTTGGGGTGGCTTTTCCACTCAAGTGTATTCATGCCAACTTTGCACAACTCAGCTATCTGGTCCTGTTTCCAAGTATACATGTGTACATGTATGGGTGTATATATACATTTATACAAAAAGAACAAGTATGAATGAATGAGAAAAAAATTCCTGCTGTCTAGTATAGGGCAGGGGAAGAAGAGGGAAAGTCTGAATGAATGGCAAAGAACAAAATAAAGAAGAAGAAGAACTGCTCGCTTGATTTAATTTTATTTAATTCTGTCCATGCCACTTCATGCCTCTTTACACCAATAACGGGCCTGGATTCTCAGTTCTGGTTTTAAAACAAAATAAATTATTATGGGCTGGCTAGAGGTTTCTACAGTCTTGGAGAACTCCAAGTGAACACCTTGCTCTGAGAAGATCTGTGGTTCAATTGAGGCCTTTTATACCTATGAGTCAAAATTACTCTCAGGCTCCACCCCTTCCCACAACGTTGGATGTCTTAAATTGACAATCCTTTGGCTTGAGAATGAACCCTCCTTTTTTCTCCACAGGAGCTCATTCTGGCTACACTGATGGCTTTCATGCACTGGTTCTATGGATCTAGCTATGTGCATGTGCTGTCAGAGTCTGCATTGTTCTGGGCTCACACATCTTAGACATGGAGGCCTACTTGCTTTTCAAGCTGATGAATTTCCATTTTTCCAGCTATGCCTGATGTTGCTTCTGGTTGCACTGCTGGTTCTTTATCCTCTGAATCAGTGTTCATGTTACTGCTCTATTCCTGAGTCATGGCTATAAGTCTTTTAGAACTGCAGAGCTGGAAGGGATCCTATGGATCATCAGGTCCAGCCCCTGTCAAGAAGACATCGGGGGGAACTGAACTCCCAACCCTTCGCACGATCACCAGATACCTAAACCACTGAACTAGCTCTTGCTCTATAGAAGCTGAGATATGAAGCAAAAGATAATAGCGGCCATTCTTTTTGTTGTTGTTTAGACGTTACGTTGTGTCCGACTCTTCGTGACCCCATGGACCAGAGCACGCCAGGCCCTCCTGTCTTCCACTGCCTCCCGGAGTTGGGTCAAAGTCATGTTGGTCGCTTCAATGACACTGTCCATCCATCTCGTCCTCTGTCGTCCCCTTCTCCTCTTGCCTTCACTCTTTCCCAACATCAGGGTCTTTCCAGGGAGTCTTCTCTTCTCATGAGATGGCCAAAGTATTGGAGCCTCAGCTTCAGGATCTGTCCTTCCAGTGAGCACTCAGGGTTGATTTCCTTTAGAATGGATAGGTTTGTTCTCCTTGCAGTCCAGGGGACTCTCAAGAGTCTCCTCTAGCACCACCATTCAAAAGCATCAATTCTTTGGCGGTCAGCCTTCTTTATGGTCTTGCTCTCACTTCCATACATCACTACAGGAAAAACCATAGCTTTGACTATGCGGACCTTTGTTGGCAAGGTGATGTCTCTGCTTTTTAAGGTGCTGTCTAGGTTTGTCATCACTTTCCTCCCAAGAAGCAGGTGTCTTTTAATTTTGTGGCTGCTGTCACCATCTGCAGTGATCATGGAGCCCAAGAAAGTAAAATCTGTCACTGCCTCCATATCTTCCCCTTCTATTTGCCAGGAGGTGATGGGACCAGTGGCCATGATCTTAGTTTTTTGGATGTTGAGCTTCAGACCATTTTTGGCGCTCTCCTCTTTCACCCTCATGAAGAGGCTCTTTTATTCCTCCTCACTTTCTACCATCAGAGTGGTATCATCTGCATATCTGAGTTTGTTGATATTTCTTCCAGCAATCTTAATTCCGGTTTGGGATTCCTCCAGTCCAGCCTTTCGCATGATGTATTCTGCATATAAGTTAAATAAACAGGGAGACAATATACAGCCTTGTTGTACTCCTTTCCCAATTTTGAACCAATCAGTTGTTCCATATCCAGTTCTAACTGTTGCTTCCTGTCCCACATATAGATTTCTCAGGAGATAGATAAGGTGGTCAGGCACTCCCATTTCTTTAAGGACTTGCCATAGTTTGCTGTGGTCCACACAGTCAAAGGCTTTTGCATAGTCAATGAAGCAGAGGTAGATGTTTTTCTGGAACTCTCTGACTTTCTCCATAATCCAGCGCACGTTAGCAATTTGGTCTCTAGTTCCCCTGCCCCTTCGAAATCCAGCTTGTACTTCTGGGAGTTCTCGGTCCACATACTGCTGAAGCCTACCTTGTAGGATTTTGAGCACAACCTTGCTAGCGTGTGAAATGAGTGCAATTGTACGGTAGTTGGAGCATTCTTTGGCACTGCCCTTCTTTGGGATTGGGATGTAGACCACTGGCCACTGCTGGCCACTGCTGAGTTTTCCAAACTTGCTGGCATATTAAGTGTAGCACCTTAACAGCGTCATCTTTTAAGATTTTAAATAGTTCCACTGGAATGCCATCACCTCCACTGGCCTTGTTGTTAGCCATGCTTTCTGAGGCCCACTTGACTTCACTCTCCAGGATGTCTGGCTCAAGGTCACCAACCACACTATCTGGGTTGTCCGGGACATCCAGATCTTTCTGGTATAATTCCTCTGTGTATTCTTGCCACGAGCTTGAGTTTTGCTATAAGAAGCTGATGATCAGAGCCACAATCAGCTCCAGGTCTTGTTTTTGCTGATTGGAAAAGATCAGTCTACATCCCAATCCCAAAGAAGGGCAGTGCCAAAGAATGCTCCAACTACCGTACAATTGCACTCATTTCACATGCTAGCAAGGTTATGCTCAAAATCCTACAAGGCAGGCTTCAGCAGTATGTGGACCATGAACTCCCAGAAGTACAAGCTGGATTTCGAAGGGGCAGGGGAACTAGAGACAAAATTGCTAACGTGCGCTGGATTATGGAGAAAGCCAGAGAGTTCCAGAAAAACATCTACTTCTGCTTCATTGACTACGCAAAAGCCTTTGACTGTGTGGACCACAGCAAACTATGGCAAGTTCTTAAAGAAATGGGAGTGTCTGACCACCTTATCTACCTCCTGAGAAATCTATATGTGGGACAGGAAGCAACAGTTAGAACTGGATATGGAACAACTGATTGGTTCAAAATTGGGAAAGGAGTACGACAAGGCTGTATATTGTCTCCCTGCTTATTTAACTTATATGCAGAATACATCATGCGAAAGGCAGGACTGGAGGAATCCCAAGCCGGAATTAAGATTGCTGGAAGAAATATCAACAAACTCAGATATGCAGATGATACCACTCTGATGGCAGAAAGTGAGGAGGAATTAAAGAACCTCTTAATGAGGGTGAAAGAGGAAAGCGCCAAAAATGGTCTGAAGCTCAACATCCAAAAAACTAAGATCATGGCCACTGGCCCCATCACCTCCTGGCAAATAGAAGGGGAAGATATGGAGGCAGTGACAGATTTTACTTTCTTGGGCTCCATGATCACTGCAGATGGTGACAGCAGCCACGAAATTAAAAGACGCCTGTGTCATGAGTTCAGCCGAAGAAGATCTGCAATCTGAGGGGTTAATTACAGCTGAGGAGAATGCTGGGCAATCAGAATAGCAGGCAGCTGAAACACCACCAGATTCTCCTCCCCCAGTAGCCAGAGTGAGGGAGAAGCTTCGGCAAGGACTCATGACACGAAGATCCGAAGCCCGCATGAATGCTTCCCATAGGAACATCAGGTCGACCAGCCCTGAGTTTTAGCAGGATGAGGTGTTTAGATGACTGCTGTTGCTATAAAATCTGCACCCAGAGGCTTGCAAGCTTGTGGAAGCAACAAGTCAACACCCTGGCTCACATCCACGCTCCTGCTCATCTTGGACCTTGTTTTCTGGACCCTTGGCTTTGGACTCTGACTTCTGACTACGGTTTGTGTTTTGGCTCTGGCATTTTGGTATCTGCTTTGCATCTTCTGGACTTCTGATATTGGACTGGTTTATTGGACTTTTGCCTGTTAAAACCCCTGGAAACGTGACAGCCTGCTTCTTGGGAGGAAAGCGATGACAAACCTAGACAGCATCTTAAAAAGCAGAGACATCACCTTGCCGACAAAGGTCCGCATAGTCAAAGCTATGGTTTTTCCTGTAGTGATGTATGGAAGCGAGAGCTGACCCATAAAGAAGGCTGACCGCCAAAGAATTGATGCTTTTGAATTGTGGTGCTGGAGGAGACTCTTGAGAGTCCCCTGGACTGCAAAGAGAACAAACCTATCGATTTGGAAGGAAATCAACCTTGAGTGCTTACTGGAAGGACGGATCCTGAAGCTGAGGCTCCAATACTTTGGCCATCTCATGAGAAGAGAAGACTCCCTGGAAAAGACCCTGATGTTGGGAAAGTGTGAAGGCAAGAGGAGAAGGGGACGACAGAGGATGAGATGGATGGACTGTGTCACTGAAGCTATCAACATGAATTTGACCAAACTCCAGGAGGCAGTGGAAGACAGGAGGGCCTGGCGTGCTCTGGTCCATGGGGTCACGAAGAGTCGGACACGACTTAACGACTAAACAACAACAACAACAAAAATAGAGCTTCTCCATCTTCGGCTGCCATTCTACCTGATTGTTTTTCAAAAAATGAATCAGCTACTGCTGGTCAGTGTGCTTAGCCAATAGTCACAGCTGTGGCTGAAATCAAAATTTGCAACCTTAAGGATTTTAAAATCCAGATTGAAATTCCTGCAATCTCTTCAAGCAGAAGCAGACACGCCATGTGACGCCTTGCTAAATGTCATTGGTATCAAGAGGCTAAAGTGACAGACCTCAACAATGAATCCTAGGACAGTCCAATCATGTGTTACAAGGAAGATGGTTGTCTCCTGTCTTCTCTTCCTCGGAAGGGTAGTATTTTGTAATTGCATCTTGAATTTTGACTGCACTGGGAGCAGGAAAGGGGAGGCTGAGGTGTTGTAGTCAAGGAAAGGGAGAAAAATGAGGTGGGGGTAATGACACTCCCCCCCCCCCCCGGGGTAACATGATCTTTTAGGCTGCAATCCATCCTGTATCTACTGATGAAGAACAAAGTCTCACGAACTCAGTGGTACTTACTTTTTAATAAGCATGTGTCTCATCCACCTTTCCCGCCTTAGATTTTGCCACATTCCTAGGATTCTTGCTTCCCTCAACAACAACCTGCCATGCACTACAGCATACAGTCTTTTTTATTTTAAAAAAATCATATACAGTATGTCTGGTCATGTATGATTGGCTGGGCTGCCAGCTGCTGAAATCTCTGGAGCCTATTTAAATCTTGATGTCAGAGGCCAATTTCCCCCTTCCTTCAGTTTGGGCAAACAGCCCACTATGTAATCTCTAGAGAGCAACTTGAAATTGTTGGTCACTTGCATGTCGTATGCCATGGAAGCAGACTTGTGGTTAGAGCTTCCCTCCTGGGATTAGGAAGGTCTAAAGTTGAAAATAATGATCTTCCATAAACACAACAGAGCAATTGCTTTGATTAGGAAAACATGTGTCATCCCTAAAGTGAAAGCAGATGGACTCTACTATGACAGTGATAAACATGGTCACTTTTGAAGAAGCGCAACAGACTGAATCAGCTGGGGTATGCTGATCAAACTCTGGATTTTTACTGTATGAAAGCAGGATTGCATTTTGCTTTTCAGTTGAGAATCCTCTGGAATAAACTATCCTGCTGTCAAACATGGGCCAAGGGAGATGAAAACAATGCCTGAGATTTTCTTTCACAAACTCATGCAGGAAACATGATCGCCCATTGCTGCCTTTTCACATTCTGAAATGTCATTTACAAACACTGAAGCTGTGCTGAGAGTAGAGGTGGGCTGCTATTTCCAGCCTTTTTATCCATGTTTCATTGGCAGAGAGATGTCATGTTAAATCCCTGAGGTTGATTCATACACTATTTTGGAATATCTGAATGTCCTGCCTCCTGAGCATTTTACTGGGGTATGCCACCCCCTCCCCACATATGCCTGAATCCTGAAGGATCTGCAAGGCAAAGGGGGGGGGGTCGAATTGCTTCTGTTGTTGCCTTGTGGGGAGGTGGAGTGAATTTCAATATTTAGGGAGTATAAAGCTCCCTCATTTTCTCTGATTATTTTGAATCTTTTGTCCACCACATTTACCTCCCTTTAATTCACTGGAACACTACTGTTAGAGAAAGTGGACTTAAACATGGCAGCTACAAGGACAGAGTGATTCTAGTGAAAGTTGCTGATCCTCCCTCAAATTATTATTTAGCCCATCCTCTGAAAATAGCTAAAACCACCTCCCTCCTACTTTTGAGGCTTAGAAAAGGAGCCATAAACTTAAGAAGCAGGAGAGATGAGATCACAAAACTAGCAGTCTGGTTGGTGGATTCTGGGAGTTGTAATCCAAAAATGTTTCCAAACTTGGGACCGTAGATAAAATGTTATCACCAGCTAATACCTCAGTTAATCTGCTTTTAAAACCATGTCTACAATGAAGAAGCTGGAAATTGTAGTCACTTCAGGGGTTTGTCTGCCCAGTTTTGTACAGGATGATGGGTGGTCTCTAGTCTGACAGGATGGGGCTTAATGACCACCCCCTGCTGTAATGAGGCAGCAGAGGTCAGCAATAAAATTAACATCTATTGTCTTTTCACCTGCCATTGCCTCTTGTGGGGCTCATTCATGGGGGAAAGGGGCAGAGAGCTACCAGCTGCTGAAACATTTAGAAGCTGACATCTTCAAGTTGACCCACCACCATCTTCTCACATGGCCTCTCCCAGGTTTTGTAATTTTCCCATTCCAGAGCCATTTTATTGAATAAAATAATACAATACGGAGAATTACACACATTTCCAGGAGAGAATAAAGTGCAGTAATATTTATAGACGTAAATTCAGAAACTTTACAGAGTTTGTATAGTTATGTGTGAAATGATGACCAATACCCTTTAAAAAAAAAAATTCCAGTATAATGCAAGAAGTATAAATCTGAGTAGCAAATCACGACAATTTCAGAAAACAGTAGGAATATGCAATAGCACCAAGATTCAGAATCTGGATTTGGAATTTTAAAAATGCAGAACTTCTAGAGATTTGGAACTCAGTTACAGGCATTATGAATAACATATCGTCATTATTTCCCCCTTTTAAAAAACCACAAACAGGCAAAACATTTTGAAAGGATTTCCCTGTGTTCTCTGACACCTTCCCAGTGATTGTCCCAAACAAAAAGAGTGGGCACCAACAGCCAGCAGTGTCTAGGTATCAGGAAATGACTGTAATGAGCATACTAATTGAACCCTGCACAGCGGAAATGCCAGCAGCACTGGGGAAGCAGAGGACAGGCCACACTGGCAAGTGGGCAAACACCTTGGACAGCACTAGCAGGCAAACTGGAACAGCAGACACCCTGTGGAACTGGACCAACAGCATGGGGCACAGTATAGTTGAATGAGTGAGTAGCAGACGGAAGAATGAAAGAGACAGAAGGAGGGGGCAGACAGAAGCATGGCGCACATAGTACTGTGAGCAGAATATACCCTTCTTTCTTACAGGGACTGACTTCAGGGAAGCCTAGCAATGATAGGTTGACCTTAAGGAAAGTCAGTTTTTCTACAGATCCAGGTTCCAGGTTTGAACATCTGAATGCACACACCTAGGTGTTTACTGTTATGCATGTTGATATCTTAACTTGCTGCAATTTGCCACTGGCATTTATTCCAGCACGCATGACTAACAGGATTTTCGCCAACACATTTTTTAAAAAAAAATTGCTGGAAGATGTGGGATTCCATTCAGCTCTGTGACACTGAGTATGTATACATCAATTTCCCCTTTGCAGCAGTTTTTCATTCAGCCCTCTCTTTCTGACTGATTAGTAAAGCCACTCTGTCTTTCATTCACCAATGCCAGAGGTGGCCCTGCCTGAATGCCAGGAATGCCATAGCTCTGCCCTATCTCTTGCCCACAGTTTTGTCTGTGTAATGATACCTTCATTTTTGCCCTTTCTACTGTCTGGATTTCAAAAAACCTCTTTAAAAGAATCACATCTTTTAAATTGTATCTAGTTCTGTGAACATTGTGCTTGCAGGCCTGTATGATTTTTGACTTGAACAAAGCTGAAAACGGGCCACCGGCAGGGATACTGTATATGGTAGCCCTCCAGAAACTTAGTAATCCACCTGGAGGGTAAAAAGAGAGAGACAGAGAGCAATGCCACTTGTGCTGCTTTGTAGTTGTCTTTTGGGGTGGGCAGAAGTCATACCTTGTGCAGGTGTATGTATAATTTTTGGTTTGAGGTCTTGTATAATTCACTGGGCAAGCTCAGTTCAACAGGACCTCACAATTTGGTTTCATTGAAAACCAAATGTGCATCTTTGATCATACTCAAAACCATGAGTACTCCATTACTCATGACATAACTTTGCTGAGCAGCAGTATGAATTAACTGCCATTGCAATCTGATTATCTGATGGGGGGTAGATAGTAATAAAGCTCAGCACATGATTGAATTTTTCCTTTAATTATATTTTTAGTTTTGTATAACTTGTATTTAAAATACCATGCTTGTTCATTTTTTCTTTATTCTGCTTCTTTTATGCTGGGCCTCATCTGATCAAATAAATTATTTTCCGTTGGTGTGGTTACCTTCTGTCTCTCTTTCTCCACACACACCACTTATTCTCCAATAGACTGCAATGGCCTATGGCTAAAAACAATAAAGGGCATCTTTATCATTAATAACATCTATTCCCTAGTGATCAATTTATTTTTATTTAATAGCAAATTTATTGTGGATGACAGTGGCGGATAATGAAAAATGCTGTGTTGCTGATGGTAAATGATCCTCTGTTTTTCTTGACAGCTTGCCAGTTCCTCAGCTGCAGAATTACACCACCATCCATCTTCATCATGAATGCTTTCAAAAGTGTTATTAAACAGCAGGAAAGAATGGCACTCAACAGTGCCTTAAGTCAGTTAAGAGGTAAACCTGAGCAGTTTCCTGCTGGGAATTCCTAACACAGTCCTCACATCTCGGTATTGTTCATACCTAACCAGAAATGTGTATGTGCATGGTAACGTATGTATACATAGACATGTGTATCTGGGTATGTATGAGTCTATATTTGTATGTGTGTGTGTAGAGAGAGTTGTGTGTATGTATGGTATGTACATTGTCTTTGGACAAATGTATAAATATGAACAGAATCAGCGATACTTCTGTGTTTCCATTGTGACCACAGTGCAGAGCAAAGAGCTGCTGGTTGCCTACAGGGTAGAGCTGCACCCCCACAGTTGCTCACAGATTCACACAACACAATCAGTAGTGTGGAAGGAGGAAGAAAAACTAAGGAAAGTGGTTAGGAGAGTATAGTCATTATATTAGAATTGCCCCTTCGTTGCCTTTCCTGCCACAAAGTTATTGATTAAATCTTTAAAGTCTTGGGGCCACAGCACAATTAATTTCAAACCCAGGGACCAGAAAGAGCTTGGGCACAGAGAAAGGATGGAAAGTGGTGAATAGCAGGCTCCCTTCCTTACCCTAGCTCTACCCGTTGCCCTTTTAAAGTTCCTCCCTCCCTGCCTTCCTGGTAACTTGCCTCAGGAAACTGATTGGATCTTCGCTGCAATTGAAAGCATGGGGGAAAATATAAATAATCAGAGCCCCCAATTCTGCACTGGTGCCCTTCTATCCTCTAGGCACCGGTTAATTTATGACCAGGTTTTGCTGCTTGCATATTCACAATTGCAGGAACGGGGTCTTCCCAAAGATCCAGAAATGCACAAATACTGTAACAGACCCAAGACAAGGATCAGTTCAGAGTGTCACCAAAAGAGTACAGAGCAGGTTGATCCAATTATTTTTATTTAGACACAGAACAGATCAGGATGTGCTTTTGCACATCCCATATCTGTAAGTGGAGGAGAGGGAGAGACTCCAAGGTAACCTTTTGGACAGGATCCAGTATTTTGGTCTTTTGGGTTTCTTACTTTCTTCTCTCATAGTTGTTCGGTTAGATGTTTGTGCAGATCTTGTTTCTAAACCTGTATGGGTTGATTGAAGAACAGCTTAGATTAGATCTCCACAGTTAAGAATAACAACTGGACAGCATTCTTTTTCCTTGCAATCAGCCTCTGTTGAGACCAGCCAGATCATCCCTACCATTAAGCAGACTGAGGTGACCACCTCAGGTGGTAGATGCTGGAGGAAGGAGTGATGGAAAGTGCTGAAATGTTCAGCTGTGTACGTATGTCACATACAGTGCCTCCTAGACTAGCCTGGTGCTCTCAGGTGTGGTGAGGAACATGGTCCCATCATCATTTTGAGGTAAATGTTAACTTCTAATTGGCTTCTGTAGATGGAATCGAGGAGGCACCATCTTGTCCTTTGCCTCTGGTGGCAGAATATGAATTTTTCATAGTGAGAGGAAGGGTATGTCTGTTTTTATCTCTGCATTGGTTAGACCAAATAATTCCCAAAGAAACAGAATTTCCTGGGTGGCTGCTGAAAGCAGTGACTTGTGGACATGCAAAGAGAGGGTTCCTCTCCAGGGAAAGTAGTGTTTATTAAACATTCTCTACATATTTTAATTAATTCTTCTAATGTGTATAATAAAGAGATGAAGACTTTCATAATTAGAAAAGTAGGGAAAGCTATCCTACACACTGGTGTTGTGATATATTTGTATAGGCACTCACCAGGACAGTCCCATAGCCACTCCTACAAAGAGTATACAAAACTGCAAGCCACATGTCTTAGTCCATATCCATAAACAGTTGTCACCTCCATTAGCAGCTGTCATTTTGTAAAACTAGTGAGCCTTAATTGCCTACTCAAGACTAAACCAGCTCCTCATACTTTGGAATGGAGAAGGTGTGGCTTCAAACAACTTGTAGCTGCTGTGGAGTCCCCTTCCCCTGCAGCACCTGTGAGCTGTAGTTAGGTTTAGAAGGAAAGGGAACCCTGAGGAGGGAATGCACAGAATAAATTGTTCCAGCGTGTTGAAAAGACCTGGCACTCTGACTTTGGGAGCCCTCCCTCTGCTACGCCACTGGTCTTCCACATGTATAATGTTACAATTCCTTAGGCCACCGCCACCAACATTAAGGCAAGATGTTGTTGTCTCAAAGCACTTTATTTAATAATAATTTAGCCTTTCCCATCTCTCGTTCTTTGTTTCCTTAGAGGGAAGCTGCAGCTGCAGTCACTTAGCTTCTTCTCCCATTAAGTCTAGCTCAATTGGAAATGATTCACCCCCACCGCAGTCCCTCTCTGATGTGCAGCATTTCCAAGCTGACCATTGAACTCAAACTTTACTTCGGGAACGCAGCCACGAATGAAGAGAAGAAATGGAAGACGGGAAGGGTGGTCCTCCACAGCTTTGTGCCAGCAGAAATCGAAACATCTGCTGAGGTGGAATGGAGCAACGGATGGGCAGTTGGGCAAATCTTTTTGCAAACACGATCCTAACATGGAGTTCTGGGGGTGGAAGCAGCCATACTTTAAGATCTACATGTTAGTCTATAACAGCAAAAACAACAACGATTCCAACAAGTTTTATTTGGCATAAGATTGTCTTTAAAGTGCCATAAGGCGCCTAGTTGTTTTCACTTGGATTTGAACTTTGGGCGTGGAATGTGCGTTGGAAGGCAAAGAAGGTTTGTATAGAGACAGAGCCCTGCTAAAATTTTCCTCATTACATTGTCTACACATTTCCTTTTCGCTTCTGTTGAAGTAGATAGGGGAACTCATGCTATTTTCCTTGTATACCCTTCATTTCCTGAAATGATTCATGAATTAAAATTCAAGAGATTGATGAAGTAGTCAACATATAAACTATATAAAAGGGGCTATGCTGGTCAAAGACAATAGAAGTTGTAGTTTAACAAACCTGGAGGTCACCAAACTGGAGAAAGATGATATGAAGTATAGCTTTGTAAACATTTTTTTTGAAACACCCTTTTTGTTACCTGATGGTATAATATACTGATGCTGTACTCTACAGTAGTCCTACTGAAAGAGTATAAGATACACCCTGTAAATTCACTGCTTGGCCACAGGGCAATAGGTTTGGACTAGGCTTCCAATATATCTGAATCTGAACTTGGGCCTTCAGGGATGTCAGGTGGGTATCAGCTAATACACCACCACTCAGTTCTGACCAAAGGAAGGAACTCCAGGAGACCAGTCAAGACTCATAACAGTAGTAGTCCAGAGTAGGTCGTTAGTATTGCCTGGATTTGAGTGCTTGCTCAAATCCAGGCTTGCTCAGCATTTTGAACAGGAGTTCCTGATCCTTCTTCAGCAGTAAGTGCAACAGGTCAGTGGCAGAGAGTATGCTTTCTTGTCATGACCTCAACAGAGAAAGTCTTCTAGCAAGGATGAGCCTGAGGAACTGGACACTGATGTGGTAGATGACCTGCTTGACCTTGGAGATCCTGGACCCTCAGGGAACCAGGATCCCAAGCCCACAGATCCCAGACCCTTGGAGACTCAGGAGGCTGAGTCTATGGGTTATGGGGGCTCAAGAACTGAGTCTGAGAAGGAGGTGGGACAACCTCCCAGCTCTTGGGAATTAATGCTGAAGGCATGAGCCTGGTTTGATGCACCAAGGCAGAGTTCTTAGCTGCACTATCCTTCCTCTGGGCTCTTCACAAGTGGGCTCTTTCTCCCAGGATTCTTCCCTTGCTGCCTGAGTGGGCCCCAGCAGCACAGCTAGAAAACAGCCCTGAGTGGGTTCCAGAAGCAACTTGTCTGACAGCCTCTGCTTTGTTCCTGTGTGCCTCAGCCCCTAGCTCTAGATCAGGGGTCTCCAAACTACAGCCCACGGGCCACATCTGGCTCGTCTTGCCTTTTTATCCGACCCGGCATGTGTGCGTGCAGGTGTGCACACAGGCAGGCGAATGGGAGTGCGGGCAGGAGTACATGTGTCTTCCTCTGGCCCTCAAAAATCTGTAACATATATGTTGTGGCCCTCACTCTGAAAAGTTTAGAGACCCCTGCTCTAGATTGTTAGGACCTTGTTTGACCATTTGGACTCCTTTTTGGACTACAACTTCATACTGCCTTGCCTGAAACACTGCTGTGGAGAGCTTTACAGTTCCTGCTTCTCCTTGCTTCACCCTTTCCTTGGTCTGGGACTTTACCAGCCAGCAGCTTCACTCACCTCATCCAGTGTGGAACAGGACATTTCAAAATCATGTGTGTGGATATCCTCCCATGCTACATCCTCTTTTGATTCTTTTTTAAAAAAATATTTTATAGGAGGATGGCAAGCTGTAAATCTGGGTAAGCAACCTTTGGCTATGCTTAAATTTTGGACTTCAGCTCTCAAAAGCTACCTCCAATGGGAGCTGTAATTGCAAACATGTGCAAGGCTGGAGTTTTCCACCCTTGCTATAAGCAGGCACTAATGAGTTACATGAACAGTTTGTTCTGGTATAAAAGCAGCTTGCTAGAATCAGCTTTCCCCGGATCTGAAACATGCCTTCTTTCTACACTCATTCACATGAAGTTGCCACATGATTAATAAGGGACCCACGCTTGGTGTCAAATGGGCCGCTCATCTGCATTTACATTGTGTGTCCTGATTACATGACAGCCTACATGTGATCAGCTGGTGAAGAAGTGGAGGCATTCACACCAATGCATGTGTCTCCAATGCCAGACATGGGGCCAGCAAGATGGCCTTGCTTCATTGTATAAACCCCTCTCCATGTGATGAATGGGAGACTTAAGCTCTGAAGGGCCAAATGGTTCTATAGAAAAACGTGTAGCCAATATTCCCCACCCTCCTTTGCACACAATTTTTTTTTTGGTCAGCAAACCTGCCAATGAGCTCAAGTGGATTTTTCACCAAAGTGAGTGGGTTCAATGTGCCTGAAGAGGAGTCTGGTCTCTAGACTGTTTTTCTGTGTCTCTAGACTGTTTTTCTGCATACATCAACTTTTTTATAACTCTTGTCTGTTGACCGAGCGACAGAATTCCAGAAAAAGTAGTTTGTCAATCATGTAGGTCAACAAACCTTACCTGTGGCAATGTTCTGTGACCAGGGTCAGCCCTAAGAGTAGGCACCGTGAAGCAATCCCTGTAATGGATTTTCAGCAGCCTTGAAAAGGCTGTGAATTTTTAATTACCCTATTTATTATTGTATCTTTACTGTCAGTGAAGAGAAAGGAATTTGTGAGATTTCCTGCATCATGCACCAAAGTGATGTTGTTTGGCTCTGCGTGGTTGTGTGGGTAGGGGCAGCACTTCCTTTTCTGCCTCAGGCATCTAAGTGTCTTTGACTAACCCTCTCCATCATGAGATGATTATTAGACTGAGTCAGATTTAACAAGCTTTGTTATTTGCCTTTCAGCTTCTGGACTCCAGGAGCAATACTGTCTGAGGGTGAAATAAGAGGATACAGCAGCATATCATTAGAAGCTGAAAGCATGTTAATGTTCCAGTGATACAACTCCCTCCAAATTTTATGCTTGAGAAATTAGACTAATGCATGATGCCTACGTTTACCACTCAATGGTCAACTGCAATACAAAACAAGCTACAGGGAAGCCTGTACTGTGACAAACAGACATTGTCCAGCACTTAAGGAATTCCTGCTTCTAACAATGTCTTCTCAGTATCATCTAGATCACTTTATGTAAATTGCTTCTGCACATAGAAGCAATAGCTACACATAGCTACACCACAACCGAACAGCACTATTGCTGCTTTCCTTTCAAAGGCATTGCTGTGAAGTTACGATGACACCCACCAGAACACAAGGAATCTAGGGCCAGAACTTTGGAAGTTGCTTTCTGGGCTACATTTTCCAGAATCCCTTAACCAGCATAACTGCCACTGGGGGAATCTGGGAGTCACCGTTCAGGGAATTGTAGTCCGAAAAAGTAGCTCATTCTGATCTTTCCAGAGCTAGTGAAGTCTTCTTTTGTCAGTAGGAGCATAACCAGGAGCACAGAACAAAACCAAGCTGAAGCGTGGGGGATGAGAGTGTAGAATTTGTGAGAGGGTAACTCAATGCTTAACAAAGTTGTTGATTGGTTCTTATCCTATAATATGGTTTTGGGGTTTGGGGGTTTTTTTTGTGCACATTTGAGGACTAGAAATCTTTATTCATGAAAACTATCTGTTTATGCACATGGTCTCTGTGCCGCTTACTGTAGGGTAGTATTTATCCCTCTACTAGAGAGGGCAGCTATATTACCTACCTGACCAAGCTGCTTGAAAATACATGTGCCAGCAATTCATTGGCTTCCCAAATAAATGTTGTTTCTAAAAATAATAAGAGAGAGCAACATCTGCTTTTCTCATAGACATTACACATCTCCTTTACTTTGGATGAGATCCAATTTGCTTCTCAAGGATAACTCCTCAGAGTCCAGCAGATTATTTTGAAGAATGGAAACAAAGAAAAAGCCTTGTGGCTGGACCAGACCACAGGCCTGTCGTAATCAAGTATCCTGTTTCCCCCCAAATGGCCAGTCGGATGCCAGAGTGGGAAACCCACAAGCAGGTAATAGCTCTCTCTCCCATTGCTGCAGCTGTCCAGTGCTTCTAATTGAGTGAGAGGCTGCCTCTGCTCCAGGCTTGTAAAAGTTACTTTTCTGGATGATGACGCCCAGAATCCCCTCTGATCTAGAGGGTAGGAAAGTTGGTGTTTTTCTGGACTTTACATTTTGGGATTCCTCAGCCATCATTGCTCCTAGCTGTTAGTTGCTGGGCAATTCTGGGAGTTTCCCCTCCCAAAAAAGAATACACTACATAGATATCATGATCAATAGCCATGTTTATAGGCACAGAGGCCTTGTCCTTGTTTGTGGCTGTATATATGATAGCAATGATGTTCTGCATAAATTTGAGAGGGAATCTCTTTCACCTTGGATCTTCTCCTTTTCTTCTCCAACCCAGCAATTTCACATCCAGCTTTAGTGGAAGGAATTGCAATAAAGAAGAATAAGTAAAACGGACAATTTCATGCCTGTTTGCAGATAACGCAGGGTTAGTTGCAAATGTGGGAGCCATGCCTTATCTATAAAAACAATGAAGTACAATTCACTTTATCAGATGATGTTTGAAAAGGAACCTCTTTGTCGTCTGATGAAGCAGATTCTAGTCTCTGGATGATTATTCCATAATCAATTTGTTAATTTTTTTCCCCATTTTCCATTGGGTAAGGGAAGATCTTAGGGAAGGGGATTTGGACCAGGGTATTGGGGTAAATAAAAAATACAGAATATGATAGGGAACAGTATATATCATTATTACAATTTGTTAATCTTTAAGGTACTGCAAGAGTATCTATGGTTGGTGTTCTCTTGCTGCTGAAATGCTACCATGTTTGAAGCTCTAACCTTCCTATTTCAAACCTTTTGTGGTGTGCACTGTGATAGGGAAGTGGCCTTGCAGCTCTGTTGCTTTGCTCTAAGCAACGGTGGGCAGCAGTTGGCCCCAACATTCCCTCTAAGCTGGGTGGCCATGCAGACCCACATCAGGGGGCAAACAACCAAGCCAGTGTTGCTATCCCTTTGCTTCCAGTCACAGCTGGAACCCTGTATGCATGAGGCAGGGTTCCCAACTTTCACAATCCTGCACCATTGACCCCACTTGCTGGGGCTCCTGGAAAGTGATACCCAAAGCATCTAGAGCAGTGTTTCCCAACCTTGGTCCCCAGATGTTTTCAGACTGCAATTCCCAGAAATCTTGGTCAGCAGAGCTATAATCAAGGTTTCTTGGAACTGCAGTTCAAGAATGTCTGGGGACCTAAGGTTGGGAACCACTGATCTAGAGGAGCCATGCTCAACAAGGGCCATACGGCCCCCTGGGGAGCCCTGCCACTTTTGAAGCGGGCCACAATTCTTCACACACCACCTTATAAGATTTGTTATGCGGCTTATACAATCCTGATTCAGCCTATATTTCTTTCATATTGTGTTTCTGGCTGTGGCCAAAAGAAGATTGAGAATGGTGGATTCGGAGGAACATCCCTTCTGTAACACCCTAAGGAAATGTATTTTGCTGTAGTTAAACTTTTCTAAAACATTCAGCCAAGGCAAATGCCCTTGGACAGCAGCCTCCTTCTGAGGCCAACCAAATGCAAACAGTGCTTCTTCTTCCTCCAGATGTGATGGAGGCTCTTTCCACAACCTATCAGACTAACTAACATCTCCAAGATTTATTTATTCCTTGTCTATCATTCTTGGTGTTGGCTTTTGATAGTTTACATCATTCACTTTAGGAAAAGTCCTTCCCCCGCCCCCAACTTTTGGTAGTAATCTCCTATAGATGGGATATCAGCTTTTTATAGTACCAACAGAATCTCTCTCTGGGAGTATTTGTGATGAGGTATTTAATATGCCTTGTGCTAGTGGTGGGTGTAACTTTTTCCAGCTCTTGGATTTCCCTTCCCCACACACCCTTCCTTTTTGGCAGGCTCATAGGCTAAGGCTTCCCCTGTGGAGAAAGTTTTGAGGCCCTTCCATGTAGCATTCCAGGACAATATCCAATGGCATTTTAGATAATCAAGTGTATAGCAAGAAGCTGTCTCTCTACAATAGACCAAAGAAGAGGAGTGTGAAACTTGGTGTGTATGTGCTGGGGAAATGAATACTCGAGTTCTATATTGGCTGTGTGAAAATCCATCACATTTCTCCTAATTTCTTATTTTCTGTACTGGTTGTTAGCTTCTCTTCTCCCATAATGTTCTGGTTCAAATAATGTTCCTCATGCCTATGCTGTCTGGTGTCTGTCCTCCCTTTGAGATATGAAGCAACACTTGATGAAACAATTAACACAAACATATTTATCACCAACCAGGGTTACTGTTTTGCTGAAGCCTTGCCAAAGCTCATGCAATAATGTTCCATCAAAGCAAACACTGTAGTTAAAATATAGATTGACTGATTGACTAGAAATATTTAAGGTTTTCTGGCCACTACTTTGCAAAGCAATGTACAATAAAATCACTATAACAAAAACAAAAGAGAAACAAGCCATTCTTTCAAAAGAGTCAAAAACAGCCCTAAAAGCCAAAGGGTGAAATCTTCTGTGTCTGTCACATGTGCAGTTGTTCTTTCTCCAAAATTTACACAAGGAACTATCACTTCCCCCTTCTGCATGCAGAACTCTTGTTGTTTTCAGCGGGGTGATTTCCAACTCACACACTATAGGCTGGTCACTGTATGGACAGCTACATCCAAATGGCATTGTGCTCCATGTTTCCTAACAGGATTCTAGCCCAAAGACTGAAGAATTTATACTGTTTTCACTGGCCGTTGGAATCTCAGTGCAGATGGAACCTGTCTGTCTTCCCGTTGGGAGGGAATTTCACAATCAATGCTTTGTGGCAAAAGGAGCCTCCCAGATTGGCTGGGACACACATCTGGAGTTCTGGTGAAGGTTGGAAATTATGGGGACATTTATAGGAGGGGAGGCTGCCCATTTTGGATATTCTGGCCCAAATCCATCAGGGCATTTGCCAACTGAGCTCCAAAGTAAACTGGAAGGCAGGGTAATTCATTCAAGATTGGTGATGTAGGGCCCCAGCCTTCTATATCTTACATCATACCAATCACTTTGTCAATGAACATGAGGGCCCCAGGACAAGAAGAAATGCTTGCCCGCCCCCCCCGCCCGCACCCTGTTTCACTCCAAGAATCACACTGATATGTCTACAGGTATTCTGTCTTTATATATATAATTTATGATAACTGCAGTAGTACTGGTAGCAGTAAGTGTGCAAGCATGCACGCACACAAACACACAGACACAAAAACAATTATTCTGTCAGTATTTGAAAACTATAATGATACTGTTGAGTATACATTTCACTGCTAGGTAAAACACAAAGATGACAAATAAAAAGCCCACAGTACTCTTGAGAATATTTTTTAACTGCTATTATTAAAGAGAAACAAATATAATACTTCTCTAATTTCTGAGTACCCTTCACTCACACACACACACACACACACACACACACACACACACACAGGCTACTTATGTGTCCTACTGATGGTGGTAGCCATAGCTTCTGAACACTTTTCATTTGTTGCTATTTGTACAGGGGCTGAAAATGCTGTTGCTTAGGGTAGTATGTCAAAACTAGAGTAGGCCCATGTAATTTAGAGATGTTACCACTTTCATGGGAGATTCTTTCTCTCAAATACCAGACAAGAGGGTTCAGGATTTTTGTGCTATCCCCCTTTACTACTGCCTTTAATATGTTTACAGTCTTCCTAATATATGTACTGCTTTACTGTGCAGTAGTAGTATTCGTGATGCATGTGTGCTGTTTGCACACTAAGACTTATCTCTGTGTGTAACTGACACACAATACAGACAGGCACAAGTGAAAATGTAGTAAGCAAATACACTCAACATGCAATACAGATTGAAATCTACATCAAACCTAATCTTAAAGAGCAGGGCCAAAATTGCAAGTGATTTAATAAAAAAATTAATACAACACAATTGAATAAGAATTTCCTTTGCAGTGAGTTCAGTTGAAAAATAGGAAGGATCAGCCTGTGAATCCTCTGCATGTTTGTTCAGAATTAATCTCCACTGAGTTCCAACAAGGTCACCACCCCTTATTTATTTATTACATTTATATTTTTTAAAAAAAACCTCACAGATTATCTAGTCATTGTCCAATTACAGAAAAATAAAACCAAGGCATTACATAAAATCACAATAAAATCCAGCAAAGCAACATATTCCCCAGATCAGCACTACGTAAGAAAATACAACTACTGTACAGGTAAAATAATTGTATGCCATTAAGTTGATTCCTGGTTTATGGCAACTGTCGTTGGGATTTTCTAGGGAAAAAGTGCTCAGAAATGGTTTGTCAGTCCTTTCTTCTGGTGACACTCTATGCACCATACACAAGGGGGTTTCCACAGAGGGGCCTTGAAGCCAAAGTTGGTGCTTATGGCACTGCATCAGGTACCAAAGTCCCATGCCATGTAGAGCACGGTAGGTTAAATCCAGCACTTTGAGCCTGTTACACACAGAAAAGAATGTGCACTTGGACTAAGACTTTTATTAAAGGATTAGGATACAATATTATGTACATGAGAGTAAGAGTTTGATCAGAAGGCACTTTATCTCACATTTTGGACAACTTTTGGCATGGTCAGGTTCGATTTGTCTTCTGGTAACTCCATGACATACAAAATAGCTATCTGTCCCACCTGCTCACAGTTCTCGATGTTAAAAATTGTGACAGCTAATGAGGCCAAAAAAAGCTAACATCAGGAACTGTGCTTTCTCTGTCACAGCCCTTTCACTCTGGAATAAGCTTCTTACAAAGGTTTGCCAAGTGCCATCCCTCTCAGCCGTTAGGAAATGAATAAAAATGCAATTATATAAAGCTGCGTTTTATTCATTTTTAATCACTATCCTAAGATGTTTAAATTTATTTAATTCTATTTAAATGTGGGTTTATTTAACTTGTGACAGGGTTTTTATTGTATTTATTATATACTGAAATTTTGTACCGTTTGATTGTAATGATGTCTTGATGTCTTGTGAACTGTCCAGGGAGTGTTTCCATTCATGGGGTCATATAGAAGTTGAAATAATAAATAACTAATTGTAAGCCAGCCTGACACTTTTCCATGGCTATCCACACTTTTTTTGATTACTGATGTTTTTATAGCATGGGTATGATTGCTCCGTCTTAGCTAGTTACAGGCATATGTGATATGTGTATTTCCCACAACAATTCTGTGCTTTGCCCCTCAATCAATAACATTTTTAAAATCCCAGCTGTCCCCAATTCCCTGCAGAATGGGAGACAGGAGAAGATGCAGGAGCAAAGAAGGTGAGAGAGAGCAACCAGCTAAATAGGGTTTCTTTGAACTGTGGTATGGCTTCCTGATCTGAAACCATCCAATTTTCAAATATGGGTGAAAGGATTGTGTTAAATGTGAGACTGCACTTTCAAGCAACCTTGTTTAGCCTGATCCAGATAACTTCACTGTCTAGTCACACACAGCCCCAAGTTCAGTTGAACTTGTTTGGATTTTCTTCTGAGTAAACAAATAAGATTGGGCTACTAGTTGACCAATCATAATACCAAGTTTTGATCAGTCTGATCATAAACGCTGATGACACAAGCTAGATCAGATAAACACCGTTGGAACAGACACTTATAAACCAATGGGACTGTTTCTGTGTTTAGAGATTCTAATGTGGAACAATTCCCCATAAGTGGAATGTACAGTCTTAAAAAGAAATGTTATTAGTACACTATCAAGGTTACAGGGTTATTAATATAAATTTCTCAAGTATTTAGAAGAAAATGATTCTAATGTTTTAAAAGAAATAGCACTCATGAATGTGAATATAATATGGTGTATTTATAATATAACAATTATATACTGGGCAAAGTTCTAACATGAACAGCATGTTAATCTTGGAACCTGCTGTGATTTATTGCGATTAATAAAGGATGATTGAGAGTGAAAGGCCTGGTAAATGCATATAAACTGAATAGTGGCCAAGCTAATCTTGGCAAGGAAAAGGATACCTGAAATTGCTATAGAATGAAGTATGATGAAGACAGCCCAATTAACTGGCTGTATCTTGTCAAAACTAGGAAATCTTAAGAAAAACTCTTCCATCTGAGCTAGAAACCTTATATGGCTTACTGGCACTAACTCTTTGCAGACTGTAAAGTACAAACCTACATGCTAATGTACTGAAGATTTTAAATATGGCCTACTTATAAGAAACTCTGTCATTCAACATTTTTGGAAGAAAGGCAAAATATTATTTTAAAAGAAGAAGTTTGTTTGCAAACCTAGGATTATAAAATGGTAACTAAGATATCTGGCTGTGAATCCAGAGGCTGGAAGTTCAATTCCCCATGGCGCATCTCAAAAGAGCCAGCCTGTGTGGCCTTGGGCACGAGTACCAAGAGTACGCCAAGAAGAAGGGAATGGTAAACCACTTCTGAGTATCCTCTACCTGGAAAATCCTGAAAAAGGTTGCCATATGTCAGAATTGACTTGATGGCACACAATAATTACTATTATTAATCCCCAACCATGTGGCAAACTGAACACTAACAAAATGTCTTTAAGATTTGTACAGAAAGCTGTTATTTTAGCCAATTAATTTTGTGCTCTCTTTTCTAGAAACTTACCTCTTTTCTATTTCACTATGTGCGATAATCAGCCATGAACTTCTCTCTTACGAATTTTTTGGTTTGTTCACCCTGGCTTTGGTAAGGTGTCCAGGTGAAAGCGAAAGGAGCTAACAGGGTTGCTGTTCCTGGACTGCCCTCTGTAGGTTATTTTGGGACTCATCTCGCCAAGAATCACAACACCTGGAGAAAGTCCTTGGGGAAATGTATGACTTAATACTAGTGATATATGCCAGTTACAGTGTGTGTTGCCTCTGAATATTAGAACTTCTCCTCTTATCCTGCTTCCTTCTTGTGTGATATAGAACTGTATTATGTACCTTCTGTTCTGACAATGCTGCCAAACACTCAAGGAGAGGGGAAAATAACTATTTATATTCCACATTCCATTTTGGTAAGTGAATCAAAGCCACTAGGATGCACGCTTCTGGGTCTTTCCAATCCCAACTAAACAGGAGCCATATGACTGGATACAAGGCAAAGAAGAAAGCACACCATCAATGGCAGCCATTTGCCTAAAGAGATGGAGAAAGAGAACCAATTTTACATCCTCAGGAGGGATGCCTCAAGCTGGTTCAACAACTTTTCAGTCTTTGCCTACTTTAACTAATGAACTTAAAGCCTCAACATCTGGCTAAGATGTCCCCCTTTGGACTGTTCTCCCACAATGTCCCGCTTGAATAAGACTTTTGTAGGACTGGAAGGCAGCAGGAAAAGAGGAAGGCCAACTATGAGATGGTCTAACTCCCTAAAGAAAACCATAGGCTTGACTTTACAAGAACTGAGCTGGGCAGTTAAGTACAGGACATTTTGGAGATCACTTATTCATAGGGTTGCTATAGTTCAGAGGTGATTTGACAGCACATAACAACAATTACAACAGGACTTGAAAGCTTGTCTGCTCCTGGTATCTTAGGGCTCTAATAAAGGTATATATTAACATAATAAATAAATTGCTTATTTTTAGGAATGAAGAGAAGCATAATCCCCATCACTGCATAAAGGTGGTGGGGGGAGTCCAGCATGAGTGGCTTTGTTAGGATTATCTGCATCAGGGATAAGCACAGCCTGGAAAGAGAAAAAGAAAAAAGAGACCGGGGGGGGGGGAATTTTGTGGCACTTTAAGGGCAGGCTTTCATGGATAAAAATCCACTTCTTCAGACAGAGGAGTGCAAATACATGTCCCTTGTATTAACTCCTGTGTTTCATGTCCTAATGAGAAAATAGATAAGTTACCTTTCAGGAGAATAACTACTGAATCTCCCTGGCTATCCAGGCTGGCTGCAGGATTCTGGCAGATTTCCTCCTAAAAAATTAGCCTTTCTAAGCTCTGAGTGAAATCTACTTTTGCATTTCTGCTGGAATGTCCAGCCAGACGTACAAATTTCTGCTGGAATGTCCAGCCAGACGTACAAAACAGCGATGCAGAGAATGAAGCCACTTACCTCCTGTGTCCCACTAGCTGTTCGTTGGAATAGTTTGTGAATGAAATCAGAGTTTAAATCAGAGTTACTAGAAATCAGGCATCTCTAGATGACATATCTCCAAAAATTGTCAGCAGTGCTACACAAAGGCTTAGTCAATGGCAACCAATTAATATTATTCCACTGACAAGGAATACTGAGGCTGGAAAGCAATTAGGATAAGATCGTCCATGGCAGATACTTATTTATTTATTTATTTATTTATTTATTTATCTATCTTAGTATGTTACCCATTGTACATAAATTAGTGGAGTCAGATATCCTTGCTGATCCACTGAAAATCATTCAAAGATATTCCTATCTACCTTCTGCCTGTTGCCATCAATGTTACTTCATTAGCTAATATAAGGGCAGAATAAAAATGACCATAGGATTTGATCCATGGAAAACACAAGAATGCAAAAAGAGGCCAGTCCAGGAAAGGATGACCAAAGTTCACATAAACACCAAGAACGGAAATTGTACAGTGTCTCAGTCTTCAAACGATGTTAGAGAATGTGCATCAACTGAGAAGAAAAGATTTCCTACTCTGAGGCAATCTAAGAAATCCCCAGTTCTCACTATCATTTGGTGCCCATTTTCCAGCCTCGCTTCAAGGTCCACTAGGGCAGATGGACCAGACAATGTCCATGTGTCCCTGGCAGCGCCTATATTGGTAGAATTAACTCCATGCCTTTGTATCAATGTGCACACAAGCAGTTTGACTCACCCTGACTCTGGGGTGGCCCTGCCACAGTCACAAGCTGTCTGGCCATTAAGTATAACCCAAATAACATACATACCCCAAAGATCTGGTTTTGTTACTACGGACCATTCTAGTGTCAATAAATGACACTGAATTCAAAGCACTGTAGTGAACAAAACATTAATTGAAACCAGGACAGAAATCCCTGTTTGCCTAGAAAGTGATTTTTAGACAGGCACAGGGTTTCTGTCTTATTCTTGGCGGGTGAAAAGCTAAATATCTAATCTTTTACAGAACACAACCTCATTTCCTGCTTTCAGATTCTGAAACGCTGGCAGTCGCCCGGCTCTCAAATACTTTCCTGAGTTTGTTGTGATTTTTGCCGCTCGGTCTAGCGAAGGCCCCAGCCCGTAGCCACACAGCGCCCTCTTACGTCCATTCTCACTCTTTGGCATTGAGTTCAACGTGAAGGAAGTGGATTTAGAGAAATGAAACAGAGCTTCTTATGGAGTGTTAAAGAGGGGAGCTCGATTCGCTGTGGCCTGCTTTGTGTCAGTATGATTCAGCTGTTTAAAACGCTGATGGCTTAATGCACATGCTACTGATAGAACAATTAATTACTGTTTTTTCCCCCATTAGAACACTGTACCTAGAATGAGGCAAATAGTCCTGTGGTGGCAGCTAATAGGCCCAGAGTTTGGGACCCTTGTCTTTTTTCTTATCGTCCCTAGAATTCCCCCACAGGCCTTGATGACTGGGGGATTCTGAGCATGGCAGTTAAAAGAGTGATTTTCCTCACTCACTTGGCATTCCCCAGCAAATATTTTGGCACAAAAACCTGAGGCAATTGAAAAAAGGACACTTAATCAAGTTACCGGGACTGCAATTGAACACCAAAAAGATAAAAAATCATGACAACAGAAGAGCTACATGAGTTAAATGTTGACAGTGAAGAAACTGAAATTGTTAAAGGTTCTGTATACCTCAGTTCAATCATCAATGGAGACTGCAGCCAAGGAATCAGAAACCTGAGACTTAAAAGGGCAGCAATGAAGGAACTAGAAGTGTAAGGATGTGCCACTGGAGAACAAGACCAAGATCATCCATGCTATTGTATTTTCAGTTACTGTGTGTGGATATGAAACCTGGACAGTAAAGAAAGCCAACAGGAAAAAGATAGATAAATTTTAAATATGGTGCTGGAGGAGAGTTTTGTGGATACTAGGGACTGCCAGAAAAATAAACAAGTGTGTCCTGACCTAGATCAAATCAAGCTTAAACTCTCTCTAGAGACAAAAATGAAGGAATTGAGGCTGTTGCATTTTGGTCACATCATGAGAAGATAAAGCTCACTGGAAAAGACAATAATTCCAGGACTAGTTGAAGGCAGTAGAAAAAGAGGAAGACCAAATATGAGATGGATTGACTCCATAAAGCAGCCATGGCATTGAGTTAGCAACAGCTGAGCAGAATTGTTAATGACAGGATATTTTCGAGGTCACTCATTCATAGGATTGCCATAAGTTGGAGGCAACCTGATAGCATATAACAACAACAACAACGGCATACGTAGCTTCTCAATTTTTTGTTCAGTTGTGTACAGCATAAAAAACAGTTGTTTTTTTTTAATGCTGTACACATAAATCTCACCAGTTGTTGCTGGTGAGATTTTTTATCTAAAGTTGTTACTCAAGTAAAAGGGCAACCCTAACTGGTCAAGAAGGCCAAAGTGTAGTTGAGATGTCCCAAGATCACCTAAAGCTGTGCTGAATCCAAATACCTCCCCAGGCCTCATGAAGCTGGAAATTACTTAGGAGTACCCTTGCCCCGGTCCAACTTTGTAACAGCATTGTGGCAAAATCTCTGCTTTGGGGAATCACAACTGGCACCTCTTCGCCTTCCTTTTGGCTCTTTTGCCAGCAGGCCTTATCCAGCACAACAGTTCTGCTGGCAGGTTCCACTGTTGACAGATTTCTGAGATCAAATGGCAAAAGAGGCTTCTGCTAGCAGAAGGGCATTTTTTTCTGGCAGAAGAGGCAGGTACCTAATACTAACCCTTTACTGCTGGCACATCTTTGAGTAAGGATTGTACTTTATAAAAGCAGATGAAATGTATGATGTTGTAAAGATGAAATGTGGCAAAGGACAGCAACCTTGTAAGCTATGATATCTTGGCTGAACACAGCCTGTATAATAAGCTTTGTGTCAGAAAAGGTAGTCCTTCTCCTTCTTGGTTTGCTACAATTCATCCTGGAAGTCCTCTCTGTTAACCATCATTTCCTGATGAAAAAATAGGTGATACTTTTATCGATCACTCAAAAAATAATCATACAAAACATGAGCTTTTGTGCATAAAAACACCACTTCATCAGGTTTGTACCAGTGTGAAAAACTTAAAAGTCCAAAAGTTCATGACAAGATGGATTTTGCCATGAAAGGTACTCTCAGATGTAAAGTCCAAAAGTTCTTGGCAAGGTGGAATTCACCAGGCACTTCTCTCTTAGATGTAAGTCAGGAAGTATATGGTCACTGTTTTATAGTTGGAGCTGGGGCAGCTGTGGATTGATTGTAACAGCCTAGTTCTCTAAAAAAAAAACAAAAAGAAGAAGCACAGGCCATGCACATACACACACACACCTCTCCTGTTATGTGCAAACTGGAAAACTATGATTACAAAGTTTGGAACCTGAATCACAGTTTGAAGCTGGTTAAAGATTCTGAGGGGGGTATTTTGTTTTCTGAATTCCATACCCCACCTTCTCTGACTCAGACACAATAGGACAGTACAGTTAGTTGCAGGAGGAAGGAGACAGTGTGTGGCTAGTGCTTATGTTGTCTTAAGCTAGGATATGATAATCAAATGTCATCATAAAGTTACTTTGAAGCAAATCATGCTGATCCCAAAAAACAAGCTGACAGTCTTTAAAGTACCTTTGGTCTTGGTATACCCAGTGTGATTTAGTTGATAGCGTGATGACTAAGACTCAGAAGGCCTGAGTTTGAACCCCCACTTAGCCATGGAAACTCACGGGGAGTGTGGAACTGGTAAAATCACTCCTTAAATATCTCACTTACCTTGAAAACTCTGTTAGAGTTGCTATAAGCTGATTCTAACTTAATAGCACATAACATCACACCCACCCACACCCCAATGTATCCTTCTGTTGTTTTCAGCAGCATGTAATTGTAAAATGCTGTCTCTTTCTTTCTTTAGAAAGAACATTTAATTACCTTAGCCTATATCATTATGGCGGAAAGCACTGAAGAAAACACAGTATTGCAGATGCCTCTGGGATCCCGGTCAGTCTCATTTCAACATACACAAACACCACTCTTCCTTTCCTAATTTTCCACTGAAAAATCTGTATTTCATCAAAAAGCTAGCTGTACTGAAATGGCAGTAAAATGCATTAAATTGCTCTCATGCTAGGGGTGGCCGCTGTTGCTGCATTCACTGCATATGTTGTCATGTGAAACCTATTGGATCAACTCTACATTCTGAAATAAGACGTTTAGCTTATCTTCAGTAGCTTGTATAAAAACACAGTCTGAAGCCTTCGCTTTCTTCACAAATTTAAAAATGGTATGATATACTTCAGTTTCACCTGATCTGGCTAGCCTGTGCAAGACCTTGGAGCAAAAGTGTGTATTTGGTTAAAAAAATTATCCCACTCCTGTAACTGGATTAGTTCCATTGTTTGCTACTTGACTGCTGCAAGATGACAGATAGCACATAATGGGAGTACAATGGTAAAACTCAAGCCTTAAACACTAGTAAACAAAAGCTGAGTAGTGATGTTGACTGGAAACAGCTTGTAAGGCATTTGTCAAACAATGAAATCCCAGATTGCAGTCTGGGAGGTTAACTAAGCAATCACCTCCACAGACACCCCTCCCATACTCAGCGTCTGTTCAATGGTTTTGCATCCCTGCTTGAACACAAGTAGGCACCAAACAGTGAAAATGTACATTATACTGATCCATAGACAGGGTAGGTAAACTACAGAAAGACACACCATATTCAGCAAACAGTCATGTAACACCTTAAAGTTTTAGTGGGCACAAGTTTTTGCAGGCAGCATCCTTCCTCATCAAATTCAGTCAGCTGCCACCCCCAAAAGGTTAAGCCAAGTAAAACCGGTTAAGCTTTAAGGTGCTATGTGACTCTCCCTCCTTTTTTCTGCAAGTGACTTAACATTCAGTTGCTCCTAACCATATGGTTCCACTAAAGGAGTAGCTCATCCATCTTAGCTTACTGATAATTATATGGCACTATTTTAAGTGAGGGTTGAAAAAGTTCCACAACTACATTGGTTAGGAGAGTAATGGAAGTTGTAGTTCCCCAAAGCAACATTTCAGAGATCTGATTTTAATGTTCCTTAAGGATTTTCTGTGCTCTGAATCTTGACCTAATCTTAGCATTTATCACTTCAGAGTTTATCAGTCATGTGGGAGCAAAAGCAATATTTGTCAGAAGAGTGAATAGGTTGTGAGGATCGTTGACTTGAAAATGGCAAAGCTTAGCCTTGAAACCTGTTATTTGTATGATAGCCCAGCCATGAAACATGGTGAAAGAAGAACTTTTGGACATGTGTAGAATCCATTTTCCCTCTGATAATGCTGCTATAAACTAACCCTCCTATCCGGGAAGAGGGAACTAGAGGAAATGATTCTGAAGTGATAACCTTTGTCATAACTGAAACAGGGTCTCTCTCTGCTACAGTGTAACCCATAGCAAATAAATGAATCCCAAAACAGCCATGTGATTTATAACTGGATGCCAAACCCAGGGTTGAGTAATCCCTTTACTGGATCACTAAAACTCTAGATAGTCAGTCTGCTGCTAGGCACAGTATTACACAATTCTGTTACTTGAGTTTCGTCCATTTGCATTTCAAAGTATTTTTACCCCACTCTTCAGAAGAAAGGGGTCTAAGTAAAACAATAAAACAAGACAGTCCTTACCCCTAGGCTTATAATCTTAAGAGAAATACAAAAGGAAAAATAGATGACCATGGAAAGAAGAGGAAAACAGCAAACTCCAGTTCTTCACCGCAAAGAATAGTGCTTATAATGGCCAGCTGAGGAAAGTGAGGAGTCTGAGAGAACTGCTTTTCTTTAAAACTGAGGGAATGGCCTGCTTTCTTTCTTCCTCTGTTGCAGCCCAATGGAGAGGTTGCTTCCAGATGACCCTTAAGGATATCTTAGGATGAGTATCAGTCTGTGCCCAGTCTTTGAGGTCATTAACTGAGCTCTGTTGAGTGACTGGTGGACTATCTTTCACCATTGCCTGAGAAATACACTGCTCCAGCCTTGGTTAATAGTCCAAGTACTACGGTATAGAGGAAGAGGGAAAGGGAGCTGAGCAGAACGATGCCCCAGCCACCGGCATTTTACTAATCTCAATTGCTTTCCAGCAGTTCATCTGGACAGATCTTGAAGAAAAGTAAAAAGTCACCACACATTTCCCTGCTCATATCATTTATATGGAGCAAAGAAGATTTCAGTACCAACACGGTCAGCCTTCTGTTAGGCAAAGTGAGGCAGATGCCTCAGACAGCAGATGCTGAGGGGCAGAGAGTGAAAAGAGCTGTGTGGGGCACAGGGGAGGCCGTGCCGCTCAAGATGCTGCTCTGTCACTTGCGCTGAAGTAAGATTCAACAGCCAGTCTGACTGGCTTCTGAATGTGGAACGGGACAAAGGGCTATCTCGTCCTTTTGCCTCAGCCAATAAAATATCTTGAGCCAGTACTGAGTGCCCAGATGCCCACAGAAAGGCAAAGTCAAAGAGGTTTCTTCAAAGTATTAATAAATACACATTCATATCTGGTCTGTGTCGCACAGTCTGCTGTGGATCAGGGATCGCACTCCACTGAAAGGGAGAGTTCACTCTGTTTAACAACATGTGCTTTAGGGCGTGTCTTAAAATGTGAGTGGCAGCGAGCTGCTCCTGAGCATTGCAAACAGGAGGAAAATGACTATGAATGTTATCTGATAGAGGTTTATGCAAGTGTTCACAAGCATTCATTCAGTGTTATAAAAGGTAGCTTTCTCATAGAAGATAAAACATGTCGGCTTAACAAGAACAGTGGGAAGAGAGCGCTGAGGTACATGAGACCAAAGGCCTATTAAGGTCAGAATTCTCTTCCCACTGTTCTTGTTCAGCCCACAAGAGGAACATGAGTGCAGTGAAGCTTACTGTCTTTAATGCATTGGCTTCATGACTAGTAGCTATTGATAGCTGTATTCTTCATTCTTCATCAGCTTCCTTGCTTCCATGTATCCAAAGGCCATGCATCCTCTTCTGCAAATCAAAGAAATGCATTTGGAAATAGTTTCATTATTCTCGAATGGAGAACACCCTACTGTGTGCTGGATAAAGGCCTCCTTCTTCATGTAACAGTGTGTTGCAGAGTTTTTAATTTCTGGTTAAAATTCTCCTTTTGATACATAGCAGAAGTACAGAGATTCACAGAGAAGAATGGCTTCACATTCCTCAGATAGTCCACCCCTTTCTCGTTAACTGGCACTTACAGTCTCAATAACTCACTCTGAAACATTAGTAATAGAAAGAATAAAAATGTTTCATTACTTATAGTTGTGAAAAGATAACAGCAAACTAACAAACAGACCAACTTACTTCAACAGACAAAGGAAAAGGAAAGAGAACACTAATCAGAGAGGTGAGACTCTCTGAATTTCAAGGCAGGAGGGAATGATTGATGGATTGACTGTTACCCCAGCCCAGAAAAGTCCCTACCAGCCGAACAAACCACAGGCATCATGTGATGTTGTAAAAACAGAGTGCATCAAGATCTAAGGCAGCACTATTTTAAAAAGTCAGTCTTTTGGTTTGGGTTGCCAGGTCTCACAATGTTAGTTGAAGTCTCAGAGAAATTATGCACTTCTCAAGTTCTCAAGGGGAGAAACAAATCTCAGCATGGCCCATACCACAGAGGGAAACAGTACTGATTTTTGGCTCACCCATCTCCCTCTTTTCCCAACTGATACCTGGGCTGACTGTCTCAGAGTGAAAGTTTGATGTGTATTGTTGCTCCAGATTGCATGATGGATCTGTGTTGCTCTCACCAGTGTCTTGCCCATGATCCAGGTTACTTGGTGCACAGATGTTGGGCCTATCATGTGTTATACAAAGAAGCAGGAAATAGTACAGTGATACCTCACATAACCTGGCCTTGCACAGCACAGATTGATTGTAATGCACATACTTGGGAGACAATTTTGAGATGAGGGCCAGAAGACATCCTCTGCAGCCATCCACCTGTGCTGAAGCTCTTGACCCTTGGCTCTGCTGAAGACACAGCCAAACTCTGCCACTTTGGAAAAGAATGCAGTAGCAAAAACTGGCTGCAATTGAAAGAGGAAAGAAGAAGGGAAGTGCAAGAGTTAATGCAGCCGCCGCCCCACCGCAGGAGGACTCCAAACAAAGCCCCACAGAACAGAAGCAGCCTCTTCCTTGGTGGTGGAGTCCAGTTGCGGCTTCAGCAGAGCTGAGGGGTATGTACTGGAGCTGGCTGAGCTGCTGTGGAACCCAGGAGCTGGCATTGGAGCCAGTCTTTACCATAGCTGCCCCGTGAGCTCAGTCCATTCTGGTAACAGCTCAGGCTCAGAAGGCATCATCCATGCACCCTTCACCTCCAAGTTAGCTGCAAATTTATCTGCATCCCTTCTCTTGGTCCTTCCTCCTTCCAGGCACAATTCAAGAAGATGGAGGCTGGGAGTGGGAAGGAGAGGAGAAGAGGGGAGAGAAAGAGAGAGACTTATCCTGGTGAGAGAGCTTTATCCCATTATGTACAGTGTTCAACTGCCCCACTTAGTGCTGATTCAGTTAAAGCTCCATTTTGTAGGAACACATTTTCATTGCTACGTGGGGTATTATTGCACCTGTTCTGTGACTTGTGAACTTCCTCATTGCACAGACTCTGGAAGCAACAGCAGCTCAAAGCCTAGCATTTTAAATATGGTATTACTGAGCCATACTGAGCACCAGTGTGGTGTAATGGATAGAGTGATGGACTAGGACTCAGGAAATGTGAGTTTAAATCCCTGTTCATTCATGGAAATTCACAGGAGGGCTAGATCTAGTATATCTACTCCTTCAACATCTCATATACCCTGAAAAACCTTATTAGGGTCTCCATAAGTTGGATATGATTTCATGGTACTTAAAGCACACACATGAGCCATGCTAGCTAAGGAATTCTCCTTGGCCTGTTTTATATATTGTCCTGTTTATCTTTCATGTACAAATTGTAGCCTAAATATTTTTCCCCAAGAGCACATGGATTGAACAGTTGAGAAAGAAAGATTATTCAGGGAAGAGACCCTTTTTCCTTAAAAATATTTTTCACTAAGAAAAAACAATGACTTTGTGTTTTCACAGTTAATAATATGCTTGCTTGCTTTAAGCCTTGTCAAAACTGTGCAACTGTGTCATAAATGCTAACACAAATATGGCATGTCTACTAAAGGAGATGTGGTTTGCCAAAATTCCTGCCAAAATACAATTGTTTCCAGTTTAAAGTTCCAATATAGTTCTATTGACATATGCCTATATTATCTCCCTTTAAAGTCAGGATCCTGCTGCTACAGCAATATATGTCTGCAGTCTTGGAAAACAAATGTTAAATTTTGCCAGGCATATGGATTAGTCATCGGATACTGAACACTCCTCTGAATGCCTAACAGCAAGCAGTCCCATCTGACTAAACAGATTCTGTACTCTGACTTTGAACTTAATGGCAGCGAGCAGATGGGAAAGTGTGGGAATACTGTCTCCAAAGGTGAGGCCTACCACTGTTGTCAGGGCCTGATGGGCATGTTTTTGCTCTGCACCTCACCCATCGCTGTTCACTACATGGACATTTCAGATATATCGCGCACGCATTTCCCAAAGTTCCACTCTTCTGCTCAGATTTATGCTCATCATGTTTAGCTGTCTTTCCACCGTCTGTAGCAATTTAAACTGAAAGGCAAAGTAAATAAACAGCAGGGACAGAGGTTGATGTTTTGGGGGTGGGTGACCCAGTGTAAACTTTGCAGGGTAGAATGCTGTTAAGATCTGAATTTTAAAAAGAGAAATGTCTGTATGTGTGGGGGAAGGCATATCCTTCTGAAGAGTTGGATCTCAAACTAATGTGAATAAAGTCCACATCAGATAAACTCTATCCTCTCTGAAGAGGAGTCCTCCTCATGCCAGTCAGGACCACTGGGATAATAAATGGTGAGTGAGGCAACCAAGATGGCCCTTCAAGCCTCCATCACCAGATTCAAAGAATGATGATGGGGCCATCTTATCGCCTTGCATCATCACTTCTAGTGCTCTCTTTCCTCATAAAATGAAACAGTTTCTGAAAGGTTTATAGCTGCTTCTCCTTTTATCGTTTGCCAGAAGATCCTTGTCAAAGTTCTTCTGCTTTTCCAATTGCATAGCCCTGGTTTATTCTACATCAAGAGGGAAATCGGCATTTCAGACTTCAAAGCAGCAAATAACACTGGCCAGCCTGTTGGTGGCTGGTGAAACCTGAACCAGGAAATCTGCTAAGTGATGGCCCAGCCAAGTTTTCACACCAAGAAAGAACTACTTGATGGTTCTGTTTTTCTTCAGCTTTTCATATGAAGCTTCCCATCACAGAGGAAACCCAGTTCCTCGGTAATGTATTTCTACAAAGAACAATGCCTCACTTTGCTTGAAGTTGTCTGAGGGCCAGAATTCACAAACATCACTCATTATTTATAATCTTCCCAGATCCCCACAGCCTCACTGGTTCCTGTGCAAACAATTGGGTGTATTGGGAAAGACAAATGGCTTTGGCTTTTGTAAGGGAGGGGCCCCTTTTCTTACTAGGTGGCTGAAGCCTGACCGTCCCTTTCCACCCAGCTGACACAATAGCAGTGGGTGGGCACACACAGCCAGCTCTGACCCTCCCTTCTGTCTTTAGTCAAGAAGAGCCACAAACTTTGGCCTTCAGTTGGTTGCCACTGACTGTTGTAGCTGTCACTGCTCCTTCTGGCAGTGCTGACGATTGAAAATGCAGCAGTGAAGCAGTGAAGTATTTTAGCACAAGACAGTTTGCCAGTTAGGATGCGAGTCCAGGCAAATCCCCATGATCTCCTGCTACCAAGCAAGGAAAATGGAAGCAAAACAAGGGATTAAAAAATGCTGCATCTAGAAAACGCCCCCCCCCCCAATCTCCCTAATAAATCTGGCCCTGGCTTTGAACTTAATGGCAATAAGCAGATGAAAAAGTGAGGGGGGGTACTGTCTCCAAAGGTGAGGCTTACCACTGTTGTCGGGACTGGTTGGGACTTTCTTTCTTTTTTTCCCCAGGCCTATACTTCTCAAGCTTTTGCTGCTTCTGGCTCTGGCCTTTTTCTCAGGTCGGATAAGTCAGCCCGATTTTCAATTGAGTTGTTTTTAGGTTGTCTCAAATCTTGTTCTATTTTTAATATTATAATTGATTTAATTATAGTTTAATATTTATAATGTATTGCTTTTTTAATTATTATATTGTGAGACACCTTGGGTTGCAGTTCTGGGGTAAAGGTAGGATGCAAATCAAATTGAATTATCTCAGTCAGTCAGTCAATCAATAAGCCACACAGTAGCAGACAGAACCCTTCCCATCCCAGCTACCTATTAGATCACTAAACTAGATTTTGGAAGTAGCTGGTTCCAAATGATCAATTCTCTGTAATTCATTCATTTTTGCAATAACTAAAGCATAATTTAGTTAAAAGGTTTAATTTACATTATAACTGTAATAGATCAAGGAATATCTTTATGGCTTTTGTAGTGTAACTATAAGAAGTTTTTTTTTAAAAAAAATGCTTAAGTTGGAGGGTATGCAGCTGCACTATCTGGGCTTGCTGCTTAGCTGTGTTTTATGCTACAGGTCAGTGGTTTATAACATGCTGTTGTTTTTAAAAGGACAACTGTTTTAACTACTCTGGGATATGAGAAGCTAAAGAATTCTTTTAATTAATTGTAACAATAATGGTACCCACTTGCCTTTTGTTTGACCTTGAAACTATAACTGTTACTGAATGCTTTTTAAAATGACTTCTGAGATGACTAGAGATGGGCATGAATTAAAAAACAAAGCACCAAATTCACTCAAAAATTGCTAATTTGCTGATTCATATTTGTATAAATCAATGCCCCTGATGAATCATGAATAAAGATGGGGGTATTCGTATACGCCGGCCCCACTCTCCCTTCCAATCGCTCCAGAGCTCGCAGTCAACTATCCACTCCTGGAAGAAGGAGGGAAGACGGGTCTCCTTGCCAGGCTGACGAGTGGATAGCCGACCGGGAGCTCCGGAGCCGGCAGCGGCAGCAGATGCATGAGTGGACGGTCCGGCCCCAGGGGGCTGGACCCTCGTTACGTCCAGCTGTACGGGGGGTATTCGTATACGAATACAAATACCCCCATCTCTAATCATGAATCAATGAATTTTTAGTGATTTTTGAGTTGTTGATTCATTTGGCCATAAAACAGCCACAAGGCACCTAGAGACACCAAAATTGCAGGGAAGCTTCCTCTGACTCTCCTCTACAATCCCTCCAAGTTTGGTGAATATTGGGTTTACCAAAGCCAGCTGCTAAAGGGCACTTTCCTGGGGGAACCTATTTTGTGGGCATATAACTTGAATGTGAAACCCAATCTTCACTAAGATTGGAGGGATTATAGAGTAGAAGCTTCTCTGTGATTTTGGTGTCTCTTGGTGCATGGGAGGAACTTTCCGGGGGGGGGGGCTCCTTGTGAGTGTATAACTAAGACGTCCAAAACCCAATCTTCATCAAACTTGTAGAAGAGAGTCAGGGGAAGCTTTCCTGCAAATTGGCTATCTCTGGGTGCTTTTAGGGCCATTCCATAGAATTTTAAAGTAAAAAATGAATTGATGAATCGATTCATCAGAAAAAAGTTCATAAATTTGTAATTCATGATTCATTGACCTTCACGAATCATGAATCAAAATGAATCACAATTTTTCTGATTTGTGCCCATCTCTAATGTGCATTCAGCCAATTGACACAAATACTTCCTCACTCCTCAGTCCCATAGTCACTGGACAAGATAACATTTGCCTACAAATGTCACTAAATGAATTTTGGAAGAATTATTTTCATCTTAACTGCTTCACATCACTGTGTGGGTCAGCTGAAGTCACTGATGAGTACCTGTTTCAAAATACTTCTATGCTGCACAGGTCGGAAGAGTTACTTTCTGGACTGCAACTCATAGGCAGCTCATGACTAGATGAGGTTTTCAACTTTTCAAGTGGCATCCCTCTGCATGGTCCACCATGAGTCACCCCTACCATGATACCTAGAATTGCTCAGTGAGTATGGCCAGACAGTAATTTTTTCAAGCTTTTTAATCTAACGGCACATGTAGAATTCTCATGGGATAATTCTGGGCAACATGTTAACAACTGCTTTCTGCCTTTCAGATGTGTTGGAAACTATTTAGTCTATTTAGCAAGAAGAATTATGTAATCATTCCTCACTATGTCAAATGACACTTTTCTGAAGTTTATGATATATGCAAATTACCTGTGGTGCAAGCAAACCCACCAATGTAGCTCACAGTGGTGAATCACTTCCTATTTCTGTTCTAGCAGAACGACAATAATGAAATCTGACATGTTTAGAGAGATGGGGAAAACTCGGAGGGGTTTGTGATGAATGACACTGTAACAGGAATTGACAGTCTGCTTCATTATTAACAATTAATTGGGTCAAGGGAGAAGTATTTGGCTGTATGGTAATTTCATAATAAAACAATAGGCAGGGTTACCATGACAAACTACGCAGTTCTTCTCCTTAGAATCTGTGAAGGCAAAGTATGGCGTGTGACAGCTTGTTAACAAAACAGGATTGGTTACTGGCCTGGTAGACTCATTAAGCTGATTCAGCCAAGGCCCTTAAGTGTGGATGAGTCTTTATTTCATTTTAGAAGGCTGCTTGTCCAGAATAATTGATGGGTGCAATTCTTACAGTCTCTGGAAGGTCTATCAGAATTTTTCTCCTTTCTCTACAAAGTCAGGTGCAGCTCTGGCAGTAGTATTTCTTATTAATTATGTTATCGTGCCTTTTCATCCATGTCTTTAGTGTATTCCGAACACCCCTTAAATTATTTTACCATCTTATATAGGGAGGACAATCTGAAGTATGCACATTCTGTGTAATTTCTTAGTTGTTCCCTGAACTCTTATTTTTACAGATGAACCCCTCCCCCAAAAGAGTTAACAATAACCAGTTTGCACAGCAAAACTCATCTGTCATTGACTAGGAGGAAGAAAAGATTCCAAGGAACAGTACACTCAATATTCAGCTTCCGGACAGTTCCTTCACAGGCCCAGTATGCTGCCCTTACACCAAGCTGGACACACCAAACATGTTTGTATGAATACCTTCTTCTTTCAGCATCTTACAACCTCTTTGGAAGCACTGGGCTTAGAACTAGAGCTAGGGAAAGTGTGTGTGGGTTTTTGGACAGCAGTTCCCATAATTCCCCAAGAAGAATGCCCACTAGCCATGTTGGCTGGAGGATTCTGGGAGCTGTCATCTAAAGAAGTAATGTTTGATTTTAGTAGGAGTCAGATCTAAAAGTGCTGGACTAGCTTTTCTGCACTGGGTCTAGCTTAATGGAGCCAGTGCTGCAGCCTACACCTTTTCCCTGATCTTCTGTGGCTGAGCAGATTTAGCCACTGAAGTTGGATCCAGCCATAAGGTTTCCAATAGACTGTGTCTTGCTCTTCTCCTAGAAGTTTCTTAGAACACAGAAATAATTAGTCAACTAACAACACAATCCTATAATACCTGCTAAATAGGCAATCCTGGTGACTTTGGCGGGACTTATTTTCATGGAATAAATAGAGGGTGGTAGGTTCATTTCATATCCTCCTTTCTTCAAGTCTATGCTATTGCTTCATAATCACCCCTTGCAGACTGACTGATAGATTTACATGTTGCTGTTGGCTCATTCCTCAAAAACAGCACTTCCACACAGCAGGAAGATACTCCACACCATAGACATTTGAAGGTGCCTACCGGTTGATTGGCCCACTTATGTATAGAATTCTGTGAGCACATAGAGATGGAAAGACGTTGTCCCCTGTGAATATGGTTTTCTTATGAAATAGAGCTACATATTATGCTCATCTAGACTATAATTAGTACTTTTAAAAAAAAACATTGTTTGTTTTCCCTTCTAGAAAATTCATGTTTATGTCAGGCAGATTATGACTCAACCACTGCCTGCCTGATTGTGGATTCTTGTTTTTATTTTGTCTAAATAAACTCAATATTTCTTAGCCCAAATTTTCCACCTACTAACAGTTTTCCAAAGAATTCCCCATTGTTTCACATGGTATGGAGAGGGGGAGGAGGGAAGGGAGGGAATATTTTGTCTTCAGAGCTTTTTATCGTTCCTTGAATGTATCCGGAACAGTTGTAGGGAAGAGGGTAAATGCTTATACCTGCAACCCATGCATAGATCCACATGCATGCCTAGCCTGCCCACAGGGCAGCTGTTCTCGTAACAGATGCCAAACTTTTGAATAAGCTGAAATTGTACAGCACCAATAGATTGTGAGTGATCAAAACCATACATCTATATGCATCCCGTCGCTGTTAATAGCTCAGTGGGTTAGAACATCTGGCTCCAGAGCCAGTGACTAGGAGCTCAAATCTCCAGTGTGTTTCCTGGGGGAGGGGCCAGCTAAGATCACCAGATGTGTGTGGTGATGGGGTTACATGCAACCTGTGTGTGGTCTTGGCAGGTAGCATGGTTCCAGAATGCCACCAGAAGGACGGACCGATAAACCACCTCTGAGTATTTCTTACCTAGAAAACTCTATGAGGGTCAACATAATTTAAAAAATGATTGTGTAACACACAGTTATTATCATATTGGCTCATCAACATTATCAACATTTATTAGACAGCTCAGTGTTATGCGGGGGCGTGTGTTGTTAAGTCTGATCACACTGGTCTTTTGGAATTCCTGCATCAAAGATGCTTGACAAGGTCTAGCACTCTACAGCTTGTGAAGAGTACTTGAGGACTTCTGCCCATTCCAAGGTTGACTACATGGGTGTTCAGCCTGCCTTTTGGTCTGCTGCAGGGATAGGCTGGTTTACTCCTAAAGACAGTGATCAGATGATGCCTTTGCTGGAGCAAACCAGCCTGCTCCCAGAGAGTTCCTGTCTGCACCGTTCTAAGCCCCTGTCAGGGGCTTCTTCTTGTCAGGTATGGAAATAAACCAAAAGTGAATTTCTAATCTGCCAATATTGTGAAGTGGCTTAATAAAACAGCCACTTCAGGATACTGGCAGATTAACCACTTTCTCAGCTCCGTGGAGGTGCCGAGGAAGTTGGGAAAAACTTAAGTGTACATTTGGGCAGCAAATATTCACTGCACCTCTTTTTTTCCTGGAAGCTTTTGTTTGCCTTCTTTTAAAGATCCAGTCAAGGGCCTGCCCAATTCACCTGTGAAAATATTTTTCACTTTCTTGGCCCCTCCACAGATTTGAGGAAGTGATTAATTTGCCAATATTCTGAAGTAGCTGTAAGCCGCTTCACGATATTGGCAAAGGCTGCAGACCAAATAGGATTACTTGAGATCTGTATGCCATTTGGATGTGAGGATCGCACCAAAAGCCTTACTGAACCTCCAAGTCACCCCATTTAGCCCCACCCAACCTGCTCCTTTTATACCATATAGGCAAGTCCTCTGTTTACCAATAACAGGTAAAACATTTCTTCCTTCTAATGTAATTCCAAACTCTACATTGGCTAGAAGGCATAGTCAAATTATAAATGCATCAATGTATTTCTACTTGAACTGGACATTATGGCGGAGAGCTCACATATGCCTTAAAATGTCTTGATAGAAGACTCTAAGTTTTAGGGTTCTCAACTTTTAGATAGCTAGGGAGCTAAGTTTTGTATTTTAATGCTGTTTTATCATCTGATTTTTGTAGCTGTTTATACTCTACTGATTTATTTCTTGTTTTGCTGAGGTAACTGGAAATGAACCGCTGGTCCAGAAAATGAATCGATGTTGGCTGTGTGTCGTGGGCTCGAAAATTTATGAAACAATCTAAAAAAATGGTCAAATCAGTATAACTGGGGTTCTTTTGGGAGGTGTGATCGAGCTCTGAGACGCTTACTCTCAGATTTCCCCAGAAAGTGTGGCCATAGGCCACACTGATGGATTCTGGGTGTTGTTTCCTATCTCTGGGGAAAGCAGCACAAAACACAGGCCTTCCACTGAAACCAGTGGGAGTAAACATTTTAAATTTAAATGAGGAAAGACTCCTTTAAAAGTGAAGAGAGAGAGAAAAACATCCTCCCTGGCCAGTGCAAGACCAGCAGGCTGTAGGAAATAGGGGCACCTCTGCCACAGATTCTCCCTTTAACAATTCTGTAGAGTTGAACTGTAAAGCAAGATTATATGAACTATAGCCCTGGATTGTATGAACTACAGCATTATAATGAGGGCTTACTCACTTGTGGACACAGTTGTGATTCACTCTTAGCTCTATTCATTCACTCTAACAGTAGTGCTGTTTTTTAAAAATGTCAAACTAGCAAATCTTTCTTGGGTAGATGGTTGTTCCAGCATTTCTATCAAAAGATAGTAAATAAGTGAAACTTTTGCCCAGGACAGAAAATCCACCACTGCAATACTAGACAGGATATTCTGTAAAACACTACTTTTAAAAGATAAATACATAAATAAAGATTCTGCATCTACCTCTATGGCCTCCTCTCTGAAGCATTACCCAAACAAAGGTCAGCACTGTGTCCCACAACAATAAACTGAAATAAAATCTTGCTTTCATGCTCAAGTCAAATAACACCACTGTACAGTATTTGATTTCTGCTTTTCAGAAGCATCTGAAGTAACAGTGAGAAAATAGTGGAAAGAACAATAAAAAGTTATCATTTAGCAGGTGTTTATTAGTAGCTACCTACAAGTTTCAATTGTGAAAATGGTGTATTTTTCAAAGTATTGTGATATATTTCCAGTTTTAACATTTTATGTAACAAATGTCCAAATGTCCAACATATCACTGGTGGGAGCAGGAAATTTCCTACCCTGGACCTGGCTCAGGATAGACAACAGTAGATCAGGCACACACTTCCAGAGTGCAAGAGCTGGGGGTGAAGGGGACACACAGTAAATACTTCAACAGTATTTAACTTGACGTGCATCCAAGCAAGGCTTTCTATCATAGTACAATCACCTCCCCTTGTTCATGGAATTTTACAGAGCATCCAGACATAATCACCTTTTGCTTTTAACTCTCCAGTGTTTTTCCATTGTATCTTCTGCCTTTTTAAGGACCTTCCCTAATCTGATAAGTAGGGAAAGAGAATAGCTTCACAATACCTTTGATTACTAGAGCTAAGATGTAAGGCTGTTGTCCCGCAGGGGCTTAAATCCTGTTGTTTGGTACAGTAAATGGCACTAAAGTAGGCCCACTGAATCCATGGGGATTTGGTGAGTCAACTTCTCCATAGGTTCTGCTGATTCAAATAGGCCTACTCTAACTGTGACATACTTTAATGTAAAAAGTCAGTTAGAGTAGGCCCTTTTGAATCAGTGGAACCTATGGAGTAGTTGACTGACTAAATCCCCATTGATTCAATGGGCTTACTCTAGTGCATTTTACTCTGCTAAGCAACAGGCTTTTGACCATTGATCTGCACACATTATTCAGATAAAAATTAGAAAAAACTTTTATAATTTACACAGAATTACAATGAATTGAAGAATCTAAAAATGTTCTATCTGCCAGCTTCATCCTTAATTACCATAGTATTAAACTGCATGTGTACTTGTATATTCAGATAGGAATTTGATTGCCATGCTGGTTAATGGGATAATTTTGTGAAACAAGCAGGATTTTAGATGATGTTGACAAAAGCTGTAATTATTGCTTTCTTAACAGACAACATCGTCATACTAGCGGTCTGACTGCTACTTTGAGTTTTGCATAATGGCTACATATTACAGATATAATGGAAAGAATCTTGGATTGTTATGTTAGAATGAGTCTTGTTTTCCATTACACTCATTGCAGGTTACCTCCAAGTGGTCAAAGGTCATGGGGGAACTGCAACAAAATGTTACAGTGCATTGCTGTTTCCTTGTTCGATTCTTCCTGTTAGTCAGCCATGTCCTCCACTAGTAGGTCGTTCAGTCATCTCCACCCCCTGCAATTTATGTTTTCCTTTTCAACCGAGATGTCATGGATGTGTCCTTCCTTCCTTCCCTCCCTCCTTCCTTCCTTCCTTCCTTCCTTCCTTCCTTCCTTCCTTCCTTCCTTCCTTCCTTCCTTCCTTCCTTCCTTCCTTCCTTCCTTCCTTTGGAGGAGTTACTTCCTTTATTTTGGGGAGGGACTGATAAATTGGGGGGGGGGCATTTGTTACCGGTACAAGGCTAGTACTCTCAAATATACTAAATCCTCCCCTGCTTCCATGTTTCTTTTTTCCCTATAGATCACTTTGGCTTTGTTATCTTTTCTTCCACAACTTTTGTCAGGGTCTTACAATTTTTAAAATGACTTATAAAAACTGCAAAGTGCACCTTTTGTTTTTTCATGGTTCTGTTTTGCTTCTAAAAGAGACATCTTAGTTGCCCAATTGGACTTGTTCTGTCGGGGTTCTAGTTAAGGCAATTTGTCCTGAGTTCACACAAAGCAAGGGCTACCTTCCTTAGCTCCTCTGCTTACCATTGGCCACTGCCATATTACTCAGGTAGGAGGCAACGGCAAGCTCTCCCCAATGTCATCTCTGCCCCACAACCCATAAGGTGGCCTTGTGAGATGTCACCATCTGTTACTGATTAATTTTACAAAACAATAAATTTCTGACATACATAGCCACCTGGAATAACACAGCAATGGAAAAATTTCAATCCCACTTCACTGCTTTTCATCAGTTTGAAGGAAGTTCTGAATGACCAGGTAGATCTCTGCCTATAATTGGGCAGAATGGAGCGACTACATCAGGCAGCAGATGTTGATGGACTCCAGCGACACTTCTCCCAGCCCATCCTGCCCACCCCACTGGCCATGCCTCTCTTTCACACAGCATGATCTCACCACCCCTATCCAAACTAATGGGCTGCTCTCCAGTGTGGTGGGGACACCATCCAAATGTCAATGTTGCACTCAGGTTCATCTGCTTCTGTATGTAGAAAGGGTATCCATTTTGTCTTTTGCCTTGGGATTCAATACGTCTTGTACCAGCCCTGTCTGTGATCATAAGCTAGTGGGAACCTGCAACTGTGAATAGTACACAGGGATCACTGTATAAACCGGCTTTATACATGGCAGCATAAAGGAGGCTCTTTGAACACACCAGAAGTGGTTGCGTCAAGCACCCAAAGCTGTTTCCACTCCAAAACTGAAGATCTTTAAAAAGAAAATAATCCCTCTATTTCTCTGTAACAGAGTGCAGCAGTCTAATTCTCCAATGGACAGATCCCCTAGATGGTCTTCCAGTTCTTTAAAAAACACATTCAAATGCCCCAGGTCAAATAAAAATCAATTACAGGCTGAGCATAGGATCACAGAAGTCAACACAATTTTTCACCCTCTACTCCAGCCACACCCATGTTTACTAGAATAAACAAACAACACTAAAAAAAATGTTTGGTTGCATGGGGTTGAGTAGGCTTTTGTCATTAAGCCAATTGATTGGTTGATTGATTAGACAGATTTGGATATTACCAAAACTGAAATTTAGTTGCATGTTTGAAAATACATACATACATACATACATACATACATACATACATACATACATACATACATACATACATACATATGAAAATACTCAGTTTGATTAATAAACCCATTCTAAAAAAGAAAAGCCATCTATACAATTTATTTCTCTATTACTATATGAAATTAGAAATCTTTAACCAAAAGTCATTAAAGAAGCCAACATGACTGGAAGTTGGTCAAACTGGTCATCACCAATGAATGACTAAAGCTTCAGGTGAATATTTTACAGATCACACTTGGCAACTCTATAAAGAATACATTTAAAATACTCCATGAGTGACCCACGCTTTTCTGTACTGAAATATGTTGTGTTGATTTTATATGTATACTATATATACAGTAATTTATTGCTGAGATTTCTCAAAAGAGCCAAAGGGAATTACATGTCTGAATCCTTGAGATTTTTTCAAAGCCCCATTGGTATGTACACTATATAGCATTGCTTTTTAAGACATTCTTTACCACTTCCTGATAAGATGTGATCTTCCACTGTACTGCCGCCTCCCTCTACTCTCACACACTCCCAAATGGATTTGAAGCCACACTTGTGCAATGGAAACATACTCTCTTTTAAAAGTATGATAAAGCAAGTTAAGCACAATTCTTCATTGTCAGTGCGCCAAATGATTGCCTTTTTAGGTCAGTTTTTGACTCTGCCAGGTTGCTGAAACTTAAGCAGCCCATGACTATCACAGAAATCAATGGCGAAACAGCAATTTATTTTGGTTTGTCATGTGGAATTCAAGGAGCACAATGTGCCCATTACCCGGGTTAGGGTCTATTGTGCTCAAAAGCTTTTTCCTAGGTAAAAATACAGAGGTTGTAGAGGGACAACCCGACTCTCTGGATATTGACACAAAAAGAAGCATCACTGAATACAGAGGGACTTACCCCTAAACCTTAGTTGTTGGACTAGACTCCTAATTTTTCCTTACTTGGTTGCACATCCCATGGCACCCAGTTATCATAACTTCTGAATGAACACAGATAGGATCGAAGTCTTTCTGTACATGTACAAGCTTATGGTGCTACAATTATGGGCCAGTGAATCGATTCCAACTTACAGTGAGCATGGTAGAGTTTCCAAGGTATGTAATATATGTAAGAAGTGGTTTAACATTGCTACATCCCACCCACCCCAAATAAGTTTCCATAGCTAAACAAGGGTATCCTAAGTCCTAGTTGGACCTTCTATCCACTACACTACACTTGTGCTGAAGTTCAGTGGGTGTTTATCCTTCTCTGATCCTCAGTTGTGCATGATTTGGACTCATTAAAAAATAGCCCCAGTAGACACATGGGGAACTACACTGGGTTGTTTGAATTCTAAACATATTGCACTGGAAAATGTTTTTCTTGGCCCAACCCAAAACTAGAGTCTGAGATTTCAGTGCCTAAATAACTAAACATTTTGTTAAAAGCTCAGAGCAGTGAGATAAATCACATCTCCTTCTCTAAAAACATCATTAACAACTCAACACAAAGCCACAGGAGGAAGAACAATGCAATTAAAAGGCAGAATTTGCTGTTAGAAGGCAAAATTTGAATTTTATTAGAAAATCTCCTAATAATTCTGGTCAGCATAACTTGTGAAACACTGAGTCAAAACATGATCCATCACACAGGAACACCATTGTCCCTGACAATTTCTTGGTTTTGCAGTTTGAAGTTGGAAACACATGTGGGTTTATTCAACTCCACATGGACCACCGTATTTGGCTGGTAGGCTGTGTTCAGCTTGATGAGGCTCATGTTTTGCAGGACTGTCCTAAATTAACACTGAAGGACTATGCAGTCTTTCTTAATGTAGGATTCCCAGATGTCATTGATAATAATGCCCATCACTCTGGCAATGCACAGCGGGTATAATGGGAGTTATTGTCCAACAAAATCTGGTGGGGGGGGGCAGAGTTGGGAAATATGTCAGTAAACATGGGACAAATATGCGGGGCCCTACAAGGTCCACTACTTCTGACACCAGCCTCCTGATTTATAATGAAGATGGCAACTTCTGCTGCTGCTTTGGTCACCACTGCTGTTTACAATGCCAGGTAAGGGGACACTGAGCAGGTGTAGCTATGCTGCTTTCAATGCCATTCGACATCTCTTCTGCCACTTGCTGCCACCACCCTAGCCCCTGATAAAGCTGGGTGATGCATAAGTGAAGCATAGACTGTTCAGGAAGCTACATGAGAACTTCATCACAGTTTCCCAAAAAAGAACATAACAGACATTACCAACTCTTGACTCTATCCAGACACTTGTAGGTCCAGTGCCATCTAGTGACCAAAACATACAATGACATTGTCCACATTTTTCATCTAAGAAGCTTAACCTGGCCCCAACAGCCATAAAACAGTAAAAAAAGATTTATTTTAAGAAGATACAGAATTGACCTATTATGACAGTTCAGTTGTTATCTGCTTTTATCTACTGGACTTGTTCAGAAAAAGAAACATTTTAGTTTTGCAGTACTTCCTGGGGATGAATGCCCTCTGTACAGGCCCTCTACATGTGGTGAATGTCCACATAGAGAGAGCTTGCACAGAAGATGAAGAAAGCAGCAGAAAAGTGTTATTAGTTCTTAAATTACCTCTCCCCCCCCCCCCACCCTTTGGATTCTCATTGCATATGAATCCCCATCATGACAGCTATGGGAATTATCAGGACAAGGGCCTGCACTTTAAAATATACCTCTGTTATTTATACCTTACTCCTCCCCAAAAGAACTCAGAGCAGCTTACATAAGATTTCCAAGTGATTATTACTCAGTGCAGCTCATGGGGTCAAATTTCTTTTACCCCCACAGTAGAGAGAGAGCCTTCAAATCTCTTCTTTAGGACATTGTGGCTCCAGAGGATGACCATTTTGGTTCGTGAAAATCTTGGCCATAGACAGAAAGCCCTGGTTGCACAGCTGCAAGTAGCAGCAAGGGGATAATGCTTCGAAGGCTACTTTAGTTCAGAAAATAAATTTAGAGAACCTAACTGGGGGGAAAAATGACTGAGGGTAGCCTCTGCCATGAGTGACCTCCTGAAGACCTACCTCAGAGCTCTGTATTTACTCTAGTTGAATCTGTGACCCCAGACAACCCAGCTCACTTGAAGAGCCATTAAGGAACCACTTGGTTCAGAGAGAAAGAGTTAAGGTTTTATTCCTCTTTGGAAATCTGCTGGGAAATGTTTGTCATGTCTGCCTCACAGATCTTTGTAGAAGAAACCTGGACTCCAAAGAGTGCAACAGCTCTTTTGATTTGTTACTGGCTTCCACATCTGACTACTGATCTTAGTTACCACAAGTAATCACACACAAGCACAAAAGCATTTCTATTACAATTTTAACATTGCAGATTTAAATTTGAACTAGTTCTAACAATTTTTCCCCATGGTTTAATGGCAGTATGAGTATGTCCTTTTCTCAGGAGATATCCATGATGTATATCCAGAACGATACACTGGAAATTTCAATTCAGAACAATATGCAAAACATTAAAAATCAGATTTGTGATAACACTTTGAAACCAAACATTTCAAACCTTGTCCGTTCGGCTCTAAAGTAATATTCTCAGATTAGCAGAGATGTGTAAAAATGCATGCATGTAAAGGGCTATGTGAATATGTAGGTAAGGATAATGCAGTGGAGAATGTAGGAGTTTCTTTCACCCATTAAGGTACACTGAAAGAAACCATAAGGAAAAGAGTCATTACTCCAAAGTGAAATTTATGCTGAACTACAACAAAATCCAATGTGCAATGCTCCTCAGATTTCCTTCCTTCCTTCCTTCCTTCCTTCCTTCCTTCCTTCCTTCCTTCCTTCCTTCCTTCCTTCTGCAAGTTTCTGCCCCTACTTGACAATTATTAGTGTTCCATGACTTCTGAGTATGGACAGTCCTCATAAAGATAGTTAGGGGCTCTTCTCATTAACCTGCCATGCATGTATTTTCATATGTGAAATGCTGCCATTTATGAACATAGGGATCCACACTCACTTTGATATTTTGAAGGGGAGGGAATGATTAAATCGTGAGTGTGAGCTGTACAAACCTATGACACATCTTGTTAATTTAGCCAAAATTAGTTTTCCTTAAAACATTGGCTGAAATCCTGTTGCTTAGCTTAGTAAGTTGCAATAGAGTACGCCTAATGAATCAGTGATATTTTGGTGAGTTGACTTTTCTGTAATTTCCATTGATTCAAATGGGCCTACTCTAGTTGTGACTTACTACACTAAAGTAAGTTGCAAGTAGAGTAGACCCATTTGAATCAATAGAAATTACGGAGTAGTTGACTAACCAAATCCCCACTGATTCAATAGGCATACTCTAGAGCAGCCATTCCCCTTGGGGAGCTCTGGCTCATTTGAAGTGGCCCACCGACTGAAAACAGTTATTCACGCACCATCATATAACATTTATTATGTGACTTATACAACCCTGATTCAGCCTGTATTTCTTTTGTATTATGTTTATGGCTGTGGCCAAAAAAAGGTTGAGAATGGCTGCTCTAGAGCAACTGATTAAGATAAGCAACAGGATTTCAGCCACTGAATGGAAAAACCAAATTGCAAATCCATTTTCTATGAGTTTAGAGAAAGAATTTATCTTACCCATTCATTAGGCACTGAGTAAGAAAACCCTTTTGAACCTATATTCATTTCAATGCCATTTACTGAAGCATTTTTAGAATAATGAAGAATTAAGACAGCATGGAATATTCCATGAGTAGATTCGGTTATCAGCATGAACCATACTTAAGGTCATGTGATATAGATTATATACATATAAATCCATGTGACGATCACACACTTTTAAAGAAGTTTATCACACAAATCCTACTTGCACACAGCTTATGTCACACATTGGCTAAAATCCTATAGTGAAGTTAGGCAAATAGATAACATTTAGACACAAATTGCATAAGTTAAAAAAAATCTGTAGGCATTATCTATTACATGCCAAGTTGCACGACTCATTATGCAACAGATAATGTCTACTGAGATTTTTTAACTTATGGCAATTTGTTTCCAAAAGTCATACCATCTGCATATCTGTGCAACAGGATTTCAGCCATTGCCCTAAATCCTGTTTGTGCAGGTGCAATATAAAGTTACACCCACATAAATTTGCCAGACATTACACCAAGGCAACAGGGAATGGGACGACTTGATTGCATAATCGGTCACATGATTCCCATTGCAAATGTTGTGCAATGTGCTGGCAGAAGTGCTTCTTGGGTAGCACTTCTGCCTTGGTGCTATTGTAGCCACCACAGGTGTAACAGCATGTTATGCCCACCTAGCTACACAAGAGAAGGTCAGCCATTATGTTTTTTTGACATAAAGGACTTGTAACCTTGTATTCTATAAATTTAGAATGGGGGATCTTTGGCCTTCTAGCTATTTTGGACTACATGTCCCATAACCTTTGGCAGTAACCATGCTGGACAGGGGTTCTGGGAACTATAATTTAAAACAGTTCCCCACTTGTACGATAAGTAAAGTAATTATTTATTCACTATTGAACAACCCTTTAGAAGTACCGGAACTTTCCTTGTATACATTTGAAATGGAAAGTGTGTTCAAGCTTCAGACAAAATATCAACAAGCACAAGCCCCTTTGAAAGATAGGTTACAAACGACAATGGAGACATTTGGATATACTCCAAATAATGCAGGTGCCCAAGAACAGGTGAATGCCTCCTTGCTGCAGGGTAGTATCTCAGCACACGTATAGGAGGCAGTTGTAAGACTGTTGCTGGAAAACCCTCCTCAAATCCGACAATATTGGATAATTACTGGCCAGTCTCAGCATTTACAGTTTTACTTACAGTTTATTTGGTAATTGTTGTATACTTTCGTTATTCTGTCATTGTTATTGTTTACCTTGTTGTAAACCACCCAGAGTGGTCTTGGCTGCCAGATGGGCGGTATAAAACTCAAATAAATCAAATCAAATAAATAAATAAATAAAATAATGTTCCATTCTTGGACAAGTTGCTGGAGTGAATCATACTGTTGTTCCACAAGCAGACAAAGACCTTCCTCTTCAGGCAGGTTTCACTTAGTGATTGAGAGAGATTTTTTAAAAATGGATTGCTGTGCCTTGTGTCAAATGTGTTTTTAGTATTGATTTTAATTTACCATTTTTAATATAATACTCATTTAATTTTTAAAAAATATTTGTATACTTACTGATTTTAGCTTTTAAATATTGTCTTATTAATGATGTAGCTGCCTTGGGTCCTTTTTAAGGAGAGATGTAGGATAAAAATATTTAAAATATTTAAGATAAAATAAAATAATATTTTATAAGATATTGCTGAGTAAATGACTTGAGTAAAGTAGGGCATTGAGAACCATTGCATTTCTCTCGCTGACTTAAAAACTACAGCCTTGTTGAGATACTAGTAATACCTAGAAAAATGTGAATTTAGGTGGCTTATAACTGATGAAAGTGGTTAATCAACTGAATTCTATGTAATGAACTGACAGCCTTAATCTAAGTAGATCAAGTCTATTGCTGGTGTTATTTTAGCGAGACAAATTTCAGCTTAACAAAACTGACTGATGTAAAAACCTCATACTCTGCAGTATTGTGTTTCCCTTGTAAGTCCAAAAACAGACACAGCCAGTTAAATTGATTAAGGTATGCAATGGTGGTGGGAATTCTCTTAACACATCCAGCCTCATCTCCAAAGGGCTCATCAAATGAATTAGAGCAACCCATTGTTCGTTTACTTCTTTAGTGTTTCATACCCTGACCTAAACCACTTCTTCGTACTTTCTCCTATCACCGCCTCTGTAACAACGCTTTCAAAACAATAGCACAGCTTTAGAAAGACTGTTTCACAGAAGAAGAAGGGGCTCCACTCCCTCCAAATCCTCGGACACAGCCCCAGAATGGGGAGTGAGGAACCCCACCAAACGTATAGTGAAGGGGATGTATGAAAGGTTACTGGGTAGAATTTTGCCTCCTAAAACACATTTTAAACTCCCCCGAAGAAACTGGTGGACTTTCAAAACTGTCTTTATCAGGACAATAAGATAACTAGTACTTTTTCTTTGCTAGCAATCATAATCGTCACCTTCTTGGAACTACAGAGCTGGAAGGGACCCTATGGATCACTGAGTCCAGCCCGTGTCTGGGAGGCACAGTGGAGAATCGAACTCCCAACCTCTGACTCCACAGCCAGATGCCTAAAACACTGGGTTATCCAGCAGTAAATGTGCCATTCAGATGGATTACACTGCAGAAAGGGAGAAAAAAATATGCACAATGTGGCAGCAAATCTGACCAGCTTTAGATGAAATTAATCAAATGACAATACAAACTATGGCTGAAGGTGATATTGTTCAAAGCCAGGGACTGAGGTAGAAATCCTCTAAAGTAGTGTTTCTCAACCTTGAATCCTCAGATGTTGAACTTCAAGTTGCAAATCTATTTTCAAAATGGTAGATGGTCAGAGATTTCAAGAGGCATAATCTATATATATATATCCCGTGTGTGTGTGTGTGTGTGTGTGTGTGTGTGTGTGTGTGTGTGTGTGTACGTATATGTATATATGTATGTAAACCTGGGCATGCATGCATGCATGTATGCATGTATGTATGTATGTATGTATGTATGTATGTATGTATGTATGTATGTATGTATGTAAACCTGGGCAATATAGATATAACCCCTTATATATATCCAGTAGAAACCAGTTGTTCACCTCCTGCTTCTGATTTTGAAGAGAACCACACCTTGTCAATATTCAGTTAGTGAGTTAGGGCAATATATATAGTCAATAAGCAGGCTATGAGTCAATTAACCCCTGTTTCTGTAACCAGTCAATTTTCTGTAATATGCTGTTTTTGATCTATTCACAAATGTAAGTAAATGGAAACCAATATCTCAGAGTAAGTTATTGGGACTGTAAGTGCCGGTTAATGAGAACCATAAGGGCTGGTCTACCCTCAGGAGACTTGAAGCTAGTTCTGCTCTGTACATCCATGCACTTTCTGCTGCATAGCTAGAGGCTTTTAGCCAAAAATTCACACTCTGCCAAGAACTTTCACACTTGGAATTCCATGCATGTATAAATATTGAACAAGATACTGGCTAGGGAACACTGACTGGCCTCTGTTTCCTGGGACACGGCTGCTACTTTGTGAACATGATCTGACAACTGAGCAATCAATTTGCTAGTCCCCTTCTTTTACTCAATTTCTCCTGCTCCACTACTGAGACAATCAGGTCCAAGGATAAAATCAGCCATCATTTTTTCAAACACTGCCCATATTAGTAATTCATATGAACAATGTGCAATCATCTAATTTATACAACAAATCCCTTCCCTTCCATGGATCATTTTTTGTATTTGAGGAAGTGGCTGTTGGTACAACTATCAGAAGCACCTTCCAGCCATTGAGATCAAGTAGAAAAGAGCTTTAAAGAGCAGAAACAAACTGGGAGGCAGGAGCAAGGGTGGATGGCTGGAGAACAAGAACTATTAATGAGAGCCACAAACCCATCTTCAAATCCCTAAACCAGTCACCATGACTGAGGTTTTTTCCCCCTTCTCATTCACTTCCAGGATCACCAACAATCCCCTTTCCTCTACAACAGCCAATAGAATCCTGCAAATAAGTCCAGAGGGATAGGTAAATAGATAGGTAATCTGTTGAAGCAAATACAAAAGCAAGTATCCTGTTGCCTAAATGCAGAGCAGAAGGGCAATTGTGTGAGTGTCCCTCACCTCCCCACTTCCAGCTCTGATAAGGATGCACTTGGAACCTGTTCTCACATTGGTTGCGAGATCAACCACATAATGGGAAGCCTGCTTGCACTGTGTGTGTGTGTCACTTACACTTACTTTCTACTCCATGTTTAGATGACAGGTCTTGGCCACAAAGGGAAACATGTGGTACCTCAATCCTTAACAACTTTATTTTGATAAAATTCTTGTAGGCTTCAATTCACTATATCCAGTCCTGTTGAGACAGTCACTTGTCCATGAAAACTGTGTTTTATTTATTTATTTATTTATTTATTTATTTATTTATTTATTTATTTATTTATTTATTTATTTTACTTATATCCCGCCCATCTAGTCGTTGACTACTCTGGGCAGCTTACAACAAGTAGAATAAAACAGTTAAAAATTAACAACAGTTTACAGCAATAATAATCATTCAAGATGGAAGGAAAAAAAGAAAAGATAGATCAAGTGGTGCTCGGAGGGAAGGCCTGCCTAAATAGCCAGGTTTTCAGTTGGCTTTTAAAAATACCCAGCGAAGGGGCCATGCGGATCTCTAAGGGGAGGTTATTCCAAAGACGAGGAGCCACTGCTGAGAAGGCCCGGTTTCTTGTTTTTTCCTTCCGGGCCTCCCTCAGCGTTAGGCTCCTCAGCCGCACCTCCTGGCTAGATAGAGTGATACGGGCAGATCTAGGTGGGAGGAGGCGTTCCGCCAGATATCGAGTTCCTAAACCGTTTAGGACTTTATATGTAATCATTAAGAATGATTCTAGAATACATCTGTGATATGTTAACGTGTCGTAGTCCTTTCTTTATTTCTACAGTTGCCAGTTGTACATCTTTCTTATACAAGGTGTGATAGCTTCAATAAAAAATTCAATTGAAAATAATGTCTCTCTGTGTTTAAATACACAGTTTCATCTTGTTTGAGTTTCAATCAGGGAGGTTTAAATGTTTCTTAGAAGATCATCTTGTCCACAAAAGCTGATGTTGAAATATAATAGTCTTTAAGGTGCCACATGTTTTTGTCTTTTTTTGTTTCATTTCTTTGGATTTTGCCTGACACCTTGATGTAAGTTCATTATTTCTTTGTGCAAGCCAAACTTTCATATGCTTTGCATCTTTATTCTGTATGCAAAGACTGTTCTGACTCTTTTGATACAACACTAAACCAAAACACTCCCATGGAAAGACCATGGGACCAGACTCCCCCTGCATTGATTGACCATGGGTAATTGTGTGGATCATAACACTGACCTCTGTGTTAAAATGAAAGTAATGGTGTGTCACCCTGACAAGGAGCAAGCCCACCTTGAGAGCCCTGACACTGCAACCACCCCACTAATTCACTTCTGGACAAGGGAAGATGTGGTTTATATTAGTGACCTGTAGAAGGTTCATGCCCTCTGTTCCATGGAATGGCAGTGTGATTAATGGTTTATTTACAGCTCTGACATCCAGACTGTCAGAAGCCTTCATCAGCCTTTGATGTAAAACACGCTAAAAGGCCCTCAGTCATCCTTATGGTCTCATAGCAGAAGAATGGCAAGAGAGGATGGGTCAGTCTGGTTAACATTCTGGGAAGGACACTGTCCTTCCGAAGGACAATGAAAAATCTGCCAGGCCACTTACCTTATTACTGACCTATGAGGTAAAGGCATGCAGGAAGAGAAGGCAATGCATCCTTCACTTTTAAAGTATAGTTACATCAATGGGAAAACATGTGATGCTCATGTCATAGTTTGAGGACAAGGCTTTGATATCTTTGTACTAAAGCAGTCCTGGAACAGAGAAGATTATCAGGCAGCTATTGGATAAGAGACCTTTCCCACAGACTGTTTCAGCAAGCAATTCTTGGGAAATGCTCTTCTGCTGAGACCACCACATCTTGAAGAAGGGATCCACCTGGTAATGACAGAAGCATGATCTTTGATGGTTCATCTTCTTCAAGATGAACCATCAAAGATCATGCTTCTGTCATTACCAGGTGGATCCCTTCTTCACATCTTTGGATAGCAATGGCTCTTCCCCAGAAACTCTTCCAAGTTCTGATATGTTGTGTCTACTCTTTGCCAGTCCCAGAAGGAGCAATGGGTATATTTGGTGTATTTCAGCACTATTAGATTGTAAGCTATAGTACCAGAGCTGCTTCTCTGGATCTTCACCAGGAAGGTGTAGCCTGCTAGAGTCATCTTCTGCCATCCCTGTTGATAATCTCACAGGGTGCCCCACTCCCTTTCTTTCTTCCACAATTATCTGAGGAACACACTGAGCAAATGCATGTCAGGACTGGGGACGGGGAAATTTGTTACGTGCACAAACACCATATGCTAGGGGCATGACAGATAGTGTGCCTACATAAGAAAGGGAGGGTGATAGACGCAATGTTCCTAAGACATTTTTCATATGAACCACTGTTACAGCAGGCTTTAAAAAAATCATTGTGCATTTGGCCCTATTTTGTGTTAAAGCTTGTATAAGATGTATTTCGTATAAGACCCCCTCCTCCCCAGTGTACATCTTATGAAATAATAAGTTAAGTGAAACATCTAAGGATAAAATTCGAAATAATTAAGGTTAGTGTTCCAAAATGAATGTCAGCTGTAGTTGTTATTCGTATGGGCATTAAAATATATGTTGGGAGTCAGACCAATGGCCCATAGAGTTTACAATCTTCATCCGGACGTGTCTAAAGAGACACAGAGACAAAGCATTCAGAGAAAGCTGTACTTGTCCCATCTTTTTTTGGGGGAAAGCACCAAACATCTAAGAAGCAGAAGACATGCATATATAGCTCAACAAATATTTTTAGGGGAAACCATTGGTTTTAGGGCTTAAATGAATCAATACACATCCAACCCAAAGATAATTAAAAGCAAAAGAGAAGAAAACTGTGAGAAAAATTATGTTCTCTCTTCTTTCCACGAACGAAGGGATCAGAATGTAATGTGGGGGGTGAGTCATGTTCCACAGTGTCTGTTGTTATATGTGGTTTTTAAATCATCTCCCTGGATGATTCCTAGGGGTCTAGCTGAGAAATTTAAATCTTTCTCAGATCATTCTAAAGTTCCATTCAGATGACTTCTTGATGGCAGAATCACATATGCATATTTGTAGCTTCGTACCTGCAGCAGCAAAGAGTGATGGCTGTGTAAATGAGGTACCAAAACACCACAGACAAAATGTTTGTGTCACTTTACTGACCCAATTCTTTCCAACTAAGCTCATTTATATGGTCAGCTAAGACTCATCAAGTGTAGTGCAATCAAGTTAAAAGAAATCAAATGAGTGGGGAAGGCTGTCTCCAGAAGATCTGTTTGCCTCCCCTGTCCACTGTCTGGGTTCTAACTGTTGGTGGGCAACTTCAAGGCCCTCTTCTTCTTCATCATAGATTTCAGTCTTTCAGCAGAGCAAAGCACTGCTTATGCCAGATAGGGCATTTGTAATGCTGCAGTCCAAAAAGTTAACTTTTATAGCCTGCCAAATAGAACCTGGCTTCAAACAGAGGACTTCCCTCAGTAAAATGTGGAGGATCTCTGGCCATCCAATCACATGTCAACAGCACTCATTCCTTCTGTTGGGGTTTGTGTAAGAAATGTCCCAATCAGTTGTGCGTAAATACATTTAATTTGCACCAGCTGGTCTTACATATTTTTCTGCCTGTTTTGTATAATAGATTTCCTCTCATTTCCAAGTTATTTCGGCTGACGAATCCTCGTTTTCCTGGTTTGAAGGGGGATTTTGTTGTGACTAGCTGCCCAAAATAGGGCTCGTCATGTTCACTTAGGAAGTTGACTGTTTTTCATTGCAACTTTTTGGCCAGATAATTTTGTTATCCCTCTTTTCTCCCTCTTTTCACTGCGGATGGGTGCATCAGCTATCACCAGTGGCCTTTGCCAAGGAACAGTAATTCATCTCTTATTTTGCCTTGAAATATTCCATAATATGAGGGAATGCTAAAACAGTCTCATTTCATTCCAGACCAAAATCTATTTGACATAAACTAAGAACTTTCCAGCCACCCCCTACACTAGATCAACTTTCCCTAATCTGCTGGGATTGGACCACAATCCCCACAATCCCCAGCAGATTATGGACCACTACAGGATTTCAGACAGTGCATCCTTCACTTATGCAATTCATCACTACCACAGGATACAGGGATGATCACTAGCTCAAATGTTTTTTTCAAAAATATAGTTTCTGGGACCCGTGGCAAGGTTGTGCATTTGCTTGAGCCATGAGACTTGCAAAGGGCCTCCCTGTTCCAACATTGCCAGTGTTCTCATTTTGCACATAGCAGAAAGAGGTAGGAATGAATGAGTGGCTTGCATATGCTGGAAACGGCGAATAGCTCCCTTGCCCACAGGCTGTCCAGATCCTCTATATGGAAATCAATACACTGACCAAAAATGGGGCACTGTACACAAGATCCAACAGGAAAGGAAGCATTATCAATAACCATCTCCTGAGCATATTCCATTAAAAAAAATTAAGATCGGGTGGGCAAACATTGAGAGTCTAGGCACCAGTCCCGCTCCCCCACCCCACCTCCCCGGAACATGCCCTTTCCAAAATGTAACATTTTCACATTTCACCTGTACAACAAAAATTTCAGTTTTGAAAAAAAAAACACTAGAAATGTTCCCACTCAAATATGATCCTGCTTCAGAGGCAATGCTTCAGAGCAGAAAACAGTATTTTTCAGTTGCTATTGAGTGAGAGAAGGTATCTGAGAGGGGCCTGAGGTCTACAAAAACAGCTAGAGGCCAACAGGCAATGCTATTCTCACCTGATTTAAAGGCAGATTCTTGTAGCATTACATGATATCCCAGTTCCCTCAGGATCTCCACATGACACTCAAGCCTGGAATCTTGTGATTCTCAAGGAAGGTGCACCTTTTAAAAAGTGTAGAGTCTGGTTTACAATTACATCTGTGCTGAATCCTAGGCCATTTCAGTTTCTAGTTGAAAATGAATGCTGGAGGGAAGAAAAATATTTTTTGAATCATCTTAAATATGCAAATAGTCAATTCCCCCCCCCCCCCCAGAGCTGTCTGCTGTCACTCATGTTTGCTGGTTTGGTGCCATTTTCATTGGGCACTGCCCCTTATCCATTTGCCTGTGATACAGATCACATCACAATCAAATTGAGACTGTTTGCTTCGTTTTCAGCACACACACACACACCCAAATCAACACACATACCTTCAGTTCTACCCAGAATTCAGCATTCGTTCAAAACTGGTGTACAGGTCTAATGTCCAGCATTTCAGTTGCACAACAGTACTATCAGGCAACCATATAACTGGCTCTCAGATGAAAGGTGGAAGCTGTACATCGACATTACAGACTAAGGCACAGGCAGGTCAGTCTGGGAGCTGGTCTGTATTTTTCAAATAGTGTAGCTAGAGCTTTTTCAAAATTTCTGAATCTCAGGCTTCAGTTATCTCCTCAAATGTGTATTTATTTAAAGGACTTTGATCTTCAGGAAAGTGTTGAAATTTGGCAGTGTTTATTGGTAAATGGGAGAGCTGATGGATATCCAAAAAGCAGCTGCCACATGTCTTCTGTATCTCAAGCAAATGGATAAACATACAATGCTTTCTTTAGAACAGAAGACTGTGCAAGAGCATCTCACATGGGGGCTGCCATGTGGATCAAAAGGTCTTTCTCCTTCACTGATAATCTCTCAGCCTTAAAGAGCAATAAATGTTCTGATTCAGTTAGCAGCATCTTCTGTTGACACATGTGCTGTTTAGCTATTTCTAGAGGTATCCACAGTTCTATATTCCGTTCTTATTAATTACATTCATATTATTCTGTGCACTGAACAAGGTCTGAGGGAGCTTACACAGTCCCCCATCCTAATTATTTGATAACTACCTCCATTTATATTTTGGCTTTCCTTCAACAAGCTTACAGCAGCATGTACACAACTCTCCTCCTCCCCGCTTGAGCCCACAAGAACACTATGAGGTAGGTCCTCTTGAGAGAGGGTGGTCTGAAGTCTTCCAGTGAGATTCATGGATATTTCCTAAGTCCCAAACTGTTACTGTACCCACTGCACCATACATGATATACTTGGCTCAGTAATACTACAAGCGAGAAAGACATTAGAATTATTGTAGATCAAAAGCTGAATATGAGCTAAAAGTGTGATGTGGATGCAAAAAAGACAAATGCTATTTTAGGATGCATTAACAGAAGTATAGTCTCCAAATCCCATGAGGTACTAGTTCCCCTCTATTCAGCACTGGTTAGGCCTCATCTAGAATACTGTGTCCAGTTCTGGATACCACACGTGAAGAAGGATGCCAAGAAACTGGAGCGACTTCAGAGGAGGGCAACAAGGATGATCAAGGGACTGGAAACCAAGCCCTATGAGGAACAATTGAAAGAACTGGGTATGTTTAGCCTTGAGAAAAGAAGACTGAGGAGAGATATGATAGCACTTTTCAAATACTTGAAAGATAGTCATACAGAGGAGCCGAAGGATCTGTTCTTGATCATTCCTGAGTGTAGGACACGTAATAATGGACTCAATCTACAGGGAGCTAGATTAGTGTTAGAGCAGTACAAGAATAGAACCAATTATGTAAGGAGATGGTAAGTGCTCCAACTCTGGAGGCATTCAAAAAAAAATTGGACAACCATCTGTTAGACCTGCTTTGAATTGGCTTCTTGCATTGAGCAGGGGGTTGGACCTGATGGCCTTATAGGCCCCTTCCAACTCAGTTAGTCTATGATTCTATATACACTGATCAGTTACAACATTAAAACAACCTGCCTAATGTTGTGTAGCTCCCCCTCATGCTGCCAAAACAGCTCTGATGTGTCAAGGCATGGACTCCACAAGACCTCTGAATGTGTCCTGTGGTATCCGGCACAAAAAATTAGCAGTAGATCTTTTCAGTCCTACAAGTTGTGAGGTGGGACCTCCCTGGATTGAATTAGGTGTTCCAGTACATCCCATAGATGCTCAATCGGATTGAGATCTGGGGAATCTGGAGGCCAAGGGAACACCTCGAACTCTTTATCATGTTCCTCAAATCATTCCTAAACATTTTTTTTGCAGTGTGTCAGGGTGCATTATCCTGCTGAAAGAGGCCACTGCCTCAGGGAACACCACTGCCACAAAGGGGTGTACGTGATCTGCAATAATCTCTAGCTAGGTGGTACATGACAAAGTACAATTCACATGAATGCCAGGACCCAAGGTTTCTCAGCTGAACATTGCCCAGAGCTTAACACTGTCTCCACCAGCCTGCCTTCTTCCCATAGTGCATCCTGCTGCCCTCTCTTCCCAAGGGCAGCAGGGCCCAGCACACACACTGGGCCGTCAACCTTAACTCAAAGAAAAGGTGATTCCTCAGACCAGGCAATCTTCTTCCATTCCTCCATTGTCCAGTTCTGACACTCATGCCCCCATTGTAGGAGCTTTTGGCAGTGGACATAGGTCATCATGGGCACTCTGGCCAAACTGCAATGCTCTGTGTGTTCTGATACCTTCCTGTCATGACCAGCATTAGGTTTTTCAGCAATTTGAGCTACAGTAGCTCTTCTGGTGATTGGAACAGACAAGCTAGCCTTCACTCCCCACGTGCATCAATGAGCCTTGGACACCCGTGACCTTGACATCGATTTGCTGCACCACTTGCACCACTTTTGGTAGGTACTAACCACTGCATACCAGGAACACCCCACAAGACTTGGAGATGTTCTGACCCAGTCGTCTAACCATCACTATTTGGCTCTTGTCAAAGTCACTCAGGCCTTTTCACTTGCCCATAATTCCTGCTTCCAAAACATGAAATTCAAGAACTGACTGTTCACTTCCTGCTTAATATATCCTACCCCTTGACAGGTACCATTGGAATGATATAATCAATGCTATTCACTTCACCTGTCAGTGGTTTTAATGTTGTGGCTGATTGGTGTAGATATAGATATAGATGTAGATATAGATATAGATATAATCTTATAAGTCTTCCCTAGTAGGGACTGAAGGTGGCATGCAAAAAATATTTAAAATCCACAATTAAAACATACCAATAAAAATTTACAATTATAATATACAAAGATTTAAAATAATGACCAAAATCCTGTTCCTTAGGAAAACAAACACTAGATTTGTCCCTTCGAATTGATAGAGATTTAGTGAGTCAGCTCCTCCATAAGTTCAATCGATCCAAATGAGCCTACTTTAACTGTTATTTACTATGTTAAAATTTAAGTCACAGTCAGAGTAGGCACATTTAAATCAATGGAATTTATGGAGGAGTTGACTCACCAAATCCCCACTGAGTCAATAGGCCTATTGTAGTGTGATTTACTAGCCTAAGCAACAGGATTTTGGCCATGGCTTAAAAATAAAAAATTTAAGACCTCCCCATCTTAATTGCCTGTTGGTTCCCCAAGAGTCTCTTGAAAGAGATACGTTTTCAGTTGTTGGTGGAAGGAAAGGAGAGAAGCTGCATCTCCTGAGGAAGGGAGTTCCAGAAGTCCTCTCCTGAGTCCTCACCAGATGTGCTTGTGAAAGCAGTCAGACTGAGAGAAGGCTTTCCCTTGAGCATCTTAATACATGTGAAGGCTGAGAGATGCAATCATTGAGAAATACTACCTTAAAGGAGTTTCTTTGCCAAAGAAGATCACTGTCATGTGTTTCAATTCAGACTGATGGATACCTTTCCAGAACTTTTAAATGTTACCTTTTCTTTAAAAATAAAAACAAAAACAAAACTACAGCTGCCACAATGCCATTGACTGAGTTGGCGAGGCTATTGTGGAAGCTACAGTCCAGAAGAGTCACCTTTTCCAAATACTGCAGTTTCCAGTTATGCAATACCAAGGGAAACACATTTTCTGCCAAAGTTCAGTGCACACAGCCAGAGTGACGTTGCTCAGAACATATGGGAAAAGGCACCAAGTGTCTGGCCTTCTGCTGAGAGAAACAGTTTCTTGAAGAATTGCACTGTGTATATTTTACATAGAAACCAGCATTAAGTATACAAACTGAAACCACATTGTTCAGCTGACCTTAGAGAAACTGTAACCCTTGACAGTCCAAAAGACTTGGCTACAAAAATAAATAAATTACATCCAAAAGGCAAATGTCATATATCTTTAGTATAACTGTTCAAAGAGACTCCGTATAGTGTACTGAACAGAATATCCAATAATGTAAAACTCAATACTAAAATGTATTAAATGTGTTTAACATAAAGAATGTAATTGTTTATAACTCAACCATCAAGTAATATATAACAAAGTCAAGAACAACTGTAAAATATTGTATACAAATCCATACATATATACTACTACATACTACACATTAGGAATCCAAGGTTAACAATGAAGCATACACCGTGTATTCATATATCAAATGTCCATGTTTAGTTTCTGATAATGCTTGAAATAACGGCAGTCTCAATGAGCTCCGAACTTCTTATTTCTCATATACCCCCATGCCCGTTTCATGGTCTTTAGCAAGAGTCTGTCCAGCATGCAAAGATAATCAATCTCTGGGACTCCTGGAAAAGAATATGAAACACCCACGTTATGGATTCTTTCTCCTACTAAAGTAGTGCCCATCTGGGTTCTCGAGAACAATATACTGTACATGTGAATGTGTCAGGGTGTCCGAGCTTTGAATAGTGCTCCCATTAGGTTTATTGTGATATACTTCTCAGAAAGTGCACAAGATCTTTTAAGGTGCCATCACACCGTTTGTCACTCTTATTCAGCACAGTGTGTTCTTTCTGAAGAGACAAGGGTCTAACAGCCATGTCTATTAGACAGGCATGTATTCTATTTTACAGAGGAAAGTCATCTGCTTTTTTTCAAGAACTATCCAGTTTCAAGATAAACGCCCATTAGAAGAGAATGCAGGGGTCTTATTTATTTATTGAGCATCTTTCTCATTTGCCTTTTGAAAATCTTCCCAAGGCAGCTTGCAACATGAAACAGTAGTGTTAAGTACAATGTGATTTTAAAAAGGCATTAGTCCTAGGCACACTTCAATTTGGGAATTAAGTACACCTGAACTTAGTGTGTTGACTTCCAAATAAACACATAGTGTGGCCTCAAAGTAGTGGTTGGAGTACTGAACTAGGAATCAAGAGATCTTGGTTCCAATCCCCACCTACCCATGAAACCTCATGGGCTTACTTTGGGCCAGTCACTCTCTCTTGGCCTCACATGGTTGTTATGAAAACACAATGGGTAGATGGAAAACCATGTATGCCGCCTTTCGTACATTGGTGGAAAGGGAGAATATAAATGTAACAATGTGACTATATTGGCCATCTACCCCTCAATTTATGACAGATTGGGCACAGAAGAATTTGAATTAAATTCTAGGGAATACATAATGTATACAGTTCAATGTCAGAAAGCCCATTGTGGGAATGTCATTTTTGAGGAGGGAACTGTCTTTTTTGTTCAGCCAGCAGAGTGGTTTAAATTTGTTCCAATAAGTTTGTCATTGCTTTTGTCTACTTTCTGCCAGTATACAGTAATCACCTGATCCAAGGCAAAGGGGTTCTCAGGGGAGGTGTCAGTTTGCCTCAAGTGGGTGATCCTCATCTCCAAACCATTTCTTAAAAAAATATTTTTAAAAAAGTCAACTAGAACTGGAACAGATTTTCTCTAAGTCACTTAGGAAAACAATAATGAGAGAGAGGGGTGGTGGTGGAGGAAATTGCCAATTAGCACTTGTTAGCACTTGAAGACAGTTTCTGCCATCGGAACGGAATGCAAACTTAGTTGTTCTTCTGACCACTGCAAATTGTCGTCTTGATAACTACACTGATTTCCATGAGTGTGGATCACAGCAGATTAAATCATATTTTCTGCACTGTGTAATTTCATCTGTGTGAGAAAGAGAAGCCAGTAACTGAATAGACCCTGTTGAAGCAGCTTCATTTACATATACTTAATGTTAGTAGAGCCACTATTTGTGGACCCAATGCTATGTATATTTAACTGTGTAATTGCACCCTTGTATTATCTCACAGAAAGCTCCTGCTTACATACCTCTGAGTAAATATGCACAAGACTTGCAATTTGCACATAATTTCTCTGTCTTCAGTGCATAATAGGAGGAAACCTGACAGGTTTTCCCATGCAGGAAATATGTAATATGTCCCTGTTGAACTTCCCTCTGTCCATGTCAGACAGCAGCTTCTCTTTACCCAGCCATTGTTCAGGGTACAATGGCTCCCCTATGAGGAAAAACAACAGCAGAAAACCTGAAGACTATATGTATAATCTTGAAGACAGAATAATCTGCACTAACAGAAGACAGCTATCTCTCCAATGATTTCTTCTGCTGTTTAAAACCCTTTGCAATCACTGTTGCTTCATTTTATCTGCTTCCAAATAAAGGGAATTATGCACTACCTCACAGATAAGCAGATGTCTCAAAATACACAGTGAAATCCTCCAGCAGACCCTCTCCCTCATTATTATAAATTTATTAATATTTTTGAATCATCTTACAAAGAGATGGAATGCATTTTTTTCAAAAAAAGAAAGGAAATATTCCCCAAAGTCATGTGGAAATGAGTGCTGACAAAACTAAAGGCATGGAAAAATTAACAATACAGAAAACAGTAAAAAGCCACCTCAGTTTTCAAATTCCTGGTAGAATTAAGTGTCACACCAACAATGATATCCTATTATTATCTCTACTAAGATGTTAAACAGTCTCTAACCTATTTTTGGTATTTACATCCGGAAGCTGCACCCTTGCCCTGTAGTGGAGACATGAAGGTGTTTTGGCAAAACGGAGTTGGAAGGTTTTTTTTTGTGTTTTTTGTTAAAAGCCTCCTAGCAAGTCCATTGCTTACCACAGGAAATCCTGCTATATTCCGTGGCAATGCCAAGCCTCCAGGTTCCCAATCAACAAAAGGTAAAGAAGTTAGGGAGAGGGTTAAGGAGGAGAAAATAACCAGATGTTCAGGGAGCATGGTGCCAGGTGTGATTGTGGGCGACTGGGTGGTTGAGTTGCTTCCTTCTTTCTCTCCTTGGAAATCAAAAGGCCACTTGTGATAATAAAAGATAGTTGCAAAGGCAAAGATGAAGAGACACCATCAAACACACACACCCTCCTTCCCTGACACTCACAAAGATACTGAAGAGTCCGTAAGCAACAAAGTAATGCCATCTTGTTTCGTCCTATCATTCCCCCCGTTACTGACTGGATTTATCAGTTAGTTCACCAATAATCTCTCCCCCGACCCCATTTTAGATGGAAGCAGAATAGTGCCGGGACCCTTAAAAAAATTAAGGGAAACTCCAAGCATTAGACTGGCAAGGGAAGTGTTAAATTCTGCTCCTGGTACAAAACAGAATAAAATAAACTGAGGGGTTTGGAAGGGACAATATGGTCCAAGAACTCACACAAAAACCTCAGTGCATAGTGAGATAAGAAAAACTTCCTCTGGATGTCAGGGAGGCTCCTAGTAAGATCAGTGGTGAACAGGACTTAACTTAAAAGTGCTATAAATGTCTCATGCTTCCTTTAGCCACACATAAAAAGAAAGACGGGGCAGAAAATGAAATGTTACGGCTCTGCTGAGGCATTGCAAGTAAGCTAAGGTATTAACATGGAGTAAGATGTTGGGAGCTCTGTCTCTTTTGATGTCCATGTGTAGTCCATGTTCCCATTTTGGAAAGAAGAAAGACTATAAAAGGAAAAGAAAGCAGATAAAATCTTATGCATTAGGGGAGTTTAGGGGAGATGGAGATGCCACACATAAGCTATGAGGCATTCAGAGAATCTGTAAGGATTCTGTCAGCCCTCATCTCATCACATAATCAATAGGGAGGCCGAGGATGCTGCTCTTCTGGCCAGCTGAGGCGTCATGGGCTCAACAGTGTGCAAAGAAAGCTTCATGGTTTTGAGGTGCAGTGGAAGTGTGAAAGGTGGGGTGAGCAAAGTGCAGTCATGCAGCTGACGTCAGAGTGCAGCTTCAAATGTTTCCTCATTATGGCTTGGGGTTGGTGGAAGTTGCAGTCCAACAATATCATCATCATCATAGGCATCCTTCAGTCTCGAGAGACTATGGTAACGTGCTCTGTATGGAGGACTTGGAACAGCGTCTAGTGTTTTGACGCTGTATGCTAAGCTGGAGTGTCCTCTCCAGGGCACGAAGCCTGGGTAAAATAATATGGAGGATAGGCTGTTACCCAAGCAGCAAATCCCCCCTCTCCACGTCACTGAAATAGTCCAATGGAAAGGCAAGAGCCAATACAACTGGTTTCAGCAACGTCGCAGGAGTTGACAGAATGACACGAACTGCCTCCGGGACTCCGAATTTTGCCTCGAGGTTAACTCCTGAAGCCTTTTCCATCGGTGGATATAGCCACAAGGCAGTGGAGGTTTGAAGTCAGAGTTTTCCTTCTCCTAGATGGGCTGCCTTCCAGGGCTGACGAGTCCCACCTACCTGGCCTGTTCCCTCACGGCATGGAGGCCGATGGCGGCGCCTCAGTGGGGGTTTGAAATCAGAGTTTTCCTTCTCCTAGATGGGCTGGTCCACATTTACCCCAGTGGGTAGGAGGACATAACTGGAAATGACATGAGGCATCTAGGTCTCATCAGGATCAGGCCTGAGTAACAGTGGGCTGCAATTTGCTCACCCTTGCCATAAAGCTGGGAAGAAGGATAGTAGGAGTCTCTTGACTAGCCAGAGATTTTCCAGTTCTGCTGCCAGGCCTACTCTGACAAAATCTCTCAGTATGTGCTTGACCCTTCAGTGTTGACAGAGAAGCAGGCCTCTGACCACCTCGGCCTTACCAGTCCCAGATGTTTGACAAGCAGGAGAGAAGTTCACCAGAATAAAGAGGCTGGGTTCAAATTCTTGCAACGAGAAACAAAACACAGTTGCTGTGTGTTTGGCTTTTGTTTTCTGAGGGTTTTCATTACACCGCAAACATGGTTTTGCATCACCAAATGGTTAATCAGTGCAGATTACACATGTCTGATGCAGATTACATGTGGGTGTGGTAAAATTCACTGCAATGTTTAGAAGAACGTTGCAGTATCGCTTTACAAAGTTGTTATTTGCACCATCAGAACAACCAGGAAATTTTAGAGTGGGGATGGCCTCATCTTATACAGACCCTCCACTCCAGATGGAAGTGTGTCATTTTACTTTAAAATGTGGGCAGTCATCCCTGCTGGATTTAGATGTTCTCCTCCTCCTCATTGTGGTAAGCAGGGCCATAGATCTGTGCCCCCAAACTCCACACTGCAATACGTTGCAGCTTAGTAAATGAGTAAGCATGTATGAGACTTGTTTTCGTGGTGTAATTTGTATTGTGGTTATAATTGTAAAGGTCCTTAAGGCTCTCTCTTGTGAAATAACATTAAACGGGGGAAGGATACCAGCTGATAATGGCCATCTTTATAAATGAAACATCTCCCTGGAAGCATGTATTTTTATTTTTATTTTATCAAGGCATTCATACCTTGTCCTTCCAGTGCTAAAGTACTACTCAGGGTTCCTTAGTTGCTCTTTACTGCATTTACCTTTCTGCTGGAAAACAGGTGATTACAACATTGAAAAAAGTACATATTGATAAAGACAACGTTATAAAATAATCATTTGGGATCAAGCCATCCCTCATTTTATACACCTTTTTCTAACTTCCACTCCTACCCTTTTAGCTACTCAGAAAGGCAGTAGAGGTCTGCTCAGCTTCTGATTTCCACATTGACCAGAATTATCTCAATATCACATCAGTTTTCAGTTCTCTCAGCTGACCAATTGCATTGGTCATGATCTTCAGAGCCTGCTGGCAATAACAGCCTCTAAACTCCAATGACTGAAAGCAATTATGAGCAACTCCATTCCTACACAGTCTGAATAGGCCCTGCATTCATAGAACTCTTCCTCATGACTGTGCAGACATGCAGAAGATTGCATTCTTAGCAATGATGCCTTTCCTCATTCTATTTGAAAAGGCAAACATTAAATGTGTACACTATGTGTCCTAATTCATAAAGGGCAGACCTATGTGGAGGACTGACAGAAAACAATCCTCTGTTTAGCAGGTTGCCCAGTCCATATCTGGTTTAATATATGAATGGAGAAGAGGCGCCTCAACGTTGCCCATCAGCACTGAACACCCTGATGGCCAATGTTCCCTATAAACTGCGTGGCCATATGGCTGCACAGTGCTGGCTCGGGGGGGGGGGGGACGGGGGACTCCCGCGCAGCACTCTGGAAAATTAGAGGGAATGTTGCTGACAGCAGATTGAGCAACCACACAACTCACATAGCTAAAGCCTTCCCAATATTGTGGGACAGAGTGGCTGATCGCCCACACAGACAAGGAGGCAGGACAGGCAAACCCCTGCTCCTGCTGCGGACTATTTGAATAGCTGAAGAGGAGGAGGAGAGGAGCACATTCTGACTAGTGAGTGGGTCATTGGCTGGGGATGTGGGGGAAAGGAACATGTGGCACCTGTGGTGCTGCACGTATGAACCAACATGAACCTCCAAACTGAGGTTTGTGTCTAATTAAGACCATCTCGTAAATTTAAAAGATGAAGTTGCTTTTGTATCTCCCTGTGATTCTATTGATTTTTTTCCCTTTTTAAATTGGGGTTTATAAACACAAGGACTGTGTTAGTGGTAGCAAAGATTATAGAGGCAAACTATACATTCCCAATGGGAGCTTGGGAAGGCTTTTTCAGTGGTCAGATTGGACACACACTGAATACAGTTCTGAAATGATATAGGATTTGTAATGAATTGCTGAGGAGGTGCAGTTCTGCTAGTTTATTGGAATAATCCTTGTACTGATCAGGGGAGGTTTTAAGGTGCAGTTGGCGGGAAATGGGAGAAAGAATGTCTCAAGACACAAGAAGCTATATATCCAAAAATTGTTTACAAAAATCTCAGCACATGTTGGCATTTGATGTGTTCTAAGCCCATCTTCTTAGATACACACCTTAATGTGGTGAAGAGGTTTGAATATGTCAGGAAAGCTGAGAGCAATGTTGTCAGGTGGCCAGACTCCATTATGAGCCTGGACTCCTAGCAAGGTCACCCAAGGTGGAATGGTCACAGTTGAGACTGACACTGGCAGAGGAAGCAATGAAGGCAACACTTTAGCTAACCTTTGTTAGTATGGCACGGAAGAAGGCAATGGCAAACTCCTGCTGAGCTTTCCTTAAAAGGAAAACCCTATGATGAGACAGTCCAAAATGGAGCAACAGATAATGCTGGAAGATGAGACTCCCAGGTCAGAAAGCACTCAGTTGGTTCAGAGATTCAGAAGGTTTTTGTCCAAAAAAAGTAATGCTCATAAAGAACACTTTTGTAAAGTCTCCTAGTCAATTTCTTTTAACATCTCTAGTTAAGAACTATTACTGGTCCAGTCAACAGGCAAGCAGTCACCATCCAAACAGTAAACCTTCTCGGCTTTACAAGAAACCACATTACAGTAGTTTACAACTCTTCTAAATTCTTCCAGTTGCTGTAAAACATCAGTACATATCAACTATGCAGCAACTGTTTACCAGTGATTTTCCTTTGTTGTGTTCTGCCCTGTTATAGATAAGCCAAGCACAACTGCACAAATGTTTAGAATGAAAGCCTGGATTTTCCTCTGGAACAGAAGAAATAAGAGATGCGGGCACATTTGTTGTGAGGAAGGGAATTTTCATCACACACTCTAAATTCTGCTGCAATTTTTGTTTAAGGTCACAGTTTTATCCCTTGTGGGTGTTTAGTTTTTTTGTTCCTCAAATATGTTCTTTTGACTATGGAAAAGACTACTCACAGAAAACCATTTATGGCATCTGGTGGCTGTTCCTTTTTCAAACAGCTTGTAAGGCATATGTGCCAAATCCATCAATGTTTGTGACCTCTTCTAATCAGATCTCTGCATTGCCAGGCAAAGTATGAAAAGTAAGAGGGAACTAAAATACTGCCAACCATTTTACTGAATCCATTTTTTTTACACAAATGGAAAGAACTAATAATGCAATCCATACATCTGAAATCTGGAGTAATACAATCCCAAAAGGATTTTACTGCATGGTTTTGCTGAATGAGAAACTAAGCATGGAGATTAGGAAAGGTGGTTTTTGGTTTTGGTTTTTTTGACCTATTGGTCCTGGAGTATAGCTAGTAGCCATTCTGGCTTGGGATTCTAGGAGCTGCCATTTCTAAACAGCAAACATGTCAATTCTTTGACATAGCTACTTAATTGCACAGTTGCAAAAGCACAACCCTACCATCATGAAGCTAGGAGCAGACCCAGAGAGAGAACAGATCTGGTCCCTTGCAGCATTATCTCAGAGGGCCTTTAAAATATATATTTCTGGCATCAGTACTTCCACTTCCACCTAGAAATGAGCAGAGAATTCAGCAGGATCACTAGTCATTAAGAATCTGGGCTGCATTCCAAACTGCACCGTTACTTCAGCACACACAGTCCCTTGGAATGCCTGTTTAGTGTCTGGCTCACTCAGTCAAGTCTTGCATGTGGCGTCTTTATTGCCATATGTCGAGAACAAGATAACCACGAGAGCTGAGGTCGCTCACATCTGGCTTTGTGGCTGTCAAATACTGTGACTGATTGAGCAACGGAATTTGCAGCAGCAAAGGGCTAGAAGCAGCCATGTTAGACCCTTTAGAATAAAACTGCAGTGATTCTGTCTCATTTTGCTTTCTGAGATTCTTGCCCAGATCTAAAATCAGGATGGCACCTATGGCCCTCTTGAAGTTATTGAATTAGAGCTAAAGCCATGCCACTAGATGGGGCACTTCCCTCCACTTCCATAGGGGCACTGGATACAAGCAAAAGTACAGGAGATTAAAGCACAAGAGATAGCATACACATGTTATCTCTTGGACAACTGGTCATGCAATGGAAAACTGTGCTGGATCTCCCCCTTGCACCAGGCCCAGAAATTCATTTCTCTTAGCACAACATGACTTTAGCATAATAGTTAGATATTTTGTATACTTTGGTTCAATCATCAATCCAAATGGAGACTGCAGCCAAGAAATCAGAAGAAGACTGAAATTCAGAAGGGCAGCAATGAAGGAATTAGAAAAGATAATCAATTATAGGGATGTGTCACTGTAGATCAAGACCCAGATCATCCACACTCATATTTCCAATCACCATGTATAGGTGTGAAAGCTGGGCAGTAAAGAAAGCTGACAGGAAAAAAAATGGATTTGTTTGAAATGTGGTGCTGGAGGAGAGCTTTGTGGACTGCCATAAAGATGAACAAGTGATAGATCAAATCAAGACTGAACTCTCTCTGGAGGTAAAAATGTGGAAACTGAGGCCATCCCACCTCATGACAGTTGAGGCTGTCCTACTTTGGGCACATCATGGGAAGACAGGATTCTCTGGAAAAGACAATAATGCTGGAAAAGGCTGAAGGAAGCAGGAAAAGAGGAAGACTAAATATGAGATGGACTGGCTCCCCCACAGGCTTGAGTTTGCATGAGCTGAGAATGGCAGTAGAGAACAGAATATTCTGGCGATCGCACATTCATACAGTTTCCATGTGTCAGAAATGACTTGATGGCAAATAACAACAATAGCACAATGCTGTAAAATTCATTTCTCCTAGCACAGTGACACTGTTGGATTCAGACTAGTGATATTCCATTGGAATGAGGAAGTCATGGGCTTATATCCAAGCATTGCTGCCCATCTTCAAGTTCACAAGTTACCAAAAAAAGACACAATTTTATAGTATCCCATTATGTTTCTCTATATTCTCCTACATCTTCCACAGTTTAGTCTAGTTCATATGACATATGTTACCGAGGTTTATTGGATTCAGAAAGAGTGCTATGCCTCTGTATTCTGTCCCTTCTGCCGTCCTTCTATATATCCCACCGTGTTTCCCAATGCACCAGGCTGAGTTTCCTGTTAAATTCATATCAAGGCCAGGCTAAGCCAGGCTAAGCCAGACCATATCGTCTAAAAGCTTTACTTTAATTAACCAATTACATAAACTCTACATATATTTTTTTCCTTCCAAAATCAAAATATCCCAAATCAAGTTTAGATAATACTAGAATTGGTCCACATAATCTTAACACAAAACATCTGGTGAAAGGCATCCCAGGTATGGAAATTCTGGTAAAGCAGTGTTGAGTGAGCTGGAAATATGACTTGAGTGGGTGGGTAAAGAGGAGGAGACCATTGTTTACTGAGGCCAAACAACCAGAACACAGTGAGCTTTTATAAGAATGAGAGGCTGTCATTTAATTATGGTCAACTAGAAGGCAGGACGTGCTAATGGCCCCTTTGACCTGCTACTTCCCTCAATCTTCACCTTTATATTTAATATTCTCTTTTTCTCTCCCTCTGTGAATCCCCAATCTTCAATCTCCCCACAAACACATTCTCTCTTCTCTCCCCCCATCTTTGCCCAGATGTCTGTTTTCTGTCACCTGAGGAATTTTTACAACAGAGTCCTAAATAGAGATGGGGACATTCATATTCATAAACAGATATGAATATCCCCATCCCAGGTGCACCTAATGCGGGTCTGGCCCTCAGAACCAGCCCATCCACTCCCATGCCCCCAGCCTCTCATCCATTTTGGAAGTAGCTCCGCTGTTTCCCTGCTCTTCTGGCCACTCAGCAGCTGAGCAGGGAGACTTGTAATCTTGCCTCCTGCCTGGAGTGGCCAGCCAAGCCAGGAGACAGTGGAGCTACTTCTGCGATTGGCGAGATGAGCGGGAAGCTGGTGGCACAGTGATGTGTGAGTGGACGGGCCGGTTCCGAGGGCCAGACCCAAATTAGGTGGACCTGGGATGGGGATATTTGTATTTGTTTACAAATACGAATATCCCAATCTCTAGCCATGAAGCAACGTAAGCCACATATTACCACATGAAAATGTAACATACATCCAAGAGCCAATGAATATTTAGTATGAAACTGGTATTTCATTCAACATTTCATTCTGCTTCCATATGTCTGACAAAGTGGATGTGTCCACAAAAGTTCATATTAATAGATAATAGTCTCTAAGGTGCCACGTTTTTTTGTCTTGTTTTGTTTCTTTGGATTCTGCCTGATATGCTTGCACAGACTACCTCTTCGAAAACGTCCCTCAATCTGCCTTAGCTGTTGTTCCATCAGTTTGAATTCTTAGCAATTTAAATTTGATCTGAAAAGGAACAACACAACTCAGGCCCAAGTGCTTTTGCTGCTTGTGGCAAAGGACAAGACAGTGCCCCTTCTTTTTGCCCTGCAGAAGCTGACTGGATTGACAGTTGCTTCTTACTCAAACACTAGAAGTGAGCTTGGATCCTCTGACATACCTAAGTATCCCCCAAACTATCACTTGAGTTCTCTCCTGCATTTGATTTAAAACAAAAAACAAAAAAAAACCCTCAGGTTCTTTCAACCTTGAATATGTGATACTTGAATGAATTGTGACAAAATTGTAACAATGCACTGGAAGTCAATTTCAACCCTTTGCCCTACCCACATTCAACAAGTATAGCAATTCCTAAATTGAAGAGGACCACAGAGGTATCTATGTGCATGCCGCAGGTTGGTCTATCAAATTATTATTATTATTATTATTATTATTATTATTATTATTATTATTATTATTATTATTATTATTATTATTATTATTATTATTATTATTATTATTATTATTATTATTATTATTATTATTATTATTATTATTATTATTTTAAAAAGGCAACTCTAATTCAGCACTATATACAAGAATTTAAATCCAGACTTTTTAAAATGTAAACACTCAAAGGCCTGGGTCTGAAGTGACAAATATTTTCATTTTGGTTTCTCCCACTTGTGAATTTTTTATTCATTTTACTCTCAAATTCTTTCAGTTTTGAACATGAAAGAATTTATGAACTTTGGAAAATGTTTATTTAAAAGAACGGATACAAAATTCTTACCAATCCGGCAGGGTCATTAGGGGATGCAGAGCAGGATCTGTGATACACAATACACTGTTTTTCAATAGAGGAGATTGAGTGGAAAGTAGCTCAGGAAGAATGCTGGAAAGTCTGACATTCCCGTCCTCAGCATCAGCTGCCTAAGGTGGCTGCCTCACTCTGCCCAATAGTAGGGCCCTGCCTGGACCCCTGCCTTGATATCACCCTTTTTTCTCTCCCATACCATAGCTTAGGGACAACCTAGCTCATGGACATGCATGTACAAGACAACCCCTTAGAACAAAGTCAAGCAGTAGAGAACTTGAATGGCAGCAATGTTGCCCTTTAGAGCCCAGTGTGAAAATTTATTCTGTGCTACAGTAGAATATCTCTAAAGTGAATTATCTTACTACTCCCTGACCACATATTTATGTTACACCAGTCCACACAAGAGAGGGATTTTCAAAACAGCATTAAGCCATATTTCTTTGTGAAGAGGAAATAACAGCATTGTGTCTCATTTATTATAAACAGAGAGATACAGGGAAGGTGGGAGGGGTACAGACAGGATTTCTGTAGCACCTTGGCCTTTTTTAAAACGGTGGTTAAATTTTTCTCTTGGAGTGCCTAGAGTAGCTCCCATAAATATTTGACTTATACTGATACCGCTAATAAATCTGTTTAGAATGCTGCTCCACTGTTTATACAGAAGAGAGTGATTGGCTTTCTTTGTCCAAATAGTTCTAAGTAAAAAGGATCCTGCTTTTAGCACCTTACATAAATATTTGCAGTACCTTTATACATTCAACACAACCTTCCCTGCGCTTAAAAAGATATTTACTACTTCCTAAAACCTCCCTCCAAAAATGGCCTCTCCATTATTTCCCAGGGGCTGCCAACAAATCTGAAATGATGGTTCCAATGCCTTTTTGATGCCTCTGAGGTTCCCCACCACTGTCATTTGATTTCCTGTCATTCCTCACTTAAACTGAGACTGAGCAGGCACATCCCTCTGATGGATGAATGTAACATAGATTCCAAAATATAGCTACCGTAGGAACTCCAGAGTTTTAACACAGGTCCAGCAAACCACAGCAAAGATGGAATATATGTGGTGTCATTCATCAAGGAGTACTTCCTGTAAATCCCGACAAAGTCAAATGCAGAGATAGTCATACCAGCATAAGAATAACTGCTTCGTCCATGTTGTAGTAAGGCCTGCATTATTCTATATAAAAACAAATAAATAAATAAATATTGCCACCTTTTGAGATTTCCAGATCTCTTCACCTGGACACCTGTTTACAAAAGGCAGGCCAGAAGAGGGGAAAGGGGTGGAAAAGTGAAATTCAAAATCATTTAATCAGTATGTCCTCTTGAGATTTAATGAGGAGGAAGGGTCTGCTGCAGCTTGCAGAATTCTAGCTTTATTTGATGCCAGCCTTTAGAAGTGGAAGGAAATTCTATATAACCTCTGGAAGGTCTAAAGATCTATGGCAGAACATGCAGGAGATTCCAGCTTCAGTTCTTTGCATCTGCAAGAAAGGTAGGGAAAGACACACACACACACACACACATCTTGGAGAGCTGTTCCCCATAACTGTAGACAGCACTGAGCTAGACTCAAAGTGAGAATCATGCAGTCCCTGCACTCTATGCAGCTACCCAAGATCATTTTAACTCCCTCCCCCATTACTGTATTCCTGAATTTTGGTGGCCAATTGCATTGCCAGAACTGGGAATGGGGAGCAATATTTGGAGGAAACATTTTACTTGTTTTAAACACCTCCTAGTTTTTCTCTGAATTTCTGGTGAAAGCTACTGCAATACCTTCAAAGCAAGTCAAATGCTTGCTTTAAATAGGATCCCCTCCACCCTGCATTGCTGCCAAATGTCAGCTGTACCTGCATGCAACCCACATCAGGTCCCATGGAGATGACATTGGCCCCAGATTTACCAAAGCTTCCTATTACTGAGCTAAATGGACCAGGCTTGACTGTACATAAGGTTTTGCCTCTATATAAGGCAGCTTACTGTGTTCCTAACCTTTTCTCACACTTGTTCAACGTTACCACCTCCTGTTGTTTTCCTCCCCTCGCCTCTTCTTGCCTCAGTTGGCACACACTCTAGAGCAGTGGGGAATAATCGGCCCTCCTGTTGATTTGGCCTAAAATTCCCATCAGCTCCATACATTACAGCTAATAGTAATAAATTGAGGTACTTGTGGAGGAGTACATTTTCCTGCTCTAGACTATGTGTGCCTGCATTGGCTTCCTGTCTTCTTCCATGCTGAATTCAAAGTGTTAGTCCTAACTCATAAAGCTCTTAACAATTTGGGACCTTGCTACCTGGTGGAGTGTCTCTCCTTAAGATAATCTACCTGGGCCACCCATTCTTTACTGCTATGGGTGCGCACCACAAAAGAGGCCTGGAAAATGACCACCAGGAACTGGGTCTTTTCAGTGGTGGCTGTGATGCTTTGGAATGTATTGTCTGTGAATGTATGCCAGGTTCTCTCCCTCTTGACCTTCAGGAAACATGTTAAAGCCAGGCTTTTCAAGGAGACCTTTAAAAACATCCTCCCACTAAGATAGCCTTCTGACTCATAACATTTGAATTTGAATTTTGTTTTGTTGTTTCCTCTTGGAATTTTCCTATTAATATTGTTTGTTTGTGGTCACTTTTTCTGGAAGAAACGTCTAGTTACACAGGGTTCGTACAATTCCTGCACAGAATGACATCTTTTCTGCACAGGGTTCACTGTAATGGACATTACACTTTGCAGAATGTGGCAGTTTCCTATGCAGAACAGTGGGGGCGGGGGGAGAGTGGAACTGACACAGGGTGTTATTTTTGCAGGAAGCCAGTGAATCTTGCTTATGTAGGGAACTCCACAGGGAGTTCTTAGCATAGCGAGGCTCAGAAAATCACCAACAATGAGAAATTCTGTGGGTAGTCATTGCATTCCTAAATCCCTACCCGTAATTTGTATGAAATGACCTTTTTATCCTCTCTTCTTGAGAAGAAAAGCATCTATACACCCAGCAGGATCTAGCTGATTGTTTAGAAAGATGTGAACAATCCATCTAGTGCTTCAGATTCTTACATCAAACAGCCTAGCTTTGGGCAATTTATACAGTGATGAAAATTATGAAGATTGCATGGTTTTGCACAACAGTTGGCAGTTTTGTGCACAACACCATTCCTGCCCGTTGAGAACTATATAGAGGGGGTTGAGCAATCTTGAATGTTGGACATTTTTAGTCCAGCGGCAAGGCTCCTGTTTTGGGGGGGGGGGGTCAAGTTGGTGCAATTCCTGCACAGATGGAAGGGTTGCTTCCAGGGAGATCAGGAGTGACCCTTTTTAAGGTGATCAGATGCAATCCTTTCTTGTAGTCTGATTACACCCTGAGATAAGCTAATATTTATATCACCACTGTAGTAAACTTGGGGCTCAGATCCCCCAAGATTCTGAATCTCTTGTGGCAAGTGAGGGATTCTTCATGCAGTCAGCAGCTGCAAGCCCCAGTTCACCTTCTTATGAGCGAGGAGGTGCTGCAGATTTTCGGGCTAGTTGCAGCATTTCACAACCCATGCACTATTTGTCTACACTGGAAGGCAGAGTTCAAACTTTTATACATGGGGTTTGGAGATCCAGCACATAACACAAAGCTTGCTGACCGTTCTGTAATTTTTTTTATTTGGTCCTAGTTAGTGAATTAGTTGACTCAATTGCTCGCTGAGTTGGAATAACTAGGATCAGGAGCTTGATTTCCCAATATGCCTCCTGGGATAAGAGTCCGCCTGCATGACCTTGGGCAGATTACGTAGTCCCAGAGCACCCTCACTTCTGCATACTGTTTACCTAGAAGACCCTGAGAAGGGTGCCCATAAATCAGAATTGACCTAAGATCCTGCAGTTAATTGATTGATTGACTGATTGATGAATTACCTGAACCATGTTGCAGAAAACATTTTCTCCTTTGCAGCTCAGGATTAGCTATTAAGCAAAATAAGGACATGCTTGGGGCATCAACAAGGGAAGGAGGCACCACAGAGGGTTTTTTCAGTGCTGGATTTACCATGGACCATGGTGCAAATGGTGCACCCTCAACAAACTACATATATCCATCGAAATGCCTCCTTCCCTCAAGAGCCCCAAGAAAACCACCTCCCTACCTAAAGTAATTGAGTATGAACCAGTAAGAACTAAAAAGTATAAAGACTCACCTAGTGAGAAAACTCATATTTTGACTGAAATGATCAATCATGATCATCATCACTTGGTGTTTACTTTTTTAATTTTTTACTTCTGTATTTTGGGAGATTGGTTGGGGATAAGAATAAAAAGAACTGCTAGTCTTTCAGACATATGGCCTCTACACTATATGTGCAAGCCAAAGAAATAACAGCCACTGTTAAAAATGCCCAAAAGGGGTTTTAAGCTCTTGTTTGAGTTTTTCAGTTTACAGATTCTGACAAAATCTGTCTACATTTATCAAAGCATGAAAGGGCAAGATTTGGCTGGAAGTCGGGAATTTAATTGTACATATGATTTTGCATATGATACATGATTCTTTTTTGTCACATGCTATACAATTAAATTATTGTATTTTCATGAATATAATGTGCACACTATATGGGTTTCCCCCCCCCCAAGCTGTGGGACCTGCCAAGTGTTATATTCATAGGGGCACCATAATCTTTTCAGTGCTTAGGGCCTCTAAAGGTCTTAATCTGGTCCTGCTCCTTCAAAAACCAAAGGATTTGGTCAAGAATCTTGTTGCTTCTTTTAGAATCTCCTTATAATTCTGTTCTGTTTAATTATCTTACATTTCTGGCTACCTGATTTGAACATATAGCCAGACATAGCAATACTGGCTCCTGTTGTCCCTGATTACTGTGGTGCTTTGTTCTTTATACCCATTGTCCCTCGCTCTTGTCAATGCACAAGGAAGTCTGGGACTAGTATTTTCTGATAGTACCTATCACACAAAGAAACACAAGTCCTCTATTTCTCCAACTATAAGCCCCTGTGTGATGACACAAGTAGCATGCTTTCCTTATTCTAAACTCAAACCTGGGCAACAACCAACTGTTCAGAAGGTTGCTTTAGCTGCTCTAATAACACTTTTTGTTGGCTCCAGCAAACCTTACAAGATCCAGACAATCCGTAAGCACAGATACATGAAAAAAAAAACTTTCCATAAATACCTTCAAGTATTATCACAATTTCCCCCATTATTTCTTCAAAAAACATCTTGACAAGGCTTTTAATCCTCAAGCTGTGGTGGGTTTTTTCTCCCTCCACGTTTGGGTTAGCCGCAGAGCAGTGTAGTGACTGGCCTCCCTGATCACCTACTGCTGTCCATAAACCTTTGGCAGTAACCCACTGATCTTCAGTGCCCACCATGCTTCCTACATGTAGTTTGGGCCTCATTTCTGACGGTACCACTTCATTCCTCCAGGCTGAAGTACTTTCCTTTCCCTGCCTTACACAAACATGGACAAAAGGTAAATTTGTTTTGTGGAATCTGGTACCTGTGAATGATGTGCTCTGAACTAGAAATAGTTGAAAGACACAACACATGAGTGTTTCTTTCAAACCTCCACTTTGCATTAGGAAATAGTCACGTTCATGGCATGTACCTGTTGGACGTCCTGCTGCTAGTGATTTAAGTAAGAAACCAGCAAGGGTTGACTCTAGAGGGAAATTCCTCTAGAAATACAGTAAGCCTCAGATATCCCATAAAACAGTACAGGACTAGGGCAAGATGGGGTATCTTTGGTGGTCATAGGCAATCCATCACCCGGCTTTGGATCTGAAGGGTTAAGGTACAGGGTCAGTTGTAAGCAAGCACAGTTTGTGATGACATAATTCCTCTTCATGGGGCATGTCTGTTAAGGCGTGCATCTTTGCACTCGTGGCTTTGGGGGGGCATGAAATCAACTTTGGGCCAACATGAAATAGCCTTCACTCTAGTGTTAAAGTGGCAGGTGGTTTTATGACTGAACATTTCCTGAACAGTCAGGAAATTAGGAATCAGACCAACACTGTCCTTAGGAACAGTGAAGCAGCTGTCTCAGGCAACATGTTTTGGGGGTCAGGAAAGAGCAGCAAATTATTAGTTCATTGACATGTTTTTCTTGGAGTTTTCCTGACACGGAGGTGAGGAAAGAGCTTTTCTGATTTACTGTCCCAAGTGCCAAGATCGCTTGGTGGGATTTAGGTACTATGCACATTGTCTTTGGTGGGCATTTGAAGCTATGTTCCAGGCCTCAACATTATTTGGGAATACTGTCTTATCAGGATTCCAGTTTATTTTCAGTTTCATGAAGAAAACAACTTCATTAATTTTTAGTATCTCAGTATTTAGGGTTATTAATCTTCACAACTGGATCACTGCTATTGAATGACCTTCCTCTTTAATAATTTCAGTTTGTAGTTATTTTTCAGCATTTCCAAGCTTCAGCCACTAGATGTCATAAGTATTTGGACAGTATCCAGATGGAACAGTGGGTTCAGAAGTATATGCTGTTTTACACAGTGTTTTGTTCACGCAGATGAAGAAAGGGTAATACGTGAAGACCAGATGTTGTGGACAAATAAGAGAGGATTTCTGTCTTTATGCCCAGCTGCCTAGAGGCCTCTGGCTGGCCACTGTTGGAAACAGGATGCTGGGTTAGATAAACGCTTGGTCTGATCCAGCAGTGTTCAATTTTCGTTCCCCCAGGTCTGGCACAATTATATCCAGCTGAACTATTTAACTAGAGATGAATATGTTTTAAAGAGGAATGCTCTTCTGTTGCTATCTAAGGGCCATTTCATGTGCTTTCTTACATAAGCATGATTTCTGTAAAGAAAAAATGGGGGAAAGAAGAGGAGGAGAAGCAACAGCAGCAGCAGATTATTTGTGGAAGGTGTGTTGCATGGAAGTGTACCACCGTGCAAGTGAAATTAGTCAGCTGGTGTGCCGTAGATCCCTAGTGTTACCCAAGAGCAAGGGTCTGTCAATTCTGGTAAAACTAGGGGCAGTTTTCTCTCTCCCCCCCCCCCCCCCAGGATCTTCTAAGAACTACACAGAAACACACAAACTTGGAAGTGCACTTCCAGAGGTGACTGAAAGCACACTTCCAGTTTTGAAAAACTGGTGTAGGGGAGGGTGTTAAATGTTGTGTATGAGGTTTTTTAAATGTGTGATCACACAGGGAAGTAGATCATATTTTGGACCACTTGTAGAGCGGTCTGATGTTTTCCAGTGATCAGACAACATACAGGGAATTGGGCTCCAGCCTGCCCCCGATACATGTCCAAGCCAGCTGGGGTGCTACTGTTTTTTGGGTCCAGGTTGGAGTGATTCCTAGCCAACAGAAGCGTTGCTTTAAGGGAAATCACTCCCAGCAAAGCAACCCTTTCCAGTGTGATCAGATACACACCTTTCCTGCCATCTCATTACACTCTAACTTATTTAAATACCAAAGCAAATCAACTCAGATATGCTAGGGCCAAACTTCGTGGGAAAGCCGTGGCTTCTGCCTTGGAAGCCCTGTTTTGTAAGCCTATGGGAATTGTTAGTGAGCAGTGAGGGAAAGGTACATTGCACAGGGCGCATTTTCAGTATTTTTTACTGCATGTGCTCCGCTCCATATGGAACTCAGCTGAGATTCCAGAACCAAGCCATTGTTTGAGCTCTTGATGAGCTATGCTTCTTCTTCTTTTCTTAAGTCTAATGTTACACAGCTGGAGTCAAGCTAAACTGTGATTCTCATAACATAGCCCCTTATCTTATTCCTGGCTGCGCCGAGACTCTAAAATTCTATCCCTTAAACCTGTCAAAGCCCCTGAAGGAAAAAGAAGCTAGAAGAGAGAAGTGGCGGGGGGGGGGGGGGGGAAGAAGGAGTCATTTCAGGATGTTGTAGATTTGGTTTGATTGGATCTTCCAGCAGGGCCAGAACTTTTCTCTTTCTTTCTTTCTTTCTTTCTTTCTTTCTTTCTTTCTTTCTTTCTTTCTTTCTTTCTTTCTTTCTTTCTTTCTTTCTTTCTTTCTTTCTTTCTTTCTTTCTTTCACTCTAATAGCATCTCATCTGGATGGAATCGCAAGCAGACTGCTGCTCACACACCTGATTGATGATTTCCTGAATCATGTGTTGCAAAGCAATCTGGGGAGCAGGGCTTCCTCTGGAGAGGCAGCCAAAATGTTTCATTGTTCTGAAATGGGATGACGTAAGAACCATTCTCTGAAACTACAGTCTGCTGCCCAGTGGGTTAATGTTTTTTATGACTGCTTCTCTTCGATAGTTTTTCCACAATCTGTGTATCGCAAGTCATCCAGGTGCAGCGGTTCCTTTTTGTTGTCATTGTTATCATCCCTTGGGATTTGCGGTCTTGTTAGAACTGTTTACCCACTGGGAATGTTAGTGGTCTAATGACTGAGACTTTTGTATATAGTGCAGCCTCTCCCCTATGGAGAAGGCCCCAGAGAGAAAAACCTTTGGCTAAACAAGCTTTCATTTCCATTGTTAATTTGGCTGATTTCCATGGTCGCATCTGTTCTTCTCTGCTCTTTATGGCTGCGATACAACTTCAAGCCCACATGCACGATACTGATCTGGATGAACTCATTCTATCGGACTTTCATCTAGGACAAACTGGCCAAGAGTGTCAAACTCCCTCTGTGACCTGGTGCTTAGAAATGTGTCACTGCATTGCAACAAAATTCGGAGATACCTTTTAAAAGGATAACAATACAGATAGTCAAAAACATCTGGAGAGCCAAAGGGTTTGCTTTCTGTGCAGTAGGTTCTCTTGATGATGATGGTTTTTATGGGCATCCTTTTCAGAACTGTTGCTCTTTGAAGAGAGACATCTGTGTGAAGGATGGGGGCAGCCCTTAATCTCAGTAAGGGGAGACTCAGTTAACAATACCATCCTGTCCATGTCCACTTGGAAGGAAAGCCCACTGTCTTCAGCAGGGCTTTTTGCCTGTGTATATGTATACAGGACTACAGCCTCACATACTTCTTAGACTATCTGGTCATTATGGTTTATGTGCAGAGTGAGGTCTCGTTAGAGCAGATTCATTGGGAAAAAAAACCTGAGTTCACCATCTTAAACCATACTGATTTAAATGGGTCTACTCTAAGCAGAAGTAACTCTAGACCCAAGCCATCATATGGGCCTCCCATCACAGAAAGACTTTCCACCAGAGAAAAGTAACCTTCAAAGCAAAGTATGCTGCTTATATACTGCCTCATAGTGCTTAAAGCACTCTCTCAGCAGTTTACAATTTAATTATGCAGGCTAAACATTGCTCCCCGCCACGAGCTGCAGACTCATTTTATTGACCTTGGTAAGATGGATAACTGAGTCAACCTTGAGGTGGCTTTCTGAGCCCTTTGGAATCGAACTCAGATTGTGACTGTGGTACTGCAATTTAACTGCTGCGCCATGAGGCTCCTCATGGATTAGAACCTTTAGATCTAAGCCACTGTTTTATTGGCACACCTAAATCGGTCCCATGTGGTTGCATTTAACATGATATTAGAACATGTCCTCTGCTTCCAAATGCCATAGCATCCAATATATGTTACTGGAGCTTCTGGATTAGGGTGGTCATGTGACCTACTTCAGGGAAGTAGAGTATCTGAAAACAGCTTTCTCTGTTTGGAAGACACATCCAGTTCAACTTCACAAAGTTCAAGAGCAGTAAGTAGGAAGAACAAAGAGGAGTCATGGAAGTTGCCCATTATCAACAAGAATTTTGATACGGAAATGGAGCACACACTCATGTTACCTGGTCAGAGCCCTTCCCAAAGTGGTGGTGACAGATAGTGTTTCTATTTAAACACTGTAACTGTTTAAATTAAAGGTCAAGACCAAGAGTAGATCCATTGAATCAATGGAATTTAAATAAAGTCTATCCATTCAATGAGACTAATCTGGTTGGGACTAGTGATAGGAATTAGCCCATCACCCACTTACTTTGGAGTACTCTATCTTCTGTGATCTAGAGCTGCCTCCTAGGAAACAGCACACTTTTATTCAGAGTAAGGGTGTAATCACATGGATCATAAAAACCGCAGTTATATTGATTCTGCCATTATTTAAATCATTTTATAAATTTCTGTTCACATGACACATGGGTAAAATTGATTCATTTGGCTAACCAATTGATTTTTTTCAACCATACTGGCATGGGTTTTTAAAAATGATCCAATCCTTAATCACTTCTATCTACATTGGTTTTGGCATGTGTGAACATTGCTGTTGATTTGATTTGCATCCACTTGTGTTTTCAGCACTGTGGGCACTGCATGGCCACTGTGCTTCCCCCCCCCCCAAAAAAAATGATAAGCGATGTATCGGCATTCTCTCCCCCCAAGAGTTTACTACTCCATCACTTCCTTGTAACATTCATCTCTGCTCGTCTCTTCCTTGTCAATGTGGAGAAACACCCCGCCTAGTGTCCTTTAAGAAACAAAGTGTCCTAAAACCGAAGAACTGCCAAGGGAAACCGTATGTTATGAAACATCTTCCAATATTGCCTTCTAAAGTTTTTCACACAAATTTAGATGCTGCTTTAGCGATATATCATTTAGCTATTTTTAACAACAACAAAGGAATTTTACAGCAGCATGCTCCTGAAACAGAATGGAAAATGATTTCATTGGGATGGCATGTGTAGCCTACAAAACCTGTTCAAAGTTCAAGAAATGTACCAAAAGAAAAAAACAGTCATCTGAACATGCTCAGTGATTTCTATACCACGTGACTATACATAAATATATATCAATATAAGTGAAGCAGGAAATTGGAACGATTCAAATGGCCCATGTGATCAGGCCCTAAGTGAAGAAGGCACCAAAGCCAAAATGCCTTGCCATTATATTTTAGTTTTTCTGTTTTGTTAGTCACTTTGCTAAATGTAGCTATAGATAGCTATTGCTCTGCGCACATTGTCCGCAGATCTATGTCGCCTTTTTGGTGATGCCACCCTCTTCTGAATATGGGTGATAGTACATAACTGGAGGATGGTGGCCCTTCCTATCTCAACCTTCAGGGCATGAAAAAGCAATCCCAAATGTGGGCTTTAAATCAACACAGCTGTCCTACTTTCTAAAATAAATAAATATTAGAGGAAACCTCAGGGAGGAAATAAAAATTGAATGAGGACCAGCTTCTAACCTGCTCAAGGCTGTGAAACTAAAAATAGACCCACATATAGATTTGGGAGGGAGAGTGGGGCACTTATCCTTTTTAGACTGCTAAATAAAAAGGGCTCCTCTCCTAGCTCCTAAAGTGTGTATATTGTTTGGGCAATGCTGCAGATTAATCATCATACTGTATCTGGAACTGAGGTACTGATTCTTTCATTTTCTTTGTAAAATTATTCCCCAAACACAATTTTGCAGTTTCGGGAATGGAAGGAGAAAATCGCCTTTTCATTGAGAAACTTATTAGTGATAGCAAAATGCTGAGTGATCTACAACTAACCTCACTTTGTTTCAGAAGACCTTTTCTTTTGTTCAGCAGCTAGTACAGTCCAGGGGACACTGCCCTTCCTTGCCCTTTTTGAGAATCTTTGTGTAACACAAACAGGACTCCAAAGCTCCCATCTTGTGCATATGCAGCTGGCTAACTGAGGCCACCTTTACTTCCTCCATTGGTGCCAGACTGAATGACTGAATACACAGAGAATCAAGGCCAGACTTTTAACCGCTAAACACTCAAAGCTCTTTGTCTGAATGGGCAGTTCTATCAGATTTATTTTCTTCTGTATTTGTTTTTTTTTAAATTGCAAGTTCTTCACATAAAATATATGAAGGAATTCATCCATTTTCAAAAGCTCAAAGCAAAGCTGATGGAATGAACTGAATGGCATTATAACTAATTGTGACTGAGTAGACACTGCTGGCAGTAGTGCGTGAAGCAGGAATGAGCAAAGTGTGGCCTGTGGCTGCATGTGACACACACATCCCACTCCGCATGCTGTTTTTAAGGCTGGTAACCTCATAAAATTTCCTCCATCCTATGCCAGTCATGCCAGTATCCTATGCGTTTCCTCAAAAGGTGAATTCCAATTTCTGGAATACTTGAGGAGCAACGATTCACCTTCTAAATAGCTTGCAAGTTTTCCTTGTGGTGTTTAAGATGAAAAAAAAAAACACAATTTTTTCAGAGTCAGAAGTTCAATGGTTTGTGCAGCCCCACCCAGAGGACCCCAGGGCAGGAAATTGGCCCTAAGAGCCACTGAACATGTCCCTGCCTACTGCAAAGAAATTGGAAAATGAGCTTCTTTATTCTACATTTGTCCATTTATTTACAGTATATACTGATCTGCAAGTGTGGCCATCAGCAAATGTTCCCCACATTGTCACAGCTTCCATCAGCTGTCTCCTTCCTTTGCATGAGCCTTAATCTACTTTGATTCTACATACATATACCAAGTGTTTCTCATTGCACCATAGATATGAGCTACATGGCTTTATCACTCGTCACCATTTAAAAAATGTAATTCAAGATTTATTTTCAGGATGCAAACAAAACCAATATAAATCACAAAATTTAGAAAACTAGAATACTTAATAATGAGAAAGGAAAAGAACAGATTATTATAATTGTTCAAGGTAAAATGAATGGGAAAGAAGTGAAGGAAGAAGAATTGGCTAAAAAAACCTGGTTTGGATGCAGTAGTCGTCATCATCATCATCATCTTAGACCTGCAGAACAGGAAGGAACCCTATGGATCATCAGGTCCCGCCCTTGTCGGGGAGGAACAGTGGGGAATCAAGCTCCCAACCTCTGGCTCCGCAGCCAGATGCCAAAACCACTGAGCTATCCAGTTTTTAGAGCTGCCACATCCAAAGTCAAGGTAATGTTAAAACCTAACGTTTTGCCAGTCTCTGTGGCCAGCATCTTCAGAGGACAGGAGTTAGAACTCTGTCTGTGTTCTGGTGTAGTGTGTGGGATATCCCACACACTACACCAGAACATAGACAGAGTTCTAACTCCTGTCCTCTGAAGATGCTGGCCACAGAGACTGGCGAAATGTTAGGAAGAAAAACCTCCAGAACACGGCCAAACAGCCCCAAAAAACCTACAACAACCATCGGATCCCGGCTGTGAAAGCCTTCGAGAATACATAGAATGTTAAAACCTTTAAAGAAAGGATTCTAACTGTTTCTGGAATCCACTGGTTTCTCTGTGGTATGTCATCATCACCCTCAATGGTTCCAAACCTTCAACTAAAACTTCCGGAAGCCTTCATCACTAGCTGTGCTAGGCAGAATTTCTGGGAGTTTTAGTCGAAGAACATCTGGGGACCCAAGGTTGGGAAACACTGCGTCTAGATTTTTAAAAAAAAGACTAGGAAAGATTCATTTTAACTCTATAGGGTAAAAGGTTATCTTGAGGTCACATCACCCTTGGACAAGGAATGGGATTAAGATTAATTTGATTATTGTGCCCTTGCCTCCCACACTTCCACCCCATTTGGTATCATCATTTGTGTGGAAAGTCTGTTCATGAGGAGCAAAACCAGGGTCAGCAAAAATCTCTTGCTACATTTTCTCTCTTTTCACTGATAAGAAAAAGTCTTGTGGTGGAACATTTTGAAATTCCAGAAACACACATTTGCAAGCAGTGGGAGAAGGATATTAAAAGATTGAATTTGACACTGCCTTTGCTAATCAGGCCTTGGTTAACAAGATCTCTAGTGTAAATCAAGTTGACATTATTTGTTTAAATAGAATAAAAATCTGTCTGCAAGTGATTATAGAGCTGGAAGGCGAGAAAGGATGTATTAGTTTTGATTGCTACAAATAATAATCCAAATAGCAGTAATTTGAAGATGAGAAAGACAAAGGGCTTTACTAAATTATGGTGCAGCTGCTTTATATTGTTTGTTTGGCCAACATTCACGATGGGCCTCTTTCACCATAATCTGTTATCCTGTTTGTGAGTCTCATTGCACCAAGAAGGTAAACGAGCTCTTTAAGTCATACAGTATTAATATCTGTAGCAACTTGAAATGAGCTTTAGAAAGGAAGATAGTAGTTATTTGGCATTTTATGTTTGATTTCTTCCCTAATTAATATACATATAAGTTTTCTCCTTTTCTTTAAATGTTAAAGATATACTGCAGCTAATTCCAAAACGAGATCCTTCTGGTTCAGCTGCCCCTTTTTGTTTCTGTTAATTATGACCTAGTAAGGCAGATTTTGGATAGAGACCACTGATTTGTTTCATGTGATTTTGAATCTCCCTTTCACTCATGAGTGCTTGAGGTAACACACAATGCAGTGATAAAAGGATTAAACACAAAAGCAAGAATCGTGTTGGTACTGCACATCATAAACCGGAAACCATACAACTGATGTTTGCAGACGGTCCATTGCCTGTTTATATATATCTGGTAGCATAATTGGTTGTATGCCCAGGCACATGACAAATGGCCAGCAAAATGTGAAAAACAATTGTGTGATTCCCCTTACATGCAAGGCATTTTACAATGACCAAAATTCTGTTGCATACCTTACACTGCCAGAGGGAAAATAACATAACTGCAAGGGCAGATCACATCGTTATATAGGGAACTGCAGAGTTCCCCCCCAATGGAATTCCTAATTGTATGAGAGTCAGGTGGCTTTGTATGTGACCCAGAATCCAAGGGAGGATTTTTTAAATTAGTAGCAGATGAGACCCAACTCATGCACAACAAGGAATCCCATGAGGAATCATAAAGGGGACACTAATGAATGACACAATCTACCTTTGTAGTGATGTAATTTTCCCTACACTGGCATAGAGCATTCAATAGGATTTTGGCAAAAAATAATTTTGATGCTGACATTTGGTTCTGATTTTCACTTTCTGATGTGATATGTAATTTTATTTTAAACACGTAAGTTTAAAAAGCAGATGATAACAAAATACCTGAAACTCTTCTAATCGGATGCTGACTTCATGCACTTTTATTACACATTTACCCAAAGTAAGAATATTTGGTATGCTAAGCTTCTGGCTTTCAAACAAAAGTAACTACTCCAGAAACTCATAATTAGGTAAAAATAGAAAATGTGTATACATATTAATTCAATAAATCCATTTCGGTACAGTACAGGGGAAAGAGCTCCAGACTTGATTAAGAACACCCCTATGGTCTGCTCAGTCATAACAAAGAAATCATCAGATTGTTTCTCTCTAGCTAGGAGACAGAAGCAAGAAGTGACCTCAGAGGAAGAACGAGGAGGAAATTAGCCTAAAAGAAGCACTTAAATATAGATGTAGAAAACAGAAGAGGAAAAACACTATAGTTATCTATTTGCTGACTCCACCCCACTATTTCATATCATTTGCTACATGATGAGCATTTGCCAAAGATGTTAATGTGGGTTGAAATAAATTTTGAAGTACAGGTGCTCATCCTGACCTTTCCCATAGGCAGCCTACGTCACTTTCTATAAACTAATGAGTCCAAGTTTTTGTTTCCACAAGGAACAGATCTTTTGTAAAACTAGTGTCCCTTAATTCCCACCCAAGACTAAATGACCCTCAAACACTTTGCAATATAACAGGGATAGCTTGTAACACTATACTGTTCTTTGGACAAGCCATTTCTCCCCCAACTGCTATGATGATTACAGCTAAATTCAGAGGCAAGAGAGAAGTGTAAAAGGTGTGTGGCAGATGATCTCATGGTCCATGTTAATCTGAAAGTCCTGTGGCTTCAACCTTGTGAGATGTGCCTTTCTTCACCACTGTTGGTAATTACCTGAAAGAAGGGGAAGTCCTACAAAGAGGGCATAAAATGGGGGAAGGAAAAACTTAGAAGCGACTGTAGAAACTTCAGCTCCTATGTTTCAGGAAAGAAGGGAAGACATTAAAGTACAAGTGGTCAAAGAGACTGGAAGGAAGGGAAGGTGAGAAAGAGTGCACAGGTCAGAAAGAAAGAAAAAAGAATAGGATGCCAGAGAACACGGTGAGAGGAGAAGGCAATATTGTATGTCATAGACCATGGAAGATGAGTTACTTTCAGAGTGTACTTGTAGACACCTACAAGTGTACATTGAACCAAGGATTGGGATAATAGCTATGCTGGTTGAAGCATTCTGGAAGTTCTAATCCAAAAAAGATCCCAAGCTCTGGTAGAAGGATGGTTGTTGCCTAACAAGTATGTGCACTAAGAAGGATTCAGCCACACTTCCAGTCAATGCTGACCCAAGACAATTTTTCAGACAGAGACCAAGGGTAAGATGGTTATCCCACTCAGAGCTTGAAATAATACCTTAAAACCATTGCTTTGGCATCAAATCATTTCTTTCTTCACTCACAAGAGATAGAACATTCCTTTATCAACTGCTTTGAAAATAATACTTTGGAAGTAGAACTAATACATCGTCTTTGTCTGAAAAATCATTACTTATGCTACATCTGTGGGTCTACATTCCTCCTCATCCAGAAACCTTCCCATGAGAACAAACTCTGTAACAATGATTCCTAACCTTGGCACTTCAGATATTTATGGACAACTCCCAAAAGTGTTAGACAGCACAGCCGATAGGCCAAGTTTCAGGAAGGTATAGCTCCATAAAATCAAGAATTCCAAGCTAGGAACTGGAATTCATCACTGTGACTGGTATCGCCTGTGGGAAAATAAGACTTATAGAAGTTGGGCAGCCTTTTATTACAACTGAACTTTCAGACAAAACTTGTACAGTGTTCTGCTAAAGAAGTGCATTTGCAAGCGGTCGGAAAAATCATTGGCTCTGTGCAGTTAGTCCTGCTGGACGTGTGTAAGTGTCTCTTCCTCCATGGGTGGAAAAGTGAGACTCTGTGTCAGGACATGCTGCCTTCTTCTCCATGATATTTCTCACATTGGAACCACTATCTCTAGCTAACAGCAGAATTTTATGGGATTTGTACCCTATCTAGAAAAATATGCCAGATCAGGGAGGGCAATTCTAAAACAACACAAATGGCAGTTCTGAAGGAGTCAAGGGCAAATGAACCACGAGGGCCCAAAAGTGAGAAACAAAACAAACCCTGCAGATCTCACAGCATTAACTTTTTATTTAAATTGTTAGTTCTGAAATAAAGAGTTACAGCTAAATTCACTGTTGATTCAATCAGCTAACCATTTTCATTTGCCAATATTAACAGCAAAGAATTAATGTTGCCATTTCTAACACTTAACCCTGGCAAATTAATTTTTAAACCTAATTTCCAAGCTCTGACACTGAGTTGGTAAGTGAACCTTCCATGAACAGTGGGAACAGTATAGGATCCTCCATGACCAATGGCCAACTGGGGGAATTTCCATTAAAAAAGGTCACTTTTCAAGCTCTTTCTTCTGTCCTTTTCCCTCAAAGCAGGAGTGAAGGGGATGAGCAGATCTGTAGCATATAAAACAAGCAGTGATTTTCTGAGTGTGCATTATGAGCGTTTGTTTGCATGCATGGAAAAGAAGGCAGTGCACACAGAAAATGCATGGCATGAACGAATCAGACTCATGGTGACAAGGAGTATTAGATGATAATGGCTGCCAACACCCCAGGCCTGTTTTAGGGGATTAATTAGTTAATGCCTCTGAAGTCTTTTGAAGATGAGACATTAAATATTAACATTGGTGGAATTACATAACTAATATCCCTGCAGTCTTGTGGTTTGTGGTGGTGGTGAGTCAGAGAGGTTGATCAGCTGATCTCATGAAGAAACACATGCTACACAGATGGATATGCAGAGTGACATCCTGAACTAAAAGGTGGCTATGTACCAGTGGAGGCTGAGTGGGGTAAAATGTGTGGGGCAGCAGAAGCCATGGGTGGCTGCATCTTCTAAGTGCAGCACAGTTACCATAACAATTCTTCAAAAATCAACAAAACTAACTTTTTTGCTTGTTAGACTTACCTTTTCCGGGTAAGTAAGGGGTTGGACCATTTATCTCATTCAGCCATGCCAAGACACTTTAGGCAGAGGATGGGGCATGTGTGGCTCTCCAGGTATGCTGATGGACCGCAACAGCCTTTCAGTTCCAGCACTTATCATTAATGGTGAAAGATAATGGGAGTTGCAATCCGACCACATCTGAAAGGCCACATGTTCTGCTTTGGTGAACAAAGAAGTTTTTGGATTGGGGTGCTTCACCTGGACTGGCCAAAAGTGAAGCATGGAAAAGCTCCTTTCTTTTGGACAATAGGTCCCAGACTTTCTCAATCAACACAACCACAACCCACGTGGGCTGCAGGTTTCTTGGGGCCATCGTCTCAAAAAGCAACTGCCACCAGATTCTATCCATGGTATCAATTTCGGATCGTGTCTCTGCCCTTCCCACAGATCTCAGCCAGACACAAGAATTTAAGGAGTGGCAACCCCCTTCTGTAGACACAGAGCTGCCATAGATAAAGGAGAAAACAGTGGGACGTAATCATACGACTGATAACTGTGGCCCAGCCTTCTTTGTCGTTCCAGCAAAAGACTTTTATAGTTATACTATTTACAAGGCTAATATTTTGAAAGGGCAGCTTGAGATTCAGTTGAGCAAGTCAGAACATGGAACTTCTCAAGGTGTCTCCAATTATAAGCCATGACACTGGAGGCTTGGACATTTCACAGTAGATATGGCTCAACGGAAAAGGAGAACATATATGCTTTGTGAAAATGCCTGAGGGCATTTCCCTTCAGGCCTGAAACTGTCAATCTTCTTCTTGAAGGCTAGGCTTAGTGACACCTGTAAGATGGACAACAGTGAAATTAAGCATCATATGGGAAAACCAGCTGGTCTCCAGTTTGCCTGCTACATAAACGGATGGCATCCTGACCTTTACAGCCAGTGTGTGTGTATATATATATATATATATATATATATTTTAGCACAAAAATTTGAAACTTATCCTCAAGTTCTCTGACATTTTTTTCTCCTGCTGTTTGCCAAGGGATCTCACACATATTGTAGCAATTTAGTGAACTGGGGGAAAAAGAAAGAAAGAAAGAATAGAGCTGATTGTAAAGATGAGGCCTGTGGTGAATAATGGTAAACTGGATCATGGGTTGTTCACAGTTTTAGGTGATTTCACATGTCCGTCTCACTGTCACCTTCAGATCTCTCAAGGAGTGTATGGGCAAAACTACACAATATGCTGGCTTTGCAACTAGAGGCAGTGTTTGTTTGAGAGCTTTAAAATGTTTCATTACCCTTAGTGTAAGGTGTCTGCAGCCTAGCAAGTTGCAAACAGAAATTGGGCACTTTTGAGGAAAACGGCAGGGTAAAAATATTTTAAATAAATTAAGTAAAATAAAAATTGCTTTTGTTTGGTGACCGGTCATCAAAAAGCAAACAGTTGCCTTTATTTGCAAGCTGGTAGTGTATACTCAGCAGCTTTTAAGGAATGTGTCTCTGGAAGAATAAAGTTTTATCGTCTTCTAACTGCCAAGCCTACCATCTCTTACAATTTGGCCTTACAAGCTGGCTCAAGATTTTTTACTGCCTGAGGGGAAGGGCCTCCTTCATTTCCTGTACTGCAACTGATAGGGTTAGCGGCTGAATGTTACTTTAGCTCTAGCAAGGGAACAACATTGGATGCCACATCTGAGGGCAGCTGGGTTAGCTTGGAGAGTGCAGGACTAGATGTGTAGCCTATATAGTTTTGCATTCCAAGAAAAGGAAATGGCCGAAGAGTTTTGCACAAAAAGCTGTGCCAGCACTGCCCCCTGAATTTGCTGCCTGAGACAGTTGCCTCACTCTGCCTAATGACAGGCTGGTCCCCTGGGAAGGGACTCTCAGCCTTGCCACAAAGAGGACCTAAAGGTTCTGACCTGCCCAGTGTTTCCATAGCTGGTCAGAACGTTTCTCTGCCCTTTGATGGCTGTACTGTGCATGATGAAAGAGGTGTACAGTATTCCAGCAAAGGCTGGGAAAGTTACTTTCATGGACCACAAATCCTAGAGTGCTCTAAGCCAGTGTGGCAGTTGGCCAGGCTGACTGGAAGGGGTTAATTTGGGGAATATTGGAGCTATCATCCAAAAAAGAACATCTGACTCCAAAAGACAACAGGGCACTGTGTTCAAGTTGCACATAATACGAAGCTGTAGAAAACAGTCAGTCCTGAAAATAGCACAAAATGTAGAAGTCATTGCACCATTGGGGTAAGGCCTGCAACAGAAGAAGGAGTACAGGATGATCTCTCTTCAGATTTCAGTACTATTTTAACAACTCAAAATTCAAGTGGAGGAAACTGCAGTGTAGGATGTTCAAGCAACCAGATTTGAACTTTGCCTCCCTCCCCCGTCTCCTGCCTCAGTTTCTGGCACTGCTCATGCCAGGAATGTGAGTTTTAAGCCATTGCATCTGTTGTGTTCACTGTGAACACCCCCATCCCTGCCTATTCCAGTAATGGAGGTGACTCAGCCCACATTTCCTTCATGTTTTGTATTCACAGCTCCACTACTCATTCTTAGCTGCCACAGAAAGGAAACTGGGATGGAGACATTGTTAATTAGATGCAAATTAAGCTCCCTGACTACGCTGGTACTTCTGGATCCTAAAGGAGATGAGAGTGATTGGGAGGTCTTCGCCCTAATATGACTGTTCTTACACGAGAAGACAAAAGCTATGAGGTTTCTCAGGCTCAAACCACATGAGTTGCTGAGCTGGCTGCATGTCTAATCTCATAGAATCTTAGAATAATGGAGCTGGAAGAGGCCGAGGCCATGGACTCCCCGCTCAATGAATCTCCACTGATAGTAGTTCCTCAGAGCTGTGTGTCTAAGCAATCATACTCACAAATGGAGCCCATCTTTACCTCCAAATGATCTCACTGAAGCATACTTAATGTAACCTGTAGTCCCCAAAGGCTTTCAGTAATGGGTATGTGTAGGTAAACTTCCTTCAGAGGTGGCAAGACAAAAGGATATAATGGCTGAAATCCAGAAGCATAACTTACATTGTGTAAGCTGTAGTTTTTCAGAAGTTAAAACATTCCAATTCCCTCCCAAAGGCCCAAAGGCTCCCTTAGGATCCCTTTTGTCATGGAAAAGCCATTCCACCAAGGCCTCTCTCATTGACCTAAAAGCATGGAGTACTATCTTCAAACAGAGACACTAAACAGAAGTGCTTTATCAGATGTGGCCTTTAAGAAGAGTTGATAGGTATGCTAAATGCTGCATATTATCTCGAGTCATGTACTTCAACATGCAGTATCCAGAGATAACAGCACTTTGGGAATATGCAGTCCTCCAGATGCTGTTGGGCTACAACTGATTTGGTCAGTTTGCTTGCATCTATTCTGCTAAAGATGCATATTTTGATGAGGGTTTTGATGTTTTTCCCCTCATGCCTGTTTTTGGAATAGATTGATTCTCTGTTGCCTTGCCTCTGATTTTTTTAAGTATCTTTTAAGGGTTCATTAAGTGGTTTGGACTACCAGGAAACATAAATGGGTAACCAAAAAGAGGCTTTCCCTTTCATGTAAAATGAAAGGACCAATGTACAAAAATCTGAAAATGGAAGACACTCCCCTGAAAGAACACCAAACAAAAGAAACATTAAAGTTTTCACCACTCATATCTCTATCATTCACTGATTAAAAGAATTTAGATGTCCAGTTGCCTTAAAAATAGACTTAAGTCCTCAATTGCTGAGGAGAACATTGATCAACAGCTTTTCTCCCAAACATCCTTAAAGGGTGTGGAACCTTATCCTCCCTCTTTTGGTTCTTAAACACAGTCGATTTTCGATTTTCGAAACCTTTATTGGCATATGAACGGACAACAGCAAAACATGGGTACAAGCCAAGCGATAATCAGAGTAAACATAAATTAGGAGATACACTCAACAAGTAGTATCATAGGTAATGGGTTAAATTGGAAATTTCCAGAAGATATCTTGCAACGGCAGATGTAATCCGCGGGCAAGAATCGTTCAGGAAAAAGGATAGGGAGTTGGGCAAGAGAGAAAGCCACGGTTCGAGAAACAGCTTTCTCAGAGATGAATGCGCCGGGCAATGAAATAAAATATGGTCCAGGGAATCTGGGAGGGTATGACAGAAAAAGCAGAGCCTATTTGCACGGGGGATCTTAGCGAATCGGCCTGCATGAACCGCCGAAGGGAAGATATTGAGGCGGGCTAACATAAATGCTCTTCTCTGACCAGGGTTGGTCAGTGAAGAGAAATAGTTAAACACAGTCATGATCAAAGTTTATGGTTTCTATGTCAGCTTGAACTGAGGGCACCCTGTGACTGGGGTGGGGGTGGGGTACAACCCTTGAATTTTGAGATGAGATGTCCCCCTCCCATTCTAGTCCCTGAGTTGACCCTAAAGCCAGCCCAAGACATTTCCCTGTAGGAAGTAAGGATAAGATGGTGCTAACATGTCATGAAGAACTTCCCCCAAACCACACAAAGAGGGTTATTAGGGCAGGTTAAATCTTAGTTCACCTCTGGCCAGAGAATGGCATCCTTCACCACAACTGGTGCTGTAGTTAGGGGGCACAGAAAACTTCTGTGGGATACACAACTCTGGCTGCCAACAGAGGGGAAGAGCTGGAGAATGCATGAGGAACAGCTGGCAAGCTGCATCTGTCACCTCTGAACATCTGCTGTCTGAGGCTGTTACCACATTTGGTTGAAAGAGGGAGGAGAAGGAGAAAGAGAAACCAAGAGCTCATCCACACAGTGGTTTTGTCTTTGGTTCTGAGGTTGCTCCCAGTCATTCTGGTTTTTGGTTTGCTGTTGTTGTTGTTGCCATCTGGTGCTGGTCTCCACACATAGGAAGAGTACTTGTTGCAGGATATACTAGTATATACAGGATATACTAGGATGCACTGGGTCATCCCACGATCACCTGTCCACATAGCTGGAATTGCTCCCTGGCGTCTCACCCCCAACAGAGATTGCCTACCCTTTCCCCCTATCCTCTCTGCCCTCTCCCACTTACTTTGCTCTCTTTTCCCTTTCCTCTTTGTTTTACCCGTCAGAGGGATGGAGACTGACCAGCAGAAAAACACTCATAAGGAAACATCATCAGATAACACCCATCCACAGAGTAAACAGATCAGCATGGAACAACGCAGCATGTACTAGGGTCCACAGAAGCAGATTCTGTCCTGGACCAAACTGGAGCAAAGGAGAACAAAAATAAAATTTAAAAAAACCCTGAAAAGCTTTTTATTGCACTTTGATTCTTTTGACATTCATTGCAGCCCTGCATTCAGTCTGCCGGGACTGATCTCACAGATGCAAGGCAAGTTGAATAAATAAATGCCCAGTGTAGATGGGCTCCAACTGGCTGACCCCAAGACCAGAGAACACCACTAGAAAAGCAGGGGTTCTAAATCCCCCTTCTAGACTGAACTAGAATACAGTACGCCCACTGAACCAACATCGCCTTTACAGAAAGGCTGAATTACTGATCAGTTAGTGATTCAGTGAGTTCACTCTAGCTGGGACTAGCAAATTGATGTAGGTTAGGTGCTCCTCACTACTTGAGTACTGGGCTCAGCTGCTCTCCTTTCTTCTATGCTGGTTGTTATTGCTAAATGGCAACCATTTAGACACAAGACATCCAAATGGCCACGGCTGACCCTAAGCCAAGCATAGTACTTTTTTTTTTTTTAAAAAAAAGCTCATCAAAATGACATGACCTCCCTAAAGCAAAAGTTACAATTAAACTCTCGCCATCCACATGCAATTAAAAATGTGTTTTCTCTCAGCTTCAGGGTCCCCCTCCAACAAGCTCCTACCCCACAAAATTGCCAGAGCACTTCAGGCTAGAATGGAAAACATGTTTTATCTGTTCTATCACAACGGCAATTCACAAGCGAGAACAGTCAGTCTGCAGTAGTTGTTTTGTGCCTGGGACATCTGGTAACATGGCTTCAGGTAGCTGGTGTGCCAAGTTTCTTCTTGCATCTCCACAGTCTCATCCTTTTATAGACAGCATAATGGGAAACATCTGTCTTCTTTTTCATTCAGAAATAAATGGTCCAACTGGCAAAGCAGCAGAGGTAAGAGAGTAACAGAGAGAAAAGGTTGGAAGGGGTTACAGGGCCAGGAGGTATTCCAGGCTTTAGTAAATTTGTCAAGAAGACAAATCACTTGCTGTTTATTTACTAGCAACAAGTATAAATGTTTTGCTATATTAAGGTTGCATACCTCAACAGAAATCGTGGCTGTTTGTATTGTCCCATGCTGGGATGTAAAATGTCATGTAAAAGTTAACTTCCTATCTGTGCACACTGGTTGCAAAACTGGAAACAGAGGTTGGAAAAATTACTTTTATAGACTGCACTTCCCAGAATCCCACCAACAAGCATGGCTACTAGTGGCATTGCCAAGCTCTGATTCAGCATGCAATGCTCCAAGTACTTCATATGATTGTGCGCTTACAAAAGTGGAAGCAGAGTTTGGAAAAGTTAGTTTTTTGGACTACCACTTCCCAGTTCTCCCAGCTCGCATGCCCCCCCCCCCCAGTGACTTTTCCAAGCTTTGACTGAAAGTTTAGGGCTAAACATGCACTAGTTAAATTGCTTGCCATGATTCTGTACATGGCAGGGCTATATGGAGAAAGGCTACTAGTTCTGAACTGGGACAGACACTCAGGGCAGTGAGCAGCCGTCTTTACAGTCATAGTAATCAATACTTGATTTTACTTTTCTTGGTTTGAAGTTTATCCTTCCATATTGATTATAGTATTATTGTAGATTTTAATTGTTGTTTTTATCTGTTTGTAATATTTTGTGAGCCGCCCTGAGTAGACTCTTGTCTAGAAGGGCGGGATAAAAATCCAATAATAAATAAATAAATAAATAAATAAATAAATAGTCAAAACCTGAGGCCACAACCAAAGAATGGCTGCATAAAATATGATTATATGAACAATTGTGGCGGGCTTATGAAGCAGCAGCAAACAGATTATATGCTAGCTAAAACATGGAAAAATTACTTTTTTAGACTACAACTACCAGAATCCACCAGCAGCCCTTCCCAACATAGTGCCTTCCACATGTACTGAACTACAAACTTGGGCTGATGGGAATTACCATCCACTACATCTGGAAAGCTTTGCATTGGGGAGAACTTTTATGCACTGATGACATCCCATTTTGCCTCCCTTAACAGAAGCTTTTCTTAACACAAGTATATGCGACTTCATAACACCTTTTCATGAAACAAATCAGTCCTTTCATCCTTCTAGTTGTCATGTCAGAAATGTAACATCTCAGCACATACAAATTACATTTGTTAGAACTTAGAGAAATGGCATTACCTTAAAACCAAGGGCTCTGATATAACTAGCTAATATACAGCTTTAAATACATTATCACTTCCAGATCCATACTATGTACTCTGATAGACAAGAGGCTCAACCAAGGATTCCGTGTCAGATGTTGTTTCCTTGTGTTTATTACCTTACCACTAGTAGATGTGTTGAGTTTCCAGGCAGTGTCTAAGGCAGGATGAATACCACCTTTGGCAAAGGGGTCCTCTGGCACTTGTGCCTCCATAGTCAGTTTTGCAAAATTGCCCAGAAGATTTATGAGTTAGGAATTATGTTGGAGGACCAACTTCTGCCCCCTACCAGAACCCCCACACATGTGTACAAAGGTGGGAATCAGCCAAGATTACATGTGACACTTCTCCCCTGTAGCTCCTCTTTGCCCTGACCTGAAGAAGAATGATAAATGCATTTCATTTTTCCCCCCTTACATGGGAATCAGGGAATAAAGATTGGGCTGTGCTTGTCCCGTGGACCTCCTCCAACTTTCAAATCCCTTCTGGAAGATCCTGTTTCTATTACCTGAGGCTCAGTCAGTCTCACAAGTCTTCTGGTTGCTGCCTCTTGCTGGGCCCTGTTTCCCAGTCTTCTGAGCTCACATTTTACAGCCAGATTCATGGAACAAATATAATTTGTTTAACCTGTTCTTTACCAGACCCAATGTATACCAATGTTTTAAAGGCTTTTAAAAGCCCCAATCTAGGATCTGATATTTTATTTCCAACTATGCCGAATGTTTATTTTGCCAATGACTGGGGAGAGGTCCCATTATTTTACAATTACACATCCAGACTGAGTGCTGTTTCATATTCTTAATACAGTGGTTCCCAACCTTGGGTAACCCAGGTGGTCTTGGACTGCATTTCCAGGAAAAGTCTGGCCAGCACAGCTGGTGGTGAAGGCTTCTGGGAATCGCAGCCTAAGAACATGTGGATTACCCAAGATTGGGAACCACTACTCTAATATATCATTTCCACTTTTAATGAAAACAGGAATGTGGCAGTGACTGGACAGGGGCTAAAGGCATAATCAGGAATTGAGACAGAGGATCGGAACAAATTGCCTTAGTTGCCCTGCTGGGAAGTCCTGCAACTTTTCATGGTACCATGTTGCATCATGTTGAAGACAATGGCCTATCGCTGGGATAACAAAAACAGCACAACTTTTGGAAGCAAATTTCCTCACATTAAGAAATCTGTGCAGATATTTCTTGTGTCCATGGTTGCATAACTCACTACACGAGAGATAATATTGGTGTTGACTTAATTTGCCTCCAAAAGTTATGTTCTTTCTGTTATACTTCTGGTTATAACAAGTAGGATTTTGGTCAACATTTTAAAAATATAGCCATTGGCCTCAGGTTGGTGCCTCTCTGGCTCAGCTTGGCACCCCTGTGTATTTACCCACCTTGCCCACCTCTATGGCCAGCTCTGGCTCTGCCACATATCCTTGTGACGTACTTTTGGTTCACATTGCAAAAATAATATAGAATGCAAGACAGAGTAACGTAAGCTGTAAGTAGAAACGCAACTCCCGTCTTCAGCCACCTGTGCATGCAACCTGCCAAGAGTATAATGACTGCTAAAATATAAAATAACAATCTCATAATTAAAACCACTTTGTTTAAAATTTCTTCAGGATCCAAATTTATAATAGCAGCTTATAGTAAAGCAGTGAAATATCTGGCAAAGGGACATTTGAAAACAACAAACAAGCCTTGAATTTAAAATGCTTAACATGTCAAAATTGTTACCCAATGTCTTTCTGTAGGGAGGCCATTCCACACTCATTCTGCCACTATGAAAAAATGTGCTGTTGACAGGCCTAGTTCCCCAAAGGAACAGAATCTGTGGAGGGCCTGGCTAGCCCCATATAAAATAGCAGAGTGCATCAGACCTCCAAAAAGTTATTCTTTTCACCAGAAGTCCCAAAATCCCCAGCCAGTATGGTTACTATGCATGTGTATCTCTGGGCAGGCAGCATATATTTTATCTGGGGAGGGGGGGTTCATCAACACTGTGCTGCTGTCCCTGGTTGTTCCAGAGTTGCTTTGGATTGTTCTGATATTTTTTGTTTTAGATTTGAACAGATCATTCCAATACTGGTGTTCATACAGGGGAAGGGTATTTCCTGCTGGATGTACTGTATTTGGATGCACTGGGTCGTGTTGGTACTGCCTGTCCACACACATTGGTTTCCCTCTCAACACAGACTGCCATCCCATTTTGTGGAACTTCTCCCTCCTCTCCCTACCTCCTCACCCTCTCTTCCTTTCCTTTCTTGTTTACTTGTCCATGGGGTGTATGCCCGTATGGAAATGTCATCAAATGACAACCCAACCACAAAGTGCACAGATCAAGATGGAACAATGTAGTACTACAATCTCCGTGATCACATCTGTACTGGAGCAAAGCAGAACAAAAATATAGGAACAACAAAACCCTGGAAATCAAGGTATTTTGTTCCACTTTGACTTTCTGGTTCTTCTACTTGAGTCAATGCACATGTGTCTCAAAGCACACCCATCCTGAGCTTGGGTGGTGGTGGTCATTTATGTCCACCTTAAGTGAAGAGCCCTGGGTGAGGGCCAGGCCAAAGGATGCGCTTTGACAGAGAATAATATGGGAATAAGGTATCTTACCTGCCTGTCTATCATCTGGCTGGCTGGCTAAACAAGATGCATTGCACAAGGGTTGCATTGATTAGAGGACTGTTGAGGTAAGCAGGCAGAGGAAAGGAGCATGATTAGTAGGAGAAAGAGAAGCAGCAGAATTGGGAGCTGCAGGAAGGATCCTGCTGGAATCTTCTGCCGCCCCTCTGTGCCATCCCAACATGTGGATTGCTGCTGCAGCACCAGGAGCAGGAGTGGGGTATAGATTTCTTTTCAGGTGATGTACACTGTTATTGCATCTATGCAGCCTTCCACCTTAGCTCAAAAGTTAAATATTTCAAAGGGAAAAAATGTGAAGCCAGGAACTTGTGTTGCCTCAAGAAAACATAGCCAAAATAAAAAGATAGGAGTGATGATGAGGCACACAGGTTAGCAACTGACCAGCAGAAATGACCCATGAGGAAACATCATCAAATGAAACACACCTACAGGGTGTACAGATCAGCATGCATTAACACAAAACTAGAATCCACATGAGCATATCCTGCACTGGAGCAAAGCAGAACAAAAATATAAAACCTCTGGCAGTGGTGTTTGAAAAAAAAAAGGAAAGCAAGGTTTTTTTGTCCTGCTTTCTTCCAGCCTTGTGTCATGTGGATACTGGGATGCAATATTAGTATAATGGGTGCAAGGAAATCTGAGCAAATGCTTAATGTGGATGGGCCCTGGGAGAAAGTTTTCCTGTTATCAGGGTCACTACAGCCCACTACAAAAGCTGATTTCAAACATATTTGTTGCCTGCTGCTTGTTTTCAAACTTATCTAGATTCAGTACTCCCCCCCCCCCCCCCAATCACATGATAAATACAGTACTGGTAAATCTCTTTCCTGGGCTTCATTTGGTTTTAAGCAGCAGCATGCTTTTACAGACAGAGTTAACAAAATAAAATAAATCATATTAGTTCTTGGAAAAACAGATATTAATACCTTAAGAACATGCCTTTTTTTTGAATTAAAGTATCTGTTTAAGACAATCAAACATTAGTGGGCACATAAAACATCTTTAAAACTGGCCTATCTTAAACATCAGAGACCAGATGGTTGTAAAACAAGAACAACCTGGCATCATTAGGGAGCCACGTGTTTAAACTTCTGAGTGCACAACTAATTTGTCAGCTTATAATAACTAAAGGATTTAGCTGCATTTATTTCTGGGTCTCTTTAAGGTGCTTTTTACATCTCAGCATTCACAAAACTGTAGAAACAGAAACCAGCCTCACTTATATATTTAAAAGAAAACCGAGATCCATCTAGGTTGAGATGTGGTTTTCTATCAGGTTTCAAGTGGGTGATTGGAAAAGCAGGTGTGTCGTTGACAATTGCCAAAGTGATTGAAGTCAGAGGATGTAAAGTAAGTCTCACTGGACAGATTTTCCTTTGTTAAAACAAAGCACATGCTCCATTCTAGCCAAAATGAAATGCCGAGCCCCTTTAGTTTTAAAGGGGGGAAATCTGTATGCTTAACAGAGCAATCTTGTGCATATTTATTTGGAAGTAAGTCCCACTGTGGTTCATATTAATAAATGGAGTGGTTCATATTAGACCAACTGGCAGATAGCTCTCTGAAATACATGGAGCTAACAATTCCGCTCCATTCATTTTCATGGGTTTGCTCTAATTAGGACTAACATTGGATAAAGTAATAGCAATACTTAAGTACAATCAAGACAATTTCAACTTATGACAACCCTTTTCAGGGTTTTCTAGGTAAACAGTAATCAGAAGTGGTTTACTATTTCCTCCTCTCTTTTTTGGAAACGCTCTGGGACCATGCAGTTTGCCCAAAGTTATGCAGGCTGGCTCTTTTCCTGGGATGCACAGTGCAGAATCAAACTCCTGACCTCTGGCTCTGCAGCCAAATACTCACTTAGGTAAAGGTAAAGGTTCCCCTTGACATTTAGTCCAGTCGTGTCCAACTCTAGGGCATGGTGCTCATCCCCGTTTCCAAGCCGTAGAGTCAGCGTTTTGTCCGTAGACAGTTTCCGTGGTCACGTGGCCAGCGCGACTAGACACGGAACGCCGTTACCTTCCCACCGTGGTGGTACCTATTTATCTACTCGCATTTTGCATGCTTTTGAACTGCTAGGTTGGCAGGAGCTGGGACAAGCGACGGGAGCTCACTCCGTCGCGTGGATTCGATCTTACGACTGCTGGTCTTCTGACCTTGCAGCACAGAGGCTTCTGCGGTTTAACCCACAGTGCCACCACATCCCTAATACTCACTTAACAGACCTCCAAAAATCCAGAGGAAACACTAACTTTGAATGAAAATCCTACTGAACATAATGGGACATAATTTCTGAGTAAAGCTGCATAGGATTGAGTTGATAAAAGGTCTGGCTGCTAGATCATGCCAGAAATAATTATTCAGAAATAAAATGGGGAGGATTCTTGCTGCTCTAAAAAGAATCCAAAATCTGGCACAGATGTATTTGAGAAAGCCTTCCAAAAATGGAGTCTGAGCAATTAATGGCATGGATTTATTATACAAAAAAAAAAAAGTAATCTTGGTGTATATTTGTGAAGATCCTAATGGACAGTCAATAATATTGTGGTTCATATGAAGTGATTTCTTCATTTGTTTTAATTTAATAAGCTACAGTAGACTGATGGATAATAATACTCCAAAGGAGATCCTTCTCAGGCCTATCCAGTATCTTACATAAATAATCAAGTTAAGTAGCTGCCCACATTTCTGTATTAGATTGTGAGAAACGCATGAAAAATATTTTTGATCCCACATGCATTCATGCAAGAATTGTTGAAATCACAAGTTTATTTTTCTTCTTAGTTCTGACCCCTCCCCCCCAGCACGTCTGCAGTGCCTATAGTTGCAGGGAAGGTATTCAAGTGTGATGGCAGAATGTTAAAAGGTATATAAAATATTCAGAAACTATAAGTAACTGCATTCAGTAACTGTAAGTACACTTACCCCCAGGTCAAACTTTGGAAACATTGCTCTATTTAGGGATGCTGTATTAAACTGATTGAGTTTTGCCTGGACTTTTAACATTCCACCTGGTATCCACTGAGCTCATCGGCTATTCTGATGTTCCACTTCTATAATTCTACAAGTATTTGATTTTATCGCCTTCTAGAAACATCCAGTTTCATTTTATTCTCCACAGCTTTCTGGGAGATTAGCTAGGTACTGCTGTGAAGAAAGGAAGACTTGATATAAATGAGAGAAAAGCAGGAAGAGGAGAAGAGCGAGTCTACAAGAAGAGAACGGGCTTCATCTACTCGTGAAAGGACAGTAGAGATGGGGCCAGTCCAGCCTCATGTAGGAGGGAGTTCCAGAATCTGGGAGCAGCAATAGAGAAGACCCTCTCCATTGTCCCTACCAAATGCACCTGCAAAGGTGATGGGACCGAGAGGAAGACATCTCCTGATTATCTTAACACCCAAGCAGGCTCATAATGTGGTCCTTGAGATAGCTTTGGCCCAAGCCATTTAGGGCTTTATAGGTTAGAACCATCACTTTGAATTGTGCCAGTGGAACTGCAGTAACAGAGGGATTGTGTGATCCCTGTATCCAGCCCCATTTAGCAATCTGGCTGCTGCATTTTGGACTGCTGACGCTTCCTGACACTTTGCATAGTTAGCCCTACGTAGATTGGTAGCAATGTTTCTACTCTGTTTCCCCAAAAATAAGATAGGGTCTTATATTAATTTTTGCTCCAAAAAATGCATTAGGGCTTATTTTCATGGGATGTTTTTTTTTCATGTACAACAATCTACATTTATTCAAATACAGTCATGTCATCTTCTTCTGGTTGCTGCACAATGGTGGAGGGCGGGGTTTCACTTAACTGGGGCTTATTTGGGGGGTAGGGCTTATATTACGAGCATCCTGAAAAATCATACTAGGGCTCATTTTCAGGTTAGGTCTTATTTTCGGGGAAACAGGGTATGTGTGAGTGAGAATGAGATGCCTTATTCCCATCCCCTAGTGGAGGACTTTGGGAAGCATGGTGTTTCCAATGCTGACTGCACCATAAATCCCCTGTCATTTGGACAAGTCTTAGCAGTTTGACAGGATTTATTCTCTGCTACTCTCAAAGATCCTCCAGATAAGGATAGTCCTTATTTATCTCTGAAAAGGCAGCAGAAAAGAGGCTAAATGGTCTTCTCTTGAGATAGTTTTCCAGAATGTTCAGGTTGCCACAGAGAAGACCCAACACTGTCTAGAAGCGGGGTTGGTGAGACTACACTGGACCGGCTGGCTGGCTGTGCTAGGAGTTGTAGCCCTGCACACCAAATGTGGGACAGTTACCGTAATCATTCTGTTAATTTCACACAGCTTTTGAGTCTTCTCTAGTCAACCTTTTTTTCCATTGCTGAATTTGCTCTTTCCAGAACTCAGACCTAGTTTTAATCTGGAAACCTGCCTTGGTCCTTCAAACAGAAGTCACCTCAGCTGACCAGCTCTCAGTACACAGCTGCTTCTTTGGGTGCAGCAGGACAAAGGAGGCCGTCCTCTGTGCATCCATTATTTTGCAAATTGGGGTGTGTGTGTGTGACCCAGATACTAATCTACCACAGCTGCAAGACATGGTAAGGAAATAGAGTTCAAGCTTGGGTGGAGTCATCTGGTAGGTGGCCAAGAGGCTCAAACACAAGTGGGTGGATGAAATAATATTTACACTTACAGCAACTCTCTAAAAATGTACTAAAATTGCCTAAATTCCCTCAGGTTCAGATGGAGGGCCTAAATGGTTCATGCTGCCAAGTGCTTCTCGCTTTGCTTTTTTCCGTTAGTTTTTTCCTGTTGAGCATCTCTGCTGCAACAACCATTGCATGGAAAAAGATTCCATGGAACATATTCATGTTGAGCTGTAACAGTCATGAAAATGTCTTACAGATTTTGGATGGGTCACTTAAGGAGCTGTTGCTCAACAGGAATTTGAGGGAGGGAAGAAGAGTCATAATACTTACTGGTATTAGATTGGAGCTTTAATAAATTGCAGTTCCAAACTAAAACTCCCCAAGTTGCTCAGCCAGCATGGCATGACACATTGTTCAAGATTCAGATGCTAAGATTTGCTCTCAAGTTGACAAATTGTATTTTCTGTTCATCTACTGTACTTTAAAATGAACGGTGCTTGCAAAATGCTGGTGGGGAGGGTAGGTAATTGACTCCAGGATTATTTCAAGTACTCCATCCCTCCCTAATTACATAGCTGTTCCAGTTTAAAGCAATGCATTTTAAAGTGTACCTGCATTACAGAGTGGTAGTTGTCTGATACCACTTTTACTCACATAGCTCCATCCTACTGTATCTTGGGATTAATAGTTCAGGAGAGTTGCTAGACAGCTATAGTTGTCTGAACTACAAGCCACAAATTCCAGGATGCCATAGAATGCCGTGACAGAGAAAGGGGTATCAAACTGCTACAGCTATGTACTGTAGATCCACAGCTATTATATCTCTGTCTCTTCACTAGATGTCATATATTGGTAGAAAGTGCTGAGCTGGTTTTAAATGGCCGTGTGCATGCAAACCGCAAAAGTAATTTTGCATCATATAGCACAAGCCTATCCATGTCTACCCAGAATTGTGAGTGTGTGTGTGGCTTTTTGTTCTTAAGAATGGGGGTGTAAAAGATTCCAAGCCATGCTGCAAGGATACCTGAGGCCACAGCCTCAAAAGGACTGGGATCATCCCTCAGACATGTACCATCAATATTTGGACTCTTGTCTACTTTTTTTAAAAAAAATTGCACTATCCATGTACTGTAAGATGTTGTGCTAAGCCTGAAGAAGTGGAATTTTATCCACAAAAGTTTGCAATTTGTATGATTTTTCAGGGGCCCAATAAAAATATCACCTACCTTTACATTTGTGTAATCTTGGGGATCACAGAGCTTTATCCTTGTTCCATCCAGCACTAGGTCTCTTTGAGTTTATCATAGCTCGCTGCTGGGTAAACAGAAATCAGATTGCATTCTTAATACGTTTTGGTGTCAGTTTTCTAAATATGGTGAATAAGCATAACTAGGTTCCAAACTGTGTAGCTCCTGTTACAATTGCCTTGTTATGAGTTCCTGGAGATTAGCTCTATCGGTGATGATAAGGAAGACAGGTAAATTTACTGTGTGTTCCTTGTTATGCCTATTCCACAGGGGACTATGGATTTTACAGTCTAGTTATCCTTTACCATAAATAGTTGTTTCTGAGTCATATAGCAAACTGTTTTGTCTGTCTCTCATCCTGATTAAATACTCTTATCATTATGAAAATACCCGAATCAAGCAAGAGAAACAGTTCAGTGAGATGTTATCACAATTTGGCTTTTAAAAAGCCTCAATTGAGTTGAGAAATAAAAAATAATCTACTCTTTGACAACTTTAAGTAGGGCATATATGATTGTATTCCTTGTATTAACTTATTAAAAAGTCACAGCTCACAGATTCCAAGAAATCTACAGATACAAACCTCTGCTGAACATATGTATCTTCTAGTACAGAAGAGACACTTAGAACCAGACAGTTTTTTAAAAATGTGTTGGTAATTTCAATGAAGTTACTGGAGAAAACACAAGAATACGAACCTAGTCTAGTATTTCAAGGTGGATTCAGGATGCTATCTCATCGTACTGGTGGAAGGGGTAATGTGTAACCGTCTAGATGTTCTGGACTACAATTCCCATTTTCCCCCAACATTGGCCAAGAGGAGTGGGGATGGTGGGAGTTGCGTCCCAACATCATTCGGCAGGCAACATGTTCCTTCACCCTCTTTTATAGCCAAGGAATGCTTCAACAGTGGGACAATACAGTTCAAAAATGACTGACCCCAGAGTTGCAGTCTTTGAACAAAGAAACTTCAAGGACAGATACCAAAGGGACGCTACTGAATAGGATTATACCAGGAAGTTTGGCTCTTTGTTGATGATGATGTTATGTACTGTCAAGTTGCCCCCAACTTGTAGTGATCCTGTGAATGAGCGATTTCTGAAATATTCTGCTCTCAACAGCCCTGCTCAGCTCTTGCAAACTCAAGTCTGTGGCTTCCTTAAGGAGTCAACCCATCCCATATTTGGTCTTCCTCTTTTCCTGCTCCTTTAAACCTTTCACAGCATTATTGTCTTTTCCAGAGAATCCTGCCTTCCCATGATGTGCCCAAAGTAGGACAGCTTCAACTTCAACATTTTTTGCCTCAAGAGATAGTTCAGGCTTGATTTGATTTATTACCCACTTGTTTGTCTTTCTGGCAGTCCAAGGTATCTGCAAAGCTCTCCTCCAGCACTACATTTCAAATGAATTAATTTTTTTTCCTGTAAGCCTTCTTCACTGTACGTACAGCTTTCACATCAGTACGTAGTGATTGGGAATACAATAATATGGATAATCTTGATCTTGTTCTCCAGTGACACATTCTTATACTTGAGGATCTTTTCTAGTTCCTTTATTGCTGCCCTTCCAAGTCTTAGTCTTCTTCTGATTTCTTGGCTGCAGTCTCCATTTGGATTGATGATTGAACCAAGGTATACAAAATCTCTAACCACGTCAATTTCTGCACTGTCAGTGTCGAAATTATGTATTTCATCTGTTTTTTCATCTTCTTGATGTTCAGCTGCAGTCCTGCTTTGGCATTTTCTTCTTTCAATTCCACTAAAAGTCATTTCAAGCCATTGCTGCTTTCTGGTGTCATCTGCATATCTTAAATCATTGATGTTTTCCCCACTATTTTCCACTTCTGCTTCACCTGAATCTAGTCCATCTTTCTGTGGGATATGTTCTGCATACAGATTGAACAGATAGGGAGATAAAATGCAGCCTTGTCTGACACCTTTGTCTATAGGAAACTATTCCGCCTCCCCATATTCTGTCCTAACAATAGCTTTTTATCCACAGTACAAGTTACACATCAAAACAATCAAGGGCTGAGGCATAACCATTTCTTTCAGAACTTCCCATGATTCACACGGTCAAAGACTTTGATAAAATTTATACAGCACAGACTGATCTGATTTCATTGGTGCACTGCAGTAGCCAGCGGATATTTGCAATGTGATCTCAAATACGTCTTTCTTTTCAAAATCCAGCTTGGACATCAGGCACTTCTCACTCCATATAAGGTAAAGGCCTTTGTTGCAACATCTTGAGCACCACTTTGGTTGTATGGGAAATTAAAGCAATGTTTCTAAAGTTACTGTACTCCTTGGAAACGTTTCTTGGGAACTGGAATGTATGTTGAGTATTTCCAGTCTGTGGGCCATTGTTTTGTTTTCCATATTTGTTGGCATATTCTTGTTAGGATTTTGACAGGTGCAACCTCTGTGACTTGAAATAGTTCTATTAGTATTCCATCTACTCCTGGTGATTTATCTCTTCCTTTTGTTTTCAGAGCAGCTTTCACTTCACTTTCCAAAACTGCAGGTTCTTCATCATAAGATTTCTCTTCGAATAAGTCTTTCACCCTCTTATCCCTTCCATACAGGTCTTCAGCATACTGTTTCCAACTTCTTTTTATTTTCTCCTGGGCAGATAGTATGTTTCCCTGCTGGTCATTCAGCATTCTTTATCTAGGTTTAAATTCCTCTTTATTTCTAGGGTCTTCTGGAAGGTATCTCTTGTTTTTTTTTCCTTTTGTTGTTCTCTTCTATTTTTTGGCAGTGGTGGTTATAACAGCTCTCTTGAGCTCTACTTGACAGTCACTGAAAACCTGCATTCAGGGTTCTGACACTATTTATGTCACTTTTTTCTTCTCATCTGTCCTGTACTATTTTAAATGTTTCTTCTATTATCCATCTAAGTTTTTCTTTTCTTTTTACTACAGGAATTGTATTTTTGCTTTTTTCCTTAACAATATTTATGGTTTCACTCCACAATTCTTCTGGCTCATGGTCAGTTGAGTCTGTAATGCAAAAAGACTTTAAATTTACCAGGAATGTTGTTTGAATTATCTTTTGGCACTACACTTTGAATGTTCCTTTTCAGCTTTACTTTCATGTTGGATATTAACAGTTCATGATCAGTACCACAATCTGCTCCTAGTCTTGTTTTGGCTAGAGAATACAACTTCTCCATCTCCTGCTTCCAATTACATAGTCCACTTAGTTTCTATATTGGCCATCTGATGATGTCCATGTGTATGGCCATCTGTTCAGTTGTTTGAAGTATGTATTTGCAATAAACAGATCGTTGGCTTCTCAGAACTCTATGAATCATTCTCCTACTTTATTTTGGTCCCCTAGAACAACTTTTCCAACTACATTTGGTTCTGCTTTGTTCCCTACTTTCGCATTCCAGTAACCTATGATTGTAAGCATGTCTTGTTTTGACGTATGATCTATTTCCTCTTGGATGCTTGCATAAAAGCTTTCAATTTCATCTTCTTCAGCACTGGTTGTTCTCCAGGCCTTAACAAGGCAATGGTTCCCTGTGCCATTATATATACTAATACAAGCATTTCAGTCTTCTTCACCCAGTCAGACTCCAATTACCACCGTTGTGGTAGAATTAATCATTGCCTATTTCCTGTTAAAGATTTGCACCTTATTGGTGTCCTCACCTGACACATTCTCCAGCAGCTTTAAACTATCCCAGAGACACAGCCATTCCTTATCTGAAGAAGAATGCTTGGATAAAATAAAGCTTTTGAGGGGGGAAAAACAGCTAGTCTTAAAGGTGCTACAAAACTTCTGATTTCTCTTTTGCTACTACAGAATAACACAGCTACCAGCTAATATTCAGAACTCTATTATTTTATCTTACGAAATACCAACTTCAGTGGAGGAATTTCCACTGTTTCAGTGGAAACAAGATTATCTTAGTGCTTTTGAAAATTCAGTTTAAAACTCAGTGGAAACAGGAGTCATGGTAAGCCTTCCAGGCCTAAGCTAATAGACAACCCCATCTAGCCCTCTGGGATTTTCCAGCACTTCATGTTCCACGACAGACATACCGTCATCCACCCACATGGAACATACTCAAGATTAAGTATGCAGTGCTTACAAAGTGTTCATTCCCAGAACGGAGCAGGATTCATTTAGTAAAGAAACCTGTGGTAGCTAAGCAGTGAATTCTTAATCCCCTCTTTCAAACAATTTAAACTCCTTTATTTGTAAGTGTGGGGTGAGGAATTATGAATCCTGCCCTCTTCCTTTCTTACCGTTAGCTCCATTTCATATTATTCATGTAGTTGTTGCAGAAATAACCCTTTCTGTATTGCCCCCTCCCCGCTTTTCTTGACGAAGTTTTGTTTAAAGGGTTACAGAGAGATTGAGAGTTGGCTTGAACAGGACATACAGGTCCAGCCCAAGACATGTTGCTGCCTGAGACACACCATCAAATAGTGCTCCAACCCAAGTCAAAGTGCATATTACTCGAAACCAGCCAAATTATTTGTTATGTAATGCAAAAAAAAAAGCCTGTGAAAAAATCCTGAAACACATATCTCCATTCTTTGCAGTAAAAAAAAATACAACAATAACAAGATAAATAACTAGCCCTCTGATGCCCTGTCATGGCACCCAAAATCTGATGCCTGAGATTGCCGCCTCTGCCTACTGGTGGAGCTAGCCATGACAGCACATATAACACCATGCTTCAGACATATCCCAGAGAAACACACCTGTACAGTAACTGTCTACTAAGGGACGCTAGAGTAAGTATGAGATGACAGCATAATACGAGGTAGGTAAACTGAACTTGTAGGATTCAAATGGTCCAGGAAGACATCACACTGCAGACGTGTTTAACAAATCCATGATGGATTGTTCTTCCTGACATTTGGAAGGAATTGATAGAACATCAGAAATACAATGATTAGCCCAAGGGTGGGCTATATGAGAGTCCATGTTACCCCTAAACAAATTTTAAAAGTCCCCTACAACCAACCAGTTCAGACTTCATCCAGGAGTGATCTGTCTCTCACCTGATAGTCCACTGGGTGTGGGAATGGGGAATTGGAAGGTGTGACTGACAGCTGCATCTATATTATCTTAGGGATCTTTGGGGGGTGCCAAGTAAGGTTTTCTTCCCCTCCCAGAAGTGGGGTAAGGCTTGCTTGTTGCCAGGGAAGAACATTGTTAGTTTAATGAGACACGATGATCTCGATGGTGACGGGTAGAGGGACACTGGGAAGAATACTGGTCATGCGCACACACCCCAGATAACTAGAGACACCACAATTGCAAAGATGCTTCCCCTGACTCTATTCTACAATCCCTGCAAGTTTGGTGAAGATTGGGTTTCGGACATCCAAGTTTGTTGTTGTTGTTTAGTCGTTAAGTCGTGTCCGACTCTTCATAACCCCATGGACCAGAGCACACCAGGCCCTCCTGTCTTCCACTGCCTCCCGGAGTTTGGTCAGATTCATGTTGATAGCTTCGATGCCACTGTCCAACCATCTTGTCCTCTGTCGTCCCCTTCTCCTCTTGCCTTCACACTTTCCCAACATCAGGGGCTTTTCCAGGGAGTCTTCTCTTCTCATGAGATGGCCAAAGTATTGGAGCCTCAGCTTCAGGATCTGTCCTTCCAGTGAGCACTCAGGGTTGATTTCCTTTCAGTGTTCCCTTTTCCTTTCCTAGCTTAGCTCACAGGATGCTTCTGTGTTTGCAAGAATTCTGATTGGCTATTATAAGTTTTGGGATTCTCAGTGTGGTGTAATGGATAGAGTGATGAACTAGGACTGTGGAGAATCCCTGCTCAGCCATGGAAACCGACTGGGGAGCAGAAATGGTAAAAACGCTCCTTAAATATGCCACGGCAGCCTCCGCAGCCACCATCCACCACCGCTCGCTGTGATGGCCTTTGCCACTATGGCCTGCCTTAAGGGAATCCAGGCTGCCCTTTGCAAAGATGGTGCAAGCGAGCTGCAGCTTCCCTGCCCTAAAAGAAGATGCAGCCACCATCTTTGCAAAGGTCAGTCAGTGTCCCTTACAGCAGGACATGGCTGCGGAGGCCACCACAGTGGGCAGCAATGGATGGCGGTGGCAGCAGGCAGTGATGGATAGTGTCAGCGCCAGATGATGGCAGCAACTAAGGGGGGAAGGGGGACAGGCTGTGGGAGTGGCTGGCTGTGGGGCTAGCTGGTTGACTATGGGCCCACCAATCAGCTGATTGGCTGGCCCATAAGCAGAGTGGGAAAGCCATAGACAGAGAGGGAAGGCTAGTCTTCCCTCTCTTCCTATGGAGGACGAATAAAAATGGAGCAATATTCATCCCTTCATATTTGTCGGGGTCTCTGGAACTCATGAATACATATGGACGAATATCTAACAAATCAGCATTTTTTAACAAATATTGCAATTTGGTTTTTTATTTGTCCCCATGTCTAATACCAACATATCCTGAAGGATGATCTGCCTTGATCTTATGGGTTCTTGTTAGAAGTACTATACATGCACTTATTATAGTGGGATGTATTCTTGTTAAGTATATACAGTATGCCAAATAATCCATGCAGTGTAATGTGATGCATGAGTATTTACTTATGTTCCTTTTAGTTAACAGGATTTATTTCATACTAAATATACTTAAAATAGTCTGAAGACTAATTGCAATACTTGGTACATCATCTTAGGAGTAAACTCCTTTGAATTCTGTGGAACAGCCTAGTACGAGCTTAGGATGAGAGTATATGTTGAAAAGGATATTGCTACAATGTTAACAAGGAAAAGATGACGAAGGTTTAGCTTTTGAAACTGATGGATTCTATTTGCTAGGTGTATTTGTCATCACACAGCACATGACCTTTGGTCTAATTAAGCAATTCCCTTCATTGTGTGGAAGTTGTACACCTGGAGTGAAGCTGTGGTATCTTTCTCACAGTAAATAAGTTATTTTGGGGGGGAAAGGGGAATCCAATAAATTAATGGATTGGGAAGGTGTCTCATTTTAAATTATGGAAAATATGAAACAGCTGCATTGAACCAGAATCAAACCTTCATACTAAACTGATCATCTTTATTAAGCCAACCGGAAAAAGAAATGAAAAGAAAATATAGCACAAAATTTTGTCCAACCTTTCAGGGCTGCAAGATTCCTTCAACGAGCATGAAAGGAGGACGATGGCTATGGAAGGGGAAAAGGCAAAAACAGTCTTAAAGGTCTTTATGTCCCCATCTTATCCCATCTATTTTGGAGAGGGAAAAAAGAGCAGTATTCAAGAGTGACTCTCTCAAGTAATATATTACTGACTTTGAACTGCGGTACAAAACAGTTGCTATCCGTCTGAGAACAAAGAAGAAGAGTTTTGGTCTTCTGCTCTGGCAAATATAAAGTGGAGATGTGAATTTTAGCCATTCTGATCATGTATTTTTAGAAGTGCAAAGCAGGGCACAGACAGAAACATGTCATTTTAAAAGTAGTTAGTTATAATCATTGTTCCAAGGCGCATAAAAAGGTAATCACTATCATAGAATTTTTTTTAAAAAAAACATTACTTTTTGCTTTCCCATTTCAAAAGTCACTAAAATAGAAAATTTGTGTGTAAGCTCCAGGGGATCAGTGTGCTGATGGCTAGGGAAAATCTTCCTCCTTGATACCCATCCCAACACTCTGAGTCACCCTGACTCCTCAGTGCTTTAGGAAGTTACCAAAAATTCACAAGGTTGCATGCTTTAATTTGCACATCAACCCTGCCAGGTAGGAATATCAAAATATCCCCAAAACACAAAGGATCTAGTAGGAGAATGAGGCAAAGCCTTTATATAGTACCAAACAGCCTCTGTATTACCAAAATAACCAAACTGCTACAAAATTTTATCATTATATTAAAGAAGTTGCAAAAAAAGTCAAAAAGACATAAAGTTGCAAGCAGTTTCAAAAAGTAAGTTCAAAATTCTAAAAGCAATCAAAAGTTGTACAGCAAATACAAATTCAATAAAAGTTCAAAGCAAGGGCAATTCCAGGAGTACCTAAAGAAAATAAGAAAGCTAGCATTCTAGACTATTACTTACATATAAGCAGAACTTCAGCATTGTTCCAGAACATATGCAGAATATAAATCAAGTAGCCTGGCAGCAGGCAAGCACAGCATACTCCTCAGAGAAACTAGACTAAACTAAGCAAATTCTCCTTTCCATTTTTATAACCCATCATCCACCTTTCTAGACCCTTTGGGGACACTTAAACAATCAGACTTTGAGTCACCTCAAATCTTCCAGAAGGAGAGAGTAACTTTTCCAAAGTAATTCCACTCCTTCCTCCTCCCTCCTTTTCAGCTGAAACCAGTTCTCTTAATTAGCTAGTACCAGGAGTGAGAGAAATATGGTCTTGAAAATTCCTTCTTAAACTGACAAGACACAGCTGGCAAAATGTTCCAATTAACCAGCCATTTCTCCCCCTCTCTTCTGCCCTCTCCATCCCAGCACAAGCTAAGAAGCCTGAATTTCAAAGGCAGCTGAAACCACCATCCCCAGTTTTCCCAGTTTCTGGACAAAGACAAAAGAAGAAGATATGATTCATCTTTAATGGTGCAAAGAGGAGTTTTTGGCAGGAGCTGCTTGCCAGGAAGAGGTGAGAAAAGCTGCATTTGCTGAAATTCCCTCTTCACCACAGAACTAAAAATACAAAAGTCCTGCCTTTTCTTAATCTTTCTTGCATCTGGTTGCAGCTCAAGGGAATAGGGAGAAGCAATTAACCTAAGGCTGAATCAGTGCATTGCTGCCTGTCAAGCTGAAAGTTTCTTCTGGCTTCTCCAAGCCAGTCTTTTTGACATCCCACTCACAACCAGCTGCATCCAAACAGCATAGCTGCCACCAGGGCTGCCTTGCATTCCTATCTCTCAAAGTCTTAAATAGATATGACCGCAGCTTGGCCCATGTGTTAAACCACATGTAAAAAACGGGACAAGAGTGGAGGGCAATTACATGTAGAGAAGGGAGGGAGGGAGCTTTAAACCAGGAGCGGAAAAGGTGTGGCCTACCAAATATTATTGGACTTCAATACATCTCATCCCTAGCCAACATAGCCAATAGGGAGAGAAGCTGGGAGTTGCAATACCCATAAGGGGAATGACATGTTCCCCATTTCTGACTTGAAAACTCCCCCCCCCCCGAAACTGCCTCTCTCTCTTTCTCACACACACACACAACTGATGCCAACCTCAGTATTACATTATGGTCTCTGGGTCATTTGAGGAGAAAACGTGGAAGGGAGAAAGAAAAGTGCCTGAAGTGGTAGGTTCACCTCTCTTCCACCACTTTTCAGCATGAAATCTGCTCCGCCCAAACCATAGTTTGTTCTCTATTTGAGAAAAAGGGGCATGACCTAGTTTGATGCAAACTTCATTACACCACATCTAAGCATTTAAATGGATATCATTGTTCATAAAGAAATGTTGAATTATCCCAAGAAGGCATATTTCAAATGTCCACATTTCACACAACTCTCCTTCCCCCTAACCCTTGTCTGCCATTATCACCACCCTCTAACACCAAATCCCGTTTTTACTTTTTAGCAAGCGAAATAGCATTGAACTGACAAGACATGGTAAGCATTTGAAAATATTTTTTAAAATATGACTTACAAAATGCATTGTAGTGGTAACCCTTAAACAATGCAATCAGAAGGCAAGCAAAAGCACTAGAGTTCACTCCCCCACCATGCCCCATTCTGGGCCCCTAAAGGACCGATATAGCCAATGACACAAGCCAAAAGCAAGACAAAATAATGTGATTGGAAACACTACCAAAGAAGCCTCTCCAAAAAACGCAAGGCCTACTGGTTGAATAAACTATACCACATACTCAAGACAAAAGAGCAGATCTACTCACTACTAGTGCTATAGTCTAGTCATGTAGCTGAAGGAATTAATATGAAAAGGAGCAGTGAGAAACACCACACAAACAGTGAGAAAAACATCTGTGTAGTTGTTTCCCAGCTCTTTAATATAAGGTCTTAAGAGGAAAAGGGTGCCTTTTAATTCTAACACGAGTTTTCCTCAATCTGCATTTCAAAATGAGTTTGCTTTCATTTGGTAATTAGTCAGCTGGAAGACACTACGCTTTAGTTTGCAGGCATGTTGTCACAGAAAGATTTGTGTTGCCTGGAAGGACCGACAGCCTTGCAAGAGGAGGAAATCTGCCTTAAGATTCGGCCTGACCCCAAAGAGATAAAAGACTGCCTGTTCCAACATGAGTGTTCCTCAATATGCACTTCACAAATTAGCTTAGTTTTGTTATGTAATTTGCTATCAGGAGATAAAACAGGCATATTTGATTTCTCTTAGCTCTGAAAGATCTACTTGCCTGGAGAACATCTTTGTAAGAGCAGCAAATACATGCTTCTCTTAAAATGTTCTCTGAGCCTTGGGGCAAAATCCAGTAGTAAGACACAACTAGAATAGGTCCATTGAATCCATGGAATATGCATAGGTATTGACTCACTAAATCTCCACTGATTCAATGGGCCTATTCTGGTTGTGAGGTGCTACTGGATTTCAGCCATAGTGTGGGAGTTAAAAGCATCAGGTAAACCCCATGTGCAGCAGGCCTCTTGTTCCTCTGGTAAAAGACAGAATCTGTCATTGCAATGTTTAAAAAGTACCTTTGTGTTACTCAGTGGCTGAAATCCTGTTTGTGCAGGTGTAGTTAAAGTTATGCCCACATAAATTTCCCAGGCATTATGCTAAGGCACTAGGGAAATGCACACTTTTATTGCACAATCAGTCATGGGATTCCTGTTGCAATCATTCCACAATGCACAGGCAAAAGCGCTACATGGATAGCACTTCTGCCTAAGTGCTGTTCTAGATACTGCAAGCAGAACATCGAGTTCTGCCCACATTGCTACAGTACAGGATTTCAGCCAGTTTGTTGCTCATGGCTTTTTCTATTACTTTTCATTATTTGGTTGCGGAGGAACTTAGAACTGATCTGGAAATGGCAAAACAAGTGAAAAGGGCATGTCAAATGAATCTGCTAATGTCTGTTAAAATAGCTTTAAAAATAACCAGAAGACTTTTCTCAATACTCCAAGAAAGTAGCCTTCATCCCTACTTTTTATGTTACTTTGGCATTTGACTTTGTTACACAACGTCCCCTACAAAGGTAATTCATTCTGGATAATTATATTATTTTATGTCTTAATATCCAAGTCACGCTTGTTCAAGCCCCTGTGGGGTCTGACAGAAATATAATGTATGAAATGTCTCCAGCTGAAAACAGTCCATGCTTTCTGTATTTTAAGACAAAGTAGCAAGAAATCCACAGACTGATTCCAGGAACATATGGTAAAACAACCAGGGATCCAGGCTTTTGTCATAGTCAGATCAATAAAGTTAACTGAGAAGAAACTGCTTCCTGGAAGATAATGGCCTAAAGCTGTTCGGTGTGGTAACATGGACACCAGTAGATATTTTATAGATGCAACATCTGTAGGAGCACTGGACAAGACATGACCTCAAACCACATCACAGCTATGTAATATGAAAACGCTTTTCCTGTTGTCCTTGGCTTGGAGGCCAATATTGTTACTCTGAGATGGTTGGGGATTTTAAAGTAAAAGTTTTTTTAAGACTGTTTTTAGAGCAGTATAAAACATGTCTACTCAGCAGAAGAAAAGCATGCATTTCAATGGAGCTTACTTCTGAGTAAGTGCACATACCCTTGCAGTCATGTTCTATGACATCTTCATTCCTTCAAGTTGGCGGACTGAGGAGAGAAAAGAGAGCAAAAAGAAGACTATCGTGCTAAACAGAGAATCAATATTCTGCCCTCAGAGCCGGCAAACTGTATTACACAGATGCATTCTGCTGCCTGGGCAAGGTCTGATTAAATTATGTATTACAGTAATTTTTATATTCATATGCTGGATTAGTGCAGCCAGCCCAACAACAAGTGTTCTTGGATCACACACCCAAAACAAAGAATACAGTACTAAAATATAATAAATGAGCTGGTACTACTGGAAGCGCACTAGCAGATTTCTGTAAAGATTAGTCACATCCACTTATCTTCAGATTAATCTCAGGATGGATCAATAATGGTGATATTCCTGTTTTAGGAATATGTCTATCCCATAGCTTTGCTTGCTCTGGTGTGGGGTGGGGATAGCTTGGCATCCTCTTCTGTCCATCAAAAGCATTGTATTAGCAGGAGAGTTGAAGCTGTGATGTACTTACTTACCTACCGCCCTATTCGTGCAAGCACTACTCTGGGTTTATTGTTTATAACCACATGGCAACATAATACAATGGATTTACTAGATCTCCAAGATTCTGCTCTGTCCTGTGAGACCTACTTCCAGCTAAGCATGTGTAGGATTGCAACTTGGGTCATTCAGTAGTGTTGATCATTGGTGTACTCTGAGCAGCACTATGGCTTTGAGCTTCTGGCCCACTTCTGTAACATCACAAGGGAGGGAGGACATCACCCCACTCTTAGGTTTTGGCCCTGAAATCTCAGGGAATGGATGCTGTTGACCTGGCAAGCCTATATAGAAGAGAAGTGAGGAAAAACGAGAAGGGCCTGAGTAGTATAGTAACATTGCCAACTGAATGCTTTTTATAAAAGGACTGCATTCATATCATTTGTGCATTAATATACAGTGGTCGTTTTTAAATCCCAGAGCACATGTATACAAAGAACTGTGGTCACATCCATCTGTCTCGTATTTGATTGTTTATTATACCATACCCAAAGGGAAACATTATTTCAACTGGCATGGAGGCAAATCACATGTGAAAAGGAAAATGAGAACAGCTCCAGCCACCTGAGCCCAAACTTAATTTGACTGTCGAAATGCTAATCAGTACTATATCTGCCATTCAACCACCACCCAAGTGAGAAAAATGACCCCCGTTTAAATGTCAATCATTTAATTCAACAATTTCAATTTTAAACATCCTAATTACTACGGCAATTAGGCTAGATAGCTCAGTGGTTTGGGAGAGATTGGGAGTTTGATTCCCCCCTTACCTTCTGAAATTAGAGCAAGCCTGTGTGGCCTTGGGGCAAGCGGCATAGTCCCAGGGTGCCCCCAGGAGAAGGGAATGGGAAACCACTTCTGAGTATTCTCTACCTGGAAACCCCTGAAAAGGGTTGTCATAACTCAGAATTGGCTTGATGGCAAACAAGTATTATTATTAATTGCCATCAAGCCACCTGCATACACAGTGAGATCTGTGAGATTTTTTTTTTGTCAATCAGGGCTCATTAAGCCGTGACTTGGTGCCACGTGATGTGACGCTTCTCGTTCCTCTCCTGATGGAGACTGGACAGCATCCTGGCTAATGTTTACTTTTTATTTTATGTTTTAATACAGAATACCTGAGGTTATTGCCAAGCCAGAATGCTGTAAAATTCAGGAACATCGTGGGAAAACTGCCTCTGAGTAGAGCCACTTGCAGAGCTGAGTGCATGAATGGGAATAATTCACATTAGGGTTAAATAATGTTGTTGTTGTTTTAATTCACTGAATGTTGCCATTAGTAGCATTGCCTATTCACTTGCCTTCCACGGTGTTGTGGAATAACTCTCCTCCACCCAGTTTTTAATGAGTGGAAATGAGCCAGTAGTCAACTTTTTAAGGCTATTGCACAAATAATACACAATGGCTGAAATCTTGTTTGTGTAAATTCTGTGGTGTAAGACTCATGATGTCATCAGCCAGGGCTTGTATTTATTTATTTTGAAAAATTAAACATTTTCTTGCTGCTGTTCTAAGGCCCCTATGGGTCCCATGTAATCCCTTTTATCGTTGGGAACCCATGGGGGCCACGGGAACAGAAGAAGTAGTCTTTTAATCATCAGAATCACCGCTGCCAGAAAGAGGCAGTGATTTTTGGTAATTACTCCCCACTGTCAAACCCAAAAAGAAATTGGTTCAGGCCACCTACAAATCAGATCGGATGATATTTATACACAGCAGTTTTTATATGCTTTCTCATGCCATATTCTGGCCATTCACAACCACCCATAATAATAGCAATTCATAACTACACCTTCTACATGAGTATATTATTTTCAGGCACTGTGTCTTAATAAACTAATAGCTTCCATTAAAATCTGAAGAGGGCAGTCTTTGACACTGCTCACAGTTTACCTTCTGGCCCACTGGGCTGCAAATGATGCTCAGATTATGAACTCATCTTAGATCAACAAGGTAATACAGTCCGCAAAGGATTGTCTGAAATGCTATTTCACCTAATTTGAGGTGTCCCTTACTTTGATGTCACAGCTTAACTGCACCAAGGACATTCTTTTAGCCAGTGGCACTTTTTAATGGGCATTTGTCAACAAAACATAGAGTGGCAGTGAGGAATCTTTCATGTTCCAAAGATTTTGGACTGTAACTCCCATGATCCCTTATCATTGGCCGTGCTTTGGGAAGCATCAGGAGGGCCAAAGTTTTCCACTCCAGTATAGGGACAAAAGCCCAATGATGTGGAGAAGCCTAGAACAGAAACATATTTTGGGCCCACTCCAAATTGTACCTAAACTCCAGAGGGTACTAAACCAGCCCAGTAACTAGGGTTGGATGGCCAGGGCCCTGAAATTTACAGAGAGCCAAAAATGCTGTGGAAAGGCACAAACCCACCCATTCATTTTTGCCGCCGAAATATCATCAGCCTGTCCATCTCAAGCAGGTATACCACCTACTCACTTTTGGCTATAAAGAAACACTAAGCAAACCGATTAACCACAGAACCAATATGGCTGTCATAGGCCCAGGTGTATATTCTCATTCCCCCCTTCTCTCCCCCATCCTGTCACATGATCTATTAAGCCACAGGCAGTGAAGCCCATCCTCCATGCTCAAACAGCTAGTTACAGAGTTCTATAAGCCACACGAGGTATGGGTGTCGAAAACCATTCCTCAAAATGACATTTCCAAAATCACTGGTTACTATACTTAACTCGGTTCATATTGGAAAACCTGCTCACGGATAAAACCCTTCTACCCAGTTCTACCACTGAAGCTCACAACATATGCACACTTTCTTAAAAAAAAACATGGTCGGTTATTTATGTATAATATATATTGCACTGTACAGTTGGAAAGGCTTTAACAAACAATGGCAGACAGTAAACATACATGTTAATGTACATATGCACATTATTAGGCTGTTAATCCAGACAAGACAGATTACTGCTGTTTCTTCCAGCTGGTACTCAATCCTGATGTGCTGTTCTACTAAATTCTGCATTTACACATGGCTTTTCCCCATTAGCTGCTACATGGAGGGAAAGCAGTCTAACAATCACCTTCATCCTTGAAACATATTTCTTCACTAACTCTGTTCTTAGAAAGTATCTTATTTTGAGACATCTGTGGTGTGTTAATTATAATAAATTAGGCCCTGAAGTGGAAAGCATGAAGAAGAAATTGTTTTTGAACATCTTTTTTCATAACTTCCATCCCCATCTTAAATACTTCCACATTATGCCAGATTTCCTTTCTACTTTTGCTTTTTATGCAAGTCTTTTCACCAGCAGATATATGTTGCCTGAGAACCATTTGCATTCGATGTTTTTCTCTCAGAACTCCCTCTGCTGATACTCGAACTGGTAGCACTCTTCTCAGAGATACAAAACATTTCTTTTCTGGATTTTAGCTCCCCAGAGTCCACCATCAGAATGGCAGCAGCTATGGTGCCTGTTGAATTCCGGGACTTGTAGTCCAAAAACGGAAACATTTCCCATCTCCGCTAACACCCAAGCCAAAAAATTGCTACCATGTCTCCCGTGCACTAGCAGCCCTCCTTCAAGCAGGCGTTCTACTTTCAGAAAAGAATGGGATGGTGGAAAATTAATCAGGAGGGTCAAATTATGTATGCTGTTGGAACTGGACATATTGAGAAGAAACCGAAAACGTCCATACGTGTCCGACTCCTACATCTGAGAATGTGGACTTCTCCATGAAAACTCACATTAAAATATAGCAGTTAGTCTTTAAGGTGCTACAATGTTTTTGTCTTTATTTTTTTCCTGTTGTTTTGCCTGATATGCTAACACAACTATCTCTTCTAAAACTATACATTTTAGAACATTGGTTGAAGTTGTTATATCAATAATGATCAGAAATATTGCTCTTTCAGGGAAGTGTGCATTGTAGTAAAACACAAAGGGGAGGCACAGCTCCAGTTCCAGTTCTCCCCTAATACCAGGACTAAACTGCATCCAAACCCAGGCTTAAACTAGACATAACATGTGTGGTCTCATTTAGTTATCTCCCAGTGATCAGTCACCAAGCAAAGTAAGCTCATTTACAAAAGGCAGAAATGGGACAAACTCATGGTGGGACAATGAGATCTCTTTTCTCACTTCAAGGAGCATTGCAGCTGCATGGTAGTGCAGCTACGTTATTGTGCCAATCAATATTCTACAAGGGTTCTACATCCCAAACAAAAAATTATACCTTTGAACCTGGACTTTGTTCTAACAACAAATTTGGCACAGATATAGCGAACAGTCTGCTCTGGCTCTGTGCCAAATTTGGGGAAATATGGGCAAAGGGGTTTTGAGTTACAATTTTTTAAACTTGAACTTTTGGATCTGTCAGTCAGGACCCACTTAGCTCACTCTCAGGAGTAAAAATTGAACTCCTTCCTGGACAGACAGGCATTTATGGTAGCAAAGGGTTTCTGTGTCAATTGTAAAAATATTTTAAAAGATATTTTAAAAAGAATGGAGAACAAATATCCAGAGGATCACTCATTTAAGCTGTGAAATTATTGGTTTTAGCCTTATGGCTGGGGATGGTCTTATTCAATGTTAGGTGAGCTTTGGTGCCTATATCCTGTCACAGTTCCAACCATTCCACCCGTCTTGCCACTATATAACTGTTTAATAATGGGGGGGGGGACCTCGAAAGGTGCTATGTGCCATCAAGTCATTTCTGACATGTGGTGACTATATGAGTTAATGTCCTCCAAAATGTCCTATTATTAACAGCTCTGCTCAGATGTTGTAAACCACAGCATCTCATGTTAGGTTGTTCTTGCTTCCTACTGCTTCCCTTTCTTAGCAGTGTTGTATTTTCCAATACATTCTGCTCAGGTCTTGCAAACTAACATCTGTGGATTCCTTTATTCAGACAACCTGACTCATGTTAGGTCTCTCTCTTTTCTTACTGCCCCCCTTTTCCCGGCAATATTGGCTTTTCTGTTCAGTTTTGCATTCTCGTTGTATGTGCACGGTAGGATAGCCTCAGTGTACTCATTTCTGCTCTAGTGAGAGTTCATGATTGACTTGATTGAGCACCCATTTTTCTGCCTTTCTGGCTCTGTGTGTTATCTGTAAGGTTCACCTCCAACATCACATTTCAAATGAGTTGTTTTTTTCTCCCTGTCTATCTTCCTTTCACCTTGGTTTCCAATGAGAATCTTTGCTAACTCCAGCCCTCCCTTTGTTTGAAAAATTTGGAAAATGTGCACATATGTCCATAGAGCTTTTGGTCCAATGTAGCTTTTCTTCCTCAGGTTGCCTGAGGAAGAAAGGGTTTGGTAATTAGAACATCGCTTTCCAGTCTGCATTCTGTGAAACGGGCATGGCAACATTAATTTACATGAGAGATTAAAGAGTATTATGCCTCTTTGTTGTATGTTGTGGACTTACTCACACCTTTGTGACCCTATGAATGTCCAAAATATCCTAGCATTAACTATCTTGCTCAACTTTCTATGGACACGCAATGTCAAGATCCCCCATCCTCTCTCTTTTATATTTAAATTAGACTCTGAGTGGACATTTCTTGAGGACACCTTCAACAAGATGACTTCCCACTGGCACTCTTCAAACAGAAGACTGTCATGTGTTAAAGAAGACACAAAGTCCCCTCCCCATGGCAGAAATATTATACAAGTGTACCTGATAAAGAGAAAAACTAGGTTCTGTCATACGAGACAATTGCTATGGAATATTGCTCATAATATTGCTATGGAATGGACACTTTCAGTTGATTCATTTATGTAAGGAGCAAAAAAGGTATAAGTTGATGGGCATTGTTAGAGTGACTGAAGCAGAGAAAGGTGAGAAGGCAACAGGATAAGAAAAGAGAATGAATGAAGAGGTAACATATTACTTACCTAGAAATAAAAATATTCAAAATCCCAGAACATAGCTTCAACAGAGGAATGCATGCTTTTGCATAACTACTTTAATTCCTCCAAGTCACCTCAGGAAGAGCATTGTTGAAACATAGAGGAGGGAGTCCTGACCATCTGTCTTCCACTGGAGAAACCATCCTTGTGACATGACCTAGAAATTCCAGGGATTTGGAAGAGCAAAACCGACAAGACTCCTGAGGGGCTCATGTTGTTGACAGGTCTTGATAACATATTAAGAAAAATGCCATTATTCTGGAACAGTCCTAATGGCTTTTACAGCCAAATCCCAAATAACCTTGAAACGTTATACAAACAGTACTAAACCATAACCGCAGCAGTTTTTTTCTGGATTTCTGTGAATCAGATGACTATAATGACAAACTAGGACTATGCTCTGAACTGAAATGCCTCCCTGTTAGAGCTTGTGGAGGTAGCAGATTTTAAAAATCACATCCTGATCACTTGCCCATCAAAACCTTGGCAGTTGTGGTGGAAGTTACATTATTGGTGTTTGCTACTCCGTGCCTTTGATTGTTCATGATAAAAAACGGATGACAAAATGTCTGTTCAGCAGACCAGAGCCAGCCGTACCATTAGACTGAGAGAGAGCAGCTACCTCAGGCTGCAAATCTGGTGTGTCATGAAAAGGCAACAAATTGTTAGTCGTTTGGTTTCGTATTATTATGTCTTTACTACCCAGGATGGAGAGAGGTGTTTGGGGGATTTTCTGCCTCATCTGGGACTTTGGGGGGAGTGATGTGGCTTCAATCGTGTGAATCCCATTGACACACACCTTTTATCATGCAGTGGGAGGGGGAATGAAATTAAAAATAACCTCCCTGAGGGCGCCATTTGCATTTCAAGGGAAAGTCTCATTGGTGCTAGTACAAGCTTCCTTGAAATGTAACTAGTACTTTGGGAAAGACAGAGCTGCACCATTCTGCATTGTGAGACAGGGTGTCGTAGAAGGCAAGAGATTATTTAAATAATTGTTGTTGAATTTTTGCTGCTAATGAAGGGAGAAATGCTTGTAGGATATTTCTACCTTAGTTGCCCATGCAACTTGACCAGTCTTGGGAACTTGGCACCTTGTCATGGTAAGAGGGACAGTACCTCAGGCAACAAAATGGTTTTGGCCAGACCGCTCAGAAATCATTTTTCTCAGGATTATGGCAGGGACAGAGAGAGATAATCCAGTTTCACTACCCCACTTGTCCAATGGCCCTGAAACTGACCCATTTTCCCTTCCACAGCAGGATTTCTACACAGGATCATGCCACAGCAATCAGAATGAATCTTAAACCCTCTTTTAATTCTAATAACCACTCATAAAACAAAGCATGCAAAATGCATAGGTGAAGAAATTCATGTACCATGACAAACAGGCATATTTCATGTCCTGGGGAAGCACCTTTTCTAAAAACATGGCATGCCTATCATATAATTTGACTTTGCTAAGCCTGAGGGGGGAAGCATGTCTCTGACGTCTGTATTGCCTTCATTATGCTCTAGCTATACGTCTGTTAATAAGCAAAATATTACAGATCAGAGTGACAAAGACTCCAGTACTCAGCCACATCAAACAAAACCATAGAGATCAGTAACCAGCATGTCTCATCACTACTTGGGAATGGCAGAGTGTGTCACCATAACAATATTCTTCCTGTTTTTCTTAGGAATTTGACTTTCAGGGAATTTGATAGAAAAAGAGCGGAGCTTCTTCCTCTGACAAAATCCTATGTTTAAAGCCTAGCACATCAACCACCTCCAGACCTATTTGTGTTTTTAACTAGTTTAGCAAACTGTAGGCTGTGTATTTATAATTCTGCTAAGTCAATCTGCAGGGTGACTCACTTCAGTCATGACTTGCTGGATACAAAAAAGGATGAACCACTTGAATGGCATGGCATCTCACAGAAAAGTAAAAGAAAATGAACAAACAGGAAACAATTATTTGTACACGTTTTTTGATCTTTCTAGGCACACACAGGCAGCCTAGTCCAATAGGCTGAGCCTCAGGCCTTTATACCCAAAGTTCATGAGTAACTAACCTCGGTTCTTCTCAGTGACTCAGCATGAAACCATGAGCAAATCATCTCTTTTGTGTCCTGCTTGCTCCTCCTGTCCATTAAAGCAGGTGTAGTCATTTCCCCAACATAAAGTGCATCCAAGCTCCTGTCAAAAACTGGCCTCCTAAGGCATCACAGCTCACTTGAGAAAAATGATATTAAAGTACTAGTTTCAGAAACTGTTTCGTTAGCTCTGAAAACCCTGGACAGAGAGCACTTCTATGCTCCCTGCTTTGCTTTCTTTGATTTTTAAAAGCATTTCCTGCGATGTTTTACCTTATTCCTTATAACGACTGCTATGTTTTACCTTATTTCTTTTTTATTGTTTTGTTGTCACTTTTCTTCTTATCTTAACTCAATTAATTAGCTAGCCACAAAACAGACAGGTTACTTACCTGTAACCATGGTTCTTCAAGTGGACCTCTGTGAATTCACACAATAGGGTTTAACAGCGCCTGCGCTGGTCCTCTCGGAATCTTCTAGAGCTTTTGTAGAAAAGTAACAAGTTTAGCGTTGCCCCTATCGCGCATGCTCCACCCGCCTCAGCCTTCAGTTCCATTTATCCGCCACAATAGCCTGAGCTTAGCAGAGACATAATCAGTGACGGACAGTGGGGAGGCTGGGCGGGATGTGTGAATTCACAGAGGTCCACTTGAAGAACCATGGTTACAGGTAAGTAACCTGTCTTTCTTCATCGTGGCCTCTGTGAATGCACACAATAGGGTGACTAGCAAGCTCACTTACCGGAAGGAGGGCCGTCACTGCAGAACAGAGGTCAGCACAGCTCTCCCAAAGCTTGTCTCCTTCTTGGCCCGAAGGTCTAGCCTGTAATGCGTCACGAAGGTTGACGCATTGGACCAAGTGGCCGCTCTACAGATGTCTGGCACATCGACGCCACGTAGCAAGGCTGTAGATGTTGCTACAGCTCTAGTGGAATGTGCTCTGAGACCTTCAGGAGGAGTCTTGCCCTGAAGTTCATAGGCCAGAGATATAACTGAGACAAGCCATCTGGAGACAGTAGAAGAGGAAGCAGGAGAGCCTTTATGCTGTCCATAAAAACATATGAATAGTCTCGGCGAGGTACGAAAATCCTTAGTCCTTGAAAGGTAATATGCTAAGGCTCTTCTAACATCTAGAGCATGGAGCATGCGCTCGATATCCGTTGTGGGCTCGGGGAACAAGGTTGGCAATATGAGAGGTTGATTGAGGTGGAAATCTGATACAATTTTAGGCAAAAAGGAAATGTCCGGATATAAAGTAACTTTATCCTTGAAGAATTGCAGATAGGGAGCATCGGATCTGAGAGCTGCCAATTCACTCGCTCTCCTCGCAGATGTAATGGCCACCAAAAACAAAGTTTTAAATGACAACAAACAAATGTCACAAGATGCCATAGGTTCAAAGGGGTGGCACGTAAGTGCGTGCAAAACCAGTTGAAGAGACCATTGAGGTACAGGGGGTTTGACGGGTGGTCGAATATTTGACAGGCCCTTCAGGAAAGATTTAAGAGTAGGGTGGGAGAAAAAACGTGTTGAATCTGAGTCTCGAGGTTGGAAAGAAACGATTGCGGAGATGTAAACTTTAAGGGTGGATAATGCCAAACCGGAGTCAAACAAATAACGTAAGTATTGAAGTAAGGTAGGCAGAGAGACAGGGGAAGTTTGCAGATGATTTGATTGAGCAAACGTGAGAAAATTATTCCACTTGTATTTGTAGAGGAGGTTGGTAGATGGCTTCCTGGCTTTATCTAAGACCTCCTTGATCGATGGATGATCCTCCAAGCTGTCAGGTGTAATGACTCGAGGTCTGGGTGAAGGATGTTGCCTGAGTCCTGTGTCAGAAGGTGTGGGATGGTTGGTAGTTTGAACACATCCACTGCCATCAACTTGAGGGTGGAAAACCATGGCTGACGAGGCCACCACGGTGCAATGAAAATTGCATCGGACTTCAGTTGGTGAGCTCTGACCAGTGTCCTTTGGATGAGTGGTATTGGGGGAAAGAGGTAAAGCAGATCAGATCCCCATGGGATCATGAAGGCATCCCCGAGGGAATGCATGCCTCTTCCCGCAGGAGAGGCATACTTCGTGCATTTCTTGTTGCCTTGAGTCGCAAACATGTCCATAACAGGGAATCCCCACCTGTTGCATAGCGTGAGGAAGACTCCCTTGTCCAATTCCCATTCGTGGGTCTGTGCTGTCAAACGGCTCAGTTTGTCTGCAAGTACGTTGTCCGTTGTTGAGACATGGAGTGCCACTGGAAAAATCTGATGGTGGTAGCACCATTTCCATAGGTGTACTGAGAGAAAGAGAAGGGACATGGAGCGTGTCCCTCCCTGTTTGTTGATATAGTACATGGTCGTGGTGTTGTCCGTGATCACCTGTACACCACGACCTTGTATTAGAGGGAGGAATGCCCGGAAGGCTTTTATAACTGCAAGCATCTCCAGGTGATTGATTGCAGGATTCTGTCGCAATGTGACCATAGAGCATGTATTCGGTGTGGTCCGCAGTGTGCTCCCCACCCTGTGGGGCTCGCATCTGTCGTCACCTGAACTGTTAGTTGCAGAGGTCGAAATGGTCGGCCGACCAGGAGATGTGGCAGAAACGTCCACCACTGAAGCTGTTGCGCCAGCTCCGTTGTGACGAGCAACCGCTTTCGTGGGCTGTCCTGAAGAGGATCGAAAAGAGACAGGAACCACGCCTTAAGAGACCTCATTTTCAGATGGGCGTGTGGCACTGCAGATGTCGTAGAGGCCATGAGGCTGAGCAGATGCTGAGCATGCCTCGCTGAGACCTTGGATCGTGGTCGGAATCTGCGAACAGCTGTGTTGATCTTTTTTTATGCGGTCTGGTGGCAGGAATATTCGAGCCTTGAGAGAGTCCAGCCTTGCCCCTATATAGTCGACCACCTGGGATGGTATGAGGTGGGACTTCTTGTGGTTGACTGAGAGTCCGAGGTCTCTCAACATGTGAAGAACACTTGGTGTCTCGAAGAGCCCTTTTACTTGATGGAGATACCACCAGCCAGTCGTCTATGTACGGGAAGACTTGGATGTCCTGGAGACGAAGGTAGGCCGCTACTGGAGCCATGCACTTCATGAATGTCCGTGGAGCTGTGGACAGTCCGAACGGAAAAGCACAGAATTGGTAAATGGTGTTTTGAAAAATGAATCGAAGGTACTTTCTGTGACATGGATGAATGGTCACATGAAAGTAAGCATCTTTGAGATCTATCACTACAAACCAGTCTTTTTGTCTTAGCAGGTGAATGATGGATTCCAACATAACCATTCGAAAGCGTCGTGGATGAAGGTAAGTGTTTAACGTTCTTAAGTCTAGAATGGGCCTGATCCCGCTGTCCTTTTTTGGCACGGCGAAGTAGCGGGAGTAGAATCGCCTGTTATGTCCCGCATAGGCACCTGTTGAACGGCTTGTTTTTGTAGAAGGGTGAGAATCTCTTCTTCTAGAACAGGATCGAAGGATGTAAGCTTGACTTGTCCTAGAGGAGGAAATTCTATAAATTCCAGACGGTAGCCAAATTGAATAATACTTAAGACCCAAGAATCTTTTGTGATGTTTGCCCAGTTGGGGAAATATGGTGCGAGTCGAATAGAATGATCGTGCTCGAATAGCATTGTGTGAGAGTCAAAGATACTGTTTTGATTTCTTTGCTGGTGGCTTGTAGGGCTGACGGCGTTGTGAAGAGGATTGTGGCCGAAAAGTGGAAGTAGAAAATGAGGCCTGAGAGGATCTTGCCTGGTTCTGGTTCTTAAAAGGACGGTAAGATTGAGAAGGCTGTTGTTGGTATTGTTGTGGGTATTGTTTACGCCACTGATATTTGTTGTATTTAGGTTGCTGTTGAATAGTATACGATTTTGCTGTCTTTTTTATCTTGTGCAGGTTCTCCAGGTTATCATCAGTCTGCTCATTAAAGAGACCCTTCGCATCAGAGGGTAGATCTTCGACACGTGTTTTAACATCTTCTATAATACTGGAAGACCTGAGCCAGGCGTGTCATCTCAGGGTGATGGCAGATGTAAGTGTTTTCGAAGCAGCATCCGCTGAATGGCGGGAAGCCAACCTTTGGTGTTTAGAGACGGTGAGAGCTTCTGCATATGTATTCAAGAATCCCTGCCTGGTGTCATCTGGAGCTGATTGAAGGGCAGGGAGTATTCTTGACCAAAGTTGCCTCTGGTAAGCCCCCATGGCAGCTTGGTAATTTGTCACACGGAGCAAAAAAGTTGTAAGGGAGTATATTTTCCTACCCAGCATGTCCAGCTTTCGACCCTCTCTATTTGTGGGGGTAACATGTGACTTTCCCGATGACCTTGATGAACTTGATTTGACAATTAAGGAATTTGGAATTGGGTGTTTTGCCAGGAAGGTAGTATCATCCCCGTGGGTGCGATATAAGTTCTCTGTCCTACGAGGAACAGGAGCTGAAGTAGATGGTTGATTCCAGGATTCTTTGATAAGCTCCATCAAAGCTGGAATAAATGCTAAGCTAAGTGGAGGAGTTCTTTCCTGATTGATGTCCCCAAATATGAGATCTTCAGACGGGGGGGAAGATTGTACAGTTTGCATTTTTAGAGTCTTCGCCATCCTATAAATCATCTGGAAGTAGGAAGAGAAGTCTTCTGAGGGCAAGGATGGGTGAGGGTCCCCAGCATCTGACCCCAAGGGTTCTCCCCCTACAGGTGTTTCTCCTGAGGTCTGAGAGGAAACGTCATCTCCGTGGCACGATCCATCGGAGGAGAGAGCCTCATCCTGATCAATATCAGAAGGTAATTGTGTAGGATGTTTTCCTCTATGTCTTCTATTATCAGATTCTGAATTTGGAGGCATGGAGGTCGAGTGAGTTCTCGAGTGTGCCATTTTCGACGTCGAGTGTGTGGTCTTTGGAGGTATGTCTTTACTCTTGTCCACCCGTTCAGAAACTGGACTGGTATCGACGTCGACATGTTTTCGACGTCGACGTCAGGGTGGAGACGAAGAAGAGGAGGAGGAAGACGACGCGTAGACATATCAAATCTTTTTCTTCCTTCGATAGTCTTCCACACTTGATGACGAATCGGTGTCCGAATCATCACGTCGACGCCGGTGACGGGACTCCTTACGATCGACCTCGACATAAATCGGGTCGTCGTACCTTGATTTGTGTCAACGTCGGGAAGACCGGGGCAGAACCACCACCTCACGTCGAGACGTTCGGCGTCGATCCGGCGAGAGGTGTTTAGTTTTAGCGACCTTCTTCTGAGGTGGAGAAGGTGTCCTCGATGAGGAAGATGCCGGCAACGAAAGTGCCGGTGATGCCTGCCCGGTAGAGACAGGGCTTTGAGGGGCAGTAGCCGGGCTAGTGACAGTGCGCACTAGCTGGCTTGGAGTCAGAGAGCCAGGCGGAGTTTCTAACTGCCGAGGTGGAAGAGAGGCAGCAGCTTCCGAAAAGGACTCCCGATCCCGAGACGAGTCCTCTAAAATCGGATATGGTAACAACGCCGAAATTGGAGGGATCTGCTTGCCCTGGTCTTTAGGTTTGTCCTTCTTATCCTTAGACGATGATCTTTTTTGTTTCGTAGGATCCTTCGAAGACGTGCTCGAAGTAGATTTCGACGTCGAGGTAAGTTTCTTTGTAGTCGACGTGGATTTCTTTGCAGCTTTATCGACAGATTTTGATGTCGACAGTGGAGGTGGAGAAGCAATTCGAACCTCCGAACGAGGGGTAGTCGATGGTGTGGGGGTGGTTTCCATCTCGGAGGGTTTCGACGCCGACAGCGTTGTATCCCAGAGAAAAAGCTTTAAACGCTGCTGTCGGGCCTTAAGGGCGGCTTTAGTAAACTTTTTGCAGTGTTTGCAAGAATGTGGTAGATGGGAGTCTCCTAGACAGAAGAGACAGCGGTCGTGACCATCGGAGAATGGTAACTTTCTAGAACAGGTCACGCACCTACTGAAGGGACCGGATCGGGACATAAAGTATAGCGAAACTGTGGTAGCAAGACTCACGATTAAGTAGTTTGCAAGAACGAATGTCCAATCCTAAAACAAATGTAAGGCAAGGATAGCAGACAGTCGAAAGAAAAGGCGGGAAACAAGACAGCCGATAACCCAATCCAAATCTCGAAGGCGAAGAATCGTCAAGCGGTCCGAATATCAGGGGCAACAGAGAGTTCGAATATCCGTTTAGAAAAAGCCGCGTCAAAGTCCGTGAATCAGTCAGAAATAGTAAATACGATAGCTCTTAGATCGAGAGGTTCCAATCGCAAAGGCGGTAAAATGGAACTGAAGGCTGAGGCGGGTGGAGCATGCGTGATAGGGGCAACGCTAAACTTGTTACTTTTCTACAAAAGCTCTAGAAGATTCCGAGAGGACCAGCGCAGGCGCTGTTAAACCCTATTGTGTGCATTCACAGAGGCCACGATGAAGAACTTTTGCTTTAGTTAAAAAAAAAAAACAACTGGTGAGGCCATATTGATCCATTGATCCATGAGACTAAAACAAAATCCAAACTCCCAAATCTACAGATGGCCAAAACCTTTATTAGTATCAACTGCTAGTGCACAAAATATACAAGTGTGCAGCTTCTATAGAACTCTTCACACATGTGGACTGTGTACAATTCCTTTTCTTCCTCTTCAATTTTTTTAACCTTTAAACTTGATGAAGCATTCTATAGAGCTTGAAAGCTTGCATATTATGTGCATTTACAGTTGATCCTAACAAAGGATTTGCTTCAGCTTGCCTAAAAATTAAATAAAATAAATAAATTCAAGTTAAAAACAAGCTAGGAAGCTGTCAGATTATTGATCCTTCTACGAGCTCAGTATCATCAACTCTGACTGGTGGCAGCTCCACAGGGTTTCAAGTAAGATTCTTTTCCTAGCCTTCGTATTCCCTGGTGGTCTCCCATCAGCCCCAATCCTGATTAGAGTAATAGATTAAAGATGAAGGCATTAGACCAGTGGTTCCCAACCTTGGGCCTCCAGATGTCCTTGACTACACCTCCTAGAAATCCTGGTCAGCACAGCTAGTGGTGAAGAATTCTTGGAGTTGTAGTCCAAGAACATTGGGGACCCAAGATTTGGAGGCACTGTGTTAAACAAACCAAAATTCACTCTGTGGTGGTGGACCACCCACTAGCTCTGTCGCAACAGAGTTGTTGTAAAGATCAAAGGGAGAGGAGGATGGAAGCCATGTTGTTTCTCTGAGACATTAGAAAAATGATGGTATATAAATATAAGTTACCTTCGTTGTTCTTGTATTTTGCAAGCAATGAAATGTTTCTTATTGCACTGCCCAGGTATTACTACTTGGTGATCAATTTTGCTTGTCAGGTCCAACTCCAATAAGCCTCCCTTCAGTCTAATATTATTAATTGTTCTTATAAATGAAGCTGCTTTGACACCAGAGATGTATACAATCTAATTTGTATTTATGAAGGATAATGCATACCTGGGTCCTCAGATCAATGCAGGGCAGACAAGTAGTGAAAGAGCTGTACGTGTCAAAAGCCAATGCAAGTTGAGGGTGGATGAAAACATGCAAGGGCCCATTTTGACCTGTTCTAAATCTGTCACAAGGTCTGGATGCTGTCGTCTTAGAGTCTGAGACAGAATCTGGCACTGGCAATATGTGACTGCATCTTAAACCATTTGAGCTAATTGATTTTATTCCTACTGCTATAGTCAGGCTTGCTTGTTAAATGACTTTACAATTTATTTTCCAGTGTGCAAGATATAGAAAATGAACTTTCTGCCCTGAACGTCTGCAATTGTTTCAAGATGCAGCTTAAACTGAGTATTTTATAGGAGTGAAATTCTGTAATCTATACTGCATGGAAAAGATGAAACACAGTTCATGCTTAGGGTCAGTTATGCAAAACTGTGTTGCTTATGCTTTCAAATTTCTGATAGATGTGAGCTGTTGCTGTGAAAGCTGGTGTGCTAATCACTGGGTTAGTCTGTAAAATTATCACAGGACTTTTGTGTTTTTGGGTGCAAGAGAATAAACCATATTCCCTTCTGGAATTTAACTTAATTGTATATTTTATTTTCAGAATTTGGGCAGAAACGAGATTATCTTTCTTTAGTGATGAAAATGGAAAAGGTTGCACATTAAAAACCAGGACAAAGGGACTATGTAGAGCACTCAGCAACAATGACTCTTCTTGATTATTTCTCTTTGTCCCCTCAGCAATGAGGAAACTCCAAGTGTTTACCAATTAATTCAGTCTACGCTTTATAGGCTGAAGCAAAGCCTTTGACAGTGTAGATAATGAGAAACTATGGATTGTTCTGAAAAAAATTGTGTGCTTCAGCAATTCATTGTCCTGATGCGTAACTAGTATTATGGACAAGAAGCTACTGTTAAAACAGAATATGGAGAGAGAGAGTGGTTTCCCATAGGCAAAGGTATCAGACAAGGGTGCATTTTATCCCTTTATCTGTCCAGTCTATATGCAGAACATATCATATGGAAAGCTGGACTAGATTCAGATGAAGGAGGAATGAAAATTGGTGGAAGAAACATCAATAATTTAAGATGTGCAGATGACATCATCTTACTGGCAGAAAGCAGAAATGCCTTGAAATGAACATTAAGAAATGCAAAAGAAGAAAGTGCCGAAACAGGACTGCAGCTGAATGTTAAGAAGACAAAAATCATGACTGCAGAAGAACTACACAACTTTAACATTGACAATGAAGAAATTGAAATAGCGATTTTGTATACCTTGGTTCAATCATCATCAATCCAAATGGAGACTGCAGCCAAGCAATCAGAAGAGGACTGGGATTCAGAAGGGCAGCACTGAGGGAATTAGAGAAGATAATCGTAAGAATGTGTCACTGGAGACCAAGAACAAGATCATCCATGCTTTCATATTTTCTTTTTTTTTAATTTTCTTTTTTTAATTATTATTATTATTTATAAAATCCATCCATGCTTATTTAACATCGTGTCACCTGGGTTCAGCTTATAATCAATTGTTAATACAACTACAATACATATTAAGCTCTTAATCTATACAACGTGCTTCTAACCATTGATAAAACAAGTTCCATGTTTGATATACGCTTTCATATTTTCGATCACCATGCATGAGTGTGAAAGCTGGACAGTAAAGAAAGCTGTCAGGAAAAAAAATGATTTGCTTGAAATGTGGTGCTGGAGGAAAGCTTTGTAGATACCATGGACTGTGAGTCCTAGATCAAATCAAGTCTGAACTACCTCTGTAGGCAAAAATGTTGAAGCTGATAGTGTCCTACTTTGGTCACATCATGAGAAGGCATGATTCTCTGGAAAAGACAATAATGTTAGGAAAGATGGAAGACAGCAGGAAAACAGGAAGACCAAATATGAGATGGACTGACTCCCTAAAGGAAGCCAGAGACTTGAGTTGACAAGAGCTAAGCAGAGCTGTTGAGGGCCGGACATTTTGGAGATGGCTCATTCATACGGTCACCATAAGGATGAGGCAACTTGAGGGCACATAACAACAAATTTACAATTATTACTATTTTTTTCTAGCTCTTATTATATCTCTTCAGCCTGTGTGGGAGAGTGAATTAACTTTATACAGTGAAGAACCTTGATATTAATAGTAAAGTGACCAATACTGATACCAAAACCAATTTCCTACAATGTATGATTGGATTGAAGAGATTATTCTGAATACTTACTTGGCAATTTTGAAACCGTATTTCTCTACAGCATAAAATCATACCTAAACCAACAATTCTCATCCATACATGGTAGGTCAGCATGATTTCTGAATTAGAAATGTGATGGTGGGGGAGGCAGGATGATGAACAAAACAGAGGTTCACTTTTAATCAATTTTCTTTGGCCTAAATTCTAATTTGAATTATGAATGTTCCTGTGCCATGCTGATGTTCGGCATGGCCTCTGCTCTGGAAAGAGACAACAATTTTTAATTCAAAGTGGAAGGTCATATGATGACAAGATTTGTACACATTGCGATTATCATTGGGATTATTATGAAGGTCATACGATGGTGAGATTTGTGCCCATTGTGATTATGATTAAGTGCAACCTCTGCTCACACAAGTTATACAGGATTTTAAAGTCTCTGCAAAAACGTGCCAAACTTGTTCAACCAGAGTGACTGATAGGATGAGTGTGTACATCTAGTAACAATTGTCATGCCATCTTCAACTCTCTCCTTGGCCTTGTTTTGCATGGAACTGTGCTGCAACATTCCATTTCCTAGCTCTTTGAGGTAACATCCTCCTTGTTTCCTGACTTCTGTGCTTGCCTCCTTTGCTTTGCAGGAGCAGTTAGCTCTGAAGCCACCGTCCTTTTTTTCCTATTGGTGCAAAAACTGTCCTATGTCTACAGACAACAAGTCCTTTAAATATTTGGGACACAAACTAGTCATGACCAGCACAGCAAGGTATGTTTTATGAATTGTTTGTCTGTTTTAGAATTTCTGCGGCACTCCCTACCTGGATGGCTGAGGATCAGATTAGACTCTAAGGTTAGCCCATCATTAAAAAATTGTTCTATAGTGTTCTGTCTAAGCAATCAGAATGCAAACTAAGCCAGCTACAACAGAATGGAGGGATTGACCTCATGGTATTATAAAGATCAGATAGCTTTTAGAACTTAAAGAATTGCTGCATGGATTGATGTGGTACCAGGGTCATATGAGTAGACTGGAGCAATGTCAAACAAAAAATACACCACCACCCACTGATGATGTTAAAAATCCAGAAAGTGAAGGGCCTGCTTTGTTTTGACTCTGTTTCAGCCCTGCGTCACTGGATAGCAGGAGAAGTATTCATATCCTGGGTGCCAGGAAATTTGGACAAATGCTGCACGTGGACTAGCTTTCAGAATCCAGATAGTGCTTTTATCACATGGTTTCTGTATTTCCTTCTAAAGCCAGCATAGCTTGGGTCATGGAGATCTGCAATATCCTGCACAGACTGGAATGATATTCATCCAGTTTTTGTTCTGGACCTGAAACTCCTTGTTTGAGTGTTAACTCAGAAATAGAATCCTTATTCTTCCTTTTCCCCTTTGAACTTACTCATTTGGGTGTTATCGTAAACTGAAATGACTTTCTTAAAAATATGTGGACATATAAATATATACAGTATATTGAGTCAAACCAAAGGAATTGGTTTCTGCCCTGGGGCGATAATCACCCTTCATGGTTACTATAAAACCTGAATTACGGAAACAAGCCCAACCCAAATCTCCTCCTTATATAATTGCCTGTATTTTGTTTTTCTGTTTCTCTAGTTTTTAACAGCACTGATCACATAATATGGTTGGCAGCCTTCTGACTCTGTGCAATTATCGGAGGCAACTTTCATCAAAAGAAAAGTTGCTTCACAAACACTTATTGATAATATGTCACAAATTGCTTCATTTAATTTCCAACAGATTTCCAAGTTATTACCTATCTACCTTATCTATCTATCTGAATGATGACTAAAGAAATGAGATTATTTGCATATTATAAAATGTGGCAATCTGATGGCAAACTTTTAGATTTGAAGTAAAATATCTGGTATGAAAATTTACACATAGGTGTCTTGAAGGAGGGATGGGCAGAAGACAGAGCTGGATCTACCAGCAGATCTCTCTGAGTGATTTCTGGTAGTAACAACAATACGCCACACTGGCTTCACAGAAACAACAGAATTCTCATGCAATAACCTTTGATCTCAAATAATTAATCTAACAATGTGTGGGACATCCCACCTAAAAAATGAGAAGACATTTCCTTTGAGTTTCCTATTTTCCTTGAGCAATATAGATTTCTGGGTACTGTCATTTGGGATTGAAGGATTGTGTTTACCATGCCTTTTGATTCAGTATTTGAGATTCTCCTTGCTGATCCCTTTTCTTCTTTTAATGCAAAGAACCTTCAGTCTGAAAAATGTATTAGCTTTGGGTCAAAAAGAAGCTTCAGGTGAGCACATGAGTGGGGGAAGAGCCAAATTCCACAACAAAAGTCTTCAGATAAGGAAGTTTACAGAACTATCCCACGCATCTCAGTGTTAATTCAAATTGGGCATTTATGGATGCCATTACTTTCCCTCCATAAAAAGTCTATATTGAAAGTATTCACTTTTACAATAATTTGTGGTAAAAAAAAAAAGGAAGGTTACAGTAATGTCTGAATGAGTCAGACTTTTCACCCCAAATGATTGTGTAAGGTCTCCCTTGAGTAAACTCTCTTTTGAGACAAGCAGAACTGTCAGGATCTGGCCTGTACCGCTCTGGCAGCTGCAGGATCGAGGCCATCCTGACCCAGGAATGGCCTGGTGTTTGCAGGCTCAGGCCCTGACCTGTGTAGCAGCTGCTGGGCCACTCATGAGGCTCACCTGGAAAGCTGGAGGGAAGGCCTATTTAAGGAGTGGTTCTCCCTCCCAGAACTTGCCTCAGCAACAAAGGTCTTTGGTTGTGCCTTGCTGCTCTTGAGTGCCTATGGTCCAGCTCCTGCATCTCTATGTCTGGATGGGTCCCTGCTTGCTTCTGCTGGTCTCCTGCATCCTGGTGCCTTGTTCTGCCTCTGTGCTCCCGGACCTGTGACCTGGCTCCCAGCCCAGTGCTCCTGCCTCCCTTCTCCACTTGGTCAGGGCCAGCTGTGCAGTGAGTGTCTTTGGACTTGATATCCTGTGTGGCAGACTGGGTCCTGGTGCCCCTGTCCATGGTGAGAGGCTGCCTGTGATATCTTGGACTTTGACAGTTTGCTGAGGCACCCTGGCCCAGTCACCATGTCCACTGACCTCGGTGCAGTTGTCCAGGCCTTGCAAGCTGAAGTTCAGTCCTTGTGACAAGAGCTTGCTATTGTTTGGAATGTAGTGCCCTGTGCTCCTGCTCCTAGCTCATTTCTCTGGGCACTGGAAGGAGTTGTGAGGGTTCATTAATCAATGTCGGATCCTGTTTTGGATGTATCCTGACAAGAATTTTTAGAAGCTACATGTCTTAAAACCCTTCTCTTTGGGAAGATATTTTGAAATCCTTGTTTGAAATAATTTGAAATAACTTAATCTTTATCTCTTCTATAGCTTCTTGTTGGAAACTTAAAAAAATTAAATGGTGGACTAACTAGGAGCTGATGTGGAAATGAATGCCATAGTAAATGCTGTACAGCTAAATTTTGCTTGCCAAAAGACACACACCTCATAACAAAATAAATATGAAAGACAGTAGGAACAAAACAAAAAAATTCTCAGGAAGACATGGATTTTGTCACTCTTCCTGCCGAGACTAACATTACATCATGTGGATAGCTGTTCACTCATTTATTCATTCCTTATATTTAAGATGTTTTAGGTCCATTATCCACTAATATGCTTAGTTATGTAAGGCTTGTTAAGTCTGCTGTTAACTGTGGAGTGACTTCAAGGTTCCTTATATCTTTCCTCATAATGCTGTATCCTTAAATCAACATCTATGTAATCAGCACTTTGACTGATTACTGGTGTGATCAATCCCATTTCATTTTGAAAGCCCTTTCACCACTGTAATTTTCCCGTCACTGTGTCCTCACACCTCTGCCATGCTTTTTGCAGAGGTAAATCTGTGACTGAACTATTATGCTCTATGTGGCTAAGGAAGTGGATAGTAATCCACAACAGCTCATGATGAAATAATTCTGTTTGTGTTTAAGATGCCACAACTGTTTTGTTTCTATTTTTGCTTGTATAATACGTACTTTAAGTGCATGTTGAAGGAAGGTATACGTAAAGACCTGCAGTAACCACTAGAATGACTGTATCTAAAGGCATAGCTTTGATGATGTGCCCAGGCACCTGTACCATCTTATGCAACAGTAGTGAGTGGGACGTGTAGCAGGCACTAGCCCTCCCTAAACATTACATTACTGTCATTACATCACACTTGCTCATTGTCATTCTCTTTCTGCCCAGTTCTGAGTTCTAAAGCTACTGGGCTTGTAGTTGTGAAAACACTTATATTTAGAGAATATTTTCAAAAGGACTAGCCTGAAAGGGGTATACTATATGTATATTATATATTTGCTCAGACAAGGTCATTAGATCCTGGATCAAATCAGTCTGTGTCAGGAGGACCAAAGCTTGAAAAGGTATTTTTGGACTACAATTCCCAGAATCCCCCAGCTAGCTTGACTATAGCTCCCAGAAGTCATGGAGGATTATGGACTCTAAATTCATACTGTAAGGTAAAGGTAAGTTCCCCTTGACATTTAGTCCAGTCGTGTCCGACTCTAGGGCGTGGTGCTCATCCCCGTCTCCAAGCCGTAGAGCCAGCGTTTGTCCATAGACAGTTTCAGTGGTCACGTGGCCAGCGCGACTGTCACGCACCCCCAGTGTCCTTAGTTTGTTTCCCTCAAACCCAGGTCCCACTTTTGGGCATGACGTTCTTACTTCTCCATGCACCAACTGCCACCAGTGGATCTTTATCCACACTTTACCAATGATGCTGCCTGGACACGTGTTGTCAAATATAACTGATTATTTATTGTTTAGTTGTTGAATCACATAAGTATATTAATAGATGTTGTATGATGTTTCACTCATTGTTTGGATATTACACACGTTTCTTTATTGGCATTACTTTTCATATAAATCACTGTGAATCACTGGAATACTATTAGATGACTGTCTATTTATTTTACTTCTATCTTTTAACTATTCTTTAATTCATAAACCAACTATACCACACCAACTTTCCAATCTATCTCCTAAAACTCTCTAAAACCTCCTCTCTCCTTCTCTCCCAGTTTCCAACTGTCTCTCTGACTCCGCCCTCCTGTCCTCTCATAGGCTCCAGCTCTAGAGCTACACATGACGGACAGGTGGGACATGGGCATTCCGCCACAGCGACTAGACACGGAACGCTGTTACCTTCCCACCGTGGTGGTACCTATTTATCTACTCGCATTTTTACATGCTTTCGAACTGCTAGGTTGGCAGGATCTGGGACAAGCGACGGGAGCTCACTCCGTCGCGTGGATTCGATCTTACGACGGCTGGTCTTCTGACCTTGCAGCCCAGAGGCTTCTGCGGTTTAACCCGCAGCGCCACCATACTGTACTATATTGCTAAGACTGCAAAAGTAATTTTTCCAACCTCTGCATAGGAAGGAGATGCCCAACTGTAAGAAGATGGACCAAAAATGCCATCTTGAACATTTACCAGATATTCCATAATGATATGAGAGCAGCAGATAACAATGTCACCAGATTCTGAACAAACATGGCACTTTGAGTGAAAGAAGGCAAAACTGAATGTATGAAGCTGCCAGTCGTGTGCTGCATCTATCGTGGCCTGCCCCTCAAATACTGATATGCACTGTGGACACAAACCACTTGAAGCATTGGGAAAGGTGTGTCACGTACCTACTTGGAGTTCAGCCTATGAATAAAAAGTTATATTCAAGTGATTACATCTCAGATTTATTATTATAAGGAGGAGGATCAATCATTTAAAAAAAGTGATAGCCTTTCCATTCAAATAATTTCAATGATTGCAGAGCCTTCATCTTGCACAGTGCTGGCTTTACAGCAGTGCAGGACTCTTCTACCAGAAAATTAATTCAAAATTTCAAAAGTGAGGAAAGCAATAAAGGTTGGAGGAGGAGAAGAATAATCTCATGAAGCAAGTGTAACTGGGGGCAAATGCAAATTTTTGCTTTTTTACAGTTGTGATGGCCATGGAGTGTGAGGACTAAAAAGCTAATAAGGCTTCCCAGAAATATATATGCCTTGGGTCTTACACAGTGTGGTGTAGTGGATAGAGTGACAGACTAGGACTCAAAAGGCCTGTTTTCAAATCCCTCCTCAGCCATGGAAACTCACTAGGGGTGTGAGTTTAACCACTCCTTAAATATCTCATTTACCTTGAAAGCTCTATTATAGGGTCGCTTATAAGTCAGTTCCAACTTGAAGGCACATAACAACAGGATATAACCGGGGGGCAGGGACTGAGAAGAGCATTCCATACAAGTTGGGCACCAGGTATTGCACACTGCCTCTAGTCTTGTTATGCCATGGTACAGTATGTTTGGGGTGATTTGTGAACTGGCAACATGGAAAATCAATCTGAGGTCTTTCACTGTATGCTAAACCTATAGTCTAGAAATGTAACTTTTTTGGATTACAGATCCCAGAATCTCCTCATCCAAAACAAATTTTCTAAGGTCTGGCAAAACTCTACCCAGATGAACATGGTCTTCTGTCTAAGCATACATGTCTGGCCGGAAAGGCTGATGCTTGAGTACAGCTGGAAGTTTGTAGGACTGCACTGTTACATTGCTCCTAAAAATACAGGCTTTCAAAAACAAGCATGTGACTTTCTCTATTTTTCCAACTAGACATCATAATCTTCTACTGCTCAGCCTGTTTTCAGGTACACGAGGAGCTATAGACCTTTTTTTAAAACAAAGCACTGATTTTATTAGCGCTCCCCAACCATGGTGAGAATTACACTCCAGAGCAGAGAAGCTGGACTCTGGAGAGCTGTTGCTGGGAATGAGTCACTCTGGCATCAGGAGGAGGCTTGTGAAATCGCATGAAGATTCCACAAATTCTCTCTGTACAACTCTAAAGAAAAGGGGGTGGGGAAAGAAGCCTTTATTGTCAGCTGTTTTTCCTTTTCTTCACATAAAATACAAATGGGAATAATCAAAACTGTATACTGACAGCCATTTGCTCTCTCCTCTAAATTCTCTTACAAGTTTAGTAGGGCTCATGCTTCCAGCTGGCTCGTCAATGAAGTGTGAAGAAACATCCATCTGCCTTTTTAATTCTGCGATAAAAATGCACTTTAAGTGGCTCTCTAACCATACAAGCTTATTCCTAAATAAAAGTTACTTGCAGGTAGGATGGTAGGAAAATAAGGCTGGCTCCGTTAGCAGATGCATTTAGGATCAAAGTTATAGGCTCTTGGCCATGAGCATGCATTCTGTGAAGCAGATGAGACATAAACCTCCTCATTATTCTGTTCACTCCCACTTTCTGCAGAGTCCAGGAGCTCAAGGAGTTACTCTGCACAGAATCAAATGATGGATTCCACTCAGTATTGTTTACACTAACTAGAAGTGGTTCCTCAGAGTTTCTGGCAGTAAACATTCCTAGATTACCTGGAGACACTGCTCCTACCAATAGGCAAACTACATAAGGCAATCAACTCAAGTGCTGGGGGGGAGCAGAAGAGCATCTCACCCCTTCTCGTGAAGGGACTGGCTGTTTCCTCTTGTTGGGGGACACACTTTTCTGAAGTAGCCTGCTGCCTCAGCTGTGATAGAAGACAATATACTATCATAAGTGTTGAAAAAAAGTGTCTGCTGGAAGACAAATCGAGGTGGGACTACCAGCTTGTCCTTTGTCTCAAGTAGCAAAATTTCTTGAAACAACCATGCCTTGAGATGCTGTGGACTGAACCTGAACATCTCTAGATCCAAACCATGTGCTCTACCAAGCCACAGCCCTTCAGTTATTCAGCCCTTCAAAGCCACCGTTTTATGAATGTGAGATATTGTGCTTCTGTAGCCACGATTTAAAAGACTAGGGTGGCGGCGAACCTTTTTGGGCTCGTGTGCCCAAACTGGGAAAAAAAACAAACCAGCAGGCAGCATGCTGCAGCGGCGGCAGTGGCAGAACCAGAAGTGGCAGCGGAAGGGGGAATCCCAGGCACGGATGTGCCTCGAGACCCCACTCCAGATCCGCCGCCAGCACCAGCTGCTCCAGATCCGCCTGTCGAAGCGCCAGCACCGCGGCTGCAGCCACCTTCTCAGGTTTGGCTGCGCGGGGGGGGGGGGGGGAGAAGCGATCCGGTGACTTATGGCTCACGTGCCTGCAGAAAGGGCTCTGCGTGCCAGCTGTGGTATGTGCAATAGATTCGCTATTGCTGGACTAGGCAATGGCTTGATAATTGCCACACAATATCACATCTACATTGCCAGCATGAAAAATGATGCCAAGCTTTATATGGCAAAGGGCAGCCTGGATGTTGACAACAGCAATGACAGCAGTCTACAGCAGGGGTTGTCAACTCCCGGTCTGCGGCCTGGTGCCGGTCTGTGGGCTTGCCAGAACTGGGCCGCGGATACGGATCTCCGCACGCTCGCGCAGGGGGCGTGTCACGCTCGCGCGCATGCCAGTGAGCGCAACATGCCCCCTGTGAGTGCAACACGCCCCCCGCTTGCGCGACATGCCCACTGTGCTCGTGCAGGGGTGCCCCCGCCCCCCCACGCATGGAGCTTGCTCCCCCCAGCCGGTCTGCAGCCCCAAAAAGGTTGGGGACCGCTGGTCTACAGGATACCCTCTTCTGCTCACTACTATTCACAAAGAGATGCCAAGCAAGGGAAAATCCCAGAAGCTGATTGATTCCTTTTTTTCATCAGTTAACTACTTATCACCCAAATACAAAGCAATTGTCCGGGCTGTTTTTCAACAAGTGCGAATGGTAGTGAGCATAAGGTATAAAAAACCAAAACCTCAACCAGTCCACAATTTTATGAAAATTTTAAGTCTAATTGCTCATGCAGAAAGAAAGCTGTAGTAGTAGATCAGCAAAGAACTGGGGGAGGGGGCATATGAGGCTTTTTAAAACTTATGCTGTACTTGTAATGCTGCATATTTTAGTGTGTTAAATTTGAACATTTTTCATCCAATACTGAATGTGACTGATCTTCAAAAAGGTTTGCCTTATTGTATTTTGCACATTTCTTTTGAAGAGCATATTTCTTTGGCCCTATATCAGGCATCCATGGAAATGCTGGTGGGGGGGGGTGTCCTTCCTTTGAGTTTAGGGGTGCTTGATTGTAGTTTTACTACATGTTGGTTTCAGATTCATATGGCAAACAGAGAATGTCTCATTAGTCTCGGTGCTTTACCACTAATGTATTTTGCATCCAAGAAACCGAGACCCCATTCTGAAATTAAGCCATTCAAGGCATTTTTCCATGATAAGTACATCCAAATGTACATCTAAAGATCTTTGTGAATGCCAGTCACAAGGGCGTATCTCTGGATTTATACCATAAAAGTGTCATGTTATGATTCAATCTTGTATACTTTATATAACCAGAAAGAACTCTAGAATGTTTTCACCCTCCAGGACAATTGTGGCCTGTGGTTCTTGAAATGTAGACTGTGCTCTTTATTCACCCATCCCAATCCTGAAACTTTTTCCAATCAGAGCATCCTGGTGTTCCATCCAATAATCTGACACCAAGATCAGAACAGCCACTTGCCTCCCCTCTCCCCTAAGGTCCCATGGGAGAAATATAAATAAAACTGTGTCTTTTCCTTAAAATTTCACTTCCCCTGCTGATATGACCACCACCATCATGACTTCCTCCCTTTTTCTTCTGGAGATTGACTGAAATCAGTCCCTAGATTTTATGATTTTTTTTTTTAAAAAAACCTTCTAATTGTTATCCTGTCTTTGCGCTACAGTAACCATAGCCACTACTGTTCTGTGCAAAGTGTTTTATCTTGAGCAGGGCAAGCCCTACCATTAGGCAAAGTGAAGCTAATATTTCAGGCCAGTACAAAAGGGAAGAGGTTACAGCTAGATATGGGGACGAATAAAAAAATGAATCATGATATTCGTGAAATATCTCTGATTTGTGGGATATTCATCCCTTTGTATTCGTCAGGGCTGGAGACCCAACAAATATGAAGGGACAAATATTTACCCATTTTTATTCGTCCCTTCATGCAGGCTGGCTGCGGAGTCTGAAACCAGTTCCCTTCTGCAGCCAGCCTGCTTGTCAATGTCCCACCGATCAGCTATTTGGCAGGACATTGTGTTTTGATGATGAATTGACAAATAGTTGTCAATTCATGGCTAAAATTTGGTGCTTTGTCACTACTTCCGTTTGTCAACTTTGACTAATGACGAATCCCGACGAAGCACCATTTGTTTGATTTGTCCCCATCTCTACTTACAGCTAGATATGGGGACCAATTAAAAAACGAATCATGATATTAATGAAATATCATTGACTCATGGGATATTCATCCCTTCATATTTGTCAGGTCCGGAGACTCCAACGAATGGATGAATATTTACCCATTTATATTCATCCCTTTGTGAAAACTGGCTGTGGAACGGAAACAGGGTTTGCCTTCCATAGCCAGCCTGCTTGTCAATGTCCTGATGATCAGCTGTTTGTCCGGACATTGTTTTTTAATGACGAATCATCACTTTATCCATTTGTCAATCTTGACTAATGATGAATCCCGATGAACCACCATTTTTTCGATTCGTCCCCATCTCTAGTTACAGCCTTTTGGCTGTTCTTCATGTCCTCTCTGTAGTAAAGCAGGGCTGCCTATGCCACAGAAGCTTCCTTCACCTCCCTCTGAGAGAGTGCCATCTTGTCCTTGCTGAAAGTGGGGGGAAGTGTAGGCACCCTTGCTCAAGCAACTATGGCCTAAATCCAATTGCTAGTCCCAACCAGAGTGAGTTCACCAAATCTGTGGTATTTACTAACAGACAAATTATCATTTAGCGGTTGATTTTAATGACTCTGTACTAAGTAGGTGGGGCAAGTAACCACATTTAGGCTCATGTGAATACAGGGGTAGAGAAAAATCATTAGAGTGCACTGTTGTCTCCCCTTGTTTCCTCTTGATGTAGTTTTTGGTTGTTTCCTGACCAAAACGGATACCTTCAGGTCTGACCTTGCTTACATTTCCCTTCCTCCTGAATCATCTCTTTTTAGCAATCTAGGTGCAGTAGCCAGAACACTTCCATCTTATGCTATCAGATGTGTAATTTCTTATTAAATACCTCTCACTTATTATATTCTCTGACAGTTTATTCCAAGCACCAGCTTCTACATAAGCCAACAATCGGTCACCTCAAGTGGCAAAATGCATGTGATAGCTTTCCCCTGAGGCACGGCTTCCTAGCTCTAGTTAGCATCTTCCTGGGTACATAGAAGTAGGTCCCCCAGGGCATCTTTGGTTAATTATCCTCTAGATTGAAGGCCTACTCGCCCATGTGAAGGGATATGTGGGCGGGTGATCCTGCCCCTTGGAATGTGTGTGCTGTATTGATTGGTGTACTGCTTAAGTACATCCTGCCAGCCCCTGCATATGCGTTCCACACACCCCATGTCTGCAATGGGTTGATGGTGTTTTCAAGAAAATCACAGAATGAAGCATAGAACTGTGTACTTTGTTCATTTAAACAAACCCTAATCATCCTTAATTTGGTAGAAAAATAATACTGCATGCACAGATCATGTCATTTAACATCAGAAAGGCATCTGGACTATCATTTTAATTACACATGTAGCTTTACACCCAAGGGCAGGTAACAGCAAGTGTACATCAAATACGCAGATTTCTGCCCCAGAAAGGATCATAGTTACATAAAATGAAAACATATCAGAGGCCCAAATTGAATCCAGACTTTGTCATATTTACAGTTGGCTCATTGAAGTTGGAGGGACTTAAGTTAGTCATATGACTAACATTAAGTGACACAGATTTGATTGGGTCTACTCTATGTATGGCTAAACCTGGATCCAACCCTATATACAATTGCATCATTTTGCCAACTATGGGAAAAAAACTCTAAATTGCAGGCCTCCCTCTCCCCTCTCACCATTTCAGTTTACTAACTCTTCCACAGCTGCCATTCATTTCACTGGTGCAAGAGCAATATGGAGATAATAATTGTCTCCTTTATAAGGGTTTATAACAATTACTAAAATAATCTACATGCGATGCTTTGAACATTTGCAGTGTGCTGCATAAATATTAAGCTTTCAGTGCTTTTAGGCCCTTCCAAGATGCAATCTTGGATAGAGTTCATTTGTTAGGCCTTTCAGACTCTCTATATTAGCACTTCAGGAAATAGCATGAGGAGAACACCACCTAGCTTTCCAAAATGTCAGAGTTATTTAGAAGCAGGATATGGCCTTGGTATTTTGGTGTCCTGAAGGGAGTGTGTACAGATACTATATGTGTGGATGTATGGCTTGACTTTTGAGATTTATGTCCCATCTTGAAACTTCAAAAGGGCCCTCAAAGAAGAACACACAGAAAGGCAAATCACTGTTTTCCATGTATCCTACAGAAACATTTGGGTAAGTACTCGTTAACCAGGCTTATGAGCACATTTTAAAAAGTAAACAATCTAATCATACATCCATACATTACCCCAAACCAATATTGCAGTGCTTTAAGGAGGGGTGTTTTTTGTTTTGTTTTTTGGTAGTTTTCCTTTTTTCCTGAGATTTTGTTTGTTTACAGTTTGACATTCTCTCCCTCATCTCTTTCTCCTGTTTTTCTTAGTTGTATCCTGTTATAATATTCCCTTTGGAAGGTCTTTTATAGAGTATTTTTGCACAGATTTTGAAAACTTCCTTCCTGGCCTTTGCATCCTCTCTTCAGATGTCAACATCAGAGATAATGGTCTTTTTTTTAAGACGGTTAACAATGAGAGAAGCACAGGACTTCACAGTTTCTACACATTTCACAAGTCAACTTACTTTTTTTTGTGGTGTGTACAAAACCTTGTGTGTTACAAACAGTACTTCTCTGTTAGCTATTAAGAAGGCGAAAGCATTGACATTCAAGGCAAGCGTTTGCAAAATTGTCAGCATTTTCAGCTCCTTTTTTTCTCAGCTGAAAGGTAGACAGATATCCCAAGGAACTGGAGAGATATAATGATGGAATCTGGATTTAAATGCTAGTGCAGATTGCATTTATTTATTTAACTTATATGCCGCCCACACTACCCAGAGGTCTCTGGGCGGCTATTATTAATTACAGAAGGTAATCATGTATTCTGTAAATGTGGAACAGTTTCTGCTATTGAATCCAAAAATAATTAGAAATATGTATTCCCAAAACATAATGGAGGTATTATTGATATAAGTCTGATTTGTTTGGAATAAAGATTAGTAGTTGTTATACTTGGTTATCCCATACACTAGGCTACTCTCCCTCTTGCTCACGCTGTTTCCGCTGCTAATAGCCTCCTCTTAAATTTATTTGTCTGTTTGTTGTTTGTTTATCATAGCTGATTCCCTGTGGAATTTGAAAATCTATTTTCTGATATTTAACATAGTACTGGGTTATGGCTATTCTACAGAGGCCCCCTTCTTTCTTCTTTCTACCCTTACATCCTATGGCATTTAGGTAATGGAAGAAAGGGGGATGACACCTGCAGTTTTTGTAGCATTGTCCCGCTTTTGAATGTTTCCCTCTTTCAAAATTCCCTTGATTTAGTTTATTGAAACTGCTGGGATGTGTAACATGGTCTTCTCAATAGTGGCCTCAGTATGAAATAATAAAATGATAGGACTTCAGAAAACACTGTAAAGGTCTATGTCTTTTAAGCAAGATTTTGGTTATTGGTTTTAACATGAATTAGTACCAAAGTGCTTTGACATTGATCCCCACCCCCAACCTGATCCAAGTTAAGGCATGGCTCTGTTGTAGCTGGAGAGCAGAGGGAACTTCAAAACAGGAAGACAAGGCATGGGGACTTAGAATTTGAGATTGGGTTTTCAGAACCGAGTTGGCCTTACATTTAGGAAGAGTGAAGCATCCACCTCAGCCAGCAAAAGCTAGATATCACAAAAGAACAGGATGTACTGATTTATTTTATGTATTATTATTATCATATAGACTGCTAGAGATGGGGAGGGGTGCTTGAAGGATTTTCTACTTCCTATGCCAAAACAACATGGCTGACTTTCAGTACAGTACTATACATCTTAAAATGTCAGGATGCCATTTACATCTGTGCCTTAGGGAGCAAAATGAATCAGACTTAAGAGGAGGCAGCCTTTCAGTTGGCACAAAGCAGCAGCTGTTCATCTTCTTAACCCAGCACTGTGCGACTAATGCTGATGCAACTTTAGTAACTCACTTGGTGACATCATCATGCCTTTTATGACGCTCCTGCACCGTTAGGTCTTCTGAAGACAGTGTGAGGGCTGAAGCAGTGTGGGAAAACACATTCAGGGCAACACACCACCGCAAAAGTGCAGAATGAGAGTAAATGTTGTTGGAGCTAGTAAACATACCATATTTATAATAATTATCTTGTCCAAGTCAAGTCATTCTGGGGTTGAATGGATTATTCCTTGCTCAAAGCACTCAGAAATCATTGCATTTTGCGTTATTTTAGTCTTGTCAGACCAATGTAATTTTTACTTCTGTTTGTTTGGGCACATTGGCTAGAAATCTAAACAATTACTTTAGATTAGAGGTGAGCAGATGTTTTAAGGCTGCAAATCCCAGCATTCCTCACCATTAAATGTGCTGGTTGGGGCTAATAGGACTTGCAGTCCAATGGCAGGGCCACAATAACCCATTACTACTTTAGGTGGACAGCTGGGGTTGGATTGTCCAAAAGAAATTTAGGGCATTAAAAAAAAAAAAAAGCAGACTATCCATGTCCGGAATTGCTTTTAAACGCTCGGGGGGGGGGGGATCTTTAACATTGGCCTACTGTATGGGAAGGGAGTGCTTTTAAAAAACAAAAGTCCTCAAGGACCCTGAGGATTGGAATTGTGTTGCTTTTTGGATCCCAGCCAATGTTTCAAAATGTTGTTGCCTGCATCGATGCGTTTGCTTCCATTTGGTTAGGCAGGTGTTAATACTGAGCACTTGGGAGAGAAAAATATCTTTGTCTTCGAACCGATTATGTAATGTGCTTGCATTTGATTTCCATAATGAGCATAACAGATTAAGATATATTGTAGGGCTGTGCAAATCGTAAATCCCAAACCAAATTTGCCTGCTTCAGGGCGATTCATAAGGGATCTGAAATGAAACAGAATGGACATATTCAGTTCTGGGGTTAGTAAAGACAAGTTTGGTCTGGATGGGGCATGGTGCACTCCTATCTTTTTTTGTTTGCGTTTCAGAAAAAGGGCAAAATTTAAAGATGCCCGGTGCACAAATATCTGAAGCTAGCTGTCTGAAATTTGGCAGGTTTACCTCCCTCTATACGGGTCTATCATGTCTCTAAGTATCATGTACATAAGTTTTAAAAATTGCAGCCATCTTTGTTTTCCAGTGCAAGTCAGTGGGGGAGCTTACAAATTAACTATGATATGGGATGCAACTAGTATTAGATGGGACACATATTCTACACTAAATCAAGTTACAATCCAAAGCCCAGAAATGGACTCACAATCTGATAGGGGAAACCATGCACAGCCCCAATATATTGTCGATTTACATTTCATGAACACCATTCTAATACACAGTGGGGAGAAATGGTTACAGAGTAGGAGTGTCTTTGGGCAAACGTGCAAAAAAGAATGGAATCAGGCAATTATGCTGTGGAGAAAAGTGTCCATGGTCATCCCTGGGGTGGATGCTCCTATTCATACTTCACTTTTCATCCAGCATTCGTAGGGTTGAAGTGTTTTGAAGAAGTTCACTGATTTAACCTGGGAAAAGAGGAAACTTAAAACATATATGGTATGAGTACATTGAGCTGCTGGTACCAAAGAAGAAGGCAAGTGACAGCTAAACCCTGCCCCAATAAAGCCTAAGAGCTCCTCTGGACATTCCAACTATTGAGGCATTAGGGAGGCCTTAGACGGAGGTTTGGACTACACAGCAGGCAAAATGCAAATGGAGTCATACCTGGAAAGTCTCATGGGCCCATAGGTAACATAATCATAGATTCAAAAATGCTATGTTGTTACGTAATAATATAGCATAACAACAAACTGAACCCCAAAATACAAAATAAGTCAGGAAAAGAAAAAGATTCATGATTGTTAGTTTGTTGGGTTTGCCTCTGCAAAATGAAGGTGATCCCAGTCTTAATTGTATGCTGTTCTATTCTTAATGTCTGAATAATTGCCCATAATGACTGATGCTCAGAGGCTGTCTGATTAGCATTTATTGTTTGCTTGCAAAGCACTTAGTAAGATTTAGCTAGGTGCTGATAAGGATTCCTGCAGAGAATGTCATTAATTTCTGTCTTAGTAGTTGTGTATAGGATTTTGAGGAGGAAACTGAGGATATTCTATGGGCCAGGAAATCCCAAGTTGGGGAGAAAAAAGGCCAAAAATCCCATAAAAAATGATGGGATGGGGAGGGGGAATCTAGATTCGTAACCTTACCACATAGCCCCACCTCATCCCATTTCATAGCCATTTGTGGTTCCCTGTTCACATGAATATGCATATGTGTGGTTTCCTTTAACAAAGTTCTGGAAATGCACAAATAGTGTTTGATACTGTACTCATGAAAGGAATGACCCCATACAGGCTATAGGGTGGGTCGGCCCTTTTACACATGTCATTTGGGACAGATCTGGTCAGAGGGCTTCCACACATGCCTAACACAGAATGTGTTTATTGGTGATAATATGAGAACTGAAAATGCATCTGAGTAAGATTGTGATCACATGGAGAAACATGTGATTCCCCCCCTTTTCCTTTCCGCCCCTTCCAGGGTCTTCTCCACCCCCTTTCCTTTCCGCCCCTTCCAGGGTCCTCTCCACCCCCTTTCCTTTTCCACCCCTTCTAAACCTCTTTCCATGCCCCAAAAGCACTTTAATCTATGCACCCGGGTAGGTGGGGCTCGTTAGCCTTGGAAGGCAGCCCATCTAGGAGAAGGAAAACTCCGATTTCAAACCTCCACTGCCTTGTGGCGATATCCATCAATGGAAAAGGCTTCAGGAGTAAACCTTGAGGCAAAATCCGGACCCGAAGTCCTGGAGGCACTTCGTGATGTTCTGGCAACTCCTGCGATGTCGCTGGAACCAGTTGTATTGGCTCTTGCCTTTCCATTGGACTATTTCAGTGACGTGGAGAGGGGGGATTTGCTGCTTGGGTAACAGCCTATCCTCCATATTATTTTACCCAGGCTTCATGCTCTGGAGAGGACACTCCAGCTTCACATACAGCGTCGAAATAACACAGGAATTAGCAGTTACCGGTTATAAGTCTTTGCTCGATTGGGGTAGAGCATGACGCCAGGGGCTACTTCTGACGGTGGGAGAGGTCATTGCACCTCACTAGGTAGCTACTGCCCGCCTTAAGCTGGGCAGCCCCCAGCCAGTAAGGTGCTGCCTCGCCATGATCTGTTAACCTCATGGGGTGCGTGGGGTTTAGGGTGAAAGCTGACAAGCAGATCGATAACCCTGCACCATGCAACAATCATAAGAAAACTTCTGCCTTAAAGCTGGGCACCTGGAATGTTCGGACAATGACCCCTGACTTTTCTGACAACCTGCAGTAAATAGACGATGCGCACAAGACAGCTGTCATCGACATGGAACTGAGTAGGCTGCAGATGGACATTGTTGCCCTGCAAGAGACGAGATTGCCAGACTCAGGCTCTGTCAAAGAAAAAAAATTATCATTCTTCTGGCAGGGAAAACCATTGAATGAGACCAGGGAATATGGTGTTGGCTTTGCAGTTAGAAATACTCTGCTGAGATCCATTGTTCCACCTACTGTGGGGAGTGAAAGGATCCTGTCTCTGCAGCTCCACTCATCAGCAGGACTGGTCACCCTCATTAGTGCATATGCACCAACACTGTCGTCTACAACAGAAGTCAAAGACAAATTCTATGACGATCTGGCAGCTGCTATCAAAAAAATCCCCGAGAGAGAGCTGCTGTTTATTCTCGGAGACTTCAATGCTAGAGTTGGTGCTGATCACAATTCTTGGCCCACTTGTCTAGGCTGTTTTGGCATTGGGAAGATGAATGAAAATGGCCAGCACTTGCTGGAGTTTTGCTGTTATGATCTTTGTGTCAGCAACATGTTCTTTAATACGAAGCCTCAACACAGAGTTTCCTGGAGACATCCAAGATCGAAGCATTGGCATCATCTCGATTTGATCCTCACTAGACACTCTAGCCTTCCTAGTATTACGAGCACACACAGTTACCAGGGTGCTGATTGCGATACTGATTACTCCCTGGTGTGTAGTAGAGTAAAACTGCGAACAAAGAGATTGTATCACATGAAAAAGGAAGGAAGGCCACGTATTGACATCAGCAAGACTTGCGATCAAAGAAAAGTGGAGGAATTTGCCCAAGCGCTTGAGGAAACCCTTCCAGGCCCGGCTGATGCAAATGCACCTGAACAATGGGAACATTTCAAGAACGTTGTTTATAACACTGCCTTGTCCACATTTGGCAAGAAGACCAAAAAGACGGCAGACTGGTTTGAAGCTCATTCAGAGGAGCTGATGTCAGCCATCGAGGAAAAGCGGAGAGCTCTAGCAGCATACAAAGCCTGTCCTAGTGAGTACAACTTGCAGGCTCTTCGAGTTGCTCGTAGCAAAGTCCAACAGACTGCCAGGAGATGTTCTAACGATTATTCGCTTCAGCTCTGTTCTCAGATACAGATAGCAGCGGACACAGGTAACATAAAGGGAATGTATGATGGTATCAAGCAGGCTTTAGGTCCAATACAGAAGAAATCTGCTCCTTTGAAGTCTGCTACAGGCGTGATCATCCAGGACCGAGCACAGCAGATGGAACGCTGGGTGCAGAACTACTCTGAGCTATATTCCAGAGAGAATGCAGTAACCGAAGAGGCATTAAATAACATCGAGTGCCTGCCTGTCTTGGAAGAGTTGGATGGCGAACCAATTTTAGCAGAAATAAAAGCGGCCTTGGATTCCCTCGCCTCCAGCAAGGCACCTGGGAAGGATAACATCCCTGTTGAAGTGCTGAAATGCTGTAAAGAGATCATCACCACTGAGCTGTATGAAATCTTTTGTCTTTGCTGGAGGGAAGGTGGAGTACCACAGGACATGAAGGATGCAAACATCGTCACATTGTATAAGAACAAAGGAGACAGGGGCGACTGCAATAACTACCATGGCACCTCTCTTCTTAGCGTTGTAGGGAAGCTTTTTGCCTGTGTTTTGCTGAAGAGGCTCCAGGTGCTTGCAGACAGAGTCTATCCAGAATCACAGTGTGGATTTCGAGCTAATAGATCCACCACTGACATGGTATTTTCCCTCAGACAGTTGCAGGAGAAATGTAGGGAACAACGACAGCCACTCTTTGTGGCCTTCATAGATCTTACAAAGGCCTTTGATTTGGTTAGGAGGGATGGCCTTTTTAAAATCCTTCCCAAGATTGGATGTCCACCTCGACTCCTTAACATCATCTTAACAACTTATGAATCGTTTTAGCAAGGCCTGCCAAGACTTTGGATTAACAATCAGCCTGAAGAAAACACAAGTCATGGGCCAGGGCATGGACTCACCTCCCTCTATTACTATCTCTACACAAAAATTGGAGGTTGTTCATGATTTCGTGTACCTTGGCTCAACGATCTCTAACACTCTCTCCCTAGATGTCGAGCTGGATAAACGCATTGGCAAAGCAGCTACCATGTTCTCTAGACTCACAAAGAGAGTATGACTTAATAAGAAGCTGACGGCATATACCAAGATCCAGGTCTATCGAGCCTGTGTCCTGAGTACACTCCTGTACTGCAGTGAGTTCTGGACCCTTTGTGCACAGCAGGAGAGGAAGCTGAACACATTCCATATGCGTTATCTCTGACGCATTTTTGGTATCACCTGGCAGGACAAAGTTCCAAATAGAGTAGTCCTAGAACAAGCTGGAATTTTTAGCATGTATACATTACTGAAACAGCGACGTCTACGTTGGCTCGGGCATGTCGTGAGAATGGCTGACGGTCAGATTCCGAAAGATCTCCTGTATGGAGAATTAGTGCAGGGAAAGCGCCCCGGAGGGAGACCAGAGCTGCGATACAAGGATATCTGCAAGCGGGATCTGAAGGCCTTAGGAATGGACCTCAACAAATGGGAAACCTTGACATCTGCAGCATGGCATCTCCCAATCTGAAGAGACATTTGTTCAGCAGGCCGAGGCAAAGAGGCAGTCCCGAAACCTGCAAAATCAGGGAGCTGGACAGGGGACAGATTGTATTTGTCTTCAGTGTGGAAGGGATTGTCACTCTCGAATTGGCCTTCTCAGCCACACCAGATGTTGTTCCAAGACCTCTATTCAGAGCACATTACCATAGTCTCTCGAGACTGAAGGATGCCTACACACATGGAGAAACAGATCACAATTTGGACTGCTTGTGGAGTGGTCCAGTATGATCTATTTTCCAGGAATCACACAACGAAATGGGAAGTGCCCTCCAGTCCATCCCTGATCTCTGCTCAAGTTGGACCTTTCTGGTCCAGCTGCAGTGCTACTACTGTTTGAGGCTAGGCTGGAATAATTCCCCAGCTGAAGGAAGGGTCACTTTAAGGGAACTTGCTCCCATTGAACCAACCTTTTCCTGTGCCATCAGGAGCATGCCTTTGCAGCCGTCCGATCACACCCTAAGTCTTGGTCATTAAAATTATGCCCACATGGCTTGTGTGACCGATTAAAATAAGCACAACCTTGCAACTATGTAAAATGCTATCCTACACTGTCCTGTCCTGGATATATTTCAAAATGATGGGAAAAGATTGGGAAGAAGCAAGATTTAGAAAAATGAAGCATGCAGCAATGTAGTGAGCCAGCGTCTTATTTGGGTGGGCATTCTGAAGATGTTATTTTTTTTATCTGTTATTGCTTGATAAATATTTTCATAGCAAAACATTGTTTCATGAGTGTATTTTGATAATGAATTGGGAAATTTGGAAAGTTACTGATTTTCCTTTCTCATTTAAAAAAATACTAAGTTTTTAAAGATTTCCTGGGGTGTCATTGAATGGATGGATGGATGAATGAATGAATGAATGAATGAACTATTTCTGCCTCATCTTTTTGAGATAGCTTTTGAATGTGGATGACCCTAAAATAAAAAATGCTGGCCTGAATCCTGTTGGTGTTCACATAAGGTTTCTGAAATTTGCCATTGCTAACTGGCAAGGTGTCAGAATGCATCTTGGTTATGTAGTTGGGTGTGTGGCAAGGCACATGACTGAGACATGCTATAGCACTTTTAAAATTAGCCTCAACTTGCTGCAGTGAGAAATGCCAACGTTGCATGGGCACCAATAGGGTTCTAGCCACTATTTAAACTAATAGAATATCAACAGTTAATTAATAGTTAATCAGCAGTAAGTAAAAGCTGAAGGGGGAGGGGAGGGGGGAAAAAGGGTCATATCAAATTCAAAGAATGGCAAATACTCTGAAAATCACATTTATGTGTGGTGACAAAAACCAGCAAGAGTTGGTGAGAGTCCTGAGGCCTTGGTGCCACTACAGGACCTCTCCACTGAGTGCTCCCCTTCCCCTACTTTCACAGCAAGAAGATGTCCCTTTATAGCTATCCCCACCATGAGGCAGACTGAGGCAACTGCCTCAAATGAAAAATCTTGAGATCTTTGGAGTGGTGGTGAAATGTTGGAGAACAGAGCTGTCTGTGTCATTCAGGCTTGTCAGGTTTGTATCTTCAGGTACAGTGGGAGATGCTAAAACAAGTGTCATTTGCCAATCCAGATGTTTTTTTGTATGTAGAATGTGGAGTACATATCCTGTCTTTCATATCCAGGAGCAAAATGTCTTAGGCTGGCCTAACGTTTCACAGGACTTGGCTGAAGATAGCCATAAGGTAAATAATGTTAAGTTGGCTTACACATGCAAAAAACAGCCTTCTAAAAACATTTTTCCTTCGTCTGCAGCTATAATGATATAAATGGTTTTCCTAATTTGTACAAAAGACAGGCACTTACTGAATTGCCCCTTGGAGGGATGGAAAATTGAGTGTGGTGCAAAAAGCTCATTGTCATAACTCATTGTCTGTACCACAGTAGTAACATGGTGCTGACCTGGGTACACATCAGAACCTATCCACCTTTCTAATGTTAGGTGTTGCAGAAATGCACAATAGCATATGTGGATACTCATAGCACAGATTCTGTATCTGCTCTTAGAGGTGTCACTTTATACGTAAGTTCTCTTCTCTGTAAATAGAGTATAAGAGACTTATCCTAAAGCAGGTTGGGCAACTTGCATCCTTCCAGATGTTCTTGAACTACAACTCCCATCATCCCTTGCAACTGGCTGTGTTGGTAAAGGCTATGGGAATTGCAGTCCAACACCACCTGGAGAGGAACATGTTATTCACCCTTGCCCTAATTTTGATCAATCCGAAAAAAACATTAGCAAATGTTCACAATTTCCATCCAAATTATTCCTTGGGCTGAAAACAAAGCATAAGAAAACTGAACCCAAAATAATTTTGTTTCCTTTGGTTAAACATCTCTTTGATCTCTCTGGGTTGTTGTTTTCCCTGCCTTCCTCAGCTGCCTCATGGCATTTCAAAACCTTAAATACTCCAGCTGTGTATATGTGTGTGTTTTATTCTCGAAGTCTATAGTGGTGTTCATGGATTACTGTTGCTAATTTCCAGAAATACTCTCCCTTTTCAAGTGCTCTGTTCAAAATTAATATGTTTGGTTTTCCTTATAAAGGGGGAAACATTTGAAGACTGCTATCTTTGGGTCTTAAAATCATATCCCTCTCATTCTTAGGATGTGGCTCTAATCTCCTTTCTACAAATTAATTGGCTCAATAGCCTTGGACCCAGACCTGGCTGGCTGCCACAAATTCTTATACTTGCTCTTCAGTGTAACTCCCTGCAAGGACACATTTAAAGTTTGCATTGTTGGAAGGGAAGACATTGCATTTTGAGCAGTCAAACTCAGAAGGTGATTACTTTGCTTAAAAAACCCCCAGCAACCTTATTTAATTCAGGTATAGGCTTTTTTGAATCACTGTAAAATTGGGTGACTCCATGATGTATATGTAAGAATGGATTTGATGGGGAATTGTGATTTTTGGAAGGTTTTTTCACTCCTCTGCCATTCATTTTAACGTGAATGTGAAATCGACTCTTTAAATTGATTCTCCTTACATCAACGCCTCTGTCTGTGTTAATCAGCCGCTTTCCCCTGCTGTTGTTGTGGGGGGGAGGGGGAGGCCAGCTGCCGAACAGCCTGCAGGAGCCCAAGGCCACTCACTCTCTCTCTCTCTCTCACCCAAATCTTCTTCCAGTCCTGGGTGGGGGGGATGGGGGAATGGATAAGGCAAGATCAACCCAAGGAGGTGTCTCTCCACTTAGCTGATGTGCAGAGCCCAGAATTGGCAGCTGAAAGGCAGACAGGTAGGCAGGCCTCCTCCTCCTCCTCCTCTTCCTATCCAAGATAGTATCTGTCAGTACATCTGGTGGCAGTGAATTGCACAATTTAATTTAATGCTATGTGCTTTTATCTGTCCTGAAACTCCCATCATTCTGTTTCAGTGAATTGCTTTGTTGTTGTTTAGTCGTTAAGTCGTGTCTGACTCTTCGTGACCCCATGGACCCGAGCACGCCAGGCCCTCCTATCTTCCACTGCCTCCCGGAGTTTCGTCAAATTCATGTTGGTAGCTTCGATGACACTGCCCAGCCATCTCGTCCTCTGTCGTCCCCTTCTCCTCTTGCCTTCACACTTTACCAACATCGGGGTCTTTTCCAGGGAGTCTTCTCTTCTCAAGAGATGGCCAAAGTATTGGAGCCTCAGCTTCAGGATCTGTCCTTCCAGTGAGCACTCAGGGTTGATTTCCTTCAAAATGGATAGGTTTGTTCTATTTGCAGTCCAGGGGACTCTCAAGAGTCTCCTCCAGCACCACAATTCAAAAGCATCAATTCTTCGGCGGTCAGCCTTCTTTATGGTCCAGCTCTCACTTCCATACATCGCTACTGGAAAAACCATAGCTTTGACTATGCGGACCTTTGTCGGCAAGGTGATGTCTCTGCTTTTTAAGATGCTGTCTAAGTTTGTCATCGCTTTCCTCCCCAGAAGCAGGCGTCTTTTCATTTCGTGGCTGCTGTCACCATTTGTAGTGATCATGGAGCCCAAGAAAGTAAAATCTGTCACTGCCTCCATATCTTCCCCTTCTGTTTGCCAGGAGGTGATGGGACCAGTGGCCATGATCTTAGTTTTTTTGATGTTGAGCTTCATTTTTTGCGCTCTCCTCTTTCACCCTCATTAAGAGGCTCTTTTATTCCTCCTCACTTTCTGCCATCAGAGTGGTATCATCTGCATATCTGAGGTTGTTGATATTTCTTCCGGCAATCTTAATTCCGGTTTGGGATTCATCCAGTCCAGCCTTTCACATGATGTCTTCTGCATATAAGTTAAATAAGCAGGGAGACAATATACAGCCTTGTCGTACTCCTTTCCCAATTTTGAACCAATCAGTTGTTCCATATCCAGTTCTAACTGTTGCTTCCTGTCCCACATATAGATTTCTCAGGAGATAGATAAGGTGGTCAGGCACTCCCATTTCTTTAAGAACTTGCCATAGTTTGCTGTGGTCCACACAGTCAAAGGCTTTTGCGTAGTCAATGAAGCAGAAGTAGATGTTTTTCTGGAACTCTCTGGCTTTCTCCATAATCCAGCGCATGTTAGCAATTTGGTCTCTAGTTCCTCTGCCCCTTCGAAACCCAGCTTGTACTTCTGGGAGTTCTCGGTCCACATACTGCTGAAGCCTACCTTGTAGGATTTTGAGCATAACCTTGCTAGCGTGTGAAATGAGTGCAATTGTACGGTAGTTGGAGCATTCTTTGGCACTGCCCTTCTTTGGGATTGGGATGTAGACTGATCTTTTCCAATCCTCTGGCCACTGCTGCGTTTTCCAAACTTGCTGGCATATTGAGTGTAGCACCTTAACAGTGTCATCTTTTAAGATTTTAAATAGTTCAACTGGAATGCCATCCCCTCCACTGGCCTTGTTGTTAGCCATGCTTTCTAAGGCCCACTTGACTTCACTCTCCAGGATGTCTGGCTCAAGGTTATCAGCCACACTACAGTGGAGTCTCGACTTTCGTACGGCTCCACTTACGTACTTTTCGACTTTCGTACTTCTCCGGCCCCAAAGTTTCCAATCGACTTGCAGCCGGAGAATCGACCTACGGACCGGAAGGGGGAGGCGGGGGAAGCGGCAAATTCAAATTTGGCGCTTTCCCCGCCTCCCCCTTCCAGTCCGTAGGCCGCCGATCTGCCTCCGGATGCCTTCCAGGGCTTCTCCGCCGCCATGGGAGGCATCTCAGAGGTCCCCGCCGCCGCCGATCGTGCTTCGGAGGCACTATCGGCGGTGGGGGGGGACCTCCGAGAGGCCTCCCATGGCGGCGGGGAAGGCATCCGGAGGTCCCCCGCTGCCGCTGCTGGGAGCCGAGCCGCGCCAGGCGATCCCGGCCATGCTCGGACTCCTGGACTTCCCCCGCCGCCGCCGCCGCTGGGAGCCGAGCCACACCACACCGCGGCTCGGCTCCCAGCGGCGGCGGTGAGCAAAGAAATAGAGGAAATAGAGGAAAAAGCCTTACCCGGGAAAGCCTGGTAGACCGGGCCTACCGGGGGAAGCCCTCCCCTGGTAGGCCTGGTCTACCATGCTTTCCCGGGCAGTAGACTGGGCCTACCGGGGAAAGCCCTCCCCTGGTAGGCCCGGTCCACCCTGGGAAAGCCTGCGTCGGCGGGGGCGGGGGACCTCCGAGAGGCCTCCGGCAGCGGCACTGAAGCCCTCGGAGGCCTCGGGCAGCGGTGATGGCAGCAGCGAGGGACCTCCGAGAGGCCTCGGGCAGCGGCGATGGCGGCGGCGGGGGACCCCCTGGAAGGCTTCAGAAAGGTAAGGTTTAATTTTTTTACTGTACTGTAATTTATTTTATTTTTTGTGTGTGTGTGGAGGGGTTTCTTGGTCCGGTTACGGATTAAATGGTTTTCAATGCATTCCTATGGGAAATGCATTTTCAACCTACGGACTTTTCGACCTACGGAAACCGTTCCTATACGGATTAATTCCGTAGGTCAAGGGTCCACTGTATCTGGGTTGTCCGGGACATCCAGATCTTTCTGGTATAATTCCTCTGTGTATTCTTGCCACCTCTTCTTGATGTCTTCTGCTTCTGTTAAGTCCCTACCATTTTTGTCCTTTATCATGTCCATCTTTGCACAAAATGTTCCTTTAATATCACCAATTTTCTTGAACAGATCTCTGGTTTTCCCCTTTCTATTATTTTCCTCTATTTCTTTGCACTGTTCATTTAAGAAGGCCCTCTTGTCTCTCCTTGCTATTCTTTGGAAGTCAGCGTTCCATTTTCTGTAACTTTCCCTATCTCCCTTGCATTTGGTTTCCCTTCTCTTCTCTGCTATTTGTAAGGCCTCGTTGGACAGCCACTTTGCTTTCTTGCATTTCCTTTTCTTTGGGATGTTTTTTTGTTGCTGCCTCCTGTACAATGTTACGAGCCTCCATCCATAGTTCTTCAGACACTCTGTCCACCAAATCGAGTTCCTTAAATCAGTTCTTCACTTCCATTGTGTATTCAGAAGGGATTTGGTTTAGATTATACCTGACTAGCCCAGTGGTTTTTCCTACTTTCTTCAGTTTAAGTTTGAGTTTTGCTATAAGAATCTGATGATCAGAGCCACAATCAGCTCCAGGTCTTGTTTTTGCTGACTGTATAGAGCTTCTCCATCTTTGGCTGCAGAGAACATAATCAATCTGGTTTCGGTATTGCCCATCTGGTGATGTCCATGTGTAGAGTCGCCTCTTGTGTTGTTGGAAAAGAGTGTTTGTGATGACCAGCTTGTTCTCTTGACAAAACTCTATTAGCCTTTGCCCTGCTTTGTTTTGAATTCCAAGGCCAAACTTACCTGTTGTTCCTTTTATCTCTTGACTCCCTACGTTAGCATTCCAATCCCCTATAATGAGAAGAACATCTTTCTTTGGTGTCAGTTCTAGAAGGTGTTGTAAGTCTTCATAGAATTGGTCAATTTCAGCCTGTTCAGCATCAGTGGTTGGTGCATAAACTTGGATTACTGTGATGTTGAAAGGTCTGCCTTGGATTGGTATTGAAATCATTCTATCATTTTTGAGATTGTATCCCAGTACAGCTTTTCCCACTCTTTTGTTGACTATGAGGGCTACTCCATTTCTTCTACGGGATTCTTGCCCACAATAGTAGATATGATAATCGTCTGAATTGAATTCGCCCATTCCCGTCCATTTTAGTTCACTGACGCCCAGGATGTCAATGTTTATTCTTGCCATCTCCTGTTTGACCACATCCAGATTACCACGGTTCATAGATCTTACATTCCAGGTTCCTATGCAGTATTTTTCTTTGCAGCATCGGACTTTCCTTTCACTTCCAGGCGCGTCCACAGCTGAGCGTCCTTTCGGCTTTGGCCCAACCACTTCATTAGCTATGGAGCTACTTGTCCTTGTCCTCCACTCTTCCTCAGTAGCATGCTGGACGCCTTCCGACCTGAGGGGCTCATCTTCCAGCGTCATATCTTAGCCTTTTGTTTCTGTCCATGGAGTTTTCTTGGCAAAGATACTGGAGTGGTTTGCCAGTTCCTGCTCCAGGTGGATCGCGTTTAGTCAGAACTCTCCACTCTGACCTGTCCGTCTTGGGTGTCCCTGCACGGCATAGCCCATAGCTTCTCTGAATTACTCAAGCCCCTTCACCACGACAAGGCAGCAATCCGTGAAGGAGTGAATTGCTAAAGCTACTAATATGCAGGAACAGGTGATACCTTTATTGAACCACTAAAAAAATAAAACAAAACACAAAACAAAAAACACAGTGAGCTTTTGATGATAATTCATCTTCCTCAGACTTAGAATGTTAGCTACTAGAGTCTAAAGTGTTAAAAACTTCCCCCTGTGTAGTTTCTTCGCACCATGAAGTTTTATATATTTTACCATGTCTCTTCTTGCTGTTTTCCACTCCGAAACATTGCAACCTTTCCTCATAAGGGAAGTTGCTCCAGTGTCTTGATTAGAGATGGGGGTATTTGTATTCGTATATGAATACCCCCACACAGGTGGACATAAATAGGGTCCAGCCCCCTGGGGCCCGACCGTCCACTCACCTTCCGCTGTTGCTGCGAGCTCCGCACTCCCTTCCTATCGCTCCGGAGCTCGCGGTCTGCAAGCCACTCTTCAACCTTGCAGCGAGGCTCGTCCTCCCGCCTCCTGCCAAGAGTGGCTTGCAGACCGTGAGCTCTAGAGCGATAGGAAGGGAGCGCGGAGCTCACAGCAACAGCGGAAGGTGAGTGGACATTCGGGCCCCAGGGGGCTGGACCCGCGTTATGTCCACCTGTGCAGGGGTATTCGTATTTGATCATCTCTAGTGATCATTTTGACCTTTTCTCTTCAAATATGTGGCTGACCTATCATAGAACTACATAAGTCAAATGCCTCAAGAAGCAGAGGCTGAGGGACAATGTGAGCAGCAGCTTCAAGGCTGTTCCTCCTCAGCTCTCCAGCCAGACCCCAAGCATTGCTCTTGGAGGGTCTTCCCAATCTGTAACACAGCTCCCCTACCCCACACATTTGTTTGTTTGTAAATTGCCTTTCTCTCTATAAGGGGACTATTCCACAATCCCTCATCCCATACATGTAATCTCAGGAGTCACTGTAAAAAATGTTTTATTTCTGCTGAAATTATTATAGCTGTGCACAAATTCCAAATTGTCCGCCTTATTGCACAGAAATTAAGGGGATCATTTCACTGAAGGAGGCATTCGGAAGAAATTTCTCAGAGGCAGGACTCACCATCACAGCTACAACACAGCTTCTTTTCTTTTTCCTCAAAGGCTTTCTATGATTATGAAGTACTGCCACTACAAATGACAATGGCAACTGTGTTGACAGCCTGGCTACTAGTTTTCACCCTCTATTTATCTACTGTTTTTTATGGGCATTGCGGTAGTGGGGAAGCAGCCAACCTCCCCAAGTGATTAAATTTTGTAAATAATTCTCCAAAATGACCTTCTGATTCTAGAGGAGTGAGAAAAAAGACAAGCCTCCAAAGGTTTCTCTGACAAATGTCTTCTGAGAAATGTTGACATGGCACTTTATGTCATTCCTCAGAGTTCAGCATTCCTCCCATGCATTCCATCCTGGAGAAAGACAGAAAGTGCTGAGCCAACATTTCCTAGAAGACATTTTTCCGAAAAATATTCAGAAGTTTGTTGTTTCCTGAGGGGTCACTGCAGTTAAATTTTTACTCTGTTTCAAATGCTTAAAACGCAGCTTCTTCCCTTTGAGACCTGTACAAAATATGAGGAGGAACAGAGTTGTGTCCAGCTCCAAGAAAAAGCTGGTTCTGTTCTATAATTTGTCTCCCAGTTTCTATGAGAAAAAGATGCCTATTTTTTTGCCTCATGCTTGGAATCCTTTAAAATTCCCTAAAACTGCAAGTAGTGGGCAGGGATGATGCTGCATTTGGTTTTTCTATTACACATCATCTCATTATTCTGAAGCTTCCCTGACGGCTCGCAGTTCCTGGTCTGGAAAAAAAATTGTGGAAGGAGTCAACTTTTCTCCTTGGATGTATTTGGCCTTCCCCCCTTACATTTCTTAATTCCCTGTGTCTTACCATCTTGGACTTTGCTTATCTCTATCTTGTTTGATATTGTGTGTTTTAAATTTTGTTTTATATTCGGAATGTAAGCCGCCCAGAGTAGATTCATTGAATCTAGATGGGCGGGGTAAAAGCTGGAAAAATAAATAAATAAATGAAAATTTGGCTCAAATTTGGCGCAAGAGGAGAAGGGGACAACAGAGGACAAGATGGTTGGACAGTGTCATTGAAGCTACCAACATGAATTGACCAAACTCCGGGAGGCAGTGGAAGACAGGAGGGCCTGGCGTGCTCTGGTCCATGGGGTCACGAAGAGTCGGACACGACTTAATGACTAAACAACAAAAGTAGATTTCAGCTGATTAAAATATAGAAGACTGGGAGCGCTGCTGACTGCCAGAGAGGTACCATGAGAAACAAGACACACGTGTTCACACTTCAACCTCCTCATAAGCAAGATATCCACAATAATCCTGAATCTCATCCATTATGAACTTTCTAGAATTTTCTTCTCCTTTGTCCCTCCCTGAGAACTTCTTCTCTATCAAATAGAAAGAGAATGGTTGAAATTCTCAAGAGAGAAGTGTTGACACAGTAGTAGGAACTACTGTTACATATTCTCTCTCTTTTCTAGAGAAGTGCCTTTGGCTGGGGCTGGTACAGGAACCCTGTAAGATCATATAATGTTGCTTGAGATTGTTCTAACACTGCTTCTGAGGGAGTCTAGAAAATTTCAAAATATCTCAACAACAGGTTCAAAGAAGCAAGGACATATGTTTCTATAAATATCCTCAGGCATGATCTACATTTTATCCATTTTTTTCTCATAATAATGGGTATTACAGTCTAGGAAGGCCTCTGTAGTCCTCCAGGCCACATTAAAGTGTTTTCTTCCCTCTTCATGCTTCCAGACGTTATCCTCTGTTGGTAGGCCGAGCAGTGAATGTGAAGGGTGTGAACCTGCCTACCTTGAACACAGATATGATCTCCATCCACTCCTCACTGGACAAAGGGAAACACAGAACAGGTGGGCTCAGCATAGAACCAATTTGGCCATCCCATGCTCAGAGCCAGGCATTTCTTCTCATTCCTCCATCCTTTCTGCACACATGCCTATTTCACATGATCAAAGCTTAAACAATAGGGCAGCAAAGCCCTGAGTGCCTATATTGCTAATTACAGCTCTGTCGTTTTGTTTTGCTGCAGGCAGCAAAAGGTCTTGGGTGACCCTTATCAAATTCCAGTGAGCTGTTAGAAAAAAGACCAAAACCCAATACAGACAGTATAGGAGGTCTACAGTAAAAATAAATAAATAAATAAAAAATCTGGCTGGTTACTTGAAAACAGCACAACTACCAAATCTTGAGCACGGGCAGTTGGGCACCTATTCTTCTTAGTCTACGTTGTTTTTCAGTTTCCCTTCTCCTCTCCCAGTCACACCTCTTTGCACTGCTTCCTTGTGACTTTCAGGCCCTGCTTTTTTTAAATCCAGCTTTCCCAGGCCCCTTTCTCTACCCTATTCATCAGTCACAATAGGACAGTTCAGAGAGTCTCTTTGTCACCATCACCACAAACATCTCCAAGTGTGGTAAATATCTACATCAGGGCAATTTTGGACGGTTAGAATGTCCAGGTAGTCTGTGCTGGTGTGTTGTTGAGTCTACTAGCGGCCATTTTTCTAGCCACATGCCATGGACCACTGAATGCCCTGGAGACTGGAAGGAGAAAAGACTGTGCCAACACAGTGTGGGAGTGTAGAGAACCCACTGCAATGTAAATACATCCTGCAATAATAAAGTACATGCCTCTCCTTGTTCAGCATTGCCTCTCATTAAAATCAGATGGGATCCACCATCATTTCTTGTTGTAGTCAGCCATTCTGAGGCAAACCACATGAGGATGTGTTAAAATTAAAGACTGGGAGAAATGCAAAGGCTCACTTTTTTCATGCGCTTTTTTCATAAACTTCTGAACTGATTTTCAGAGTATAGTATGAACAGCTGGACCCTTGCCTATTTTGAGACCTACATGATGTTGCTTTCCTTTTGGCAAAAAAAATAAAAATGGTTTCTGGTCTAGGAATAAGTAAAAATAATAATGCCAGATTTAGGCTTCTCTCTCTCTCTCTCTCTCTCTCTCTCTCTCTCTCTCTCTCTCTCTCTCTCTCTCTCTCTCTCTCTCTCTCTTCCATCAAAAGGAGTTTTTAATAGCTCCAGTGCAGCAATGCATATGTCTATTAAAAACACGGTGCCAGACACTCAGTTCCCACTTTTCAAACTGGGTGGCTGAATAGACAGACTTCTTCGAAGATTTAGGAAAAGACAAAATACCACAGACTCTGTGACTTATTATGTTCTAGTTAACCCCTGTTGGATCCATGAGTTTAATGTGTGTTGAGTGTGACTGAAGACAAAACGATTTCTTCAAGTTAAGCAGTATTTCAGTGCTCTTTTAGCTGTACATCAAACCATTTCTAAACCTGGATCTGTAACATGCTCATGTAGTGTGTTTGATCCTCAGTAACCATAAACTATGCAGTTTATTTCTACGTGTCTTCATGGTATATACACTGCATATGAAAATGGGGCTATACAAGCAGTGCAAGTATGGTCTATATCACAACCTAACAGGCGGGAAGTTAGACAAGATGTTTAGGGTCCCTCTTAAAGAAGAAAAGACCACCAACAGGAAACTCCTAGCCACTGTCTTACTGAGCTTCTACTGAACAGAAATCCTGCCAGCACACAGCAATATGGAATCACATCACTTGTACATGCACCGCCATTGCACAACTTCCCGTGAAGAAATCCCATCCTTCACTTGTGCAACAGCAATGCTTGTTCAAGTGCATATTAGTATGCCTATGAGACTTCCCTTACGGCAAAAACTCACTAGGATATTGCCTCCAACTCCACCGAGATACAATTAAGTCCAGTGCCACACCATGACTAAACTGTATAATGACACTTATGGACACAGCCAACGTAGTCTGTGTGGCATTCGCCCAGGTCATGAATATTCATATGCTATTTGCATAGACCAATGGGAGTGCTGGAGGGATGGAGTCACAAGGTATAAGAGACTCACCAGGAGGAGGAGGAGGAGATAGATAGACATAGATAAGGTTTAGATAGGGTTTTGAGATGGAGAATTAGAGTGTTAGAGAGAGTTTTGGAGTTTGGGCGGGAGGATGGTGGTTGAGGGTGGATAAAGAAGAATGTTTGTTTAAGAGTTAACAACATTGCTTGTTCTGTCAACACCTGTATCAATAAACAATTTCTATTCGGTTCTTTTAAAATGACATATGGTCTGGACATCTATTATTAATAATAGGGATTGTTGATGAAATGAATGTGGCAGCTGAGGGGCATGTAGCGTGAGCTCCTAGTTTGGTGAAACAATTAGAGGCCACGTGGAATCATGACAGTCTGTCTCCTAGGAAAGTTGTGCAGAAAGTGCATGCCTTTTTCAGGTCTACATTCAACAAGGAGCTGAAGCTGTTGCTGTGTAAATGTGCACATGATAGAACATTAATTAGCAAAATGCCTGATTAAGTTTCCAGGGGGCTATTATGTTGTACATATTGACTACCACATTTTCCTAACTATTCTGTCTGCCCAAGTAAGAGGGAATCCTGAGACACTTAAAGTCAAGCAAATTCATTGTGACATCATTTTCATGTATAAAAGCCACTTTATGAAATTCAGGATGTGATCTAGTGGCGTATATGTCCCCATAGTACAGAAGGAAGATGAGTTATTTAGTCAGTGTTACAAAAGGAGGCTAAAGGCCAAACTATTAAAGGAATAGCAGTAGATATGTTAGTAGCCCCATTAGGTACAGAAGCTCATAATGTTAACATAAACTCCTGATAGCATGGGTACAACTGAGACTTGACTAGCATTAACTAGGGAGGAAAAGACACTTCAAAGTCAGTAGCAGTAAGCATCAAAAATAAGCACCTGCAGTAAGCAAGGCACTCCCAGGTCTTGCTGAGTCCAAGTTGCACACCTTGTGGAATTGGTTGCATCCAGCACAGTGCTGTGACACACCCATAGCTGTCTCTTGGATTGCTTGACCATCTGGCCTTCCTATGTAGAGGACCCGTTCTCCCCCCCCCCCCCATGGACTCATAGTATACATAATACACCTGCCTGCCTAGGTAGCTGCTGCATGCATAGCCTTATTTGTTTAGCTTTTTGATGCATCAGAAAACTTTGTTTTTACCTCAACAGACTAACGCCAACCACTCTTTCTCTGGTGGCCTCCCTTTCTCTGGAGATTAAAAACTACTTCTTTTGAGGCAGTTGCAATGATCAGTAAGAGGTAGCTACAATTATTGTCTTGTGTGTGACTCACATAGTTGGTGGACCAGTTTTTCTGCCAGGGCAAGTAGTCTTTCAGGACAAAAGAGGTTTTTTCTTTCAATAAAATGTCAGTTGTGTGAAACTTCAAAGCTGTTCTGCTTTTTAGACAACTGACAGTTTAGTGCAGCTCTGCTTTGGAAGCTCTCTGTAACAGATTTGTTCTTCACATTAATTCAGATCACGTGTTTGCGCTTGTCTTTCCAAATAGCAGTCATGTTATGGCTGCCAGGCAATCTGGGTGTTACAGTGAGAAAAAGTAACTTTTCCAAGCTCTGTAATCATTTTCGTGAGCTCTAGGAAAATAGAATGGAGAGTAGATTAGGAATTATACCAGAGCTGGATCTGTTTGGGGCTTGGTGGGCCTTCAAAATATTCGTAGGCATAAAAATCAGTGAGGAGTCCAGCAAAGAGACTCACATTCTGTGCACACAGATGTCCCTTTTGATGATCTGCTCTAGCTGGCAAAGTGGGGGGCGGGGGGGGGGGAGAGAATCGGCAATATTCTTCCTTATCAGACCTCCCCCCCAAAAAAAAACAACCCAATACATCTTCAAGGCCAGACGTGGAGCTTGGATGGGCCAACAGGCCTCCTTTTGCTTTGTTTTCATGATTTAAAATAGTATCTTCAAAGAAAAAAAAACTTGTGTGTTCTAGTACTACGTAAACCATCTTACTAGTGTAATGTGTCAAAACATGCATAACCTACACTTGTATAATATATAGCCACGACTTAGAACCACAGCTGTTGCTGGGATGAGTTGTGGGGAAGCCTAGCTCACAGAATGTAACCAGGTCTCTTCCCTGGATGGTAGGGTTGCTTGGTCAGCAGTTTTCCGCTCCCTGAGATTTCACAGGCAAAACTATGAAAGGAAGGGGCCAGCCTTTGAGATATAATGGGGTGGCCCCTTCTCTAGCAATTGCGAAATAATGTGTGTAGATTGTGTGTTCTAAATCTCTCACCTGAGTCATGTTAGCATCCTGTGTCACCTACTTTTCTATGCTGTATGTGCGCTGCCTCTAGCTAGAGCCATAGCTGGGATAGATTCTGTGGGAATATGGCCTGTTGAATTTACCCTGTCTCTCCCCGTGGAATGTTTAGCTTTCTTGCTTTTCTTTTTTCTTTTAATGCGTTTATATAATCATTTTACCAACAGAGATATAGGGAAAATTAATGGGCAGTATTTTACCCATTTACTTTATAACAATTAGACTCATTCTATCCTTTGAAGCATTTTTGTCAAGGAGTGTAAAGGACTTAAATGGCTGACAAGTGTTTAACAGTTACTTTTAAATTTCAGCAAAATGCTTTAATTCACTCACAACACAATAAAACGTACTCACACTTTTGGTATTTTGTACTCATTTATATTGTAGTGATTTCTGATAACACTGCATTATAATTGTTCCCCTTTTTTAAACAGAGGAAACACAGTTTATGAGAACACAAGGGGATCATTAGCCAAAAATAACATTTAAGCAGGGCCTGGTGAGAAGTTGACCAAGGGAAACAGGCACAGGCAGTCCAAGATCAAACGCTTTCTCCTGGCAATATTTTGATTTTAGTGCTTTCACCTTTTTCCTTTCCACAAATAAAACTTAGAAACATTACAAATGGATTATTGACTACTAGCCTTAAAAAAAAAAAGATGGTATATGTTTACTATTTATGTCTTATATCATATAGGGCTAAGGGGCACAAGACAACATATGTAGCCTTCTTTCCCATTTTCATCCTCATCATATCATTCCTGTGAAGAATGTTATGCTGGAAGTGAAATGACTGGCCCACAGTCACTACTGATGCTTTCAGATTAAATTTGCTGCTTTGCTTTTAGGTTCATTGATTCAAGATACAGTACTGCCTCAAACCTGTTGATGGAATAATTAAAAATTAAAATAAATAAGTAGTTTTAAGAATACATTGTAATTCACAGTGTCCTCTCAATGCCGTGCTATTCCTCAAGGACTTGATGTCTTTCTTGTCTTCCTTCTGGCAGCCTTTCAGTTAGTACTTTGAGAAAGCCCTTACTCTTCAAACCTGTCCTACAGTCCCATCATCACTTACTAAGGAAAGATAAACGGTAAAGGAGGGCACAAAGGTGTATTGCTTAAAGGGAAAGGAATGCATATAGCATGGCTGTTACCTGAGCATGGTCTGCAGGCAGGCACATGCAGTTTACTTGTCTCCGGGACACCTGACAGATCAGGTGTGGCCAACGGCCGCTTTAAATCTCTCAGGTGTACACAGCAAAGTTTGTCTTTCCAGACATGTGTGATGTCATGCATTTCCTTGTGTGGACTAGCCAATTAAAAGTTTGCTTCCTGCAGGTATCCAGCTGGGAGTTTGAATGCACTGTTCTCAGGTGAAACATCTGCTAAAGGAGAAGGCTGGTTTACTTTTTTCTGTATTGAGACACTCCGTATGATTACGGAAACAAATTCAAGATCTAGTGGCTGTCCGATAAACACTTATAACAAAGGTGAGTTAAGTTGTTTTGTTCCTACTTTCACTTTCCTCCAGTTGGCTTTAAAAATCTTATAAGTGAGAGAACGTCATTTTAGTGAACAAGTGTTTTGGTGTGTGTGTGTTTAAAAACACAGGAAAAGGGGTCAGCTTGTATTGTTATGAAGGGAAACTGTAGTCCAGTTAGAGTGAACTTCTAGTACTTCAAATATTGACATTTCAGTATCTCATGGTGCTTTTTATTTTCAGAAAGACCTCAAGCTGTTTGTAATTTTTTATTAGAACATTTAATTCAGTAGGGGTATAATCCTGTGGACAGAAACAGCAGAGTAAGTTCCAAAGAATCCACAATGACATACTTGCATGTAAAAATGCAGAAGTCCCAGTGAGAACGTAGAGGAGCAAATGCTTTGAAGCTGACAGTTAAATGCATCTGGGATTACACAGGGAGTTTCTGTATAGATTATTTCACATTCTCAGTTTTCTAAAATGCTGATTCAGTTTCTAATATGCTTCATCTTCTGCTTCTCTTGGTTGGTCAAGCTCCCAAATAATTGATATAGAAATATCTGAGGGAAAGTGCCAATACAAAAATCTTTCGCAGTGAAATTCTTCTGCTTTTTGTTGTTGTTGTTCTTATTGCTAATAGGTTGATCTGTAAGTGCTGATGAACAAGACTGGGCACATGACATGAGCTAAGTTTTCTTTGCACAGAGTTTGGCTGGTATTCTAAGGAGTAGATTGTGTGTGTTTAAAAAACTTAGTCTAATGCTGTGAGCAGTTTTGCAGACATCAGTCTCGCTGTGTTTAATGAGGTTTGTTTGCATATTTAGCATTGCAGCCTGAGGTTATTTGCTGGTTGGTTTTCAGTGCTTGGTCACAAACTTTTATGCAGTGTGAAAGCACCTCTTAACTCTTCACAAACAAACAGGCAAACTAAGGGTACAGCTACACTATATATATATCCTTCTCTTAAAGGGCCAGTTGAGAAATTACTTGTGGTCAAAGCCACCACCATGGACTCAACTTTGTAAGACAAAGAATTTTTTTTAAAAAGATAACTGATTTAACACATCAGCAGTAGTCTATATATATATATATATGTATAATATAGAATATATAGATATATCGTGTTTCCCTGAAAATAAGACAGGGTCTTATATTAATTTTTGCTCCAAAAAACACATTAGGGCTTATTTTCAGGGGATGTTTTATTTTACAGTCATGTCATCTTCTGGCTGCTGCACAATGCTGCACAATGGTGGAGGGCGGGGTTTCACTTAACTGGGGCTTATTTTTGGGATAGGGCTTATATTACGCATCCTGAAAAATCGTACTAGGGTTTATTTTCAGGTTAGGTCTTATTTTCAGGGAAACAGGGTATATATAAAATTCTATTTCCCCTGCCCTCTGACGAGCAGAGGAAATGATTAATTTGCCAATATAATAAAGCAGTTTGCTTATTAAGCCACTTCACAATACAGTGGTGCCTCGCTAGACGATTGCCTCGCAGGACGAGGAAATCGCTAGACGATGCCTTTTTGTGATCGCTACTGCGCTTCGCAAAACGATGGTCTCTTATGGGGAATTTTCGCTAGACGATGAGGTTTCCCCATAGGAATGCGCTGACTAGTGGTCAAAAGCTGTCAGTGCATTCCGACGGGGACCCGCACTCGCTAGACGATGTTTCCCTATGGGAGATTTTCGCTAGACGACTGAGTTTCCCTTGGAACGCATTGAAGAGATTTCAGTGCATTCCAGTGGGAAAACGTTCTTCGCTAGACGATGTTTTCGCTAGACAGCGATCTTCGTGGAACGGATTAACATCGTCTAGCGAAGCACCACTGTATTGGCAAATTGAAAGAGGAAGGCTTAATTTGGATCAGTTCCCTCAATCACATGTGTTGAATCCAATCCAAAGCAAAGTGATCCTAACTGCAGCAGAAATACAGAAGCCCCTTGACAGGTGCCAGAAAGGTGTAGGCAGGAACACTCTCAGCTCTAGGTGGTGTGTTCTAGCACAATGGTTTTCAAATTTGTGTCTCCAGATGTTCTTGGACTGCAACTCCCAGAAATCCTGGCCAGCACAGCAAATGGTGAAGGCTTCTGGGAATTGCAGTCCAAGAACATTTGGGGACCCCAGTTTGAGAAACACTAGCAAAGATATAATCTGATTGCCATCTTTAAGAACAGACCATCCCATCCCTGCAGCATTTCAAACAGCAGACTAAACTACCTGTGTAATCAGTCTCTAAGCCTGTGCAACGCTTGACCTGAGAAACAGGAAGCAGCCCACTGGCTGCATATGATTTTACTTACTTACTTACTTACTTACTTACTTACTTACTTACTTACTTGCACCCTGTTTTCCCCAAGAACTGAGACTCAAGGCAGCTCAGCAAATTGGAAGCAGACACAGATAAAGCCACAAATCGTTACAATGTTGAAAGATAAACAAACGATAATACTAAACTACTATTGAATTAAAAAGCAATTTATAAACACATAGATAGAAAACAGCAGTAGGTCTCCTCCTTTTAAAAGCTGCTTTTGCACCAGCTGATCAAGCCAACCTGAATAAAAAGGCTTTTGTCTGCCAGCAAACTGCAAGGGCCACAGTTCACTTCCAGTTTGGTTGTTTGCCTGGACTGCAAGTGCTATACAGAGATGGTATCAGAAACTTTATATACCCCTGGTGGCAATTGCTTGGGACCTTTTCTGGTCCAGAAGTGTGAAACTGAACTGAAATGTTAGGGCTCATGATTGAACTGTCCAAGTAAGGTTGAGCATCCCATTCATTGAGATTTTGGGGTAAAAATTGGAGACAAGGGTGAGTTCTTAGGATGTTGCAATGGCAGGACTAGAGATGGGCACAAACCAGAAAACCAGTGGTTCTTGATGGTTCATTGTGACTACTCATGAACCACAAAGTATCACAAATGCCCTTAAAAATGAACCAGTTCACAGTTTGTTTTTTGGGGGGTTCATACTGGGAGAGGAACTGCCTACTTGCCCAAGCCCCCATCACCACCCAACGTTGTCTTGAAGCTGCCACAGCCATCCTAAGAGGCAGCTGGGCCTCAGCCTGTGTGCATGCACTCACCTGTCAGCTGAGCGGTGGGTGCAAGCATACAGGCAGCAGGCCTGGCTCATTGCACAGAACTGGGCCTGCTGCCTGTGCTCATGTTAATAATGTCAGTAGGAATCCAGTTTGTCATCCCAACATGAGTAGATCCATTAAATCAGTGGGATTTACTTAAGTGTTGACTCATCATTCAATTATTGATTCAATTGGTCAACTCTACATGGGAGCAGCAGTTGGATTTAGGCATCAGTATCTTATCTGTGCACCCCAAAAGCTCAGATGTTAAAAAGAAATCTTCCAAAATATAACTCCATACATGGAAGAAAATGATGTCTATGAGGTAACATTGTCTTTCTGTATAAAATGTCATATTTGGTGCCAGTTTGTTTTATTCTCGAGTCTTCTTTTGTTCCTCCTTCTACTGTCTTTAGTTATTCTTTTGTACAGTTTTTCTGGCCATGGGCTTCTGGCTGTTAACTGGTGTAGACCTAGACCTTTATTACTATGTAGTATTGAGTTGAGAAAAGGAATTTTCCTGGCTATAAACACTGCATGTTTATTGGGAAAGAAAAGGAATATATTATGTGAGAACTCTGCAAAATATCTAATACTCCCTGCAGAATAATATTTTTATGAGGAATTCAAATAAAATGTACAGACAGGATAAGAGATTAGATTCATTATATTGGGTTGGAAAATGTATTATTGTGCAGAATACAACATCACCTAATAAATCAAAAGTCTCTTTCTAGACAAGGAATAAAATAAAACCCTCCCAAACTATGCCTGATGTCCAAACTGTCAGCTCATGGATGGTCTTTTGACACTTGTTTATGTGTAATTTATAAAGATATTCAGTTTGAAGTGCAATTCCCCAGTTGCATACAGTATTCCTCTCTCCCATACAGGTACAAAGACATATGTCTATAATACCTCTAGATGAAAAAAAATTGACATGTTGCTCTGTTAATAAAATATAAACTCAAGGGCAGCTTTGGATGTAGAAGAGAGCTTGTGGCAAAGCAAGGATCACATTATTTTTCATCTTTTTCAAACATGCTAAAGATGTGGAGTCATAAAAAAAAGAACAGCTGTTGACTAGGGCCTTTGTGGAAGGGGTGGGAGGCAACTAACCTGAATTGCTGCAAAAGCAGATTGAACAAAATGCTTTTAATTTTAAACCATAACGACCACTCAGCAGACAAATCTGTTTTGCTAGGAATCTTTAGAAGGAAGTATCAGCCTGTGTCACTGGAAACCAAGGATTAAGTCATCTGTATGATGGTATTCTCCATTACAATGTAATGTGAAACCTGGACACTGAAAAATGTGACACACAGAAAACACTGCATTCAGAATGTAGGGCTGGAGGAAAATTTTATGGAGACCATGGACAACCAGAAAGACAAAAATGATTGATGAAATCAAGCCTGAACTGTCACTAGGAGTTAAAATGGCTGAACTGAGGCTCTCATACTTCAGTCATATCATGAGAAGACAAGACTCACTGGAAATGACTACAATGCAAGGAAAATTGACAAGGAGTAGGGAAAAAGAAAGTCTGAATATGAGATGAAATGACTGAATAAAACAAGTCATGGCCTTGAGTTTGCAAGATTTGACCTAATGAAAAAGACTTTTGGGATATTTCTAATTGAAAGGGTCACCATAAGTCAGAAACAGCATGGATGAGTGCAACTGTTTGCCAGCTAAAGAGTGTTCTGATCCAGATATTCTTTAATAAAGTCATAAGCATAGCTGCTGCTTTGCCATTGTATGGAGCACTTTGTGGGATACCTGAGAACCTCAAAAACATTACACAAATAAACTGACACACTATCTCAGAATTATATGAAGTCAACTATCTCCAAGCAGGGGATGGCTGCAGTTAAATTACAAAGTGCCAAGGTGCATCTTGGTTGTGTGCCTGGTTGTGCACTCAATTGTACAGTTGAGGTGTTAGTAGTGGCAATAGTAGGACTCCAGCCAATTATTTTTCTTTGTCTAACTGAATCTCCTTTGCTTCCTCCACACCCAGATTTTAGTTTACCATAGTTAGATTTGTTCAGTGTTTTCAATGAAACAGAGAATCTACAACACTGACATTTTGAAATGGCACATATAATGTGTGTGCATTCATTGGTAAGATGGCAATATCAGTATGGGAAGGTGCCATTGCCATTTTGGGAGTGCTCCTACATGACCCAAGTGAGCGCACATCCAAGATTATTAGGGCAGGTAGTCTGATGACAGCTGCCATTTTGGCAATGCACAGAAACCCATGGTTTCATATACGCTTGTGCATATCAAATGTACATGTGGTGAATTCATCAAAGCCTAACTTAATAAAAGCCTGTTGAAAAACTGGGAGATCATAGGTATTTTGGATGGATTAAGACTGCGTAACTCAAGTACAGAGTTCAACCTATTTCAATTCGCTGAGAAATTAGATCCTTCTCTCAAATATGAAGATCAGCTAACAATCAGTGCAACCAATACAGGGCTGGATATGGAAATGCTCTGACTCAGGATGAGACAGGTTCCTATGTCCCTGTATTATTAAATAAGTCTCAGTTCTATTGTAGACTCATCTAGGATTGTCATTATGGACAACTAATCTAAGTGCACTACATGCCAACAGTAGCATGAGTTCATTTATAAGAGCATGAGGTTTCTTTTAATGGTATCCAAATACTTGGAAGCTCATAGAATAAAAGAGCTGCACAGGCACACAACATAATTAAAACATAATGGGTTAACTACTGTAGAGTCAGTTGGATAACATCCACATTTACTGAATTACGCAACTGAACTGTTTAACAGTATATCATGATTTTGCAGTGGTACTTCTAAAACTGCCTATAGCTTCTTTGTTGCTTATCATTCTGATAGTTTTTCACATACCTATTGGATGAGAGTCAGCCTTCTTGCTAAGTATCAACTGCAAGAAGTTGCCTAGAAAGTGAACTGTCATCCATGCATTTGTGAACTGCTTGGGGAATATTTTTTGTTATTTTTATCTGCATTCTTCTAGAATATATGCATAGGAGCAAGGAGAAGAGGATATAGTGTGATACACACATCAGAATAACCGTAACTTATTTCTGAGCATAGGTTATACAAGCAAGGGATTCCAACAGGTGTCCCATCCAAGAACTTGTAAAGAAAGAAGAAGGCTACATGTACTGGATGGCTTTACTGTGGGTAAGCCAATATTCTCAGCCTTAGCCCTCCAGATACATTGGACTTTCTATCTAGCTGGGGCTTCTAAGAGCTCAGATTAGGAAATGTGTGCTGGACAAAAGGTGTAGCCATTTGTGTAAGCCACCAGTGCCATAAGTAGGGTAGAAGAAGTGGGGCTTACCCCCAGGACACTGAAATTGTAAGGGCACTGAAAACTAGAGGTGAATCTACTGGTGAGTGATGGAAGATGAACACAGTACCTCTCAGTCTTGTTTATTTTACTTAAAAGCAAAAACAACCCCCCCCTAAACTTTTTCTGTCTTTTGGGGGCACACCATCTTCTCCTCTCTTTTGATGGAGGAGGGGTTTCTTTCCCTGCTCAAAGTGTTCCTGAGCCCATTCTGGGTTTCAGGCTACAAAACTCTTAGTCCCTTTCTCTCAATGCCATGCATAGCCGTTTTTTGTTTGTTTGTTTGTTTGTTTTTTGCCATTTTATTTTCACTTCGCACTCCCCGAAATCCTGTAACGAACTGCGGCTTCAGCAGGATTCTCTGATCTTTCTGTTCCATTTCACAGGAATGCTGTTGGGTTGTGGTCCTCGTAAAGGTATTACTGCACCATTTCAGGGTGACGTATCCTCCAACCATGGGCTGCCCAAGCTTAAAAGGGAGTACCTTCTTCAGTGCACTACTCTATTCCTCCAGCCATTGTACTTCCTTGATTTGTCATGGACTTTATGTGAAGCTGGTTATGTGGCTCTTGTGATCAGTACATACAGTTGTAATCAAGATTATTCAACCCCCATTGCAAATCAGGTTTATTGTCAAAATTTAGACTTACAGCTGTTTGCAATGAACAAATCAAATAAAAGCAATTGAAATACCTCAAGACAAGGAATGCTTCAAGTGGTTTCCCCAAATTCAACTGGAAATGCAATTTTTAATGAATCCTGCAATCTCAAAATTATTCAACCCCCCAAATAGAATCTCTAACAACAGCACAAATATGCAAAACAGGTGTTGTCTCAAGCACATCTGATGCAGTGAATCAAGGGCTTAATTAGTTGCACCAGGTGTGCTTGAGCTGGAACACATGAAATACCTGAACTGGCTAGGGGTTTGGTTAGTGTCACATTTGACTGCATGTTAGAAATATGGCTAAGTCAAAAGAATGGTCCAAAAAGTTAAGAGATCATCACCCTTCGCAAGCAAGGAGCTTAGAATATAAAAAGATAGCAAAGGCGCTGAATGATCCTAGAGACACCATTGGAAATAGAGATGGGGGTATTCGTATACAAATACGAATAACCCCGCACAGCTGGACTTAACAAGGGTCTGGCCGTCCACCCACATGTCCGGTGCCAGCGGCAGCCCCTCTCATCCTTCCAATCACATCAAACCACCACTCACTTCCTGCTCAACTGGCCACTCGGCAGCCTTGCAGGGAGACTTGTCCTCCCTCCCCCTGCCTGGAGTGGCTAGCCGATCAGGAAGACAGCGGTGCTCCAGGCGTGATTGGAAGGATGAGCGGGGCTGCTGCCACCTCCAGATGTGTAAGTGGATGGTCCGGCCCTGGGAACCGGACCCTCGTTAAGTCCAGCTGCGTGAGGATATTCTTATTCGTATATGAATACAAATACCCCCATCTCTAGTTGGAAGCATTGTTCGCAAGTTCAAAGTTAAAGGAACAGTGGTTACACTGACTGGACGGGGCAGGAAAATGAAGCAATCAATGGCTGCAATCAGATTTCTGAGAAGGCAGGTTGAGGAAAAACCCTCAAGTGACTGCAAAAGCCCTGCAGCAAGACTTGATGGCAATAGGCACTGAGGTTTCAGTTTGCACAGTACAGCGTGTACTAAATGCAGAAGTTTTCCATGCCAGAACTCCAAGATGTACACCACTACTGACCCAAAAGCACAAGAAAAGTCAGCTCCAATATGCTCAAAATGGTATAAATAAGCCACAGAAGTTTTGGGATTCTGTTCTGTGGAGTGGTGAAACAAAACTGCAACTTTTCAGCCCAATGGATCAGTGGTATGTCTGGAGGAAGAAGAATGAAGCATATACTGTTAAGCAAAATGGTGGCATGGTGATGCTCTAGGGCTGCTTTGCATCCTCTGGCACTGGAGTATCAGGAAATCCTAGGAGAAAACGTCATGCTACCTGTGAGGAAGCTGAAGCTTGGGCATCATTGGACCTTCCAACAGGACAATGATCCCAAGCATTCCTCCAATTCCACCAAGGCTCGATTGCAGAAGTCCTGGAAGATTCTACAGTGGCCATCACAGTCACCTGACTTGAACCCCATAGACAATCTCTGGTGGGATTTGAAGAAGGCCATTGCAGCACGCAAACCTTGGAAGAATAATAATACTGAGCTGGAGACCATTGGTCATGAGGAATGGGTTAAGATTCCTCAGGAATGCTGCCAGAAGCTGGTGTCTGGCTATGCATCTTGTTTGCAACAGGTCATAACAGGAAAAGGATGCTCTACAAAGTACTAAAGATGCTTGCCATGAAGGGGTTGAATAATTTTGAGGCTGCAAAATTCATTAAAAGTTGCATTTTCAGTTAAATTTGAGGAAACCACTTGAAGCATTCGTTGTGTTGTGCTATTTCAATTACTTTTGTTGATTTGTTCATTGCAAACAGCTGAAAGTCTGTAAATTTTGACAATAAACCTGATTTGCAACGGGGGTTGAATAATTTTGATTACAACTGTAATTATTGGTTCTGAAAGCTGCTAATGCAGTCATATGGATGCTTCTGAAATTGATCTTACATAGAAATCTGAGGATGGTTTTGCAGCTCCTTTTTGGTAGGAGGAGTCAGGCAGAATTAAACCAGAAATGTTGCATATCCTATTATTCTCTTTTTACTGGCTGACACACTTCCTTTATTTAATTGTTCTTCTCAATTTCCTTCTCTCCTTCCTCAGCATCTGAAAAAAAATTCATTCACCATCTCCACTTATATAGTAGCATTGCTGTCGCTAGTCATTACATCCATGTGTTGAAACCTAATAGTTATAGTTTGCATGCATTTGTTTGAGGTATTGTTTGGCCTTCCCTGAGCTTCTTTGGAATGAATCTGAAGTTAATGGATTCATGTCCTGGATACCCTCTGGATGTCTGAAAAAATTAGTTTACATTCAAGGCATTGTCTGGAAAAGATTGGATACCTAAAATCTGCTGTGATGCAATGTTACCCCTATGTGTCACAGTTATACAATGAATTCTGAAGAGACCCATTTCAAATACAAGTTAAGGACAGCTGGCTGGATAGCTCATGGAGTTAGGTTGGGAGTTTGTGAGTGCTCATGTGTACTCCTGTGAGTACAGTTGGCTCATGTGGCCTTGGACAAGCTGTGCAGTCCTAGGTTGCCCCCAGAAAAAGGGAATAGTAAACCACTTCTGAGTGCTTTCTATCTAGAAAACCCTGAAAATGTTACTTGATGTCACACAATTATTAGTATTACTGATAAAGTATTGGTGCATGGATACCTGGTGTTAGATTCTACCTCCCCACCTCCTCAAATCAATTATGGATTAAATGTTAGACCCTTGAGACACTGACCCAAAATAAAATGGACTCATAATTTGTCCTGTGCTGGTAGGTCCCCATTGGGACATTGTTTTCAATCAGCATGTGCCACAGCATCTACGGCTCAATCCATATTATGGTGTGGTATGTTTGAGGACCATCTCTGCTTTCCTACACCTTGCTCTGGGAAGCTGCATGAATTGGAAGTGTGATACAGAAAACCTCTCTCCTATCATGTACTGTTAGCATCACCATGCTGCAACCCAGTGGTGGTACCTAGTCTACTCTGGATCCAATCCAAAGTAAATCCAGAAAATTAATGAATTAATAAAATTTAGATTATTAATTCTAGGGTAGATCTGGTTAGGTCATTAACCTTATTACAACTATTAAAACCTAGCATGTGGGGCACGGGGGGGGTCGAGAGAGAGAGAGAGAGAGAGAGAGTTGTGTTGATACTACTATACAAATTGTGATGCTGTCAGTCTTCTGCCTGTTTCCCAACAAAAGTAGTTTGCTTTGCCTGCCTGTTCTAGTTAATGGAAAAGTCTAATTATTAGTTAAATGTCTGGGGGAAACTACATTTATATTGTACTTGAGTTCTGGGAATCTGAAGCACATTGGAACAGAAAAGAGCTACCAAACAAACAAAACAAAACAGAAAATGAAAACATTTCACAAGTAATTATTTTTCTGTATCTGGAAAGTCAATCTAAGATACAGTGTGAACAGTGGTTTTATAATATACTCTCAGCCCCATTGCTGCCCTTTTGATACTGAACTTATAGTTTGTCTATATTTTAGATTTTAAAATCAAGTAATAATGAAGTGGTGAAAAATCGTTATTGGCATGAGTTTGAGTTGGCAGGATGCATTCCTGTCAAGTCCAGTGGCTCTAAGTGAAATAGACAGGCTGTGCTTCAGTAGCACCAACACAAACATTATGCCACACAGGCAAACACAGTTATAATGCGACATTTCTGAGAAAATCTCATTTCATGACAATTTTTGCATCTTGATATTTTAACTCTCCCTCCTCCCCTGGTTCTTTGGTACTACATTGAGTGACCAGTCCAGTAAGATTCTGAGGTGTCTATAAATACAAGAGCACTGTACTGGAAAGAGTACCCACCATGTTGTTGTCATGTTTACACTGCTCTCTTGAGGATCATGCTCAGAAGTGAAGAGGATCATTCACCAAGATACATGCGGTGTGTACATCAGTTGAAGAGTAAAGGCAAAGGAAAACTCAGCTCACTCTTTAGACAAACATTCTGTGCTGGCTCCTGTTTTTATGTACATCTGTCCTTGGCTAGCTTAAAAAGAGAGAGCTGTACATTTTTTAAAAAATGGTTTTGATTCAATTATAAGTAACAAAAATAACTTGTAGAACACAATGAACTTAGCTAGAAAAAAGGATGTTCCCATTTTTCATGCCTGTCAACAGACTATGCTAGAAAGGCATGGAAATTTAGCATAGCATTTGGTTGCTTTCAGAGCTTAACTTTCTCTGTAAAATGCCCATGGGATTCTTAGAGTTACAGCATATCTGAAGTCTCAAGTTCCCATAGAAGCCTCCAGTGGTCAGAAAAAGGTGTCTGAGTTCTTTCCTGGCCCCACATCATCTCATGGATTCAAATGATGGATTTCCTTTGCATTTTCATCCCTTCTAAACCATGCTTATCTTGTATTTGAAAATATATTCAGTTTTCTTTAAATCCCTTCCTAAACTGCAGTCATAATTATGGGAAGCCCTCCAGTGCTCTGTTAGGTATATTTTTACTTTTAGTTCTCAAATGTGACCAAATGTTCTTTTCAAATGTATATTATGCACCATTTCCTCTTCTTCTTTCTGCTTCTTTGTCTCCTGTTTAATGTGTTGAAATGTATTATACTACGGATTGATTATTCTGTCCTGTCCCAGAAAAATACTGCTGATTAGCTGCCCTGCTGTATTAAAACAGGGGATGCTAATAACAGGGTTGGGATGGTGGTGTAAGCTGGCAGGGATCCAGTTTGCATCTTCAGTGAATTATGGAACAGGATGAAAGACAAATTTCTCTTGGAACCAGGTATGTTAGGATGGTTTGGTTTGCTTCACTGTGAATTCAGATATTTTCCATCAGCCACCAGCCATAAAATGGATGAAGGAAATATAATATATAGAGATCAGTAACCTTTTCAGAAAATGGCTGGAGGAGCCAAACACTCAAGAAAAGTGAAAGCAATGAATTGAGAAAACCTAATGATGCTCAGGTGGAGACTAAGTTGCCGTGCTTAGAAGAAAAGGTTGGGGCACATGAAAAACAGTACTTCTTCACATGGAATTTGGTTGCCAGCTTGAATGTCCTTCAAAGGTATTAGTCAAATCATAGAGGATAAGATGATCAGTAGTTTCCAGACATGATGGATAAATATTCCCTCCAACATCAGGGATAATATTCTTTGGATATCAGTTGAGAGGAAAACAATTAGGACAGGCTCTGATACTGATTTCCCACTGGGTGGTTTCTCGTGGTCAACCTATTAGTCATTCAATGAATGGATACAATGAATGAATGTCTGTATCAGTGGTTCCCAGCCTTAGTTATCCAGGTGTTCCTGGACCTCAGCTCCCAGAAACTCTGAACAGCATAGCTGGTGGAGAAGGCTTCTGAGAATTGCAGAATGAGCAGGCTGTTAATGAGATGACATTTTGGAGGTCACTTGTTCATAAGGTTGTCAGAAGTCAGAAGTGACTTGGTAGTCCATAACAACAACAACACAGGGTCTTTTTTAAAAAAATTCCAAGCTTAGCAGATTTAAAGATTTCCAGTTATCTGACTGATGAATTCTCTGCTCCCAACAGATACTTATTGGATATGTATCTCTAACTATATCCTGCCTTTCAAAAAAAAAAAAAGGGGGGGGAAAGGTGTGTGGTCCTTGTACACACTCGAAAAACAATGCCGGCCAGTACCTTTATTAGATCACTGAAATCTCACAAGCAGGATTCCTGTAGGACCCAAAAACTTTCCTGTTTATGACATTTTAGTGGTATTGTCACCCATGTTTTCAGATTATATCCTGTCTTAGCATTAGTGGATCAGATTCCTGAGTTTAATAAATGGGCATCTTTCCACTCAGTGAACCTTAAGGTTTATATTTGTAATACATCTGCGATCCTTCAGCATACTTCTGAATGTGTTTATATCCATGGCAAGGAAGCAGACCATTCTGCCTCAACCCATGTACAAAACAAGTTGACCTTACACTGCAGGGTAAAGGGAGATGCAGTCCTTCAGATAGCTTGGGCGCAAGCCATTTATGGCTTTATAAATTAAAACCAGCACTTTGAATTGTGTCTGGAAACAGATCGGCAACCAGTAGATCTGCTGTCACGGGGGGGGGGGGGGGTATGTGATCCCTGCAACCAGCCCCAGTCAGCAATCTGGCTGATGTATTTTGGACCCACTGAAGTTTCCTGACACTTTCCATAGGCAGCCCCACATCAAGCGCATTACAGTAATCCAGGCAGGATGTAACTCAAGCATGTGTCACCATGGGCAGATCAGACCTCTCCGGGAATTGGCGTAGCTGGTCTGCTAGTTCTAATTGTGCAAAGTCACTCCTGGTCACCACCGAACCCTGAGCATCCAGGCTCAGAGACAAATCCAGGAGCACCCCCCAAGGAGACGACTTCTTTTTTAAAAAACAGCTTCTCCTCGGGCAGAGTTCATGTTTGTTTGCTTCTTGCTCTTTTGCTTGCTTGTTTACAGCTTAATGAGCTATATCTGCTGGCAAAATAAGATGAGGCAGTAAATAATTGAGGAAGGAAAGCCTTCTTCAATAAGTAGTCACCCACAGGAACTTCAAAGAGAACTGGAATGAGAAGACTTTTTTTCTCCTCTATCTGAGTTGCCACTTATATCACAGAGAATCGAATGCCCCTAATTGACTTCATAGCAAGAGAATGCGAATTAATTTTCATTTCTCTCTCTGTAGTTGCACATTAATGTTTCGTCATCTTCTAATTGAGAAACTGACATCTTGCCTGTATTGTCCCCAAAAGTCAAGTGAAGCAAACTTCTTTTGCTTCTCCTCCCCCGCCCACCCCCCCCCACCAGGTTGCTTACAAGGATTCCATTACTGCTGTTTAGTTGTTGTTGGCCAGAATCCTATTGCCAATTTATGTTTTTGTAAAGGAAATTGTTTAAGTCACAGCTGCAAACTCATCAACAAGGTGCTTTTTGCATTTCTGAGTGCACATCCATTTGTGCAATCAGGCATGCACATGATTGCACCTTATTATTAAGTAATTTGCCACTAAGATTTACACAATTTCCCTTATGCAACTGTAAATTCTGATTCTGCTCTTTGTTGTTTAGTTGCTGTTTAACTTGTGTAGTATTATCAGTGGCATTTTGCCTGTTAGCCTCTTTGGATTTTAAAAAAGAGGAGAATGGACAGAACACTGTAATATATATAAACTTTAGATTTATTTATTATCATCTCTAAAGGAAGAACAGTGTTTTACAGTCAGAACCTTTTCATGTGTTTTCAGAAGTCCCACTGAATTTAGGGGAAAATGTATAAGCCACAGTCTGAGCCTATTTTTGTTTCTTTGGAATTGTCCCAATGTGTTCAGTGGGTAACAGCAAGTACATTCACAGCACTGGATCAGTCTGAAAGCATAACAATGATCCTGTGAGGTAGGTTATTGCTAGAGACAGTGACTACTGAAAACCACATGGTAAGCTTCTCAGGAGAATAAGGATTTGAACCTGGTTTTTGAGCTGCAAACTAGTTCACAATTCTGACTTTCGAAGCTCTCTGCACACAAAGGCATCATTATTATTGACCAACAGGTAACATTGCCAGACCAATACAAACCATGCCATTTGATCCTTAGTACATGACCAGTCTGCCTGTAAAAGACAGCACATTCAGAGGAACAACTTAAGTGGCCATCAGGCAGTTAGCAATCTGTAGCTCTACATATTTGCATAATAAGATTTGTTACCTGCAGTGCAGTTGCATTTATGAGGGCAATTAGGAGGAGCTCATATTTTAGGGAGTAGCTCAGGAGAAACTAGGCACCTGACTTGGTTTACACCACATGACTGTCTCCTGATGTATAGGTGAGAAGCATGCCAGTGAAGTAGTTCACCTTTGCTTCTTGGTGTCTCAGGACGTGAACCTTTTGTGAGTGGATCAGTCAGGGAAATAGCTGCCAGAGGTTAACTTTACTGAATTACCCAAGAAGTGGGAATATTCAGATAGCATTCTTTTGGAAGATGAACTACTTTGGAGTCACCTGTCCGTAGGACAATATGAAACACCACAAGACATCACTGTGGGATGCACGTAAAGCCAAGGTAAGCTCCTCTATCTGTGAGACATAGATGTGGCCTCTGGATCTACCATGCACAGCAACCACTTTGCTGGACTGAGTGTGTTACACACCTTTGTGCATGTAGTTTGCCATCCATCTGAGAATGTACACTAGAAGGCTCCTTCCCAGTCCTTTCATATTGTCTACCTGTTTTAAGTCATATGTATTTTTCTGTTTATTTGGCAATTACTGTAATGCCAAAGCATAAGAAGCTGTGTTCTGCACAATGGGAAGAGGCATTATTGTGTACTTGCACGTTTCAGTTTTTCATGGGTGTATTTTGTGCTTTTCCACCACATACCTCTGTTTGTAACTTTAATTGGATATTTGTAATACTGCAAAGAGCTGGAGGTGGGAGAGTGGTGTGTGTGTGTGTGTGTGTGTGTGTGTGTGTGTGTGTGTGTGTGTGTGTGTGTGTGTGTGTGTGTAGAGTGAAACAGAGAACAGTTTGCTATGTTATGCTACAGCTTGAACTGCATAAGAGGTAAATCGTGGGACTTACCTCTCCAAATAGACATGCATAGTTGCACAAGTACGTAGGCCAGAATTTTGTTGTGGAAATGTGTAGAGAAAGGCCAATTGGGCAACTGGTATTCCCTTTCCAGTGGGTTATCCCCAGGTGTATTGGTTGTAAAATTAATTGCACAATAGACATTCCACCAATGAAGCTTCTTGTGCAATTACCATTGCATGAATGGTTTTCCCTACAGAATTCTGGCCTAATACTACCAGCTGTTCACCATGATTGGCTTCTGTTGTACAAACTAGGCCATTGGAAGCTGTATAGGGCAATATAAATTTCATGTCAGGGTCCAAAGCTTGATTTAAAAAAAATAAGCAGGCATTTCTTGTACTTCAGAGTTAAGATGCCATGAGCTTTGCTCTTTTATCAAATATTATGCTCCTCAAGGGGAATCTTTGTTTCCATTGGACATCTCAATTGTACTTGAGAAGAGCTATCAGTGCTTATTAAGGTTATCATCACTGCATTTAGAGCAGAATGAATGTCCCTTGACTGTGCTTTTATTGGATTGGATGGCTTCAGTCTGCCAGCAGTCACATGCAAGAAAAACAACAACCCCCAACTCTCCCCCCACCTTTTATGTGAAAAGCTGATTTGTCAGGAGGAAAACAGACTAAATCCCTCTTCCATTATATGCTATATCTACCCATGGGCAGGGATTTTAATCCACATGGGAGGCATGTAACATGTAGTATTTGTTTTATTTTTATTTTTTTTAAAAATGAGCATCCTGTGCTATGAAGGAATGACTGTAGCAGAAGAGCGAGGCATTAGGAATGGCAAGAATGTCCAGTTGTATATGTAGAACTATGACATAAGTCTTCAGGATGTGCAAAGTGAGTCAATGTGCATTCATTTATAACCATAGGTCATTAAAAAGAAGACTCTATTTAGAGTTCAAAAAGAATACAAGGGTGGGCCACATGCAGTGCACACTTAAGTTCCCAGCAATGCTATACAACACTAGAGTCAGTCTAGCAAACCACAGGGTAAGTTGGATGAATCAATCCTCTCACAAGATTCTGCTTCAAGGAGCAAACAGTTTGCAAGAGTCCAGCAGATAGGAGATCTGCCCTGTATTTTAGCAGTGTATATTCCGTATCCGCCTTTGATTGCAATGTGCAGAACTTGGAATCCCAGAGTATCTTGGTGGAGGCGGTGTCTGGAAGTTATAGTCCCAAAAAGGAACTTTCCCAAGTTCTCCGTGTGAAAGTCTGATACCTTGCATGAAGCCTTGCACTGAATTGGCATTCCCCCACCCATCTTTCTCTTCCCTATTGAAGGAGTAAATAAAGCCCTGCCAACCACCCGATGCAAGAGACAGTTACTACTGCTATGGAAGTACCTGAAGGGTTTCTCCATTCTGGTTGAGTCCATTGCCAGTTGCTGGGAAATGCCAGCAGTAGTTCACAGCCTTGAGACCTGTCTGCCAAGCTAGCTAAGTCCACTAAAGGCTTGTCCAGACAGGTATACAGATCAGTGTTTGGATTAGACATGGGAGATTTGGTAGATGAAGACAAATCTCTATGGCACAGGGGGTCGTCCTGATTAACACCTGCCCCCAGAACCCACCAGTCCACTTACCACTTGCCGCACAGCATACATGGCCAGCATTGTTGACAGCACGCCAATCATGGCAGTAGCCCAGCTGGTGCAGCCCTGCCTCCCTGCTTGGCTGGCCACTCCAGTGAGAGGGTGGGATGACGAGGCTCCTTGCTCAGTCCCTGAGTGGCTGGCCAAGCAGGGAGGCGGGACAGCACCAGCTGAGCTACTGCTGCAATTGGCACGCTGACAATGACGCCTGCTGCTTGCGCCGTGCAGCGAGCAGTAAGTGGACCAGTGGGTTCTGGGGGCAGGTGTTAATCAGGCTGGCCACCTGTGCCGGAGAGATTCATCTTAGTCTCCCCCAGGAAACGAAGACAAATCTCTTCTGTCTAGTTTGAATCGCTGTTGGTATGGTTTGGTGCAAACCAAATTATGCCATCCACATGTGCTTCTATTAAAATTGATCCCCATCTGCCCCTGTTAGTCCTGTCCTGCTCCATTCTGGCACTGTACTAGGGGCTTCTGGTTTTGTTTTGTTTTGTTTGTAAGATTCAGTGTGTTCCTGTATTGTATGAACTGTATGAATTGGCAACTTTCAGAAGGTCCTCTCATTTAACAGCCCTTCACAGGGTGGGGATGCCTTGCCTTATTTGCAGTCCAGTTCCAAAGCAAACTGGGAAGAACTCTAAAAGTATGCACTGTGCTTCATGAGCTACAGTCCCTTCATGACAGCTGCTGCAAATCATGCCAATATGACAGCAAAGCAGCTGAAATGTTTGAAAAGGGGAGTTGCTTCCCTTCCATCTTTCCAACCTTCACCCCAACAGTGAAGAGAGGTCGTAGTGAAGATAGCTTTTTAAGCACAAACCAGATGGCTGCAACGTCCCCCATTGGGACAGACCCCAAATTAGCTAGGACTTGCTGTATATGAGAGAGAAGAGGCTGTGTCACCACTGTGTGTACAACTTTGTTACACTGGGCAATTATTCCAAAAATACCAGAAAAAAAATATCTGCAGTCTCAAATATGTGGATCTAACATACTGACACATCCCTGCGTCTGTGCTGACTTGACAGTACGTGTTTGCAGCGGGTGTTTTTGATCCTTTTTATTACAACAGCAAAATGTGGCCTGAAGGGAACATTGCTTCTCACTTGCCCTATTTTTACAGTGGATGTAATTGTGCTCATGGACAGTAAAACAGAGCTCCATCTTCCAGCTAAACCTGATTTCAACTGGATTAACTGCTCTCTTGTGTGGCGGGGGGGGGGGAGGAAGAGAGAGGAGGAGGAAAGGGAATCGAGCAATAGATTTGCAGGGTGACATTCCAAACTTTGTTCCCACCCTTGGCATTGACTCACTGGGATGACTTTCTGAACAACTGGAAACACCTTGCATGTCAGTCACCCTCTTTTGCAAAATGGTTGTTGTTGTTGTTTAGTCGTTAAGTCATGTCCGACTCTTTGCAAAATGGTAGCATCATCTAAATGCCTGTAATGGGAACTGGTTAATTTTTGTACAGCACATTGGAATCCTCTGAAGCTTCAGGTATTATTAGTATTTAGGAGTTTGTTCATCTAATTGGAATCTTCAGCTGTTCAAGGCTGCAGTCTTTCCTAGATATGCTTACATAAGACTGAGTGCCATACAAGCAGGTGGGATGCAATCCACAAAAGTTTCTACCAAATTTAATTAATTATTTATTTAAACTATTCCCCCCTCCACCTTTCTCCTTAAAATGGATCCAGGGCACCTCATTAAAAGACAATATTTAAAACTAAAATCAGTAAATATACAAATCCTAAAAAGGATCAAATAAATATAATTTTAAAATGGTAAATGCAACAACAAAAACACGTTCAAAACCATAAGGCACAACACTGCATTAAAAAACCCCACTCAGGCAGCCAATCACTAAGGGAAAGCTTGCCTGAAGAGAGAGGCCATCACCTGCTGGCGGAAGGACAGTAAAGATAGGGCCAGCCTGGCCTCTTGTGGAAGGGAGTTCCAAAGTCTGGGAGCAGCAACAGAAAATGCCCTCTCCTGTGTACCCACCAAACACACCTGTGAAGGTGGTGGAACCAAGATAAAAGGCTCTCCTGATATCCTTAACACCTGAGGAGGCTCATAAACAGGAGACATGGTCCTTGAGATCGCTTGGACCCAAGCTATTTAGGGCTTTATAGGTTAGAACCAGCACTTTGAATGGTGCCCAGAAACAGATGAGCAGCCAATGGAGCAGCTGTAACAGGGGGTTATGTGATCCCTGCAAGTAGCCTAGTCAGCAATCTGATTGGTGCATTTTGGACCCACTGAGGTTTCCTGACACGTTCCATAGGTGTTCCTATGTAGAGCAAGTTACAGTAATCTAGCCAGCGTTTAGATTAGGCTTGTGTCACCATGGCCAGATCAGACCTCTCCAGCAAAGGGCGCAGCTGGCGCACCATTTATAATTGTACCAATGCAGTCCTGGCCAATGCTGAAATCTGGACATCCAGGCTCAGAAGCACCCTCAAGCTGCACACCTGTGTTTTCAGAACCCCATCCAGCTGAATCCGTATTCTTTGATCCAACTTTCAGCTGACCTGGAGCAGCTCTGTCTTGTCTGGATTATGTTTCAGTTTTACAACCTCATCCAGTCCTTACTGACACCAGACACCGATCTAGAGCTGAAACAGCTCCCTCGGATTTAGACGGAAAGGAGAGAGAGAGAGAGAGCGTTGGGTGTCATTCACATACTGGTGACACCAAACTCCAAAACATCAGACAGCCTCTCCCAAAAGTTGCACGTAGATGTTAAATAACATAGGAGACAAAATAGAACCCTGAGGGACACTGCATCTTCAGCGGTGGAAGCTGTGCAGACCCTGGAGTGTTGTCTGGTAGCGGTTATGAACTGGACAAAGTCTAGGAAGTTGAAATTCAATCCTGATAAGAAAGAGATCCTGTTGTTGGGAGAGACCCCTGACCAGCTAGGTGGAGGCCTACCTGGTCTTGATGAAGTCACACTCCCCCTGAAGGATCAGGTTCAGAATCAGGGTGTGCTCCTGGACCAGGCCCTCTCAATGGAGAATCAAATCTTGACTGCGGCCAGGCTGCCTTTTTTCATCTCGAGCAGATTGCACACCATCACCCCTACCTCAGTATGAAGTCCCTAATACCACTGGTTCATACACTGGTAATCTCGAGGATAGACTATTGAAATGGTCTCTACATGGGGCTGCCCTTGAAGGCAGTTCAGAAACTGCAGCAAGTGTAAAACACAGTTGCCAGGCTGGTATCAGAAAGATCAAAATATAACTGTGTATCACCTGTTCTGGCACGTTTGCACTGGCTGCCAGTTGAAGATGCTCATGCTGATATTTAAAGCCCTAAATAGTTTAGGGCCTTGCAACCTGTCTGTGTGTCTCTCCCTCAGAACAACCACCCATCCCACCTGCAGCTCATATACTGGCATGTTATGGGTGGCCATCCCAAGGGAGGCCTGGAAATCAACAACCTGAATCCAGGTCTTCTTTGTAGTGGCCATATCATTATGGAAGTCTCTCCCAAGAGGTGTGACTGGCCCTTCTCTCCTTGGCTTTAGAAAACAACTCAAAACATGGTTGTTCATAAAGGCCTTCTAGAGCCTTATCCCAGAGTAATTTTGTTTATGACTATCTACACTCCTAAACTCTCGAATATTTGTCTCACGTTTGCCACCATCTACTGTATTTTTATATTGTAATTTCTGTATGTATATATATATATATATACACACACACACACATTTTTGTAACAGTTATTTTATATTAAGAGATTTGCCTTTATTTCTGTGATGTTCAATTAGGTCATTATTGTAGTGTTATTATACATTTATGCTATTATTTTGTGAGTGGCCCAGAGTAGTGGCCTGGCCACTAGATGAGTGGGATAAAAATTTAAACAAACAAACCATGGAGCTGAGACACCACGGCTTGCTGCAGCACCTTGCCCAAGAATAGAATATTAGAGATTGGTCAGTAATTATTCATTATCGTGGGATCCACAATAATGGGCTTTTTCAACCATGGTCTTACTATAGCTGCCTTAATCCTGCTGAAATCCTACTCTGTTGCAAGGAGGCATTCCCCACTCCTCTTACCCACATGACCAGTCCCTTTCTGACAACTTTTATAACTGGCAGCTTTTAAAAATATCAACATGTGAGTCCTTAAGATGCTATGAGATTTTTGGGGGGGGGGGGGGTGTGGCAAACTTCAAACAGCAACTCTGCTGGAAACTTATTTCTCAGAAGACAAATAAAAACAGCACCATAAGTAAACTGCTGTAAGTGACACAATAAGGAAAGGCAGCCATGCTGGCTATGAGGAAAATACCAAAATCTGCTTTGCGGTAGTTGCTTTATTAGACCAACTGAAAGATCCTGAAACGTTTGTGAGCTTCTGTGATTTCCACATCTATTTGTCAGGCAAGAGCAGAAGTTGGGGGTGGGGGTGGATAGGAGGTAGGGGGGAACTAAGTTTCAGCTGATCAGCTGTAAAAAAACCACATCTGCAGAAATAAGAAGTTAGAATATATTCTCTGTTTTTTTCACCAGATCTAGGAAGGTGGAAGGGAGTTGGCTGAATAGCAGAGAATGGAACTCACGTTCAGTAGAATGATATGATTTTTAATGTAAGACTTATATTGCTACTTCGCATATTCCAAACATAAATAGAAAACTCTAGGTTTTGTTTTCCTTGATTTAGTGCTGAACAGTGGGTAAATTTACTTCTCTGGAAAGTTCCCAAATATTTTTTGTTGAACAGTAGTAGTCCTCTACATTGGCAGAGCATGAAAGCAGAGCATTACGAATGATGTCATTATCTGTAACTAGTTGCTTTTTGAGATGTGAAGCATAAGACAAAGTTACATTCAAAAGCAATGCAACAAGCAGAATCAAAGTCACTTTTTTGGTGTTATAAATAAAGCATTTCTAGAGGCATTTTGAGAGGGATGTGGCCAATGTTATTCCATTCTCTTATCAATTGTAGAATTTTTGTTTTTCGAGTAACAGAAAGTACTGAAAAAGCAACAAGCACCACAAGGAATGTACGTAATGCACAATGTTACAAATAATGTGATGAGCTACTTCTTCAGCATGGGAATATATAGTGACTAGAGATGGGCATGAATTAAAAAATGAATCACCAAATTCATTAAAAAATCACAAATTTGTATTCATATGACTCAATGGCCCAACGAATATGAATCAATGAATTTTTAGTGATTATTGATTCATCAATTTGTTTGGCTATAAAATGGCCCCAAAGGCACCTAGAGACACCAGTATTACAGAGAAGGTTCCTCTGGCTCTCCACTACAATCCCTCCAAGTTTGGTGAAGATTGGGTTTCCCCAAGCACTTTCCTGGGGGGAGGGGGGTTGAAGATGCACTTTGTGGGTGTATAACTTGGATGTCTGAAACCCAGTCTTCACCAAACATGGAGGGATTGTAGAAAAGTGTCAGTAGAAACATCTCTGTGGTTTTAGTGTCTCTAGGTGCCTGGGGGCAACTTTCCTGGGGGGGCTACTTGTGGATAATTCAGATATCCAAAACCCAAACTTGCAGAGCTCATAGGGGAGCATCGCAGGAAGCTTCCCTGCAATTTTGGTGTCTCTGGGTGCTTTAGAGGCTGTCTTATAGGGTTTTAAACTAAAAAATGAATTGACAAATGGATTCATTGATTTGTCAGAAAAAAATCATAAATTCATAATTTGATGACCTTGATGAATCATGAATCAAAATGAATCACCATTTTTCTAATTCATGCCCATATCTAACAATGACTATGAATTACTTTTGAAATTTGTTCAATTTGTTCCCAAAACCCACTTTCTAAAGGGAACTTTCAAAGCTCTGTCCATTAGCACGGTGATAGGGAAAACCAACCTGAGAAAGGCAAGGTGAATAATTTGTGATAGATGCTTAGGCCATCATCCTAGTCATGTTTTCTATAGCATCAGATCCATTGAACACAGTGCGATTTGCTTTTGAGTAAACATGCTTAGGGTGTCTTGTTAATTACAGAACACTAATTTGATATGATACATGGGTGCAATCTTTTTCTTTTGTATACTCATGCTTTAAATAATCTGTGTGCTGCTCAAATCACTAGAGAGTGATGACAGAATAAAGTAACAGCACACAACAGCTACTTGCATTATAAACATGGGCTGTTGGGAACATAAATACTATATTTTGACCCTAATCCCTCTCTGCTTTTCTCCAATGCCTCCTGCAAATGATATATCGAAAGGGGATTTTTCTCCCACACTGGCATTAATGAAATTGTCATATAATCTTTACAGTGCTCCTGCTGTATAGTTCTGCTTTATATAGATATAATATTTAATATATATAATCCTGAATGCTTGAGAAATGCAGCATTCCACTTAGGGAATGATGTCCACCCCGAAAGAGCAAGCAAAGTGATGCTTTAGACCACAGAGATGCTTTGCAATGTCTTGCAGTTAACAGGGAAGCCAAGCTTTCATTGTTTCCAGATACTGCATAAGGCAGGTGTAGGGAAAAATCAATTTTACTCCACCTGGGGAAAATAACTTAAGTACCTCACTCTGAAATGTAGTGGAGACTGCTGGCCAGGAGTATAGTGGCACAATTAAAACTAGTGCACCAGATGCACCCATTCCTGGAGAGGTCTGATCTGGCCACGGTGACACATGACTTAGTTACATCCCAGCTTGATTACTGTAACTCACTTTTTGTGGGGCTGCCTCTGGAAAGTTCCTGGAAACTTCAGTGGGTCCAAAATGCAGCAGCTAGATTGCTAACTAGAGCTGGTTGCAGGGATCACATAACTCCCCTGTTACAGCAGCTCCACTGGCTGCCAAGTTTGGGAACTAGAAGTCTAAGGAGAGCTCACCATGGTGGCCCAAAATCCTGACTATTGGTATGTTTAGCTACAGTTTCTGGGAGTAGTAGTTTATGACCACTTGGCGGGGGGGGGGGGGTTCTCATCTGGGATCATAGCCTTAGATTTTAATGATAATATCTTACAGAATACATTTTTAGAGTTAATATAAAGTTTGTGCCCTAGGATCTTCAAGATAGAGGTACGTAGTTGAATGTTGTCTTCTGGACATTTTAGGATGACAATTTATATAACTCCTCACTCTTTGCCATCCTGTGTAGGGTTGATGGGTGTTATAGGCCTGGTCCATGGGGTCACGAAGAGTCGGACATGACTAAACGACTAAACAACAACAACAACATAGGCCTAAAAAAAGATATGGAGAGCCACATGTGCACATTGCTAGTCTGCAACTTTGAGCCCTAGGGTATGCTTGTATTCTAAAGTGTTTTTTTGTGAGAGATTATTCTTTGGGCTATTTATCACTTTGGGCTTAGTGACAAGGTCAGGTATAAAGTGACATAATAAACTTCTTTATTTCAGCTGCATTTAAAAATCAATCTTATTTCACTTAGACATTAAAAATTTTCAAGGGAGTAATGGTTATGGCCCTTGGGCTTTTAACAGCTGCACAAGAAGAAGATACTCAGCAAGTGAAGCTTTGTGGAACAATGACATTCAACCACAGAGCAGTTTTAATTCCTAAATTTCAGCCGGCCATGCAGTTAGGAGCACTTCAAGGGTGAGAGGAATATCTGCCCCTATATTCCTATGATGTCTGCTTTTTGTGACCCAGATTACTTAGAATATGGCATTTGTAGGACCAGAGGAAAAAAGTATGAGCAGTAGCACCCATATAAACATCTTGTCCCATTGATGTTTCCCTATTGTTGAGCAATAATAACCCTACTTAGCTTTCATATAGTACATTTTGACTGTCCAAATACTTGATAAAGTTTATCTCACAATAATCCTTAAAAGCAAGTCAGTGTTTTGAGGGTCAGTATAGTTATAGCACTTTGAGAAGTACTGAAGAGGAGCAGCTTCATATCCCTGTTCTGCCATGCAATTTCCAGAGTAATCCTGGATATTTTATCAGCATAACACTAATTTGCAGGAGTGCTGTGAAGATAAAATGGTGAGAGATTGAGAGGCCTTGAACATCTTGGAAGAAACGCAGGATATAGCTGCTGTTGTTGTTAGTACTAACATGGTATCATATGTTGTATGTGGGCAGAAGGGTTTCTGAAACTCAAATAAGAGCAGCTAAGGCTACTTGGTAAGTTGCGAATTCCATAACACCAGTTCTCAGAGGAGCCAGCTAATATATTCTTTGATTAAACCCAACCCCCCTCATATTATGCAGTATCCTAACATATCAATACAGTTTTCACACAGGGAGATGGAAGGCAGAAACTCATTCACACTTCCAGGTGAAAGCCTTTCTTTTAATTCCTACTTGTACATTTAGTCATCTGGGGGATACAAGCTATTGATGGATTTATGGCAGTTGAGAATTTATGGCAGTTTGCTGTTGTGCCAAGCTTGCTATATAATAAACTGAAAGAAAAATTCCTGGTGCTTTCCTATGTGCTTTGTTTTGCCCTCAAAAGGTCCCTAACATTTGTTGATGTTTGTGTCTGGATTTTGGAAACAACATGCCAGAATTTGGTTTGCAATGTAGGGAGAAAAGTTGAATTGCTTCCCATGCTCCTCTTCTGTTGTTCTTTCCTTGGTCTTGTAATCTGGGATCGGTAACTTGAGTGGCATTTTCATAGTTAGTATTATGGCCTGTTAGCTACTGGAAGAACATTTGATTGATCTGTGCTTGTTATATAATAGAAGTAATATAATTGATGCAGCAACATAATTTCATTTAATCCTTGTGATTCTTCCTTGCAGATCTGAAGAAGCATAGGAACAGCCAACACTATTTTGGATTGGAATTAAACTTTGTTTGCCCCTTTTGGTGATCCAGCAGTATCCAATGATGAATCAAAAAGATCCATCAGAAGAACAGGTGGAAAGCTCTGTTTCCTTCTGCCTGGTCTGTGGTCAGTCCCATCTACCAGAAGAGAACCATGTATATAGCTACACTGAAGAAGTGGATGATGACCTGATCTGCCACATTTGTTTGCAGCCTTTGCTTCAACCTCTGGACACACCTTGTGGACACACCTATTGCACTGTCTGCCTTACAGATTTCCTAGTGGAAAAAGACTTCTGCCCTGTGGATCGTAAACCTTTGATCTTACAGACTTGCCGGAAATCCAGCCTGCTAGTAAATAAACTCCTGGATAAGCTAATGGTTAACTGCCCTTTCACAGAACACTGCTCAGAGGTCGTGCAACGCAGTAACCTTGAACAACATTTTCAAAATGGGTAAGTACTTTCTTTGTGTATGTTCCTTCTCCACTCAATAACAATACAGCTGGAAATTGCCTCAGTGTCAATGAAAAATCCTTTACTTTTTCAGCTATTGGCATTTTGAAAAGTAACATTTTCCTCCTGGTCCAATATAAATACATTTCCTTTTATATGTTTTGCTTCCTGAATAAGAGGTGGGCCTCCAGCCTCAGACTACGTAATATACAGCTGTGTATCAGCGAGTAGTCTTACTATTATTTCCAGTAGTAAATGCAGTCAACATAGTAAACGCCAAAGAACAATAGTTGACTACTGTGTGCCTCTAGCTTTCACTAGCCTTCAGAACTATTCCGTTAGGTTAGGATTAGGACAAGGACTTGGAAAGTTGGTGTATTTGAGAACTGAAGGTGTTAAAAGTAATAAGAAATAAAATAAACTGTTTGAATATTGTAACACCGTGATTAAAGCGAATCTATATAAGTAAACATATCTAAAGTCCAAAGCACGTTTAATGAATGAATAATACAAGACCATCCATTATTTTCCTTATGTGATTTACCTATTAACCTATAAATAAACATCGTTATATTTGAAAAAAAAAAAGAACTATTCCAACACTCACAGCCAGAGGCCCCCAAGGGAATTTGCTTCAAGTATTCCATCTACCCTGGGCAATTAAGATTTGAATACAAATGTCAGTGACTTTTAACATGATGATGTGGTCGATGACGTTGTCTTTGCAGTTTGATTCACAGACTCTATTACAGTTGAATTCGCAGTCAGTGATCACACAGGGGCTGTGAATTGATTCAAGAGTTCAATGTTCACACTTGATGCGTTGCAATTTGCATTTCAAACCACAGCCTTCCCTTTCTTTCCATCCTCTAGTCCTTCTTCTGCCGATCCTTTTCAGTGTCAAGCCAGTTGGTTTGAAAGAGTTGTACAGTGTTCCGGCAAAGGCGGCAGTATTCCAAAGTTCTTCATGTGTACAGAAATACCACATACCAAATAACATAGGAAGGTATTTTATTTCATCTGAATTGTTTCTGTTTAGTTCATAGCTTGTTAAAATTGTTTTTTTTTCATCCAGAGGTGATCTGGCACTAAATTAGTGTATCAGTACTAGTGATAAGATGATCCAGCACTAACTTCATATATGTAAAAAAAAAAAAATTAAAAAGAAAGAAAACAATCAGGGAGAAAGTACGTGGGGGGGGGGTGTTCCCATGGTTCTGAACATCATGCTCCAACTGCCTGCCTCACTGAAACACCACCCACAGACATGCACTCCCATTTTTGTAAGAACAAATCGACTAATCATATGGGGGGGGGGGGGAGTCTATCCAAATGATTCTGGCTTGAAAATAGTAGAAGCCCTTAGCAGCACAGGAAAAAAAGCTGTGAACTAGCTGTTGTATTGTGTGATCAGAAAAAAAAAATACTTCGAATTGATCCATACTATAACCATAGCAAATCCTGTATTATTTGACCCTGTAGTTACAGCCTAAGTTACTTTAGGGAGCAGACTAAACACAGTATGCCGTCTGGTCTAAAAATCCTTCTTTTCTTCCTTGAGGCACTTGGGTCATCTCTTCTTGAGCTCCTCATTCCCAGTGAACTCTCCATTTCATCTATTCCTTCTTTACATTGTAACACTTGCATTTGCTGATGGTGTTTCTGGAATTCAGCTTTTGTCCTGAGATCATGAGGCTTTTAAGGCAGAAAGGTTTCTGCAAACAAGATTTCATCTGTGCGTCACAGCTAATCTTTGTGGAAACATAATAGGACTCAGCTACTGGGAACTTTATAGGGATGGGGGCTTGAGTTGCAGGACTCACTGTCAAGTCAGACTTAAGTCACACTAGTGACTCGACTTGGGCTTTTTTTTTTTCAATGACATGGACATGACTCACAACTCAGAACCCATCACCCCTCCCCTTTTTCGGGGGTGTGTGTGTTTTCAATAGGGACTCAGACTTGGTACCAAAGACTCGGACTCAGACTTGGGACTTGGACCCAAAGACTTGCCAACATCCCTGGAACTTCAGAAAAGCTTAGATGGGCCTTGCAGGCAGTCTCCCATCCAGTCACTGGCTAGACAAATAACAAATGGACTTAAACCATTCACCAGAATGTTTTAGTCTCCCACACTACTTTCTTCCACAAATATTCTCCGTACCTGGCTTTTGCAACAGGAGCAAATAGATGGGTAGTCTAGATCTATGGTTTCTTAGGCAGATCCTAGGAGTTCTTCAGGGAAACTAGGGTTCCAGAGAAACCAGCAGGAGAGTTCCATGGAAAACAGTGTTCAAGGGAGGCCAACAAATAACTCCTACAGAAGCTCTTCACAGCCCCAATTGGCTGGGCAGCAGGGGAATCAAGAAGCTATTATCTACAAGATCCCTAGTGGTCTTGTGGTATGCAATTACCAATGTACCCCTAAAGCAGTCCAGGGTTTGAGTTCAGATCTCTGGGATCAAAGATTCACACCCTGGATCCCAACAGTTTAACTAGAAAACAGTTTATTTCAGCATCAGGTAAACAAAGGAAACAAATAACAATCAGACTAGTCCAATACTAAGAAATGAATTTGTCCGAATGGCATATAAGCAGCAGCGCAAAACAGCAAAGGCTGGGGAGGAGTTGTAATTAGAGATGGGGGTATTCGTATACGAATACGAATACCCCCACACAGGTGGCGATAACGAGGGTCCAGCCCCATGGTACCGGACGGTCCACTCACAATTCTGCCGCTGCCGCAACCTCCACGGAGCTTTCCAATGGCTCCAGAGATTGCGATCAGCTCGCCACTCCTGGGAGGAGGTGGGACGACAAGCCTCTCTGCCAGGTCGAAGACTGGCTCACAGATCGCGATCTCCGATTGGAAGGCTCCACAAAGGTAGTGGCAGCGACGGAATTGTGAGTGGACCGTCCTGCCCCATGGGGCTGGACCCTTGTTATCGCCACCTGTGCGATAACTAGTTGTAATCCTAGAAAAGGGGAGAAGCCCCACTAACAGTCTATTCTGGCAAGCCACAGTTCTGCTGGATCTTTTCTCAGAGGTACGTCTTTGGTGTGACCTCAGATGCAAGCAAGCAAATACTCTCAGTGAAGGACAAAGGAGCTGTCTTGGCTCATCACCCTGCATGAACTCTCCCTTACCAGAAAACTTGGCCAGGATGATTGCACAATGAAATGGGGAAGGTTCATGTTTAGTACAACAGGAAAGCCCAAGTTTATCTCACCAGTGATGTTAGCTCTTTCAAACTGATTAGCAAACTCTTCCTGTTTGTCACCTTAAAAGTAATCTCTGCCATCAGTGAAATCCACCAGAATAAGCTATGTAGTGATATTCCCTTTCCTAAGAAATGGAGATGTGAAAAGAAAATCCATGACGGTATTATTTTCTCATGCATGTATCAAAAAGTCCTACAAAACCCTGACTTTGATGAGAGATTTTGCTGTTGAATGTTATTTGATTATATGTGATCAGCACAACAGCCTGCTTGTTTAGTGGAATGCTGCATAAATTCAAGTCTTGGAAAGTGTACACCTTTTTGAAGGCATTATTATTTTCAGTTTGCCTTGTGCTAACTTGTCCTCCCAAATGGAGGTGCCCATCTACAACAGTTTGCCAGCCTGACTCTTTCATTGCTTCCTACTCTCTCCATCTGGTCAAATCATATTGCATGGCATCACACCTACAGTCAAATCTGTGCCCATGATGTACACACATTGTGTTGTTTCTGACCTGACTGTGTGGTTTCTCTCTCTTGCCACATCCAGGTCCTTTCCTACCCCCTTTCTCTGATGCAGCTCAGCTCAAAACCCATCTGCTTGTCTGCCCAGTGATGTCAATGTACCAGCTGCTTCTGAAGAACCACTCTGAAGAATGTAGGAGGAGACAGGTCTTTTTTCCTGTGTGCATGATCAGCCTGGGATTTTTTTCGCAGCTATAAGTCACTGCCTCGCCTCACACCAACCATGCTCTGCTCCCTTAAACCCTCACATCTAACCTCCATCTCTGAGAATCAGATCAAGTAATCCTCTTACAGGTCAATGATTTTTTTCCCAGCGTAGCTTCATTTAAGGGATTTGCATTGATTCATAATATGCTCTCTCGATTGCATTGAAATGGGAAGGCTTGTTTGAGAAACAGAGGTGAGGATAGTGGCACTGAGTGATATTTTTAAGAAGATTGAGGTTCTGTGTCCCACCACAGTGAGACAAGGGGACAAAGAGGAACCTTAGCAGCAGTTCTAAAATTTTGCACTTGAGAAAAAAACATGAAGGCTTTGCTGTTGTTGGTTCTACCTTGGCTAAGTCCTGCAAACTACATAGACAGTGTGGGGAATCTGCATTTCCTGTACTCAGAGCTGTGAGTACTCACAGTTGTGCTGTTGTGATGGTGTCTCTGTGTTGTGTCTTTGTGTTGTCTATTTAAAAAGAAATTGGGTGATGGTGGTGGTAACGATGATGATAGAAACACCTTAACTGCTTCTCTTTGATATGTGTGTGTGTGTGTTTGTGTGTGTGTTTATATATATGTATATCTAAAAGAATGAGCTTGCTGACAGCCACGTACCTAATCTGAGAAGCTTGAGAAACAAATGCTTCTTTAACACTCTCTCACCACCACCTGCCAAAAGTGCTGGAAACAGCTGAAACAAGCCCACTATTTTCTTTCTCCATGTCTCTTTGTAGAGTTGATATTTAGGATGGGGATATTTCCTCCGGAACAAATTCAAGCAGATGAACCGAATATGCTGTAGATTAATGGATGTCTAGTTTATACTCTCCTGCAGTTGCTAAGAATGTTTCCACAGTACATAATTTGTGCAGGAGCATGAAAATATACCCCATATCTGTCCACAGCTGGGATATTTCTAGTATTAAACACTGTTTTTTATTTGAAAAAAGAGTCACAAGACCAGCATGTGGGGGGGAGGCAGGAGGGTGTTTTTGTATGTCTATGTAAAAATGCATGCTCTTTTCCACTGCTTATGATGCATGTATTCATTTTTGGAGCATTGCTTGTAAATAATGCTAGTTGAGTTAGCCTGTAAATGTCATGGTGAATTGCCTTCAGAATGCTGATTACCCTTGCCAAGGTTCTGGAAAACAGTATAATCTGTAAAATATGTTCTGAAGTGAGATGGATTAGTGAAGTATGTGAGGTGTGATACATCAGGCTTGATGTATCACACCTCACATGTGCCCAGAATGATGATCATATGCTTTTAAAGAAGGTGTTTCAACAATTAAGAGTGTGTGCTTGGGAAGGTGGGTGGATGGGAGATTTGCCTGAGATGCTGCTTCCAGGATGAGCAGCACTTTGAAAAAAAGAAAAGAAAAAGAAAAAGGCAGGTGTTAATTATTAAAGGGCTTCTTCTCAATGAGAAACCCACTGGATTTCTCTATAGGTCATATAATCTTTTTTAAAAATTTTTTGAGAAGAAGCCAGTGCAAAATTTGTAATTTAACTACAATGAGATTCAGTAAAGAGGATGATTCAGAAAACAACAGTTAATGGAAGCAGACTACTGAGCAACAAGATAAAACCAGACCAGATGAATTTTCATCATAAATACGATGGCATCTGGGACATCCAGTTTCCAGGAAAACAAACGGATGAGATTAATCAGTGCATATATGCAGAAAACTCCTCCTTGTTGCCCTTTCCTAGGGAATTCAGATTCATCCCTGTCACACACAGAGAGAGCTACTATGTACAGTAACTACTCAGCTTGAATTTATTTTACCCTCTAACCTACAAAACTCTTTACTACAGTTTGATTGCTATTCTTGTTGACATGCTGTTTACCCAATCAGTTTACAGTTGGATGTGATTCTCCTTTTATCAGCAATGCACAGTCCTGTTTAGTGGCACACTCGGTGGGGGAGGGAGCCTCAACAAACACACCACATGGAACTGTATGTGAATTGGGTCAGAGAAATAAAATTGGCGTGTGAAATCATAATATGTGGGCTGTAGTGGTTGTTTGTGTTGAGAAAGAAATGGTCCAATAAGGGATACGTCCATTCTTCTTCATGTGGACTTTGTACTTCTGGAGCCCAATAGAAGCTGAGAAGTGAGGATATACCGTGCAAATCCAGAGCACTATGCCAGGGTAGATCTGATTATTCAGTTGGTGACTGAATGAGGAACTCCATAACTTGCTGCCTATCTTTGTCTTTGACTGGGACATGCACTCCATGATAAACACAGACATTTGGGGCAGGCTGAAATGGCTGCTTTCTGAGATCTAATGTTAGTATATAGCATTTTCCCAGCTTACTACCTGAAAATCTTGAAGCTGAGGACTAACCAGGAAATTTCAACATGCACATCATGTACTCTACTAATAATGGAAATTCTCCTGTTTCTTTATTGTATTATCATATGATCTTAGTGTCTGGCCTTGGTAACAATGGCAGGCTTTGAAGGTCTTGATGTTTGTGGCTTTAATGAAACCCTATTTACAGCTTTGCATGGCATATCTGGAAATTAGCCCCGAATGTACATATGTAGAAATGCTAGTATCAAGAACTTTCTCTGCCCTGTCTTTGTTTATCCTACCTGGCTGAGACAAGCAGTGCAGGGTCCTGTGAAATGTTACAGTGCGTTTAGGTTGCAGTCCATAGATATAACACAGTTAAGACTGTGTATTGCTTTTTTTCACATGACTGATGGATTCCTTGTCCAATAGGACTAGCACTAGGAAATAACACTTGATTCCTGTCCTATGACTCATTAGGACTCTGAGTGAGAGGACTGACCTTGAGCAAAGTTGTGCATCAGCAGGAAACAGGCCCAAGCAACAGGTTCAGAGCTGTGCAGGACCTAGGAGAGTTCCCCTGGGCTGAAAAGGAATGCATAGTGATCTGCTTGCCCAGTCCAAGGATCAAAGGGGCCCTTCTATTACCTCTACCACCCCACCCCCAGCAAGGGCTAGTAATTGCCAGAGAACTACCCCTCAAGCAAAGTTGTTAAAAATGATTAATTAATTGAATTGATAGCCTGCCCTTCTAGGACGGAAGGAAGGAAAGAAAGAAGGGGCACACAAACCTGCTAAGAATAATGCAGTTTGGATTTGAACAGGCAGTGAAAGGATCTGAAGCTGTGCACTGTGGTGCTGTTCTGACTTAACTGCTGCCTTCTGCCTTCTCGAGTATGTATTCTGTCTGCGCCAAGCAGAGCAAACAGTCTGGGAGGGATGGGACAGTCTCAGACTGCACATCTGAAGAATCCAAGTTGCCTCTTGCCAATTTTGGAATCTGGGAATTCTCTTTTTATCCCCTCTTTCTTTATTTCTGTAGTCCTTTTTTGTTTTTCTAATTAGATTTTTAAATACATGTGCAAACAACCCTCCTCCCCACCCCAGGAACAGAGGACATAAATAAACAGTCCATTTAAAAAAAAACTTTAGATGTCTTTGTTACAGAGACTACTCTGGGCATTTTGTGGTCCTCCTGGTGTTGGTGAACTGTAGTTCCAACAAGCCAACAATGGCCAATGCTGGAGCTACACTCCAGCAACACCTGGAAGGCCACAAATTGCCCAGCCCTGACCTAGACAGTTCTGGGATTATTGGCATTTCTTTGGCTCACTGTAATTATGAGAAGGATTACTGTTGGAAGGAGTGAATGGCCAGACCAGGCCATCTACCAGTTGCTATAGATCAGTGTCTCTCTAGAAGTCAAATCACAAATGATCATTTTTTAAAAAAAAAATTAAAATAAAAAAATAGTTGCATGGGAAGGAATTTTTTTAATATCTACATCAGACCTTGGAAGTACCTAATTACAAACAGCTAGTTGCTATTAACTAGCTGTCTGTAATAACTATGCTAATTAAAACATAACCTGTTACATTACAAGTTCTGATGGAGTCTGCCTCCATATAGAGTATGTAGAGGAAGCCTCCAACAGAACTTGCCCTTCCATGCACCTTTGTGAGTCACACAAATCCTTGTGACTCCCACAGTGCAGCAGGACACTTTTCTTCCAATGCCATGGAAAAGTGGTGTGGGAATGGCAAGCGGGGAGAAAGATGCTTTACCTCCTGCAAATTTGAGGGCTTTCAGTCCCATAATTAGGCCTGGGGGGTGTTCTCACTGAATTAAGGGTGTGGAAGTCCTTAAAATACAAAAGTCCCATCCCAGGGCAGGCTATCAATTCAATTAATCAACCATTTTTAACAACTTTGCTTGAGGGGTAGTTCTCTGGCAATTACTAGCCCTTGCTGGGGGTGGGGTGCTGTGGAAAAGAAAGTCTTGCATCATATAATCTGCACCCCAATCCTGTGCATGTTTACTCTGAAACAGGACTCACTCTGGTCAAGTAAACTCTAGTCTTAAACAGTTGTGGAAACCAGCCAATCCATTTGCACAAAAGGATGAATTGCTGGGCTTGTCTTGGCTCTTGCCAGAATGTAGAGGAATCCAAGTAGATAAGAGGAGGCATTACCTACTGCCTTGGTACATAGTAGGGCTGTTGATAGGTCCCCTGATTTAATTTGAAGCCCAATTTTGTGTTGGAGGGATTATGGTTAATTCCTTTTAGTTAGCAGAGCATAGAGTACAAAAAACACAAACAGCTGTACACAGGAGAAACGTGACAGCGAGTAGCTGAAATCCTAGCTTTTACCCAGCTGCTTTGTTTTCACAAGGCAACTAGCCCTTTGTATATAAAATACACTCTACGAGTAGCTTAAGTAAAAAAGAAAACATGTTTACTTACAGTTGATCTTCAGTTACAACCAGAAGAGTAAAGGGATTTTAAAAAGGGGGGTGGATCTCTCAACCATCTGGAAGAGGGAGAAATCCATGTGACTGCATGGTTTGGAGGTCAGATAGCAGAAAGAAATTACATGTCTGCTCTGGTCTATGACCAGAAAGCAAAAGCAAAAGCAGATAAAGCAACCAGAAACAAACAGATAGGCGTGTGGGCTTGCCTCGAGCCCAGGAAAAAGAACTTGCTGATTGGTTAGTGGCAGAAGACAGTCACCTTAGTTTGTGAAAACTCCCTCTTCCCATCGAAACCCAACATTAGTCTGCATGCAAGACTTAATTTTTCTCCAGCATATTTTCTCAAGCTTGCATGTAACACCCCTCAAGTCCCACCTTGCGTCACAGGTTCTTGAATCAATCTCTTGGTAGAGGCTTGGTCACGATATCTGCTGTTATCTCTGTAGTAGGACAGAAAATCATCTGGACGGTCCCTTTTTCAGTCATACCAGGTGGTATCTCACACCAATATGCTTGGTGTGTGCATTCATATTCTCACTCTGACAGCTTGATGCGCCTCTGTTGTCTTCTATCATCTGGATTAGCACCTCTTTGTCTATTCTAAAGTCTTTTAGCAGCTTCTCTAACCAAAGCAGTTCTCTGCATGCTTCTGCTGTGGCAATGAACTCCAATTAAGTGGAAGACAAAGCAACAACATCTTGTTTATGACTGGCCCATGAAATAGGCCCATCACCATACAAAAACAGGACCCCACTGGTGGACTTAGCCTGTATTACCTTCTACCTAGTCTGCATCTGTGTACCTTACTAGCTTTGGATTTTTGCTGGCTGGCAGCCTTAGCTTAAAATTCATAGTTTCTCTCAAATATCTAGCTACCCTTTTGACAGCTATCTAGTCACCCTGTGTTGGTGAACTAACATCTCTGCACAGTATTCCTACAGCAGAAGCTACTTCTGGTCTAGCAGTGGTTAAGTACAAAAGCTTTTCTATAGCTGTTCTGTTTGGTTGCTATTGTTTGGTTGAAGTTCACTCTACTCTCTACCTTTCAGAAAGTCTGTTGGCATGGGTGTTGCAACAGTGTGAGCATCCTGGAGGCCTAATGTGTCCACAGGCTCAATTATCATTTGCTTCTGGTTCAGGAAATATGAGCCACCTAACTTTGAGCCTGATTTCACTACTAAAAACTGTCAATTTAAATTGAGATTAGCATGTTTTACATCAATTTAAATTTGGGGCTTTACTTTCTTTCCATTTGAATGTCCAAATAATATGTTGCATCCCCTAACTCTTTTATTTCCAACTCTCTGTTAAGATGACATACAATCTCTTTGTACTCTTGTACCCTTTCAGTAGCTACGATTAAGTCATCCACATATACACGAATAAAAGTTATATATTCACTTCTGTTTCTGGTATGCAAGCATTCATCTACATCACCTTGCTTTAAATCTTCTTGCAGCAGCATCTTCTTCAGTTTCTCATTCTAGGACTGAGTAGCCTGCTTCAGTTCATAGAGGCTTTTCTTTAGTTTGCAGACAAAATCAGGATGTTTCTGGTTAATGAAGCCAGGTGGCTGTTCCATGTATAGTTCTTATGCAATCTCTCCATATAGGGATGCAGTCTTGATACCTAGGAGCTTGACTTGCATTTGTTGGGAGGCTTTCACAGCTCAGAACATTCTTATAGTGCTGACCTTAACAGCAGGAGCAAAAGTTTCATTGAAATCTTCTCCATACAGTACTTCTGCAGGAACCCTTTGGTGACCAACCCTGCCTTGTAGTGCTCCACTACTCCTTCTGCACTCTTTTCCACCCTGAAGACGTACTTGAATCCAATGACAAAAGTGAAACCAAGCAAGGGAAAATCCCAGAAGCTGATTTCTTTTTTTCATCAGTTAACCACTTCTCACCCAAAGACAAAACAGTTATCAGGGCTGTTTTTTGACAAGTGAGAATGACAGTGAGCACAAGAGAGTATCCTGTAGACCATCTTGACTCCTGCCATAGGTGTTGTCAACATTCAGGCTTCCATTTGCCATGTAAAGCTTGCCATCCTTTTTTCTACTGGCAATGCAGGCATGATATTGTGCAGCAATGTTGGGGCATTTCCTGGTGTTTTGAATTGTGGATACAGAAGCACAATATTCATAAAACAGAGGGTTGGTGTTCTGTGGGTTTGTTTTAGAAGAACTGAATTTCCTTGCTTTTTAAAATGGAAGTATACATATACTACACACAAATTCCAACAGAAACTTTTCTCATGTAGAATTATCCTAGTGCTAAAAGATCCCAAAAGATGAGAACTGTGATCTGTACTATGGTTTCTGGGAGGAGCAAGAACAGCTGAGATGTGGCTGTAATCCCTCTGTGCAAAAATATTTTGAAGGGCTGTTTTAGAGTTAATGAAATGGTGAAGCAAAGGTGTGAGTAGGTACAACACGTACAGCGGAGAAACATATACACCCTTTAACCTCTCAGGTAAACTGATGTTGCCATGCCTGCTCCATAGAATGAAATGCAGACTAAAAAGCTATCTTCCAGTTTCCAAACCATTTCCTGGTATAGTTAACCTGAGAAAGAAAAGCTATATCAGACAAAAAGCTCTATGAAACTATTGTATGCATATTTTCCAAAAGATGTCCCCATATCACTTGAAATAATAAATTTAAAAAAAAAAACAACCAAGGGCGAACTGGGAGTTAGAAAAGACTGTCACTGGAAACCAAGGTCAGCGTCACCCCTACTATGCAAAAGAAAGGCAGGGACAAAAATCAACTCATTTGAAATGTGGTGTTAGAAGAGAGCCATCCAGATATCACGGACAACCAGAAAGAGAGAAAAGTGTGTTCTCAGTCAAGTCAAGCCTGAATTCTCACTAGAGCTTTTGCTGAGGTTATCCTACCCTGAAAATATAATGAAAATACAGGACTGACCAGAAAATACTATTTTGCTGGGAAAAGGAGAGGGGGTTGTCAGAACCTGATAACTGACTCTCCCAGGAGTCCTACAAAGATTTATAGACCTCCAAGGCAAAGAACAGAATCTATGATTAATCATAGCTGACATTATCCCAATAAAGGGTTAATCACAACAAAATATTTTTATTAGTCATATAGTATTTGTTTGTTTGATTGCTTGTTTCATCCCTATACTGTATCACTTTTCTCCTAAGTTCTCTTCTTTTTCTTTTTGGTTTTGGGTTAGTAATATTAGTAATATTAGTATGGATCTTGTTTTCATTGTATCACTTTCTCAGTTGTTTTGTTCTTGTTTGTTTTTCTTTATAAATAATAAAGACTCACGCCCCTCCAAGTTGGTATAAAAACACAATAATACAAGGTTAAAAAAAACAATTATACATATAATAGTAATGTAAAATGGTTATCTAAACATTTACAAATTTTAAAAACTCACTTAAAAGAAGCATGCACAACATCCAAAAGAGACTCAATCTTGCCCAATTTAATTACTAAAAACTTGTCTGAAAAGGCAGATCTTGTCCAAAAGGACAAGAGGGAGGGGCCAACGTAACTTCCTGAGGGAGGGAGTTCCACAACGTGGAAGCAGCTACAGAGAAGGCCCTCTTTTGGGTCCCTGTCAAATGTCCCTGTTGGGGTAATGGGACTGAGTGACAGGCCTCCTCTGAAGATCTTAGGAGCTGAGAAGGCTCTCATGGGGAGATAAGAGTCCTTCGGATCTATTCTTGTATTCCAGTCCTATTCTTCCTTTGGGGAGCTCAGTGTGTTATATTTTATTGGCACACCATGCCCAGGATGTATGTTGGGAAATAGTGACTTGCCCAAGGTCATCAGTTGAACAGGTCTCCTAGTACAAATCAAATATTCAATCCAATGCGCCCTATTGTGGATTTGAATGTTAGATAAATGCACTTCAAGGCTATAGTGCAATCACACACCCTTAATTGTCATAAGGACCAATGTCTTTGGCATCTGACACATTTTCCTGTAATATCATTTGAGTTATCTGAGGATTTATCTGGGATTATCTTTTCCTTTCCTGAGCAACTCACTTACGACATGCTCTGGTGAGCCTCTGCTGCTGTCTTAACAAGGATGAATGGTGTAACTAATGCATTTGAAAGGAAAGTAAGAACATATTTTACCCTCCACTGCATATGAAAAGCTCACATATATTTCCTGGGCAGAATTTGGCTCCGCATGATGTCATGTTGCATGTATTATTTTCTCTTGGCTTCTTTATGACAAGTTTTCAAGAATGCTAACATCAGACAAAGTCATTGCGGGCAGGATTCTGTAACAAATCATTAGAAGTGAGCTGGCTGCTGAAGTGAAGCCAGAGCATATCAAAAGGTAATGCCATTGCATAAAGGCTTGAACCCTGGTCCCGATTCATGAGGAAGTGATGCCTTAACTATGGGTGAGTTCTGTGTAAATTGTAGGAAGAAAGCTGTGCTGCATGTTTTCTGTTATGTAACATGCCAACATGGAGCATCTCATTTCACTTCTTGATGTAGTATGGAGCATAGGCTTTTTTTATTTGGAATAAGGAGATCTAGATTCAGAATCCCAGTCAATGATCAAACACACCTTCTTGATCTAATTTTCCTCTTTGGCTGTGAGAATACTGGTTACTGACTGTCTGTCCAGCCAGGACTGCCTGAAGATAGGTGGCATTAGACAATGCTTGTTTGTAGAATGCAGTGAAAAGAAGGATGACTGGGGGACATGTCTCTCTGATGACCAATTCATAGGGATGGGCCTGTCATGTCTGCTCAAAAGACCCAAAACATGAAAGAGACTCTGTTTTGTGTATTTTGTGTTCTTTCAGTGAGTGCCACAAGAAAGCCTCTTAAATGTGAAGGTTTTCTGCATACAAAAGAGGGTCACATGAAAGTTACATGTTTATTTCATGTTCCCTCTTTCATGTAATATTTCAGCGGCTTATTGTCTGTCAAACACTTGAGACGTTTGTCATCCAATAGCATGTCAGGAGAGCTGTTGGCAGCCAACCAGAATATCTGGGGGAGCAGGGATTTTGAATCTCTAAAAGGACCTGGAACTCAGTTAAGAGTGCTCTTCACTTCAGGCCTTTGTGGAATGAATGTGTACTGAGTTCCTATGACAGGCTGTCTGTCATGGATTGCTGGCTCTCTGCTTGGTTGTTGTGCCTTCATGTTGGATCCTTTCCTTTTTGGGCTTTTTTTTTTCTTAATTTTTGTGAGTTATTTTTATTCCTCCTCCTCCTCCTCCTTCTTCTTCTCCTTCTTCTTCTTCTTCTTCTTAGTTCTACTTTTGCTGCTGCCTGACCTGCCTGCTGTTACCAGTTGGACTCAAAGTAGAGAAGGGAAGGTATCAAGTGGTAGTAGGCAGATAAATTTCCTGATATTCTAGCAGTTTTTGTTGAGGAAGGTGATTGTATTCCCCCCTTATTTGCTTGCTTTTGTTTGTTTTTGGAAGAGGAGGCTGTGTGTGTGTGTATGTGTTGCTACCCTGCTTCCCCGAAAATAAGACCTAACCTGAAAATAAGCCCTAGTATGATTTTTCAGGATGCTCGTAATATAAGCCCTACCCCAAAAATAAGCCCTAGTTAAGTGAAACCCCGCCCTCCACCATTGTGCAGCATTGTGCAGCAACCAGAAGATGACATGACTGTAAAATAAAACATCCCCTGAAAATAAGCCCTAATGCGTTTTTGGGAGCAAAAATTAATATAAGACCCTGTCTTATTTTCGGGGAAACACGGTATTTTTTTTCCCTGTGTGGAAAGTGCTTTCCCTGTTTGATGGATTTTTAAAAATTACAGTTTGGTTAATTTACTGTGTATCTATTCTGTTAAAAGTGTATGTTTTGGCAGGGTATTTTGGGACTGTTCTGTTTGTTTTTGTGGGATGTGTACAACCTGAGTGTAGACTCTATGACTGCATCAATGTGCCCTAGGCTGTGTGGGTGGTTGTTGTAGTAGTTGGCTGGGCACAGCTTGGAACATTTCTCTTTTGTTGTTCTTGGTGTTGTATTACTGTTGGTTGCTTTGGTGAGTGGGTGTCTCTGTGTGCCAGGTAGCCTAGCTGGCTAACTGTTTCCTTGCTTTTTTTCCTATTGTACTGTTCATCCATAGAGACTCTCTCAGTTCTGCTGCATGGATAGCACTGAACTCACATTGTTGTTTTTTCTTTTTCTAATTTTGGGTGCTTTTCTATATATTTTTTAATTAGTTGGTGCATAAGTGTGGTAATCTTTTATTTTAGTTTATTTTTTGCTCTGTGAGTAGGACTGGTGGGGTTTATTTTGGCTGAAGGAACATATTTGTGTGGTCTCTGGTGCTGGTGTGCACTGGTACCTACATAGGTCTGGTGGGGATTATTTTTCTTTTTCAAGTACTGTTGCCTACTTTTGGAGTAGATTGATTCTCTGTTGTTTTGCCTCTGCTTTTTTGGAGTAGCGTTTAAGGATTCTTTAGGGCTTTTGGAGTGCCAGGAAACACAAATGGGAAACTCAAAAGCAGCATCTTTAAAACAAAGGAACCAGTGTATGAAAAATCCAAAAACAAAAGAGACATCTCCCCTAAAACAACCTGAAACAAAAGAAATATGAAAAATGTTGCTGTCCAGGCCCCTACCCATCCATTACCATGGTAGAGTTTGGATGGAATAGAAGATTTGTTGAGCTGTCAAGTACATGCTTTATGTAGCTAAATCATATGTGTTATTTCCCAAAAATGATTTCTATTACTAAGTTCAAGTTAGTCCATAAACAAGTGTGCCTATAACTAGAAATTTCAAGTGCAGATAGCAGATAGCAGCAGAACATAAAAAATGGCACCGTATTTGTTATTTATTTATTTATTTAAAATATTTCTACCCTGCCTTTTTTCCTAGAAGGACCCAGTAAATATTCCTTTACTTGCAAACAGATCCTTATACTGAGTTATTTCAGTCCTTGCTGAAGCTGGATTGTTCCTACTGAGACCATGGGTCAAGCTGATCAGCCCTGCCCGTAGGTGGCATAAGGCAGCAACCTCAAAGGGGCAGATGGGGGTACAGCAATGCCAGTCTCTTGGCTATTCCTTATTGCAGAGTTTGGAACATTGTAGTATTGAAGGAACTCATTACATTACTCATTACTTTTCTCCAACCAGATTGCTGTTGTTGTTTTTGTTGCTTCCAACACCTCAGGTCATTTGTTGCATTGTGGGTTATTAATGCTTTTCATTGTCCTTACCAGAACTCCAGAAAAATACATAGAAAAAAAGATTTGTTTCCCTCTAGTGGCCCATTCTGATACTGCACCTTGGAAATATTTATGAAAAAGCAAAGGACAAAACCAAAAAATACTTCCCTTGCCATTTAAAATTGACAAGAGAATGACATAAAACCTGAAGAAACAACTAATTCCTTTGCCATATTCATCTGACAGTTCAGTCGGTTTGCATTTGTAGAAACTGGAAAGAGGAATCATCACTTCCTCCTCAGACAGCAAAGTGTCTTGGGTAAGTCCTATCTAGCAGACAGCTTGGCTGTAGTTTTTATCTATTAGATAGGTTCCCATGAACAACAACAGCAAAAATACACAGAGGGAAATCCACCATATCACTGTCAAAGGTTTTTCCTTCCACTGGCAAAGGATTAGAAGCATGGGAGGCATATTGATAGAAAAAGCCTTTCTAGAAAGCAACTGACGTACTTCAGTGCATCAGCAGAGAAAGCTCACCCAGTCCACTTGTATGACAATTAACCTAGTTTGGCCTAGCTTTGACAGCATAACAGAGATTACCATGGATCTTGCAATGTTTCTTAGATGGCTCTGACAAATAGCTGAGAATAACAACAATGCTTTGCTTCACATTCTCGCTGCACCACTCCCCTGTTTGTTTATAATAGACACAAATAGGAGTCGGTTCTTACTTAGCCCATGCAATAGCCTGTAGACCTGTCTTTAAGATCCTAATGTACACCCTGTGGAGTGTGTGCGTGTGTGTGTATGTGTGTGTATTTGTTATTAAAGAGCCCTGACCTTTATGCGAATCTGCCTTGAAGCTTCTTGGAGTAGAGCAGCTGGTGAGTGTTTAGTGACCTTCTCCATCAGCCATTCTATCTTTTGAGGCTTCAAACTGATTTTCTGCATCTTAGCATGCAACTGAGTATCCAAAGTGTCCCCTGTGGCATGAGTTCATACACACACACACATGTGTGTGCTCTCTTTCTCGTTCTTGGTCTCTGACACATTGAGAGTGTGGAACCGTAGCAGTGCTGATGCCAGCAGCATGCAAGTGGAAGTCAAATGAGTGAGTCCCAGTGAGCTTTGTATCATTATTCTTAACAAGTATTAGACGAAAAAATATACTTTTCTACCTTCTTCTTCCCAGTGGAACTCATCACTGCCATTAACATGAGGACTGAGACCTAACTTACATATAATATGCATCATAGATGTTTTTTCTTGTGGTGGTGAACATCTGTGCAATATTCAGTGCAGAGGGCTGGTTCTGTATGTGTTGTTCAAGCTCTGTAATATCCTTCTGGATTTTCCTTTGTTTGCTATAGAGGATGTTGATCAGGTGGTTCAGGAGTTTCTTAGAGTATTGCATAATCTTTCACCATAGTCTGTGGCGTATGTGGAATATAAAAGTTTTCTTACTTTACATCCCTTGGGGATGCAGTCTTGTTGCTTGCGTTTTGTAAGAAACATGATGTCTATTTGTACCTGTGCAAGTTTCTTCATGATGTTGATGGATAATGCCGTCAGCAGGGACACTTCTGACCTGTGACTCATCCCACATCTTTACCAGAATCCACACCTCACACCACTTTGTTATCCAGCTCCAACTGGTCATTTAAGTTTGTGAAAGTGAAATGGTATAAATTGTGGCAGCAAATGGTAACTAATTAATGAACTGCTGGTTTTGTTCCTGTGTACAGTCCCAGGAATGCAGCAGTATCTCATTCATTAGCTACAATTTGCTGTTACAGCTTAACACTATTTCAGCTGCACAAGTATAAATTGTGGATTGGATTCTGGCCATTGTCTGCCACTTGAAGGAGGTTGGGAAATGCAAGGGAAGTGTTTCACACAATACCTTTTCTGCTACACGGTACCGGAAAAATGCAGTACAGTAAGAGTTTGCATTTCATTTGTCTCATGTTATACCACAAGCTAATTAGTCAGATGCAAGAAGTAGATTAGAGGGCGGTAGTTGTATGTACCTACAGATCTAAGTTACAGGAAAAGATAAACCAATAATTATTCATAATAAAAAATAAATATAAAGGCTTTCTTGAGATCTAAACTAAAATACAGTATATTTACTTTTTGCATGCTCTTAGCACATTGAATAATTAATTTATTTTAATGTCTTTTTATATGTAAAGAAAAAAGAAGCAAAATGAGATTAACATTACCATTTTGTAGAATATTAAATTACTTCATAGAACACTACTGGATCTGACAATGGAAAACTGCACCATGGCTAACACCTTGTCTCTGGTTCAGTCTCTCACATTTGCAAACAATGCTGGGAGAGAGACCTTTGTGCCATTCGGTGTCTACAATGGATGGACCAGTGATCTGACTCAATAGAAGGTCAGTTCGTACACTGCAGCCTGGCTGATTCCATGCTCATATTTTGAACTCAGAGAGTCCAAACATTTGCAGGAGTGCTTAACTATAATGGCCTTGGTAGCTTCCTCTCTCTGTATATGTGTGTTGTGTGTGCATATGTGTGCCAAATTCCAGCATTTGACTCAATGTAGCAGTAGCTTTATCATTTAGTAGTTAGAGTTTGGGTACTTGTCTTAGAAGACAGAGCTGCAAAACTATTCCCCACCACCACTGATAATTTATATAATGAGGTTGCTTTGGACTTATCTGTACTATAAAGTTTGTGAGTCTCTGGCTCATCAGGAAGACCTATAACAAATCTGACCCTCTCTTGAATCAGTGAGGTGTAACCATATATCCACGAGGCTGCTGTATTTCCAGGAAATGATCAAAGGAATGAATTCTGCCATGCTCAGACAAATTTAATTTGATCATTATCATTGTCCGCAAACAATATGCCATTTAAACCTCAGCTCTGGCATCAACCAACCAAACTAGGTGACTCCTAGATGTGTCAGATATGTTTTGTCAGGGAATTGACAAACTATAGCCTTCAAGAGCAACAGTGCAAGAATATAACAATCTTGGAATATTACTAGATGGAGGAACAAGATTAAGGAATATCTACAGGTGTTTGATCTTATTTTCCTGCATTTATATTCTTGCTGAAAGAGATAAAACATTTGCAAGGTGTAGATATTCAGCCTTGAATATTGAACCTTTTCTTATGCAGGTTCCAAGAAACTCTTGTGAATGTTAAGGATTCTCAGGTCTACTGCCTTCTTGTTTATTGCTTCTGGGGGCTATTACTTGTTAATTTCAGAGCCATAACTAGCAATTTGGACACCAAGGGCAAACAGCAGTTTTTCCCACCCACCTTCCCATAAGCTTAAGCAACCACCAAGAAAAAAGGAGAATGTGCCACCGCCCCCCCATGAAAGAGAAAGTGTATTTTTTGTTTTAAAGGAAAGTGAATAGGTGTTGCAGTTTATTTTTCTAACATTCCCCAGTAGATCTGCTTCTAGATTTTGATGCAATGAACTAAGCCTCACTCGCCCTGCTCCAATTATAGCTCTGGTCAGTTTCCTGACCTAACAGATATATTTGACACATCTAAGGTTCCAGTTGTGTATTGGCTGCAGACAACGATGAACAAACTACTGATTTTAAATGCTTTTGAGGATGGCAGAATTGATTCCACTAATTATTTCATGGAAATGTGGCAGCCTTGTGGTGATATGGCTATGCCTGACTGATTCAAAGAAGTGTCAGAGTCATTAGAGTTTTCATCAGCATAACTCCTCATAAAATCATCATGTATCTTTTAGGGAAAGTCAGAACTACAACAGAAGATTTCAGCAGGAGGAAAAGATATGATGCACAATATCTTTTCGTGTATATTTTTCATGTACTTGCAGATATTTTGGGATCCTCCCTTTGCACTGGACTTAAGAGACTCTGTGCAATGGTCAAGGAATGTGATTTCATTTTATCTCCTTCCGGGCTCCAAACCAATTCTCCTGTTAGCCCTGATATAGCTACACAAGGAAAACATTAAGCTGGTCTTGTTGGACTGAGCTTGGAACACACTGAATAGTCTGTTTGTTATTTTGACAACTTATTGAAAACATAGGAGGAGACAAGTTTGTTGACATGTTATTAGTGTGGCTGAGGTTAAACAGGAAATTCTAGAAGTGAGAATGGTTCTATGTAGTAAATGGCAAATTCATTATATGGTGTGTGTTTTTATCAAAACAGTAAGTAACTGTAGCCTAGTGCACCTTCAGCCTCAGGCATATTGATCTTTTTAATCATCACCTTTCCTCTCAACTGAGAGTAGAGAAGAGCAAAACCTGTCTGTTGTGTTTAATATATATTTCTCATTATGCTTTTCTTGGTTTAATATGTGGGAACTACTTCCGGGTTTAAGTCACTGGAAAACACAGTGGGAAATATAGCTGTTTGTGGGCATTCCTAGCACAGGCACTGAGTAGCCACTGATGAAAACAGAATAGTTAACCGGGTGGACCTTTGTTTGTCCTGGCAGGGCTTTTACTCATTCGTGAAAACAGGTATTTGATATTCGCAGTTCAGTTCTAAACAGCTGTGCATTGTATGCCTGTCATTTGCACGTGGTTCAGTTTATGCTTCTACAATAGCCACTTACGAATGGCAAATAAGGATTTGTTTTAGGTTACCATACATTTCTGCATATTTTTATTTTTAAATGTTTTTTGTTTGAATAAACTGTAAGAGAGTGGATCATTTTCTTTTTCTTTCAAGTGCAAAGGGATTACTTCAGTGTGTGATTAATGAGAGCTGGTTGTTTTTTAGGGGTCGGCAAATGTCTGTGATTTTACTTGCACAAACAGTGCGTTAAGTGTTTCACTCAAAAATGTAAAGATATTGCAAACCATGCTAGACTGATTTGAACCATTATTATATATTCAATGGATTTTAACTGTGCAAGGGTCTCTGCTTCCAGTTACCGAATTTCTGATGAAGCTGATTGTGACACTTTTAAAACTACTGCTTGTAACATATACTCTGTTATGTATGTACTGCTTGTGGGTGTATGCAGGGGCAGCAGAGGTAGCAGGGGTTGCTTGCCCTCATCCTAAATTTATTATTTCAACTATATAGATAGACACACTGTGTTGTAATGGTACGTGCTATGCATAGAATTTATGCAAATGAGGATCTCCTTCCTTGAAAAGTTCCTATGGACACTCTTGATGCTGCCTGCTAAGGATACTTCCCCTCAACATGGAATCTTTGTATATTTCATGTGGTATATTTTTAATAAGTAGAAAATTATACCTAGATGGCATCACTAATAAGATATATATGAACTGTTTTAATTGATGTTGGAAGCTGTCCGGAGACTCTTGCAGAGTGCGGGTGGCATACAAGTCAAATAAATAAATAAATAAATAAATAAATAAATAAATAAATAAATAAGTAAATAAGTAAATAAATAAATAAATAAATGCACACGTTTATTGTATTTTTGAAAATATGGCAAGAGTATGTTTTTCTTGCTTATGAGTAAACAGGTTTGGTAGCCAGCATGTTATATGCACAACATCACATGCAAATTAGAAAAGGGGGAAACAAATTTAAGTGATTTCTTTTTCAGCATTTGTGAATTTAGCACAGCAAAATAGCCACTGGTAAAGGGATCCAACCATAGACAGTGTGTGCCCAATAGCTCTGTCCCTGTTGGGGATCGTGAGCCTTCAACCTCCTTGTGGTTGCCTGTGGACTGAGGGGAAGAGGCAGACAACACCCTAGAGGGATGTGCAGGTGAGCGTGGAGACTGACAGATTTAAGGAGGAGACTGAGTCAGAGGAAGGAGGACTGATGCACTGGAAACTGAGGAGGTGACCGTGACAGAAGGGCATTCCACAGAGGGTTGGGAGATGATCTGCTGCTGTGACCCAGGCTCCAGTCATTGGGAGAAATTTTCCAGAGAAGATGGCCCTGGTGCACCGTGCCGAGGTTAGGCGATGGGAGGTGAAACATTGGAAGGACCAGCGCCGGGCACACCGCTGCCAAAAACATCCACAGAGCCACCCTTTCCCAATGCCGGGCTCCAGCCAGAGGGATCTGCCAGGTAACAGCCAGCTGCCCTACATCCCACTCTACTGCCACAGTCACTGTGCCAGCAGGGCGAGACCTCCTGGGTCTGATTGGATTGTGGGTGTGCCTCACAGGAGGCGTATTGTGCTGCAGCTACATTCTTGACATCAGAGGGCCATCCAGTGACTGACAGGGTAGGCACTGAGGCTACCCTAGTGGCAAGGCAGTTTCCAAGCCTGCATCAGACACCCTTGCAGTAACATCCCTTACCTAGCGCCCCTGAGGGGTACATTGGAGCTGGTGGAGAAGGCAGGGCTCCACCCTCCCTGGCTATAAGGACTACGACTATCTCATTTGGGAGAATGTGAAACTCCCTGATGCCCTTAAGGAGGCAACATTCTGTTCTTTGCCAAGTTGGCAGTATTTTGGTTGTTGTTAAAAAGAATAAAGAATTTTATTTTACCTTCTCTACTGACCTTTCAATGGAAGGTGGCATTGGGGCCGCTCTCAGACAGGAAAAAGGATTTTGAGTGTTGTGATGTCCATTGAGTTTAGCTAACCAGACCACAATAATGTAACATTCAGAGCCAATAAAGTGTTTCAGGCAATGTGAAGATGGCTACAGGAAGATGTGTGGCTATGGGTAGGTGATAGAGAGTGAGAGAGAAGAGAGTATGTTGACACTTACCAGTTTTATTTGAATATTTACACTTCGGAATAAAATGGTGGAAGGGTGTATTTGTTTCCCTCATATGTGCCCATAATATAATTTTACAGGTACTTGATATACTCTGATGCCTAGAAATCCTGCCATTCTTGTCTCTCAAAAAGGGAGTCAACTGCATGGAGCACATGTGTTACCCTAACTTCTTTCAGAAGTAGAAAGGCACAGTGAGTTGCAGAGACAGGCCAGTAAATCTCACGTGTAGGAACATTTGCAAATAATGTAGACATAAAGTCTAGTTCATTTTGTTCAGCAAACACCTCTGAGAACTGTCCTGAGAAAGGATGTTCAATTAGAGCACGGACCTTCCAAATATATTTTGCTGCCTTAAGTGGCTTGCCTCATGATCCAAGACAGATGGTCCAGAACTCCCTGTGACATCAGAAGGAATGATGGGCACATCTCCCAAACTGAATGTTGCTTTACTGGAGCCTCTAAAGTGTTGCAACTCCACCTGACCTTTTGAGTTGATTAGCTGGACGAGCCCTGGATTAGAGAGGGTTTTATATCTGAATTTTGACTATTTGTATGGTGGTGAACTTTGTTTTTGATATTTGTGTGCGTCACTCATTCCCTTCAGATGTCCTGAAGTGCAGCTGCTCCCAGCAGCTGTAGGACCAAAAGAACATGGCTACGTGTTCTGGCCATGTCAAGGATATATAAAGCTAATGTCTTAACTGTAGCTTTCACACCTGGGAGGTTCCTCAACACCAGTTGTTTTCATGTGTTGGAAGCCAAGAATTGAGCTCTGACCTTCTTTTCAAATGAAAATGTTTGTCCTTTGATATTGCATTGTGCAGAGAATGTTCTTCTTCCCCATTTTATATAAGCAATGTGTATATTTTGGAGCATTGCTCAGTCTCTAAAGAATTTTAAACCTACCACTTGCCAGTGAGATTTTTTCCCCTTCCAATTTCCTCCTCCCAGAAGAGTTTAAATTGTAGTACATTTTTTGTTGTAACCATCCAAGGCATGAGGATAATAAAACTGGACAGTAATGGTTGCAACATCTCATATTATGTGTCTGTGCTTATTATATCTCCAGTGGTGTAAGCATCTGTAATTTTTGAAGGCACTTACAAGCACAGCCTTTGAACCTGCAATAAGTTAGAGGAGACTGTAGGCTGAAGAGAACTAAGATAATGGGCACACAATGCGAAGTTTCATTGACCAGATGGAGGCAGCAGCCAGAAGAACGTACAACCCTACTTATCTGACACTTTCTCATCTACAATGTGTAACTAGGGAACTTCCAAATATTTCCTGCCACTGTTACGTTCTGGATGTGACTGGATTCCAACAGGATGTTCTCATTAAAGAAGCACTTTTGTCTGCAGTGATTTGGAACTAGTGATGGTCACCTCCCGCTGAGGCCCACTGGTCCATCCTGAGAGAAGTAGTTGAAAATGGAGCTGAGGGGGAGGGATTCATTGCCTTAAGTGGGCCAGTGGGTGATTCATGCTTTGAATCAGAATGCTGCTTCACTGCCACACAGTACGAAATGTGGAAGAAGTTGTGAGACTGAAAGAGATTATCTGTATGTTGGAGGAAGGTCTGTAGAAGATCTGCACTAAATTATTCATTGCTAAAGATTTATGAACCTTAATTAAGGCCAGATACACACTCCAGGAATGCATATTCCCCTTAAGACAATATTGTGATTCCTCCCCTCTGTCATTAAGTTTCATCCGTTACATTCTGGCTATAACATTCTGATCAGAGTTCCTGATGCACCAAATAATTCTTGGAAATATTGGGAAAAGTCTCTTGATGGCCCTTTTGTTCATGGTTAATTATCACTGCACGAGAATGCAGAGATGGTATTATGCAGCAAAGGAAATTAACGTTCTATAAGGCAATCCTAAAAATGGGTGCAGCCCAAACAAAAAATTGTAACTGTGAAACTGGAGTTCAGACCAATATCAAATTTAGGACAGATATAGCAGACAGTCTCCTCTTGCTCTATGCGGAATTTGAGTAAGTTCAGGCAAAGGATTTTTGAATTATAATTTTCTAAATGTAACACTGTCCCCCCCTTGCAGAAACAAGCAATCTTAAATGTCCTCAGATTTAAAACAGATTAAATAAGTCAAAAAGACCAAATTTGCTTATCTTGAAATAGAATGTTTGGTCCCACCTGCTTTTTTATTTGGAAAGAATCCAGGCTGCAGGGGCTGATATATTGATCCTCAAAAAAAACACAACAACACACATTTCAAAAGGGGAAAACAACCACTTTGTTATAATCTGAGCATGTCTGGAACAGGCTTACCAGTAAGAGCATTCCAAAGTAGATGCATTGTTGCAGCTTTATGAGCCGGAAAGGGAGATGTTTGGAGGGCAATGAAAGAAATAGTCAAAAGACAGGTTTTCTTTAAAGAGTCAAAAAACCAGACTTGCATTAAAGAAAATAATGGAGTGGCAATCCTTCAGAAAAATGTGTTTTGCAATGTGTCTCTGGAATTAGCATACAGTTATGTAAGGCATATTCAAAGTATTTCTGTATTACAAAAGCACAGAGCAGTTGTGTTTGTCTCTGCCCATAGTGCTTTCAGTACACATTCTCTTCAAAAGGGATATCAGCTTCAACTGAGGGGTAGTCTGAACTTTTGACCAGGATCCAATTAGCTTATTCTCAGGTGGAGACCCTTTTGACTCCTTCCTGGTCAAACAGGAATTCTTACTGGCAAAGGGATTCTGTGTCTGGTTGTGAAGATATTTAAAAAGATATTTAAAAATAATTAATATTAAATATTAAAAACAATAGAGAGCAAATATTCAGAACTTCACTTGTTTAAGCTGTGAAATTACTGTGGGTTTTTGCTTTGTGATTTGGGATGGTCTTACTTGATGTTGGCAGAGCACAGCAAAGGGCAGCCTAATGTTGACAACACCAAAGGCAGCAGTCAAGATGATCTACACAGGATACCCTCTTGTGCTCACTACCACGCACACTTGTCAAAAATACGCATGACAATTGCTTTGTGTTTGGGTGAGAAGTGGTTAACTGATGAAAAAAGGAGTCAGCTCTTCCCTTGATTGATGTCACTTTGTGCTTCCTATACTGCCAACAGAGGCACAATATTTTGCAGCAGCACTGGGCCATTTCCTAGTGTTTTAAATTGTATATACAGACACACAATATCCCACATCCATCAACCTGTGGTTTTTTGAAGAACTGAATTTCGACTCAATGTTACCTAGAGCAGCCATTCTCAGCAGGGGCCATATGGCCCCCTGGGGAGCCCTGGCACATTTGAAGGGGGCTGTAGACTGGAAACAATTTTTCACAAACAACCTTATAATATTTGCTGTATGATTTATACAATCCTGATTCAGCCTGTATTTCTTTCATGTTGTGTTTGTGGCCATGGCAAAAGAGAAAAGAAAAAGAAAAGGAGTTGAGAATGGCTGATCTAGAGTCCCCTCCTGTACTTCTTCCCTCTTCAGAAGTTTCAGCCACTCAGTAAATACATGTTGACAAGCAATTAAAAATCTATTCTCTTTGTTGCTGCTCTCCACGCTATGCAGTCCTGCTGAGCAGCAGGGGAAGTTCACTTGCAACAATGAGAATGGAAGCTTAATGGAAAAAGCCTGTTTTATGTGTCTCTTGTAAGGGAAGACAGGGATAACGAAATAGAATTTGGTTCACACACAAAGTTTGGCCAATTCAAAGTGATTTGCATACATCAGCTACCCTCTGGAACTTCTGTTCTTCATATTCTTTCCTTTGTATCCTGCTCACTGAGAAACATTTCCGATGGGGAGACAAGAGTGAAAGGCTCGTATTTAGCTGTAGGATGAGGAGGATCTCATTCTTCCCATGGGCACAATTTGTACGCCATGAACTAATATTGACAACTTGATTGGTGGGGTCAGATTACTTCCTGACCAAGCACTGGCAGCAGGCTGGATGATGATAAGGGCTTCCCACAATGTCATTGGCTACAACCCCACACATATCACTTTGTCCCTGTCTGTACCATCTGGTTCTCTGACCTGATAATGTACATGGGGGAAGCCCTGTACATAATTAAGCAACCTCGACTGAGATGGTAGCTGGATGAGCACTCCCTTCACCCGCATTTTGGTCAGGGCAACTTACTTTATTCTACACCTCTCTCCTCTGAGAGTGATAAAGGGCTGGGGGAAAGTGTTTTTTGCAAAACAATATGCCTTCCGAGTGGGAGAGTTAAATGTCACACTCAGGGGAATTCACTACTTCTTGTTGTTTAGTCGTTTAGTCGTGTCCGACTCTTCGTGACCCCATGGACCAGAGCACGCCAGGCCCTCCTGTCTTCCACTGCCTCCCGGAGTTGGGTCAAATTCATGTTGGTAGCTTCGATGACACTGTCCAGCCATCTCGTCCTCTGGCGTCCCCTTCTCCTCTTGCCTTCACACTTTCCCAACATCAGGGTCTTTTCCAGGGAGTCTTCTCTTCTCATGAGATGGCCAAAGTATTGAAGCCTCAGCTTCAGGATCTGTCCTTCCAGTGAGCACTCAGGGTTGATTTCCTTCAGAATGGATAGGTTTGTTCTCTTTGCAGTCCAGGGGACTCTCAAGAGTCTCCTCCAGCACCACAATTCAAAAGCATCAATTCTTTGGCGGTCAGCCTTCTTTATGGTCCAGCTCTCGCTTCCATACATCGCTACTGGAAAAACCATAGCTTTGACTATGCGGACCTTTGTCGGCAAGGTGATGTCTCTGCTTTTTAAGATGCTGTCTAGATGCTCCCAAGAAGCAGGCGTCTTTTAATTTCGTGGCTGCTGCCACCATCTGCAGTGATCATGCAGCCCAAGAAGGTAAAATCTGTCACTGCCTCCATATCTTCCCCTTCTATTTGCCATGAGGTGATGGGGCCAGTGGCCATGATCTTAGTTTTTTTGATGTTGAGCTTCAGACCATTTTTTGCGCTCTCCTTTTTCACCCCCATTAAGAGGTTCATTAATTCCTCCTCACTTTCTGCCTTCAGAGTGGTATCATCTGCATATCTGAGGTTGTTGATATTTCTTCCGGCAATCTTAATTCCGGTTTGGGATTCATCCAGTCCAGCCTTTCACATGATGTATTCTGCATATAAGTTAAATAAGCAGGGAGACAATATACAGCCTTGTCGTACTCCTTTCCCAATTTTGAACCAATCAGTTGTTCCATATCCAGTTCTAACTGTTGCTTCCTATCCAGTTCTAACTGTTGCTTCCTGTCCCACATATAGATTTCTCAGGAGATAGATAAGGTGGTCAGGCACTCCCATTTCTTTAAGAACTTGCCATAGTTTGCTGTGGTCCACACAGTCAAAGGCTTTTGCATAGTCAATGAAGCAGAAGTAGATGTTTTTCTGGAACTCCCTGGCTTTCTCCATAATCCAGCGCATGTTAGCAATTTGGTCTCTAGTTCCTCTGCCCCTTCGAAATTCAGCTTCTACTTCTGGGAGTTCTCGGTCCACATACTGCTGAAGCCTACCTTGTAGGATTTTGAGCATAACCTTGCTAGCGTGTGAAATGAGTGCAATTGTACGGTAGTTGGAGCATTCTTTGGCACTGCCCTTCTTTGGGATTGGGATGTAGACTGATCTTTTCCAATCCTCTGGCCACTGCTGAGTTTTCCAAACTTGCTGGCATATTGAGTGTAGCACCTTAACAGCGTCAGCTTTTAAGATTTTAAATAGTTCAACTGGAATGCCATCACCTCCACTGGCCTTGTTGTTAGCCATGCTTTCTAAGGCCCACTTGACTTCTCTCTCCAGGATGTCTGGCTCAAGGTCAGCAACCACACTATCTGTCTTGTCCGGGACATCCAGATCTTTCTGGTATAATTCCTCTGTGTATTCTTGCCAACTCTTCTTGATGTCTTCTGCTTCTGTTAAGTCCCTACCATTTTTGTCCTTGATCATGTCCATCTTTGCACAAAAGGTTCCTTTAATATCTCCAATTTTCTTGAACAGATCTCTGGTTTTTCCCTTTCTATTCTTTTCCTCTATATCTTTGCACTGTTCATTTAAGAAGGCCCTCTTGTCTCTCCTTGCTATTCTTTGGAAGTCAGCATTCAATTTTCTGTAACTTTCCCTATCTCCCTTGCATTTTGTTTCCCTTCTCTTCTCTGCTATTTGTAAGGCCTCGTTGGACAGCCACTTTGCTTTCTTGCATTTTCTTTTCTTTGGGATGGTTTTTGTTGCTGTCTCCTGTACAGTGTTATGAGCCTCCATCCATAGTTCTTCAGGCACTCTGTCCACCAAATCTAGTTCCTTAAATCTGTTCTTCACTTCCACTGCGTATTCATAAGGGATTTGGTTTAGATTATACCTGACTAGCCCAGTGGTTTTTCCTACTTTCTTCAGTTTAAGCTTGAATTTTGCTATAAGAAGCTGATGATCAGAGCCACAATCAGCTCCAGGTCTTGTTTTTGCTGACTGTATAGAGCTTCTCCATCTTTGGCTGCAGAGAATATAATCAATCTGACTGCGGTATTGCCCATCTGGTGATGTCCATGTGTAGCGTCGCCTCTTGTGTTGTTGGAAAAGAGTGTTTGTGATGACCGGCTTGTTCTCTTGACAAAACTCTATTAGCCTTTGCCCTGCTTCGTTCTGAACTCCAAGGCCAAACTTACCTGTTGTTCCTTTTATCTCTTGACTCCCTACTTTAGCATTCCAGTCCCTATAATGAGAAGCACATCTTTCTTTGGTGTCAGTTCTAGAAGGTGTTGTAAGTCTTCATGGAATTGGTCAATTTCAGCCTCTTCAGCGTTGGTTGGTGTATAAACTTGGATTACTGTGATGTTGAAAGGTCTGCCTTGGATTCGTATTGAAATCATTCTATCATTTTTGAGATTGTATCCCAGTACAGATTTCCCACTCTTTTGTTGACTATGAGGGCTACTCCATTTCTTCTACAGGATTCTTGCCCACAATAGTAGATATGATAATTGTCTGAATTGAATTCGCCCATTCCCGTCCATTTTAGTTCACTGACGCCCAGGATGTCAATGTTTATTCTTGCCATCTCCTGTTTCACCACATCCAGCTTACCAAGGTTCATAGATCTTACATTCCAGGTTCCTATGCAATATTTTTCTTTGCAGCATCAGACTTTCCTTTCACTTCCAGGCGCGTCCGCAGCTGAGCGTCCTTTCAGCTTTGGCCCAACCACTTCATTAGCTCTGGAGCTACTTGTACTTGTCCTCTGCTCTTCCTCAGTAGCATGTTGGACGCCTTCCGACCTGAGGGGCTCATCTTCCAGCGTCATATCTTTTAGCCTTTTGTTTCTGTTCATGGAGTTTTCTTGACAAAGATACTGGAGTGGCTTGCCAGTTCCTGCTCCAGGTGGATCGCGTCAGAACTCTCCACTATGACCTGTCCATCTTGGGTGTCCCTGCACGGCATAGCTCATAGCTTCTCTGAATTACTCAAGCCCCTTCGCCACGACAAGGCAGTAATCCGTGAAGGGGGATTCACTACTATGATCAATCAATAATGAGAGATAATAGTGAGGATTTCTCTCTCAAATTGGGATTTGAGGGAGTAGAGCTAGAGAAGAAGTCGTCACAGACCAGGTGGAAAACTTCTATAGACCAGTTCAGGCCCATGGACTGGAAGTTCCTTATTTCTGCTACAGGTCATATCTTTACTGTAAATTAATACCAGTTTCACACCTCTCTAACTGTACTGTTTCCCCCCAAAATAAGAATCTTGAGAATCATAGTCTGTGAGGTGCTGAAATGTTTCTTACTTGGGAACTGCTTAAGGTCTGTGGATACATCCATGGTTTAATAACTCTGTTGTGAATCCTACTTCAAAAACTACAAAGGATTTTCATGGGTAGCAAAGGAAAGAATATCATTTGTTTTATATCATGCATTATTTTGCCTTCAAAATTAAACATTGCTCCTACAGTCACTTGCATGAAACAATGTCTTCCCCATAGCATCTGGATTCATTCTCTGAGCCAATTTTAAAAAGACAGTTTTTAGAAGATAGAGGTTTCCAGAAGAAATTTTTTAAAAGCCACCTAGTCCAGAATATGTTACCATAAGAATTGTGAGAGATAAGGTTCAAGACAAACAGAAAAATCTGATGAAATGGCAAATAATGTCACTATATAAAATCCTGGAATGTATACCTAGAGGATTTTATGTCTGGAATTTGGAACAGTTGTTACCTTGGGCCTATAGCAGGAACAGAGAACCTCCAGCCCATAGTTCTAATTTGGCTTGCAATAGTTACCCACCCAGACCATGGAGGCTCCTTCCTTGAAGCCCCATCCTGTTTCGTAAAACCATAATCTGTCAATATCAAATACTTCAAAGTGAAACCAGGAAAGTGCTAAGAAAACATTAAGTATTTGATGGAGCATTTGCTAAGTACTCAGATCTGTGCAAGAAGTAAGAAGAGAATATTACAGCCCAGATCTCTGGATATGGGCACAATGTTCTCACCGAGTCAGAGCTCAAGCTGATCTTTCAACTGTTTTTGAAACCTAGAGATTTACTTTTTCAAAAGGGGAAAGTTAAGCTTGTTTGAGGAAAACCACCCATAGTTTCCTTCCCTGGGATATTACAAGGAATAGTCTTTCCTACTGTAGATGTAAGAGCATTATATATAGCTAAAAGCTGGTCATTTTTGGAGGATTAGCCATCTGTATTGACAGGCTGTTTACAGTAATACTTACAGAATGCAAATGGGATTTGTTTTAAATATCCCTGCACTAATTCTGTCAGCATACCAAGTGTTTTATGCAAAATGGTGCATTGGACACTGTAGTGAAAATTCCAGTGAAAGTAACCATTAATTATTAGAGGTGGTGGCTTTGGGATACACATGTGTTCCTCACTCATGGGGATATTTATTCATCAGGGCTGACCTTTCCATTAGGTATCTAAGCTATCTTGCAGTTTTCAGGTATGGAATAGGATGCTATCATTTCACCACTGCTGTGTAGTATGATTCAATTTCCAAGTGGGATTCTTCACATAGAATAGAAGTAGGACACCTAGGGTACCATTTGGTCACCTCAAGCAATGAAATATTGTGGGCCATCCCTGACCTAGTTTGATGGTGACTGGTTTGTGTATGTTGTGAACCCCAAGCATGTCTATCAGTGTCCCAACACTACATGTGTATGGCAGTTTGATGCCACTTCATCTGCCATGGCTCTGTCTTAAGAAGTTCTGGAATTTGTAGTTTGCTGAGGGACAAGTGTTCTCTGCCAGACAGCTCTAGTGTATTTCCCTGAACCATAGGGCTTTGGCAGAGAATTCTAAGTACGTCACCAATCTATAACTCCCAGGATTCTATAAGACTGAGATATGACAATTAAAGTAGTATCAAAATGCTGTAACTGTCTAGTATGTATATGTTCTGTGCTGTCAAGTCAGAACTGATTTATAGTGACCCTAGCAGGGTTTTCAAGGTAAGTGAGATATTTAAGGAGTGGTTCCACCAGTCCCTCTCCTCCAGTGAGTTTCTGTGGCCAAGTGGGGATTCAAACCCTGTTCTCCAGAGTCCTAGTCTGCCACTCTATCCACTGCATTACACTGGGAATCAACTGCATAGTCTAGACAGTGCTATATGTCTGGTCAGTGTTTGCATGAGAAACTGTCTTGAACATCCATGTAAACTGCTCTGAGTTTCCGTAAAGAATAGCAGGGTACACGGTATATGTGCCCTGTTTCCACGAAAACAAGACAGGGTCTTATATTAATTTTTGCTCCAAAAAACGCATTAGGACTTATTTTCAGGGGATGTTTTATTTTTTTCATGTACAACAATCTACATTTATTCAAATACAGTCATGTCATCTCCTTCTGGTTGCTGCACAATGGTGGAGGGCGGGGTTTCACTTAACTGGGGCTTATTTTTGGGGTAGGGCTTATATTACGAGCATCCTGAAAAATCATACGAGGGCTTATTTTCAGGTTAGGTCTTATTTTAGGGGAAACAGGGTAGACTAAAACCAATCTTTTGGATGGTCTACTCAATTTTGAAGGGTAAGGGAAAGAAACAATATATGAGTTCTTCTCTGTTCCAACAACAATAACAATTTCTGTACAACTTTCTAACATGGATCCATGCCCTAAAGTCTAACCCAAACAGTTAAGTCTCATAGTAGTTTTGAAAATTGGCCAAGGTTGGATCCTGGGCAAATCTGCTAGTCTGATGGAATTCCATCAGAGTTAAATCAAGTTGCAAGTCCCAACTAGAGTAGACTTAAAGAATTGGTGCAATTTTATATATAAGTGCTGACATACAAATTTCCCATTGCTTTAGTAGATTTATGGTTATTGTAACTAATACTTGGATGCAACTCAATGATAAATTGTTCTTCATCTTCATCTGATGTTCTAGGTGAGTTAAGTAAATGAAATTAAATCATCTGAGAGGAATAAATGGTTCTTTTTTGCACAGTATTAAAAAGCACATACCCTACCTGCTGTTGAAATCCATTCTCAAGTTTCTCTTTAGCTCCTATTTTGTTTTTAAGCCTCTCTTTGCAACAATGTGGCCTAGAAATTTGTCTTTTTGAAAAGGAAAGCAAAGATTGCAGGGAAACAAAGATGACACAGCTATGATTCAGTGCTGCATATTACACACAGATGCTCTTCTGCTCCCAGCCTAGCTTTACAGAAATTCCTTATGTATGGATAGTCCAGAACACCTTAAGATGTTTATGTTATGCCCTTCAGATGTTGTTGCATCCACCCTCTTTAGGAATAATGGCTACATCAAGAGAAGAAAATAGATAGTTCCAATGGTGATGGGATGGAGAAACTTCTTAAGGGCTGCTACTGGGCAGCAGTGGTATCTAAAGGTGACGCTGGTGGAGGATCTTTCACAGACAATAGCAGTGACATTCAAACTAACTTTTATTAGTACAGCACAGAAAAAGGCAATGGTAGACCACTGTTGAATCTTTCTTACGTTGAAAACTCTATGATGAGACAGTCCAAAATGAAACAAGAGATAGTGTTGGAAGCTGAGACTCCAGGTTGGAAAGCACTCAATCAGCTATTGGAGTAAAGGACAGTACAAACCATGCTGTCACCAATGATGCATGTAGCTTAAAGACAAAAGGACGCCTAGTAGTTGATGTGCACAGATGTGAATGTAAAGCCTAATGCTGTACAACTCATACAACTGAAATATGGAATGTGAGAACTATGAATCAAGGTACACTAGAAACTGTAAAGCAAGAAATCGAACACTTAAACATTGCAATGCTTGGTGTCAGTGAACTGAAGTGGACTAGATTTTCAGTAAGACAATTACAAAGTGTTTTGTTCTAGAAATGACAAACTTAAAAGAAATGGAGTGGCTCTAATACTGAGGCAAGATGCAGCACAGGTGGTTAGGGGCTATAATGAAAAATCTGCCAAATAATATTAATCATACTTCTGGGAAAGCCCATTAACATAACCATCATTCAAGTCTATGCTCCAACTACAGATGCTGAAGAAGGTCAATTTGAAAGCTTTTATGTAAGCATCCAGGAGAGAACTGATCACACACCCAAACAAGATATGTTTATAATCATAGGTGACTGGAATGTGGAAGTAGGAAACAAAGCAGAACCAAGTGTTGTTGGAAAATTTGCTCTAGAGGTCAAAAATGAAGCGGTAGAATGACTCATAGAATACTGTAAAGTCAACAATCTGTTTATTGCAAATATATGCTTCAGGCAACTGAACAGACAACTGTACATGTGGACATTGCCAGATACCCAATACAGAAATTAAATAGACTATGTAATTGGAAGCAGGAGATGGAGAAACTGTATTCTCTCTGCCAAAACAAGACCAAGAGCAGACCATGGTACTGATCACGAACTGTTAATATCAAACATGAGAGTAAAGATGAAGAGCACTAGAATAATCCTAGCACTAAAATAAAATTTAAACAAGTTTTCTGATTAATTTAAAGGCCATATAAATGGTGAAGAAGAACTGTGGAAACCAGGGAAGAATGCAAAAAGATAATTTCTGTAGTAAAAAGAAAAGAAAAATGTAGATGAATGATATAAGAAACTCTTAAAATTCTTAAGGACAGGCAAGAAGGAAAAGTAATAGATGACATAAAAAGGGTCAGAATCCTGAATGCAGCTTTTCAGCAACTGTCACAAAAAGACAAAAAAGAACTGTTACAACAGCCAGTGCAATAAAATAGAAGATAACAACAAAAGAGGAAAAACAAGAGATCTTTTCCATAAGTTCCAAGAAATCAAAGGGAAATGTAATAATAGATAAGGAATGCTGAAAGACCAGAAGGGAAGCACACTATCTGACCAGGACAACATAAAGAGAAAGTAGAAACAACAAACTGAAGAGATAAAAAGATGACAGTGAAGTGAAAACTGCTCTGAAAGCAATTGGAATCAATCAGTCAATTGATCGATCAATCAATCAAGTAGATGGGATATTGATAGAACTATTTCAAGCCACAGAGACTGTCAGTCAAAATCCTAACAAGAATATTTCCAACAAATATGGAAAACAAAATAATGGCCCACAGACTGGAAACATTAAATATACATTCCAGCCCCCAAGAAAGGAGATGCCAAGGAGTGCAGTAGCTATAAGAGTGTTGCTGTAGTTTCCCACACAACCAAAGTGATGCTCAAGGAATTGCAACAAAGGCTTTTACGGAGCTTTACGGAGCCTTTTCTCACTTTTATGGAGTGAGAAATGCCTTATGTTCAAGCTGGATTCCAAAAAAAAGAAGAAGCCTTCAAGATCATATTGAAAATATTTGCTGGCTACTGGAGTGCACCAAAGAATTTCAGAAGATGAGTCTATGTTTTATAGACTACAGCAAAGCAATGAAGGAATTAGAAAAGATCATCAAGATTAAGGATGTGTCACTGGAGACCAAGACCAAGGTCATCTATATTATTGTATTCCTAATCAGTACATACTGATGTGAAAGCTGAACAGTGAAGAAGGCTGACAGGAAAAAAATAGATTCACTTGAAATATAGTCCTGGACAAGAGCTTTACAGATACCCTGGGTCAACAGAAAGAGGAAGAAGTGGGTAGTAGATCAAATCAAGCCTGAACTGTCTCTGGAGGAGCAATTGACAAAACTAAAGCTGTCATACTTTGGGTACATCATGCAATAGCAAGATTCTCTGGAAAAGACAATAATACTGGGAAAAGTTGAAAGGAACCAGGAAAAGAAGAAAACCATACATGATTGACTCCCTTAAAGGACTCACAAGCTTGAGTTTACAAGAGCTGAGCAGGGCTGTTGAGGACAGGACATTTTGGAGATCTCTCCTTCATAGAGTTGCCATAAATCAGAGGTGACTCGACAGCACATAATAACAGCAACAAAGCCACTGTGAGTAATATTTGGGAAAACATGACAAGTAGTTGGAAAAAAAAACACAGAAATGTCTGAGATGGGGCTCTGAAGAAGACTAAGAATAATTTATTCAAATGTGATTTAAGGTATGATCTTGAGCACACTTTGGAAGTTCCACTTCCAGGTTTTGTGACTCAAGTCCCCATACACACACACAGTAAATAGCAGCAAATGTCAGCTCTGCAAGAAAGAAAGAAGGAAAGAAAGAAAGAAAGAAAGAAAGAAAGAAAGAAAGAAAGAAAGAAAGAAGGAAAGAAAGAAAGAAAGAAAGAAGGAAAGAAAGAAAGAAAGAAAGAAAGAAAGAAAGAAAAAGATTTCTGTTCTGTTCACTAAGGACACCCTGCTGTGATAGGGTTATAGGCTCACACTGTCATTCACTCTGTTCTAAATTAGTCTTTGCAAGTTACTGAAGGTCATATTGTGAATTTGGGAGGTCAAGACAATCATTGCCTGCCTTTCTTTTCTCTCTCTCTCTTTAATTAGAAATCTTTATTTGCAATATTTCCTCTCAATCCATTTGTATCTTTCACACCAACAACTGTGCAGCTGATTTACATCTTTAAACTCTGAACAAACCCTTTGCGGGCGTGTTAATGGCAGAATTTGATGTGCTTTCTCTGGACAAAGTGGGTTATTTACAACTAGTGCCTATTGGGACATGCTGTCTGTTGAAATGTGGATACCTAAAAGAGCCAGTGGGGGATTAAGGTTTGAGGCACTGAGGTCAACAAGGTCAGAGGTAAATGTCACTAAATCCAGACTTCTGGGAGGCTATTAACACCGTGTTCCATCAAACACAGAGGTATACGGACAGTGTTCAATTGTTTGCAGTGATCTGCCTCAGGGTTTCTCGCAGTGACTGAAGCCAGTAACCAATGAAATCTGGCATCTAATTTCTAAAAGATGCTCTGAACCATGCCAGTAAGTTTGAAAACTGCATCATGCTTCCTAGGTGGGCACTGCAGCCCTATCTTTGAATCAACCCCAGATTCAAGAATCAACATTATTTTCAGATATGCTGTACTTTAGTTCCATCGATGCACTGCATCTTCTCTAGATGAAATTAAAGTTCAGACATGTTAATGCTGAATTCATAAATTATAATGGTAAATTATCAAGGGGCTATTTACTATTCAAAAATAATCTGTTGATTAATTTCTTGGTTGGTTGGTTGGTTTAAATAATTATATTTAATCATTTACAATTATGAGAAAAGAGCAGAGGTTAACTACCCTGTTTCCCTGAAAATAAGCCTTAACCTGAAAATAAGCCCTCGTATGATTTTTCAGGATGCTTGTAATATAAGCCCTACCCCAAAAATAAGCCCCAGTTAAGTGAAACCCCACCCTCCACTATTGTGCAGCATTGTGCAGCAGCCAGAAGATGACATGACCGTATTTGAATAAAAGTAGATTGTTGTACCTTAAAAAAATAAAACATCCCCTGAAAATAAGCCCTAATGTGTTTTTGGAGCAAAAATTAATATAAGACCCTGTCTTATTTTCGGGGAAACATGGTAGTGATAAGAAAAAGTAGTTGCTGTTTAAAATGACAACTTTTTAAAAGCATGGGAGAATGAATTAGGAACCAGGAATTAATTATTAGCGATTTCCCCCACACCACACCACCCATTTGGCTACCCAACTCTTTCTAATAAGAGATGCCAAAAATGGAATCTGGGGCTTTCTACAGGTAAAGTGTGTATTCTGTCACTGTAGTTCCCCTTCCCATGATGAACCTTCTGCTTTCCAAAGTGGACTAGATACCAAGTAGTCCCTGTCAAAGGCTAATGTGCTTGCCTTTACACTACATTGCAGCTCCATCCACAGGTTTTTGGTCATTAAGTGGTACACTTGCTTCTCCTAGTCTTTCCAGTTCTGAATGTTACCATGGCATTTTTCTTTTCTCTTCCCTCTCTGTTGTCTTCCAACAGTCAAAATGTCAACTTTTGCAAGCTCCTCAGAAATTACATTATTTCTGCTTCTGTTAAAGATCTATGTACACTGTTGATGAGAGTGGTAAGGTAAAGGTAAAGGTTCCCCTTGACATTTAGTCCAGTCGTGTCCGACTCTAGGGCGCGGTGCTTATCCCCGTTTCCAAGCCATAGAGCCAGCGTTTTGTCCGTAGACAGTTTCCGTGGTCACGTGGCCAGCGCGACTAGACACGGAACGCCTTTGTCTTCCCCCCATGGTGGTACCTATTTATCTACTTGCATTTGCATGCTTTCAAACTGTTAGGTTGGCAGGAGCTGGGACAAGCGACGGGAGCTCACTCCGTCACGTGGATTCGATCTTACGACTGCTGGTCTTCTGACCTTGCAGCACAGAGGCTTCTGCAGTTTAACCCACAGCGCCACCACGTCCCTACATGAGAGTGGTAGTGTGCTTAATTAGTACACTTGCTGGAAAATAATTATAACAGTAATGTAGCCGTTCGTTTCACCCACAATATCAATCTAAGGTAGAGCTGGCTGGATACCTTAGTGTTTTAGGTATCTGGCTGCAGAGCCAGAAGTTGAGAGTTCGATTCCCCACTGTGCCTCCTGTGAGGAGAGACAGCCACTTCTGAGGGCTCAGTTCCACTGACAACGAAACCTACTGTGGTACCAGGATCTCCTGAAAAACACAATTTAAATTTTAGTGTACACACAAGGTACATGTATGTGTGGAGCACTGTGCCATGGGAGCAAGTTTTTCTGCTACCCTGCCAGAGGTCTGTCTATTTTGAGGCATATGTGGAATCAGTTCATTGGAGTGTGAATGCCCCATCCACAATTTTTGTAAAAATCCTGCTACGAGATAGCAGGAATTAAAAAATAAATAAAAGCGCCTGTCCCTGTGTCCTCCCACCCTGATCCCTTGCCCCTTTCCTTCTTGTCCTCCTCCCTCTCCCTTTCCATTCTTCCCACTGCCCTGCCCCCTTGCTCGCCCATCCCTCAGGCACCTGTCCCCACGGCCTCCCACCCTCACCTCTCACCCCTTTCCCTCTCCTCCCCCTCCCCCTCCCTTTCCATTTTCCCCACCGCACCACCCTTCGCCTGTCCACCCCTCAGGCACTGTCCCCATGCCCTTCCACCCCCTGCCCCTTTCCCTCTCCTCCTCCTCCCCTTTTCTGTTCTCGCCGCTGCTGCCGCCACTCTCATCCTGGTTGAGCAGTTGCACCTGATTGCAGACGGAGGTGGCGGCAGGAGCAGGGAGCCCGAGGAGGAGGAGGAGGAGGTAGTGGTGGTGTTGCGGACACACACACTGCTACAAACATTTTGGATTTGGACTAAAGTCCATGTGACTTTAGCCCGAATCCAAAAAAGAGATCCTTCTGCCAGTTTATTCTGGCAGTGGGAACAGGCTCTGAGTATTCTGTACCTTGAAAAACCTGAAAAGGGCTGCTATAAGTCAGAATTGACTTAATGGCACATGATTATTATTTAGTATTATGTGCTTGACTGTAGACTGGTGTGCTTCTTCCTCCCTTCTTCTCCTTGATAATGGCTGTGATGTAGACTGGATGTTATCTGCTTCCATTTTTTAAATTAATCATAGTTTATCCTTATGCCTGAAGCCCATACAGTGTCTTAGCTATAATTTTGAAAAACAAGCCAAATTTGCGTTCAGAAACAACAATAAATTGATAATAACATGGCTTGATAATAACAGGACTCAGAGTTCCCAGTGTTCTCCTCCTGGCTGTGCCACAGGAATCGGGGGCAAGTGCATAGACCCAAGGCTTGTGCAAGTTCAGCGTTATGTCATTATGTCCAGTTGTGGTTTGTTGGTGGTAATATTTCTTGGAGTGGAATCACAGTTGGAAACGTGTTTTTCAATGACATCTACCATCATCTTCAAGAGAATGTGACCACTTCCCATGGTGGCCCAGGATTTCTGGGAGCTCTAGTACAAAAAATTAAACTTTCCTGAGCTCTGATGGGGATTAACTACTAATTTCAGAGCCAAGGGTATTCTGCTGTGCCTCTAAACCACAACTCAGGCATTGCCTTAGAAGCACTAAAGACTTTCATACACACAGTGGAATATTTGACTTGTTAATCCTGAATAGCCCCTTCTTATTTTTCCCACATATCCTGTACTGCAGATTGCTTTGAAAAGTCTTGCTCTCTGGCTTGTGCAGTTTGGAGAAAGGGTGCTATTCAGCCACAATTAATCACTTCCACATTCCACTTACTTAGCTGGCTAGATTGTGCCTTGAATATAAGGCTGTGCTGGACACATGGAATTAGTTGCACAATTTCCCTGAACTGTGGAATAAATTTAGATTTAATATTTGGCTTTTTCACCCAAGAAATGGTTCCGTTCTCCACCCAACCCTAGGGATGCTAGAATAACATCAGTTTGTGCCCAGACAAGCAAGATGTTAGGCGTCTTTGGCTTATATTTACATTATACTGTATTTTGAAAGAACCTTGTACTTTAAAAGTATATGTTCCAATTTCATCTTTTTTATGTTTCATAACTATAGAAATATTATCACCATGAGAGAAACAGGCAAACCCTATGTTAATGTATTGTATTTATTCTTCCTTGAAGTAAAGGTTGCTTTGTCTATAGGATATGTTCCTAGTAATCAGCCAATATAAGTTATAGTAACATCCAACCAGTCTCAGTGGTGGGTCTACCACTAGGCAGAACTGCCTCCAGGAGCAGATTTGGGCTGTCATGAAAGGATAGTGAATTCTTAGTTTTTTCTCTTAGTTTTTTCTCAATATACTGTTGAGCTTCCACTAAATGGAAAGTCTCCCTAACATAGAAATGTAGGATAGCACCACTAGCTCAAGTGCTCCATCTGTAGGATGGGTTTTCTTCCTAAAGATACTATTTCTGCAATGAAAAAAGATGTGGTTCCCAGGACTTGAAGACACCAATTAATTCCAGGCATTACATTATCCTATGTCTTGACCACCATTAACTCCGCCTAGCCATCCACATTTGTTTATACACACTGTCATAACGGCAGACTTTCCCCCCATCTCTTCCCTAATGTTAAGAAAATGATTGGCATTCTTAACTGTGATAGCAGAAACATAAATAGGGAGATTCCGTGGCTGTGTGTTTAATGTTGTGTTGCTAATCTCAAAGGCTTTATGTGTGTACCACAAATATTTATAGGAATAAAAATGACCAAATTTTGGTGTTATGGGAACACCCTGATTAAGTATTCCCCACAACCTGTAATTTAACTTGAATGAATAATAACGGCTGTATGTACTAATCTGACTAGATGTAATAATTACTCAGCTAGCTTCTACTCTTCTCTCCTAATTTCTTTCCTCCATTTGTGTGTGCATGCTATATAGCAGGAGTGGGTAATTTTGGTGGGTCTGGGGATTAATTTTCTGCTCCTGAGATGCTCTGGAGGCCCCATGGACCACCCAAAAGATTAAAAACAAACAAACATGAAAAGAACGAAACTGGAAGTGGTTGGAAGTTCAATTCCGGTTCTCATAAATGGATATTTTGTGGTGATGAACTGTGTGGGGAGTCGGGGTCTGAAACCTATTTTTAAAATGAATCACAATTCCTGGAGGCTCTTAGGAGTCATGACACCCTATTTTTTGCTGGTATAAAAATTTTGGTGAGATTGGGGACCCATTAAAATGATCTTAGGGAGTGCCCACTCCCCTGTATAGCCTGTGCTTGAGAGGTTACTGTTAATAGTATCACTAATGTGTTAGAAGAAGATGAGATCTAAAGACACAATTATAGAATACAATCATTACCATCAGGGAGTTGAATTAGATCAACAAGCTTTGTATTATGTAATCCTCCATGGTGTCACAAAGTATTCACTGTACAGTAGCAAGCAGAATTACAAGCATTTTGGCCCAAGAATTTATTTCATGCTACTATGTTGGGTTAACCTGTAAGAAAGGATAGTGTTTTGTATAGAAGAGGACCCAACGTGTCACTTTTCAGAGATGTGATGATAGCATCAAACCTTTTGATCAGGACAGAAGGTTTCTGTAGCATAATCTTGAAACATGCTGTTTGGATGAGACAGCAAGGCAAAAACCAGAGGAAGAAGTGATCTCAGGTTTTAATCTGTGTGTCTTTTTCTTTTACAGCATCTCTTTATCAATATGACACTCACCTTTTGCCTGGCTGAATTGCAACTTTTTCTTTACTTATGTGCCATGTACTGTAATTTTTTTAAAAAAAAATTTTTTTTGTAAGCTTAAATGCAGTAAAATTAAGGGCTAGCCCAGTGATTCCCAACCTTTCGTCCCCAGGTGTTCTTGGACTAAAACTCCCAGAAGCCTTCACTACAGGCTGTACTGGCCAGGATTTCGGGAGTTGTGGTCCAAGAACATCTGGAGACCCAAGGTTGAAAACCACTGGTAAGTCGTCCAGCATCTTGAACATCTTGCAGCAACAAGGCTTAGTATTTTTCTTGGAACTGCTTATTTATTTATTTAATTTATACTCTACTGTTGTGCCAAAAAAAGGCATTCAAGGAAGCCAACCATAATGCAGTGCAGTTTCAAAACAAAACCTTGCTTTTTTAAAAAAAACATAAAAACAAATATTAAGAATACAAATATAATCACAACAATAAAAGATCTGCACAGACCTCCCCTTTAAGAGAAGAGCAGTTTATAGGCCAAACACCTAAAGTAATAATAATGATGTGCTCTCAAGTCATTTCTGACTTACGGTGACCACTTCCAGGGTTTGCTAGATATAAAGTACTCTGAAGTAGTTTGCCATTCTCTTCTTCTGGGGCTGCGCGGAGACTGTATGGCTCATCCAAGGCTTCACAGTCTGCCTCTTCTCCTGAGAGGCACAATGAGGAATCAAACTCCCAACTGGCTCTGCAACCAAAAACCTAAATTACTGAGATACCCAGTCCTGCTAGTCAACTGGGCAGTGAGCTATAAGGGGAGAGGTATGGCAGATGGTATGAGATGAGACCTGTGACAATTGCCCTCCACGAGTACCTGCTTGCATCATAACTATGCATACACCCTGGAAGGTACACAGGGAGAATACCATTCAGCTAGTCAGCAGGGAGGAGTGGCAGGATTGTGATGGGCTGAGGGATGTAGGAAGGATCGTTCTGGGGTGTTTCTTCCTCCTTCCCATCACATTAGAGCTTCTTCCCTCCCTCCAGGTGCCTGGCCCTGGCAAAAATGCTGATTGGGTTAGTAGTGGGGAAAGGGAATGCACCCCACGACCTCTGTGCATAGGGGTTTGAGTTTTAGTCCTCTGTGTCTCCACATGATGAGATGAAGAGAAACGTATGCCATCTAGTTCTCAATTGGTGTTTGCTTTTGTTTGTGGGGAAGAAGTGTGAGTGACAGAATGGGTAGGGAAAGGATAGTTGTTTCTGTATGGTCTTTCTCCTTGAAAGTGGTGAGCATGTATGAGAAAGGGACAAGTTGTGTGTGTATGTTTGTGTCTTTGTAAGGGGCCCTTGCTCTGGCCACTCCCTCTACCTCCTTTGGCCATGCCCACCCTAAGCATTCATTCTCCAGCCATCACCCATGACCACACACAGCTAACAGAAGCCAAAGCTGGCCCGCTGGCACAGCTACCAGTGCATTAGAGGACAATAGGACAAGGATGATTTTTAAAAAGTGACCAAATTTGCATAAAATCTGGATATGCTCATTGAAATCAATAGATACAGATATAGACATAATTACAATGAAAAATGGCTGATATGCTCTTAAGGAGCATGCAAAAAAGTACAGGGGAATGAAATGGATGAATCTGAGTGTAGAAAATACAAGATTGTTTATCACAATCAGGAATGTGATGTTCAAAAATGTCACACAAGAATGTTAGAATCAATCTTGGGAAATGCTGTTATATTCAAGAAGATATTGAAGACCCAGGGAGAGAGATTGAGGGGGGGGGGGGAAGGGAGAGAGAAATAATACAAATGTATAATTTCAATTGTGGAGTTAAACACTGGTTGTTGTTTTTCTTTGTAACACAGAATGCGAGTAAATATATAGAAATTGCCAGCAGTTATCTCTGGCATCCTCATTTAAGAAAATCGACAAATTAAAATTATTTTTCTAAGCATAAGTATTATTTTTATCACCTGTGGGGGAAAATACAGATGTGGAATCATTTTGTAAAGGGATATGACAACAGTTTACTACAAGGAACCTTTCTAGTCATATTGCTGACTTTTAGAGCAACCTCTTTCGTACCCCACCGTCTTAGCATCTCCCTGGTACAAAAGAGAGGAAATGGAGGTGAGAGTTAAGCACAGAATTTAGTTCTTGTAACATCTCCCTCCATTTATAGATAGGCATTTTCTTACAAAGGTGTTCAGTGCTGGGGTAACAATGGAGGAAATATTGAGAAGAGGAGGAACACTGGAGCAAGGTTGGAGAGAAAAGTGCAGCTATTGGGAAAACCAGAAAGGTAAGAAGGGGAAAGTGTTTTCTTGGCTTTTCCCATGCATAGCAGGATCCAAATGAGAGGGCACCCCTGCAAATGTAAGAATGTCCTTGAAAATGGCAGACCCCTGACATTGCCACCCTATAGCCCCACCCTTACCTATATGATTGTGGGATAATTTCTGACCACTAGTCATGGTAACTGTTTACTGCATCCAGGATCAAAGGCAGCATACCTCTGAATATCAGACTGGATTTTCCATGGGCATCTATATGGTTCAGAATGTGGTAGGTCTTTGGTGTGAGGATTAGTGCAGCTCTTCTGGTTTTCTAAAAAGAACTCTAGCTATTTGGGCTGTTGTGCAAACATGAACAGCAGCCTTTATGGATTCAAATGAACAGACATATAGCAGCTGGCTTCATTATTGGCAATGGAAATTAAGAAGTTTCCTTGTGACCGTGGCTGTCCCCCCACTTCCCCCCCCCCCCTTTGTACCTGAGCCAGATGGTGGGCACACAGAACAGATTTTTGTCTAGCAATCCTTGGAGTTGTCTCCAGACAGAGATGAAGCCCCTGAAGGAGGACACTAATTGAGAATGCCAATAGATCAAAGCCTAGATAAGATCAAGTGAGCACCTTGAGCAAAAACATTCCAGCTGATGTAAGGCAGTTGCCCACCCTCCTGGCAAATAAAAAGAGTTTAAACATGCATACAGTGCTGAGAAACATCATTTCTGCCCAGCCTTGATGCTTTGCTCCCAGCTCTCACTTTCCCTTTACTGATAGATTTCCACCAAAGCTGACCTGGACTGTTTCTCAACCATGCTGCTTCCTGTTCCCTGACTTTACCATTGACCTGATAAAGCTTGGAATTATTGACAAACTCTGACAAACAATCTGGCAATTTTTCTGCATGTGACTAGCTTGTTACTTTGGTTACTGTCTCTCAACTTGGTGCAGCTATGGAGCTTCCCTTTGCACCCTAGCAGACTGCACCTGTACAGGAAACAACTCCTGGCTTACAATCCCTTTTGGCTTGAAAACAGGTTACATGATGTGACACAGGTACCTTTCGCTACTTGAGGGAGCACATCTTCTAGAAATGTGCTAAATATATAATTTAATTTTGCCCAAGGATATGACAGTGAGAAAGATGCTGTAAAGAGGTCTTTAGCCCAAGCACCGGAAACTGCCACACCCCTGGGAGCTAATACTATTCATTACATTAATGGGCATGCGGAAACAGTTACTATGCCGATCAAATTACATGTGGACCAACCCTTTGAAGAGAAAGAAAGAAAGAAAGAAAGAAAGAAGAAGCTGGAAAAATTCAAAAGGGATGGGCATAAATCTGGTAAACTGCATTTCAGCAGCTACTGTACTGTTCTTTGACATTTCACTACCTCCATTCCATTCTTTAAAACAACTTTTCCTTGTTATGGTCTACCGCTGTTCCAGCTTTCTTACCAGAGGGCATTTGTATGAAAGTCATCAGATAACCCTAGTCACGAAGAAAATATAAGAAAAACAAAAAGTAGGGCAAGCCCATTAGAGGCTGATGAGAAAGCAGAATTCATTACAAGCAGGAACATGTTTTGAACCACTGCAGTGGCAGAATGGGGTTTCTTCTAGAAATACATGACAGTCAGTTTCCTCACAGTGGCCTGCTTTTATGGTTCTTGTGTGACTCTCATTAAATATACAATTAATCTTTCATGTTCCTCACAGCATGACAGTTGGATATTTCTTGGAGTATAAAAACTTGTATGTGTACATCAGGAAGTTTGTGTGAGAGAGCAGTGTCATCATAGAGAAGTCATTGCTTGTTTGCTACATATAGTTGTTTTTGTTGTGGATTTTATCATTGTTTTCTGCTGTGTTTTTTTCATGGAGAGGCATAACATTATGAATTAATTAATCCCCTGTAACCATAAACTGAACAAATTTCTGCACATTTATTGGAATAATATTTCTTTTCATTTTTAAGTTTGAGTCTCCTGAGTCACAGTCTTATCCGTTTGCAGTGTTAGTTATGAGTCATACACAGCCCTCGGGCTGCTTTTTACTAGGTGGGTCACAAGTTCAGAGCTTTGAAAAGTTACTTTTTTTGGATTAATGCTCCTAGAATAGTGTACTCTCTATACTACCTAAGGAATCAAAAAGGCAATATAAAATTGAATGAACTACTGAGTACGATAGTGCCCTACAATTGTAGGGTGCTATAAGTATCTGGGAATAATTTTCCATTCTACCAGGTCTTGGTCCCCCCATACTAATTATGCAGCAACTAATGCACAGAAAAATGCCACAGCATTAATTAGGTTCTTTTACACCAAAGGGGGACAACATGCGCCATCTGTGCTACAAGTATTCAAGACAAAAAATATAGCCCAAATGCTCTATGGCTCCCAAATATTTGCACACTCCAACATGCATCACCTCGAGCTGGTACAGACAAAATTCTTGAGGGCTGTTTTTGCAGTTCCCTCATGCACTGCCAAGTGCATGAGGCCAAGGCCAGTGGAGGTGATGGCATTCCAGTTGAACTATTTAAAATTTTAAAAGATGACGCTGTTAAGGTGCTACACTCAATATGCCAGCAAGTTTGGAAAACTCAACAGTGGCCAGAGGATTGGAAAAGATCAGTCTACATCCCAATCCGAAAGAAGGGCAGTGCTAAAGAATGCTCCAACTACTGTACAATTGTACTCATTTCACACGCTAGCAAGGTTATGCTCAAAATCCTCCAAGGCAGGCTTCAGCAGTATGTGGACCGAGAACTCCCAGAAGTACAAGCTGGATTTCGAAGGGGCAGAGGAACTAGAGACCAAAATGCTAACATGCGCTGGATTATGGAGAAAGCCAGAGAGTTCCAGAAAAACATCTACTTCTGCTTCATTGACTATGCAAAAGCCTTTGACTGTGTGGACCACAGCAAACTATGGCAAGTTCTTAAAGAAATGGGAGTGCCTGACCACCTTATCTATCTCCTGAGAAATGAAGCAACAGTTAGAACTGGATATGGAACAACTGATTGGTTCAAAATTGGGAAAGGAGTACGACAAGGCTGTATATTGTCCCCCGGCTTATTTAACTTATATGCAGAATACATCATGCGAAAGGCCGGACTGGAGGAATCCCAAACCGGAATTAAGATTGCCGGAAGAAATCTCAACAACCTCAGATATGCAGATGATACCACTCTGATGGCAGAAAGTGAGGAGGAATTAAAGAACCTCTTAATGAGGGTGAAAGAGGAGAGTGCAAAAAATGGTCTGAAGCTCAACATCAAAAAAACTAAGATCATGGCCACTGGTCCCATCACCTCCTGGCAAATAGAAGGGGAAGATATGGAGGCAGTGACAGATTTTACTTTCTTGGGCTCCATGATCACTGCAGATGGTGACAGCAGCCACGAAATTAAAAGACCCCTGCTTCTTGGGAGGAAAGCGATGACAAACCTAGACAGCATCTTAAAAAGCAGAGACATCACCTTGCCGACAAAAGTCCGCATAGTCAAAACTATGGTTTTTCCTGTAGTGATGTATGGAAGTGAGAGCTGGACTATAAAGAAAGCTGACCGCCGAAGAATTGATGCTTTTGAATCGTGGTGCCGGAGGAGGCTCTTGAGAGTCCCCTGGACTGCAAGGAGAACAAACCTGTCCATTCTAAAGGAAATCAACCCTGAGTGCTCACTGGAAGGACAGATCCTGAAGCTGAGGCTCCAATACTTTGGCCATCTCATGAGAAGAGAAGACTCTCTAGAAAAGTCCCTGATGTTGGGAAAGTGTGAGGGCAAGAGGAGAAGGGGACGACAGAGGATGAGATGGTTGGACAGTGTCATCGAAGTGATCAACATGAATTTGACCAAACTCCGGGAGGCAGTGGAAGACAGGAGAGCCTGGCGTGCTCTGGTCCATGGGGTCACGAAGAGTCGGACAATACTAAATGACTAAACAACAACAACAACAAAGTTTAGAAGAGCCTTCACTCTAGCGAGATTCAATCTCCTGCCCTCTAAACTTTTAGAAGGAAGATTTCAAGGTATCCCCTAGACTGAACGTTTATGTCCCTGTAATGGGGAAGAGATTGAATCTGTGGGACATGTTTTGTTACACGGTTCATTTTATCAAGACCTGCAAAGGTCTTTTCTACTGTCCATTCTACAGAAATTTCCTGGGAGAAATACACATTTCTATATAACTTTGCTTCTTTCAGACAAAGTCCCAGACATTACTCTACATGTGGCTATACGTATATTGTGCTGCTGTAATATTATACCGTAGCCTCCTATCCTTGTGAGGCTACTGGTTGCCCTGGCCTAATGTTATGACAATGAACCTTCAATGATGCAATAATGGCTTTTGGCCTATGTTTAATCTGTGCTTGTTTACTACGTTATTAGATGTCTTAAAGGAAGATGTTAACATGGAAGTTAATGTTTTAAAATGGATCACCTGCTTTTTAGAGGTTATGGAAATTATATTTTAATTGTAATATATTTTAATTGTAATATATTGCTGGTCTTTGACCGTAAATAAACAATTGATTGATTGGTTTCTATAGGGCCTAGTGCTGCTTATCTGGAAAGAATGTGGGGGATTTGAGGGTGGAAGGGGATTTGAGGGTAGGAGAGGTTTCCAAATAGGGTGGTTTGTATTTCTGTTGCTTCTAAATTTGCTTTTAGTTATGCTCCTGTATGGAGAATTAGTGCAGGAAAATCGCCCCAGAGGGAGACCACAGCTGCGATACAAGGATATCTGCAAGCGGGATCTGAAGGCCTTAGGAATGGACCTCAACAGATGGGAAACCTTGACATCTGAGCGTTCAGCCTGGAGGCAGGCGGTGCATCATGGCCTCTTGCATTTTGAAGAGACCCTTGTCCAGCAGGCCGAGGCAAAGAGGCAGTCCCGAAACCAGCAAAATCAGGGAGCTGGACAGGGGACAGATTGTATTTGTCTTCAGTGTGGAAGGGATTGTCACTCTCGAATTGGCCTTCTCAGCCACACTAGACGCTGTTCCAAGTCCTCCATACAGAGCACGTTACCATAGTCTCTCGAGACTGAAGGATGCCTAATCTAAATCTAAATGCTTTTACCTAATATTTTAAATATAATGTTAATTCATTTTAAATATTTGAATAATTTCCTCTTTTTAGCTTTTTTTTTTTATGATGTAAGCTGCCTTTGGTCCTTCTTAGGAGAAAGGTGGGGTAACAAATATTTTCAATAAACAAAAGAATATGTTCATGATTAAATGGCAGATGAGTACCATAAAGAGCCTCTTTTGGGGTTGCATGCTTTATGTATGTTATAATAACCATGTGTATGTGTGACCTGAGTCTTCTTGACCTAAAGTGTAATACATGTCAGCCGTAACATTGCTGGGGAGAAGGGCAGAGCGGAGACTGTCCTCTGTGTCTTCCTTGAATGGTGCATCTGTATTGCTCACTTCCTTGTTAACTTGATTGGGAAACCAAGGGATATGGACCTGAGTGTCAGAAAATCAGTGTCTTAATTGAAGGGCTTGGAGGGGGGGGGGCTTTGTATGTGGACCTAAACCTGTCCCTGTCTGAAGCATCCCAGCTCTGCCTAAAAAACAGGTGGAGCGACAAGGGAGCCCTCTTTCAAATCGCTTCTGGGGAAGCCGTTTACAACGGCAGTGGGAACATGAGTCTGGAAGGCAGCTGCAACTCCACTCATAAGGGGACGGCTATTAGGGCGGACACTGTTTGTCAGGGTGCAGGATGCAGCCGGCTCCTGTATGTGGGCCTTTTTCTTTCCCCAAGCATAAGCTGATACAGACTAGCTTTCGTGCCTCACACTGCCTTCATTCATTAGGGAAAGACAGAGGACTGATTATGGACTCTGTCCTTTGTTTCGATCGGTCACCTGCCAGGCTTGTCTTTCTGTTTCCTGCGCAGTGGAACTACAACCACAAACAGGCATGTGTTACACCTTTCCCATGAATTAATAATTTAATCCATCATTATTGGATATTGTTTTCCTCAACCTCTCTTGTTTCATTCTGGGAGAAACCATAACATGCTTGGCATCCTTTCGTTGTGTTCATGGTCTAATATAATTCCTTTTTTAATCAATAGAACCAATGTTAAGTATTGGGCTTGTCATTGTTGCTTGGCCTGGAGACGGACAATAATTTATACAGAGAATTCAAAACGGCAAGATAAAGTCACCATTGCCTGTAATGGAGTATATACATACTTGCTTCCCACTCATATCCATCTTGTTTTATCTCTGGTCAAATCATTTCTTCTCTGTTTCAATGTCTCTGAGAAAACTGTATTGCGTGTCACTAGTTGTTTTATCCTGACCTGAACAGTTTTCACAATGTAATCTGCCTTTCTTCCCCTTCTGTAGATGTAAAGGAGCATCTCATTATGGCCTTACCAAGGAACGGAAGCGGCGTTCACAGGATGGCTCTCCTGATTCGAACCCTGCTCTGACTGTGGCCGCACTTGGCCCAGAGCTCTCTGCTGCCGCCACTATAGCCTTAATGACTGATGAGCCAGGCTTAATAAATCCAGCCTTCAGCACCACCTCAGACGACAGTCAGTCAGGAGCCGCCTCTACAGATCTTCACAGAAGCAGTCAAACAAGATGTAAGACTCAAAGAGGAGTTCACTCCATTTCTGCTCACTTCAGAGCTTGAAAAAGTTACTTTTTGGGTCTACAGCTTTCAGAATTCTTCCAGCTAGCATTGTCATAGGCACACAGATTAGGGGATTCTGGGAGTTGTCATTTGAAATGGCAGTTTTTCAAATTCTGTTCCAAACAACTTTCTTCTGTTAATCTTTACATGTCATAATACATTTTATATCATTTTTAAAAGGGAAAAAGAGAAGAGTGACAAAATTAGATTTAATAGCTGGGGGGGTCTTGAAACTTCCTTCAGCTTCTTATGCTATGAGGCTAAAAAAATAATAAGAAGAAGAAAATTCATTAATTATTTTGGAACTAAAAAGAAAACATTAGCAGGGATCCAGGAAACAAAGAAAGAGAGGGAGGAAGGAGATTGTTATTATATGGAGTGCAACTAAATAAATCTGATGCTGATATGATCCTATTGTGAATAGATATTTTGGATTTAATTATGTTTCGGGGCAGTTTGGTGCCACAAGCATTCCACTATATTACATTACTCTTTTACTTCCATTATATTTCTGTACTTTATATGTAGGGTGTCCAGGAAAAGATCTAAAGCTCATGCCTTTGTACTTCTCAGTTGAAGCAAGAGTAATGACAAGCATAAACCCTATGGAGTTTTACAAGTCATATGTCTTATCTGATTTTTCAAATAATACAAAGATGTTTCTCTTCAGCTACTTTTTATTCCTGTTTTAATCTGGTTGCCTCCGCATATATGTTTTCTCTTACACTGGGCAGTGTAGACACCTTATTTTCTTTATTCAGTGCTATTTCACATAACCATTATCTAATTATCTACGTAGTATCTGATTTCTTTGTGAGAATTGCTGATACCCTATTGCATTTTTTAGTAGAGCTGAAGACACAGAACTAAATAAGAACTGCTACAGCCAGGAGTGGTGGCAAATAGTTTTGAACCAGTTTGGAGAACAGATCAGTATTTTGCTGAGCTATTCGTTAAACACAATATTTACCCTTTTGCCAATCTGAATTTTGCTACAAAAGTCTGAAAATTTAGCTAAACGTAGTAGTAGTAGTTAGGAGCAACAGTAGTGTAAATTGATTAATTTTGATATTTTACCTTAACTTATCCCCTGAACAAAATAAAGAAATGTGTGAAGTTAATTCAGGAGGCCACACATGTGATAAGTGGAGATGTCTGGATGTGTCTGTTAGTGATCTTTATCAGTTTTGAATGGGTCCATTCAAAGTCCATCTCAAAGTCCATGTTTAATAAGCACAAAACTATATTTAAAAACATTTTAAATATGTACTTTTGAACATGTTTTCTCACAAAATACAATTTCCACATTATTTATCCTAAAGTACACATGTATACGCTTAGAATTGCAGAGCTGGAAGGGATTCCTAACATATATTCAAATCTGCCAAACCATAAGGGACAGGCAGAACATGAGAGGCCATGTGTCATGGGGAAGTTAACTCTTATTTCAACACTATCTTTATTTACAGCAGGAAGTATTTTGGTCTTACCAGTTCTGTAGCCAAACTGAAAAAATATTTATTTTCCCTCTCTTTCTCCTACAGCTCAACATTTTGAACGCTCCACTGTAAGAAGCAGGTCTTTTAAAAAGATTAACAGAGCTTTCAGTGTTCTTCGAAGGACAAAAAGTGGCAGTGCCGTTACTAACCACTCTGAACGGGGACAAGAGAATGTTGAAAATTTTATTGCCTCAGAAGAAGGTAATGATTTTTACGGCCTTGTTGACTTAAGCCTCAATTTCTTATGAAATGCAGTTCTTACAATTTTGCATTTTAAAATAGTTGCTTACTTGATTTTAACCTATAACACATACACAAAGAAGAAAACCTATTTTGTTATGTATAATATGGGAATTTTCCAGTAGAATTTATGAAATAGAAATAAGACTGAGGTAGGAATATTAGACTTGTCTGTCGCTTGAGATGCTGACTGCTGATATGTTCTTCTGTGCAACAAGAGTTTGAGAAGCTAATGCTATGGGATACAATCTTGTTTGCTTACAAGATTGCAGAAGAACAATTGTGTGTTGTCTCTCCTGCCGATAGGCTTCCCTTCACACAACTGGTCACACACTGGTTGCAAAATCAGGTGCATGACTGAGTGCACAAAGGATAGCTGGGATGAGATGAAAAACTGCTGAGCAATTACCATTTGGTGCATGGCTTTTTGTAACAGAATTTGGGCCGTATTCTTTTACATGTTATGCCATTGCTTGGAGATCTTGATCAAGCCAGTTTAACTTCCGCTGATTGTATAATGGATTTCAGGGCTGCCCCCATTGTTAGACATGGCAAAGCAACTGCCTGAGGCAGCGCATTTGGGGTTCAGTAGGACACCCATATCTGCTAGGTATTGGTTCTAATCCCCCTGTGGATACTGAAAACTGTGGATAATAGTGAGAGAGAGAGCATGGTAAAAGGAAAAAACCCAGAAAAAATATTTTCATATACATTACCAGACCTGGCCATGAGAGGGCGCCAGAGACCATGCTACTGTATATTGTTAGTTATTTGATTTGTTACTATTGTATTTTTACTACTAGGAATTGTGGGACATTCTACCAAAATTTGTGCCAAAGTACCTTGGCTGTATATTGGTTCCTGAGTTTAGAGGTGAAAATTATTGCTCTGAGTTAGAGGGCAAAATGTCTTGCAGTGCTTCTGACAGTCTTTGTTCTGTTTCATTAAAGGATGATAGAGGTCCCCCTCGAAATTCAGAGAAGGGCTTTCTTTCCACAGATACAGAGCATTTAGAACATTCACACGTGCATATGTTGATATGCACACATCCAGAGCATTGTTTCCACTAATCTCTGTCCCTCTCTTACAGCCTGATCCTACAGCTTTATGCTAACATCTCAGGCAGATATTCAGGTGTCATGTTGAGAAATACAGGGTTTACATTTTGACAACAATCTGAGCAACTCTGAACACATCAGGGCTTAGCTCAGGTATACAAATAAAGCAGAACATGAGGTTATTATACACATTGCTCAGCTCGTATGAAGAATAAATGATAGCTCAGAGCTGGACCCCATTACACTTCTACTATAGGCAAAGACTGTGGCTTTACAAAAAGAACTCCTGGAGAGTTAGCATTTGAAGAAACCACATTTAAGCAAAGCCCCAAATGCCTGCTGGCTGTCAGCTGTTCCTATCTAGTTTCCAGAATCATCCACATCCATCAAAATTGATATTCTGTTTAATCTTGTCAAGGTTCAAGAGCTGGCTGTTGCTAAAATTATATTTCCTATTTCATGCTTTCACTGAGTTCAGCTGTAGTTCAGATGATTTAACTGCCAGTATTATTTTAACTTTCCTTTTGGTAGCTGTCAGCTTAGATTCAATTTATGTCTAGACGTATGTCCTCTGACAATAAACATTTAGTCAACGTGTGGTTTTAAAAGATCCAGGTTTGTCCCTTTGTCCAGTTCTGTAGAGAAGGATTGCAAAGAGAATGGCCACCAGGGAATAAATAACTGTTCAGTGTTTCTGGAGTCACCAGAGCTCTCAAGGTTAGAACCATGAGAGTTCACTGTACCAATATACAACCCATACATTTTAAAGGCAAGTGATAATTTAGTTTCTTTACCTTCTGCCTGTTTGGATTCTATCTTCATCCATCACATCGCCATGCACCGACTGTATCCCTAAGTAAGAGAGGGTGGGATGGTCAGTTAGTAGAAAAATATAGTTCTCTGGGAGTTATACCGCTAAGGTTTATTCTTATCTTCTCAGGGACAGAGATGTCTTGACACTATTATGCCCCTCATGGATATATCTGAATATTTCCATCACCATTCATATACTGCCTCTCCTCCAAGAAGCTCAGAGTAGCGTATACAGTTCTTACCCATTTTATCTTCACAAAAATCAAATTAGGTAGGTTTAGCTGGGAAATAGCAAGCTGGACTATAGTTGTTTAGTGAGTTTCATGGCTGAATGCAAATTAGAATTGGAGTCTTCCTAGGTAATGACCAGGATCCTAACCATTTTATGATATTACCTCTCATCTTTGGAACCATTTCTCCTGCAGTGATCCTCACAAAGGGATTTGTGGGAGGCCTCAATTACCAATCTTGTACACACACACATTTGCTGTTGCAGCAGAAATTAGACTGAATATTGGCTGAAAGCCTATACATTACGATGTAATATAAAGTAAAGACAGCCTAAGTGTGCAAGGTGTTATGCACAGGCAACCAGCATTGCGCAGTTAGATTGTGCAATTGATCACATGACTCTTATCACAACTGTTGCATGGCATGAAGGCAGAAGTCCTTTGTGAATCACTCTTCTGTCCTGCTGCACTTTTCACTATTGCCACTTCAGCTTCATGTTGTATATGCAAAACTGTGCAACAGAATTTCAGCCACTATATTCTAATCAGTGCTATTTAAATTAGTACTTTTGAGATGTTGTTTCCATAGACTGCTTCTGCTCAATAGTGCCCATTTTGAATGGAGTCAGCTCAAAAAAGAGTTAGGAAGGGCAGTATGTAAAGCATCACAGGGACGTGGTGGCACTGCGGGTTAAACCGCAAAGCCTCTGGGCTGCAAGGTCGAAAGATCAGCAGTTCAAATCCACGCGATGGAGTGAGCTCCCGTCACTTGGCCCAGCTCCTGCCAACCTAGCAGTTCGAAAGCATGTAAAAATGCAAGTAGATAAATAGGTACCACCACGGTGGGAAGCTAAGGGCGTTCTGTGTCTAGTCACGCTGGCCACGTGACCACGGAAACTGTCTACGGACAAACGCTGGCTCTATGGCTTGGAAACAGGGATGAGCACCGCCCCCTAGAGTCGGACACGACTGGACTAAATGTCAAGGGGAACCTTTACTTTTACCTTAAAGAATCACAGTGTGAATTAAAGATTATTATTATTATTATTGGTCACCTACTTGTCATGATTCTCTGGAAGTTTTGCTGAAGTTTTGCTGGAAAGACTTGGCATTTGATATGATACACATTGAGCACAAATTCTAGCTCTCTTCACTGAATGGGAACAGTGTAAGGATTGGATTATTTTATAGCAGAAATTATATGAACAAACAACTATAACCTATGGTCTGGATCCTTGTTGCTCAGTGTTTGTTAAGGCCTGTTCCTGCTCACCATACTTAATACCTCATTGTGAAGGGGTGTCTTCCCAAAGGCCTTGAAAACAGCAATTATAAGGCCTTTATTAAAGAAACCTACAATGGGCAGGAGGCAATTGTCTAGTTATTGGCCTGTTTCCAACCTTCCCTTTTTGGATAAGATAGTTGAGGCTGTCCAGCGTTGGGCACATCATGAGAAAGCAGGATTCTCTGGAAAAGACAATAATGCTGGGAAAGGTGGAAGGTAGCAGAAAAAGAGGAAGACCAAATACGAGATAGACTGACTCCCTAAAAGAAGCCACAGGCTTGATTCTATAAGAGCTGAGCAGAGCTGTTGATGACAGGATATTTTGGAAATCACTCATTCATAGGTTTACCAGCCTTTGATGTGATGGATAAATGATGGTAGAAATGACATGACGGCACATAACAACACCAAAATTGAAAAGGTGGTAACAGAGCGACTCCAGAAATACCTGGAGGATATTGACCCTTGACCCTTTCCACTTTGGCTTCCCACCTGGCTATGGTACCGAGAAAACTGTGGTGGCCTTGGTGGATGACCTCCTTTGCTATCTGGACAAGGGGAATCTTCCTTGTTAATATTGTTAGATCTTTCAGCAATCTTTGATATGGTGGGTCATGATACTGTATTGAGCAGATTGGAGAGACAAGTAGCACAGTGGATTTCATCTTTCCTGTGTAAGAGGACCCAGAGAGTAATGGTAGAGGACTATCTATCTGCCTCTTGGGAATTTTCATGTGGAGTCCTGCAAGGCTTGGTTTTAGTTCTAATGCTCTTCAACATACACATGAAACCAATGTTGGAGATCATCCATAGCTTTGAAGTTAAAGGTAAAGGTTCCCCTTGACATTTAGTCCAGTCGTGTCTGACTCTAGGGCGCGGTGCTCATCCCCGTTTCCAAGCCATAGAGCCAGCGTTTGTCCGAAGACAGTTTCCGTGGTCACGTGGCCAGCGCAAGTAGACACAGAACGCCGTTACCTTCCCACCGTGGTGGTACCTCTTTATCTACTCGCATTTGCATGCTTTCGAACTGCTAAGTTGGCAGGAGCTGGGACAAGCGACAGGAGCTCACTCCGTCGCGTGGATTCGATCTTACGACTGCTGGTCTTCCGACCTTGCAGCACAGCGGCTTCTGCGGTTTAACCCGCAGCGCCACCATGTCCCTAGGCTTTGAAGTTAGGTGCCATTAATATGCTGATGACACCCAACTATAGCTTACATTAACGAAGCAACCAGAGGCAGCTGTAACAGTACTTGGTCATTGTCTGAAGGTTGTAATCAAGTGGTTGGAGACCAACAAATTGAAGGTGAATCCAAAGAAGAGGACATGATACTGGTCACTTGACAACTGACAAATCCAATTGTTACTTCTCTAATGACTGAGAGGGGGAAAATTCCCCTTGTGAACCAAGTAAGGAGTTTGAGTATCTTATTATACCCAACACTCTTCTTGGAGAAACAGGTGAGAATGTGGCCAGATCAGCATTTTATCACCTACCCCAGTTCAGAAACTTTCTCCTTACTTAGAAAAGGCCGATATGACCACACTGATCCATACAACTGTAGCCTCAAGATTAGGCTATTGTATTTTTTTCTAGGTGGGACTACCTTTGAAGACAACTCAGAAGCTGCAACTGGTACAACACAAGGCAGTAAGATGCTTCCTGTTTTGATCATATAACACCTATTTTGCATCAGCTGCATTGGTTGCCAGTGGTTTTCCAGGTTCAATTCAAGGTGTTGTTATTATCTTTAAAGTTCTACATGGCTTGGGACCTACATACTTCTTGGAAATTCTCTACCCATATGAGCCTTCACTCCAAATAAGGTCATCTGGAATTGCCCTTCAAAAGGCGTCAACTACCAAAACATTCCAGCTTGAGTATATTTGAAAAAGATCCTTCCGTATTGTTGCCCCCGTGCTCTGAAATTCTCTTCCTGAGTTACTGTGAAGTATGACGTCCCTGTAGGGAGAGGCAGAGTTATTGCAGCAGTGGGCCTTTGGAGGCTAGAAACTGCTATTCCACCACTTATGTGGCATGCATTTTTATAAGTTAACGTTTATGTTGTTGGTAGGTTTTATTGTATTTTATCATTTATACATAGTATTTTATTATTGTATGTATTTTGTGTTGTATACTGGTCTGGATCCCTTTGGAGAGAATAACGCCATATAGATGAAAATAATAAACAAAACAAATAAACAATAATTTGCTGTAACTGGCAGATTCATACCTACGAAAATTATGGAGCTGAGTGGTATAAGAACTAAAAATATAACAAACCAAATAGTTTATGCTACAGATAGGTCAAAATTGGGGCCAGACAATGTCTGTGAAGGCCGTTTGGATTCTGGGTTACAGTAAGCAGGCCGAATATGGGGAAAAAACATGTCAGCAGCAATTTCAGTGGAGCAGACAGATGACTTGGTGATAAGCAGAGCATAAATAGCTAGATAACCAAAGAAATCTGGTTGGATTTCTAGTGTTTAAGATGTCATTGATTTAGCTTGCCTTCACAAAGCAGATAGAGGAGCAAAGGGGAATGTGATTACTGATCCAACAAAATAGGATTTTACTTGAATTAGTACAGATCTTGTTTTACTTCAAAATAATGACATCTGAGCAATTCTATCCAAAACTGTTGGGGATGGGGGAACATGCACACACATATACCTATCTCCTGGAGAAAATTTTAAGGAATTTAAAACACCTGCTTCTTAGGAATCAACTTGACTAAATAATATAGCAATTGCCACCTGCTTTCCATGCCACCATAATGACTGATCATCTGTAAGTGAATACAGCAGGAAAGCAACTTGCAGAGATAAATGTGCAAATGACAGTACCTTGAATGAAGGTAGCAAACTTGCACAGGCTTGCTTATAACTTTTAGGGCTAGCTTCTTCGTTGTTATCAGGAAGCAGAATCTGCAGCTTCAAGACAGAGAGCTTCCTCTTTCTTGTTTTGGCATTTTATCAGTCTATAAGAAATGGAAGTTTAAGAACGCAGAGAAAGGTATGCAATGGTCAGAGTTTTTCCTTCACATGAAAACATTACAAATATGATGGGAAGTTCCTAATAAAAAGAATTAGAGCTCTGGAGACAGGAAGACAGAGTTGGCATTTGGGATAGAGTGATTTTTGAGTTTTTATCATTTTCTCTTGTTCAAGGGCAAACTAAGTAGCAGAACTAACAGATTTTTATGCAGGGGGAAGTCTGCTTATTCTAACAGGAGCTGACCTTGTTTGCATATGGCAAATCAGTCTGCTATAGCTCTGCAGTTTTGTCAGCTGCAAGTTAGCACAGGTTCATTTGCTTGTTGATATCTCAAGCCTGTAGCATGGAAAGATTTGTGTGTCTGGAAGGATAAGTTTGTAAAATACATATTTATCTTGCTGTGTAAGTAGACTCAGAGTGTGCATGTGTTATTCCCCAAGCCAAGCAGCATTCTGTGGATTTCAACATTTATTTATTTTGAAATATTTCAAAATGAACTGAAAATATATAGTACAGTGCAGTAAATATGTTATTTTGAAATATAGATTTTTGTAGCTGAGACTTGTTTTGTCCTTCAAGCACTAAAAAGAAATCTTATAAAGATTAAAAATGACTGAAGAAGCTACTTGGATGAGTAGCGAAACGTTTCAACCTAACAAGAAAGAAGTCCAATTGTCATGACTCAACTTCCAGATAACCACACCTACATGACTGAGAATCTTCACAGATTCAAAATAACCTTCTATTTTATTTATTTATTTTATTTATTGTATTTTTACCCCGCCTATCTGGTCAGACGACCACTCTAGGCGGCTTCCAACACACATAATCATACATGACAAGTATAAAATATATAAAAATATAAAATACAAAACTGGGAGACTTTCTTTAATGAGGAATATGATCTTGTAAGAAAAAATATTGGTGCCCAAATAAAAGATCATGATTATAAAGATGTAGATTACCAAAGCAGTAATAAAATAAAATAAAATCCTTCTTATGTGAAAACAACATTCAAGACTAATCAAATGTGGAATTTTAAACAGAAGAGATCCATCAGTGCTAACAGACTGTTTTTTGAGCTAGGAAGTGATAGCATCCACGAAGTATTGGTGTCATTGCATTCCTTTATATATTATCTGCCTTTTAGTCTAGATGTGCTTCCAGGGGCAGTCTGGTGACAGATTAATGCTAGAAGCTGTTGGGGTGGCACATGGGGCTGTAATACTGGTCACATGTCCTCTTTTATGGAAGACATTCTTCCACTTGAAATGCTTCCAAAGGATAATCCTCTTTTTGAAAGAGTTCTCCATTTAGGGATTGTCAAGTCCAGGTCTCATTTAAAGGAACCTAAGGAGGAAGATTGGGGACCCTGAAATTCCAGTTCCACAATGAGCATCTGGGCAGGAGGCACACAGATCACGTGGTCACTGTCCTTTCCTGTGAAGTGAGATGCACTGTAATTCTGTTTAAACTGTAAAATCATTCCTAGTTTTGAACTTGTAGAGGTATGGTGGCATATGCAGTTTTTATGCAAATCAGTGTTCTTATTTGCTGTCCTTTTTGGTGATGGCTATCATCCTTTGAACTCACCAAAACTGGATATCATCATGTAGGATAGCAATTCTAAATGGGGCCCTATGGCCCCTGGGGGGCCCTGGCACATTTGAAGAGGGCCACAGATTCATCTGTTTGTGTTGTATCCTTGTCTGCAAACAGCAAAAGACTTTCCTTGTTTGACGGGGGGGGGGGGGGACCTGGAACTTGAGAAAATCTCCCAGGAGGTGGGGGGGGGGGGAAGGGAAGGTTGAGAATGGCTGATTTAGGATGGAAGTGGCTTACCACAATCAACATTTTGAACAATGAGCTGCTGACCCAGGCCTTTCCCTAGTAGAGAGAGATTCTGCATCTGCAGTTAAACTAGGCCTAGTTTGAAAGACGGAAAGTTTTGCGCTTCCTTATATGGCATGTGCTCTCATGAATTATTAATCCCAGCCCTCAGTTCCAAACTACAGTCCCAACGAAAAGTGCATAAGCAGCAGGAGATACAATTAAAGGGAGGGACAATGCGTTATGCAGTAAAATGATCAAGGGGACTGATCCCAGGACCCAGTGTTGTTGGTCAGAATTATGGACCTTGAAATGTCTGAGACATGAATAAATATCTAATGCACACATCACTGTTTATTCAGGTGGGCAGGTTTGGTTTGGTTTTGTATGTATGTGCGTGTGTTGCTTTGTGTTTTGTTTGTTTGTTTTTCTGCACGTTGATGGTGATTGTGGCAGAAGTGAAATAAATTCTGCTGAGCTTTCTACTGTGGGGAGAAAAAAACAACAACATTTAAGCCATCCTGGCTATTTTGTCTTATCAGGTATGAAATTGTAACAGAAATTGGCTTTTGGGATGAACTTCTACTGAAAAGGACCCCCCAAAAATACAGGTTTAAAATGTTTGTAGCCATATTGACCCATTTAAAGAAGCAAAACTACCCAGGCACATACATACCCCTCAGATTTCAGCAAACACTGTAGTACTCTTCTTCAAGGTTAATATTCGATTAGACAAAACTATCAAGAAAAGAGGAAAGGCGTTTGGGAGGATAGTAGAACATCCTCAGAGCAAGCAATGGTGTAATTTCAGAAATTCTAGTGCTCAAAATAAAATTTCAGAATTAAAGCAGAAACATTGCTTTCAAGACTCATGGGATTTTAGGTATGGCATGTGTGTTGAGGGAGTTCTGTTATGAGATTGCAGTGGGGTTCCCAATGTTTGGGCTTTGGCAGTACAAGTAGAAGCAGTGTGCAAGTCTGGGCGGTTGTATTGTTTGTGACCAGCTCCTCAAAAATATTCAGAATGTAGGTTAGTGTATATGTGTAAAGAGCTTTATGGTTAGTTTGGCCCTCATTAAATAAAAGACAGGTTTCTGATAAATAGCCAGAGTGCAGGTTCCAAAATCCCCCAACTAGCATGATTATGGTGGCTGAAGAATGATGGATGCATCTCCTGGAAACATATTTTTCAACTATCTGTGAATGCTGTTGTAGATTTGCACCCTTAGTGGGTTTTTCGTTGTTGTTGTTGTTTATTACGGCATTCCACTACCATTTTCATTTAGATCTCTGTCCTCTGCATAAACCACTGATGGAGGTCATAATTATGCAACACACCATGAAATCGTTTGTTGGGCAAAGAAAACTGCTGTATGTAAACAAGATAGATTAAAGAAAAGAATTGATTTCTAGAGATGGAAATTAGTATGCGGTATTCTGACTTCTTTAAAATAAATATTCTCAGCATCATAAACAAACAGGATTGTGATCTCATCTCATCCACCTTCAAAATACAACAACTCTGTTAAAAGCCTAGTTGGCTCAGATATAGGAAATCTGCATGTTTTGCAGTTAGATTTATCTATATAAAGTCTCAGTGCTAAATAAAGCATTTTTCTGTGTGCATTTCAGTCTTCCCCAGGTTATATCATCTCATCCCAGATGGTGAAATTACCAGCATTAAGATCAACCGTAGCGATTCCAATGAAAGCCTTGCCATTCGGATTGTGGGAGGTAATGAAACGCCACTGGTGCACATCATCATACAGCACATCTATCAAGATGGAATCATTGCCAGAGATGGAAGATTACTGCCTGGGGACATGATACTGAAGGTATGTCCTTCCAGAGAAGGATGCAAATGTGAAATGGCTATAATAGCGTAAGTAGAGGCACAGGTTCCAGGAGACTTTTCTAATTTGGTTTGCGGGTGTGGCAAGCATAAAAACAGACTACGTAAAAAAAGATGAGGTGACAGAAAGAAAAAATGTGGGAAGACAGAATAGTAAATTCCTTTTATTTCAAAGTCACTGGTGAAGATTCAGTTTGAAGCCAAACAGAATTTTGGTTAGAAGTCAAACAGATTTTCTTCTTGCTTTCAGCAGTAATCCATTGTCTAGTTAAAACAGAATATTTGGATTTAAGATGCTGTTCTTCCCATTGGTATGGGCACAGCAGAGCAAAATCCAGTTTATTGTAATTCTGCACAAATGTTAAAACCTAAGTAGCCAATCTGCAGCACGGGGGCTGTTGTTCCATAGGCCACAATCCTTGCTGTATTGTGGTGTAAATGGAAAGGGTTTGGAGCAAGTAAGCAAGCAGGAGTTTACAGGCTGCTGAAAGAACAAGGGAGAAAGAGAGGAGGAGTTTCAAAAAGTGGGAGAAAGCAATTGAAGATCTTTTTGTAAGCCACATATACATGTTGTTGTTGTTTAGTTGTTAAGTCGTGTCCGACTCTTCGTGACCCCATGGACCAGAGCACGCCAGGCCCTCCTGTCTTCCACTGCCTCCCGGAGTTGGGTCAAATTCATGTTGGTAGCTTCGATGACACTGTCCAACCATCTCATCCTCTGTCGTCCCCTTCTCCTCTTGCCTTCACACTTTCCCAACATCAGGGTCTTTTCCAGGGAGTCTTCTCTTCTCATGAGATGGCCAAAGTATTGGAGCCTCAGCTTCAGGATCTGTCCTTCCAGTGAGCACTCAGGGTTGATTTCCTTCAGAATAGGATAGGTTTGATCTCCTTGCAGTCTAGGGAACTCTCAAGAGTCTCCTCCAGCACCACAATTCAAAAGCATCAATTCTTCGGCGGTCAGCCTTCTTTTTGGTCCAGCTTTCACTTCCATACATCACTACGGGAAAAACCATAGCTTTGACTATGCGGACCTTTGTCGGCAAGGTGATGTCTCTGTTTTTTAAAATGGTGTCTAGGTTTGCCATCGCTTTCCTCCCAAGAAGCAGGCGTCTTTTAATTTCTTGGCTGCTGTCACCATCTGCAGTGATCATGAAGCCCAAGAAAGTAAAATCTGTCACTGCCTCCATATCTTCTCCTTCTATTTGCCAGGAGGTGATGGGACCAGTGGCCATGATCTTGGTTTTTTTGATGTTGAGCTTCAGACCATTTTTTGCGCTCTCCTCTTTCACCCTCATTAAGAGGTTCTTTAATTCCTCCTCACTTTCTGCCATCAGAGTGGTATCATCTGCATATCTGAGGTTGTTGATATTTCTTCCGGAAATCTTAATTCCGGTTTGGGATTCCTCCAGTCCTACCTTTCGCATGATGTATTCTGCATATAAGTTAAATAAGCAGGGAGACAATATACAGCCTTGTCGTACTCCTTTCCCAGTTTTGAACCAATCAGTTGTTCCATATCCAGTTCTAACTGTTTCTGGTATAATTCCTCTGTGTATTCTTGCCATCTCTTCTTGATGTCTTCTGCTTCTGTAAGGTCCCTACCATTTTTGTCCTTTAGCATGTCCATCTTTGCACAAAATGTTCCTTTAACATCTCCAAATTTCTTGAACAGATCTCTGGTTTTTCGCTTTCTATTATTTTCCTCTATATTCTTTGCACTGTTCATTTAAGAAGGCCCTCTTGTCTCTCCTTGCTATTCACACATACATACACCTAGTAAATAGGTGGTACTTGAGGAACTGCACAATTACAGAGAGAGTACTCCCCCAAAATACAATTAGGGTTGACAGATATTACAGTTCGTCAGTCTTGTTACACTTTTTCAAAGAAGAGCTGGAAAGTGCTGTGATTTTATTTGAAATTGAGCAAAGAAAGAGATATTGGGCAGAGGGAAGACAGATCAGGTTCCCCTCAGTCAGAACCAGACTTTAGGGGGGAAAGCAGGGTATTGAGATCTTTTTGTTAAAATCCTTGATTCCTAAAGCCTTCAAAAAACTTTCCAAGTTAGTCTCATCTCAGGAATGCTTAAATACCAGCTAGCCAAAGCCCCATGTATGGTCAGTGGTTTCAGCAAGATATCACTGATTCTTCCCAAGATTCAGAGCATCTTGTTGAGATGAAAGTAGCATGAAATAGGACTCCAGAACAATGGGCCATGCAATCTTTTAAAAGGATTTTGAATGGAAATCCCATCCTGGTTGAAAGACTCTTGTTCTTTTCCATTCTAATTCCTGCTCTCCTCCACTCTAATACAAAGAAAAAATTAAAGAAAAGCAATCCCCCTTCTTCCTTGCTGGAGTTGTTCTTCTGAGGCAAAGGAACCAACATTGCCTGTCTGCTTATCCTGAGGGACATTTCAGAAAAGGGCAGTTGACTTAACAAAAGGGGAGCAATGTCTGTCAGCCACCTTATTGGAGGCAATCCCTGTGTTAATATCCTGGATTGGAAATATCCATCTGGAAGAGGTTTGTCTGTTATTATTATTATTATTAGTTTTATTATGTTGTTAAGACTTATATACTGCCCCGTAGTGCTATAGCACTCACTTGGCGGTTTACAAAATAATTATGTGTTCATGTGCAACATTTAATAGAATTAGTTAGACCTGCATTTCTTTTCCCCTAGAGGTTGTTCCAAATTCTGGCTTAACACTTTGTTGTCCTAAGACACTGTGGTTTCTAATTCATTCTGTCCTCCCCTAATAGTTTCCAGTGTAACCAGCAGTTCCATGCCATGCATAGACATATAGCCATGTTTACATACATGTAATACGGGCAGCCTACCAATAAAGGGCCCTAACTTTGGTTGGCTCCCTTATCTACACCATGATTTTCAGAGTGAAGGATCCAATTTACTTCCAAGATTATGGCTGAAATTTACTGACGATCCTAATGATCCATAGAATAAAATCCCTTAGAAAACTAAATTTAATTGCTACAAAAATTAGCAATTAAAATTAGCAGTCTTCCACAATTACTTCAATTTGTTGGTCAATCACAGTGCCATAAAATTGCATCTCTAAACCATTGTTTAATTTGTTGCAAGCCAAATAAATCAAGTGCTGGAATAATGAGCAGAGATGTGAAATTATTCAGCAAAAAACAAACAAAGAAAACATTGATATAGTTTGTTCGGTTGGAAAACATTTTAAATATATGTGATTCCCTGAATATTTAAAGCAGGGGTGAGCAAAGCATGGCCACAATTCGGGGCATCTGCAAGTGAACAATCCCTCTTCAGGGAGACTAGCTTTCCTGTCCAAATGCCAAGTGAAAATGTGGACCATGATCCATACCCAAGATTCCTTTCTATTTAGCAGATTGAGAAAGGGGAATTGAATACTTACATTTTAAGCAGAGCAGTTTGGGGTCAACTGATTACAAGTTTTAGAAGAGATCCTGATTGTTAGTGGGGATCAGTGCTTGAAAGATGAAACTGGTAGACTAAGACAGTGAGGACGATGCTGGAGCCTGAGAAGGAGCACTAATAAAAAGTGAAAAATAGCCATTATGTCTGGAGATAATCAAGAAAAGAGGAAGAAAATAGTTCATTGTGTGCTGTCCTTGCAGGGAAGGATGTTATATAATAAAAACTTGGCTTCTTTTGATGGAGACAAACGCTGCATGCCACTGTAGCAGGAGGCCATCTGTGTAAATAGGTCGTCTGTCTGCAGTGCCACTTCCAATTAGATGGCCTTTTACATCCCTGATTTATGGCTCTGTCTCCCAGGTAAATGGCATTGACATCAGAAACGTGCCACACAGCTATGCTGTGTCAGTCCTGAAGCAGCCTTGCCAAGTCCTCCGGCTCACAGTCCTCAGAGAGCAGAGGTACCGGTGCCATAACAGTGGACTTTCTCTCAACATTCCCTGTAACCGGGATGACAGCTTTCATTTGGTTCTAAACAAAAGGAGCCCCGATGAGCAGCTGGGTATCAAGCTGGTTCGCAAGGCTGATGAAACAGGGGTGTTTGTTTTCAACTTGCTGGAAGGAGGTGTTGCTGCCCGAGATGGGCAACTTCAAGAGAACGACCGAGTCTTGGCAATTAATGGACATGATCTACGATATGGAAGTCCAGAAAGTGCAGCCTACCTGATACAGGTTTGTTGCCCCAACTTCCTCACTGTTTCTGAGCATATCTGATAAAATATGATGATGATATCCTTCAAGAGAAGGACTGCAAAATGCTGTGTACACACTCAGTGAGGGAAAGTCTACTGTTTCCAAGTTAGCTGTGCTCCCTAAATTCAGACCATTTGATGATACTCATGGGACTGTTTATTGTGTAACGTCAAAATGACCGACACCCACTAAGTCCGCAGAGTATTAGAACTAATGTTTCATTAGAATGGCTAAACCGTTGAGTAGCTGAGGTTCTCTTTCTTCATTTTTTTTTAATCAGAAGGAAACATGTATAACCTTGGTCTAATCTAGATCGAGATCTTGAAATGTTTCCCAGCTGCACCCCAAAGTCTATCCTACACACATTAGGGCCAATTTTTAAAAAAGTCTATTGCCACAGGTGGAATTGTTTATTCTAAGCTCTCACATCACATGTGGGCAGAGGGTTAACTGTGATTCCCATTCCTTCAAACATAAACACCATCCAAAGTTTACAGAGAAACAACAACAACCAGTCACATACTTCCCATACCAAGTCTGTTTTCACTGCGTACTGTCATCCTACACACCTTTATTGCAGTGGATTGTATGTGGTTACATGGCTTTTGAGCTCAGTTTGGAAACTACTGTTCATATGAGCTGCAACCACCTATCTTTCAAAATGGGCAAGCATCAGACAGTGCATTAATTACATCAAGGATCATAAGCCACCTCAGTGGTGACCAGTTCATTCCCAGGCACAAGCCTCGTAGTGGCTAGAGGTCCTTGAAAGTTTGTAGATGTCCACTCTCCCATATGAGATCCTCTGCCCATGAATTATACCCATGCTTGCAACTGTCTTGTGACCCTCCTCCAGGAGAGATTAGACTGATGATCTCATAAGGTTTCCTGCAACTGGTTTTTATAGATAGTTAGTATTCTCTTTTGCAAATGTGTTTTGTGGGTGTATTTAAAAATGGTTTTATCCTGTTGGTTTTAGATTTTTGATTTTAAAAATCTTGAATTGTGGTGTTACTTTGTATTTTATTCTTTTTAGTTTGTTAACTACCTTGGTATATTAAGAAGAGGTCCAGCATAACATCTTAAATAATAGTAAAATAAAATAACCCAATTTAATAGATGACCAAAAGAAAAAAGAAAAAAAAGTCTTGCTTACTGAATGTCTATAACTAAAGGAAAAGTCAATGTATATAAATATTTAGTGATAGCCAACATTTTGGCAAGTCTAAATTTGTATGGATTTGATCTCAAATACAAGCCTACCCCCAATACTTGGGGGACTTCCCCCCCCCCCGGCTCTGTTGAACAAGCAATAGTATAGGCCCACATCTTCAATAACTAGACCTGCATGTGCACTTGTTTTTGTCCAAATATAACCTAAATCTCAGCTCCCTGTCTAACTTGAACAGCAGCTGATGCTAATCAATGACCTCTATGCTAAACTGTTAACATCTGGTGCCAAATGAAACTGTTGTTCTGTGAAGTCCCATGATCCCATATATGCAGGAAGCTTTAGAGTTAAAAAATAGTTTTGAATATATGAAGTCACCTAATGCCAATTAGCTGGCTGGATAGCTCAATGATTGGAAGCAAGAGGTTGGGAGTTTGATTCCCCATTGTGCCTCCTGTGAGTAGAACCAACCTGTGTAGTCATGGGCAAGCTACATAGTCCCAGGATGCCCCCAGAAAAAGGAAATGGCAAACCACCTCTGAGTATTCTCTATCTGGAACAACCTGAAGAGGGTCGCCCTAAGTCAAAATTAACTTGATGGCACATGATTATGATTATTAATGCCAATCAGACCATTTTATGCAAATCCCCTTGAAATCAATTTGATTAGTTCAGGGATTATTATCTTGTAAAAATGTGAGAATTAAGAGTAAATTGTTCCTCAGTGACATTTTACACTACTATTTAATCTACGCATTTTTAAATTTTAAACACTTTAAATTCAGTTGTCTTTTTGAGATTATTATTTGTTTATTAGTGTTTCAGCATTATAATGTTCTGTGTTTTTATGTGTAACTATTTTAATTTTGCTGTGAGGAATCTTGAGTCCCAGTTTTGGGGGAAAGTTGGGATAAAAATCAAGTAAATAACCATATTATGGTGTAAAAATAATAATACTGATATGACTCAGTCATTAGAAAACAGGACTTGGTCTAGAAGACTTGTGATCAGATTTCTTCTCTACTATGCAATGACTGTTCCCAACCAAGCTAAAACTTTGTTGTTGTTGTTGTCTATTATAACTCCATAGTGGAGAATTAAAACCCACTGAACATATATGGACATGTATTAATCATGACTTGCTGGTTTTATTGATGGCAGGGCTATTCACTCATAACTGCAGTTAAACTGTGACTTGCTTGTCAGTATTGACCCATGTCTTATAACGTTTAATGACATTGAAGTCCAATTGAAATTAATTATACATATATTAGTAATATATTCCAACTGATTTCCATATGACGGAAGTACATATAATGTTTTCTGGACCATTGTCTATAGCTGGAAAAGAAAAGCTTTTTTAACTCAGGTTAAGCAGAGAGAATTTTCAGAGTTCAAATGCCCAGACCTGTAAGGTTTCCAATATATATTTTATTACCATTTGTGGGATCTCCTCACCTACCAGAAGCAATTAATCACATTTACAGCTCTCTCTTTTTTAAAATAACCAGTTTGGAGATAAACCTTTAAGAAGAGGTTTGAACTTCCACTGACCTTAGAACATGTTTCATATAGAACAGATCTGTATGTTCTTCTACATGCTAACACCAAGTTTAGTTTCATATCATGGTTTTAATCCAAAACTTTTTCAGATGACCTTTATCTGTTTTTGGTTGCAAGACAGTACAGTAACTATGTGATATAAAGAACAGATGCTGATATTCCTGTATGATTGCTATAGAATGAAACACATACCCCCAAAAAGTATATTTTGGTTTGATTTAGAAAACACAGCATTGTGAATATATATGCATAGATGTGTGTTTATACATATATAAGCATATACATTTACATAGCACTTCCACATTGTGTGAAACATGCATGTACACACTCCTCAGTGTGCCTACAATGCAAGCAACAACTATAAAAGCAGAAATCACATCACACTGAATCATTTCAGTCACAGACAACATGCCCTTCGTGTTCCTTCATGGGCTGAAAGCTATTTTACCTGCCCCCTCATTGCTGTTTTACAGGGAGAATTCCTAGAAATGTGTGTTGTAGACCAGAAACAGATGTTAGAGACAGACGATAATCCAAGCTGAAAGCATATTCATGTTGCAGATAGATAACTAAGGCAATTGTTCTTTGGTTGTCAAAAAACTTGTGAAGTGACACTCAGGTGCTCACTTTAGTTAAGACTTTCCCTCTTTCAGTCAATGGTTTACATCTAATGCCTGTTTCGGGGCTCACATTTGCCATCTGTGTTGTATTGAACAAGAACCACAGGGATGGAAAGAGCAAAGGGCTGGAATTTTCCCCATGTATTTCATTTTTGCTCCTTTGTCCACCTTGAGGGGGTTTAGATAAAATATGGAAAAGCAAGGCCCATGTTTGATAGACATGATAAATATGTATCTTCATTGAAATATCTGTATCCTCTACAAATGGAGGCCGTGATGAGTTATGTATTTTATACAACAATAATAGTATTAAAACAATCATTTAAAAGCAGTAATATCTTAATCTTAAAAATTAACAAGTTCTTTTTGACACAAGTTCTTGTGGACTTCAGTTTACTTCAGAACCATTTGAAGAGGGCTAATGTCCATGAAAACGTGCATCACATGAAAGCAGAGTTGGAAATGTTACTTTTTAAACTACAATTCCCAGACTCCTCCAGCCTGTTAGGGTGGCTGGGAGATTCTGGGAATAGTCGGCCAAAATGTAACATTTTAAAATTTCGAATAAACATATTCCTCTTAGTATCCTGTGGGAATCTCCCCCGCCCCACTGCAAGAAGAGATTAATACGAGAACATCCCCCCTGGGAATAAGCATTTAAATGCATGTGCATTCTCCTACTACTGAACAGTTTGGTTTTGCAACTGATTAATAGGCAGAGCTTTTCTCTTTGCCCTTGTGATGCAGGCCAGTGAGAAGCGAGTTCAGTTCACTGTGTCTCGGCAAACCAGGCCACAAACCCCTGACATCTTGCAGGAGGCTGGATGGGATTATAACGGGAGCCATCCACCCTTCCCGGTTCTGAGGAAAAATCCTAACAAGGTGAGGCCTACTACTCTTTTTTCTTCTTCATTATCATTTATTCTGTGAAAACAAAGAAAGAAAGGCAGCATAGGGAGGGAGGTGGGTGCATTAACTAATGTGTTGATGTCTAAGTATTATCTCTGGAGAGCATCACCTCAAACAGCACATTTTAACTTTATGGTGTAAATAAAGAAACTGCTGGCTCTCTTTGTTTATATATACTGGGAAACACTGCTGTCTTGAGAGTAGAGGGTGGAAGGGACAGGGCACCAGGGTGGGAAATAAGTGAGAGGAAGTGGAAGAAACTCGATAGAACAATTTTTTTTAAAAAAATAGCCATTTCTCCCCCAGTATTCAATATACACAGACATGTTTCTCAGCAAAACATTATGCACTTGAAGAAGATGGTGGTGGAGGAAGGGGTTTATCTGCATTTTCCTCATCTGGTGGAAGAACCTTGAAGGCAAGGCTGTTACTTTCCAGGACTGGCTTCAGAGATTCCTGCTGTCTGGTAGAAAAGATTAACAGGATCTATCGTTCTGTCCATCAGTGTGGGGTTAACTGTTACCAAGAGAGAGATGTGAAGGTGGAGCTGTCCATTTCTTCTATCTTTGGTTGTCTCCAGAGGAGACAACTGCTCTGATTTACTAAGCACAGAGAGGTTAAGAAACTTATAATTCTACAGCAGTGTTTTATACTCTTTTTCTCTGACTGTCAATTATGGCATTGCTTGAAAAACAGTTAAGCCAGGCCTCATAAAGTGACAAGGCTAGCTCAAGATATGTTGCTACTTGAGGCAAAGATCTAAAGCCAACCAAGTTAGTTTTGCAGAAGAGGTGGAAAATCCCTCAAGCACTTCTCAGCAAAAACACAACAATAATAAAATAAATAAATTTTGGCCATCTCATGACACTCAAAATCTTAAAGCCACTGCGTCATTTTGCCTAATGGTATTGCTGGTGATTTAGGCTTAACCAGACAGAGCATTTGTTCTCCATATTGAGCTATTTCAGTGCTGGTCATATCAGTCTTTTTCCTGCTGTAAGGCTTAATCTGGTATAATCAGTGACAACATCCTGGATTTTGCATGCTTTGTTTTTTTTTTTTTCTCCTGAAAGTTGGATTTTTAAAACTCTTAGTTCATTTTGACAACAGAGTTTAGCACTATGGTGCTTTCTAATGCAAGTTAATTTCCTGATCACAATTTCTCAGTCAGAAGCAATGTACCCTCTTTAATTTTCAGCCGCGCTGGATGGGGCTCCGCCTCTCTCATGCGCAAACTCTCCCCTGCGTGTGCATGCAACTCTGCCCCCCCCCCCAGGCTGGGTTCTGTCATGACCAGAACCTAACACGATTGCTGCACGGAGGAGGAAGACAGCTGCTTGCAGGGAGGCAGAGACACTCGTGAGTGCCCAGCTTAGCAGGAACCTTGGTCAGAAGCTATTAATTAAGCCTTCAATTAACTGTCCCGCCCTGTTCAAAAAAAAAAAAAAAAAAAAAGCTCCATCAGGAAAGCAGTATCTTTCATATTTTGGAAATAATCTCAAAGATATCCTGAGCAGAAGTGGTCTTACAAGAAGTGCCTTTTTGTAGAGCAGTGCAGATGCAAATCCAGCTCTCCTTTAGGCCAAACCATGACCAATTGTGGCAGAACTGTTCCCCCATCTGGATAAGCCCTAAGGTATGAGAGCTCCCAACGCCAAATTCAACTTGGCACTTTAGATTGACAAACAATATGGGCAACTTGTAGAACAGGCATGGTGGGGAGGCATCTTGACTTGTTTTTTCCCATTTCTCTCCCTCATCCATCAACAACAGCAGTTTCACCAAAAAAAAGTCAAGAGAGGCCTCTCTTTACTTCATCCTCAGTTTTTATTCCCTTTCATATTAGCCATTCTCCAGCATCAAAACCAAGGATGGAATTATGTCTACTGGACATACTTAATAAGTTCTAGTTGAAACTCTCATTTAACATCTTTCTTTCTTCCTTTCTTCCTTTCTTCCTTTCTTTCTTTCTTTCTTCCTTCCTTCCTTCCTTCCTTCCTTCCTTCCTTCCTTCCTTCCTTCCTTCCTTCCTTCCATCCATCCATCCATCCATCCATCCATCCCTCCCTCCCTCCCTCCCTCCCTTCAGATGTTCAGTGGGAAATCTCCCAGACAAGCTAAACAGAATCCAAACATTAAACTATTAATACATGATAAAAAGCAAAATAAAATATATAGCTACCATCAAAAAGAACTATCCACCAAACTAAAGCACTTCATTGAAGTTCAGCATCACAAAGGTCTTGACCAGTTTTTTTAAAAAAACCCAAAAAACCTCATCTGACAATGAATGATATCATACTCATTGCCAAAATACTTTTGTTAGGAAAAGAGTTTCCAAATTGGGTGGGGGTGGGGTGGGGACATAAAAACTGAGAAGGGATTAGCTTGGGTCACTTGTGTGCACCTTACTTCTGAGTAACTAGAAGAAAAGTCTCCAAGGAATATCTTAGGACCTGTGAATTTTCACATGAAAATGCCAAAAGATTAAATTGAGTTCTAGTTTTCTTCTAACACAATTAAAATGGGTGGTTCTAACCTTTAAAGCCCAAAATTGCTTGGGTTCCAGGTATGATTAGGATGTCATTTTCTCTGTGTACCCAGATTCTCCCAAAATGCCCTTACCAATGCCATTTGTTGAGGGAAAGATAGAGCCTTTTAAGACATGGCACATCATATTTGTATCTTCAGAGGGTGTCTAGCATTGTCTTTGTTTTCTATTTCAACTTTGGATTTATTTATTTTTTAATTTGCCCAGACGGTTTGGTCAATAGTTATATGGAAATTTCATCTGTGGGTGTTTTTCAGTTTTGCAGTTTTATTGTGTTTTATTTCTTAGAGTTTTAAACTTTAATTTCATCTAAGGGGCTCTGCTGATAGAAAACCGAAGTAATAGAGTTTCCAAATAATTAGAATACGAGCTCTGCTCCATTTGTAATTTTATGTTGCCTCATCAAAAGATGCCGTGTCCCTTGGGAGCTGGGAGCTGGGAGATGTTTGGCACTATTAAAATAAAATAGCTTTTCATTAGGTCTTGTTCCTCTCTTTATCGTTCATGCTAGTAATGTTAACTTAGTGGCCACACATTGACAAGCTGATAGGCTGTGCTTGACCCCTTTTGACCTCTTCTTTTGAGGTCACAACTTAAGAGGAAAGTGGATGCTGTTCTGAGTAACATTAGCTAATCCCTCTTGTTTACCTTCTTTTTGAATTGGCTAGAAAAGGAAGACCTCATGCTGCACAAAACACCCTGTACATATTACTCTGTGGCTTTCTTGATCTTTCACTTTTCCTTAGCAAAATGAGTCAACACTCTTACAGGTCCAAACAAAGATGGGAAAACTTTTTTTCTCCCAGATGTTTTGGACCAAAATTCCTGCAAACCCTTATCATTGACCATGCTGGGTGGGGCTGATGGGAGTTGTAGGCCAAAACAGCTAGAGGCCCAAAGTCTTTTCCATCCTAGTTGAAAGCAGCTGTCATTAGGCTTTACTGGTCAGCCTGTCTGGTTTGTACGGGTACATAGCATTCATGCCCTGAATTTGCAGAGGAGGTTTTTAAGTCCTCCAGATATTTGGGCCTACAGCTCCACCCAATATGACCAATGCTAAGGGACTCTGGTACTTATACTCTAAAGTAGCTAGAAGATAAAAAGTTACCCAGCCTTACCCTAAAAATGCTTGTCTCAATTGAGCTCCTGAAGATCAGTGGTTAAAAATCTAACATTGGGAATCTACAAGGAATACAATCTCATGTCTGTACTTCTTTCAGCACATAATATTCCATGTTCTTACTGCTGTGAATGAAAAGCCAGCCTTGGCTGCATTTCCAAGTCAGCTGATGCTGAAGTAAACTACATGGTGCATTTCTCATACCATTTATTTTCTGATGAGCTAAAGAAGCCTTGCACATCCTCAGTTTGATCTCCTCTGATGTAGAGGAAAGTATATCTTATATATTCATAGTAGGAATTGCTGAAGGGAATAGCTACACATGTCAAGAATGATTTCCTCCCCAAACATATGAAAGGACTCAGTTCTAACAGTTTGAAGTTGCTAGAATGTTAGCTTTTCCGCCTAAGGCCCTAATTTCAGACACTATATACAGTGGATACAAAGCGAAAGCAGGATGGGACTTTTGTATTTTAAGTATCCACTCCCATAATCCACTTAGAGTCCCCCAGGCCAAATTATGGGAAGGAAAGCCCTCTAACTGGCAGGAGGCATAACAGTCATCTCACCTCCCTGAAGTTCCCATTCTACTTCTCTGTTGCACAGGAGGAAAAGTGTCCTGTGGCACTGTGGGAGTCATGAGGATTCTCTGCAACTTGCAGAGGTGCATTGAAGGGCACTGGAGGCTACCTCCATGGGAACTTGCCCTCCCATGCACTTTAAGATTTTGCAGAGAATCCTTTCAGCTCCCACAATTCAATCAGGCACTTCTCTTTTGTCTTGACAGAGAAGCTGTGTGAAAGTGGCAGGGAGGTGAGAGGTTCTACATCCTGCTGGTTTGAAGGCTTTCACTTCCATAATTTGGCGTAAGGGATTACCACTGAATTATGAGTGGAAATCATTAACACACAAAAGCCCCATCCCTACTTTGGCCCTTATCGTGCTGCTTCCTACTGTATTCTCATTACTTCCCAATGTGGTTCTTACCAAAACTTAGAATATGCCTCTTCCCAACTAGTTGTACTCCTTCCCCTCCCTCCTCCTTTGGCCCTACAACTTGCTGCATGTTGTTCCAGTGTCAGTTGGGTGGAGAATCTTACAGACCACCTCCATGTGAGCATATAAAGAGCTTCAACAGAGAAGTCATATCCGCAGCCACCAAAGCTTCCCTGCCCATTTGTGTGCCACCCTCACATACTTTGTGCCCACAGTGGCCAAGTAGGGCTGAGGAGGTTGCAATAGTCCATGGTAGTAATGTACTATGCTCTCTTTCCAAGGCATAAAAGCTGTGGTTTTCACATTAATTTGCCAACATGTTGTCATGATGGCACACATTGCGAAGGAGAGAGAATATGAGGGCACTCATACTGAAGGTATACTCAGACTAAGTGTGGAAGAGCAGGATTTAGTTGCAGTGAGATGAAGGCAAGGCCTTGATAGTGAAGTAGGGAAAACAGTTGGGCAGACCAGAAGTATAGATGTGGATATTTGGGGGAAGACGTTGTAATCTCACACAGAGGCTACCACCAGCTAGGGAAATGTGTGTAGCATATCATCACCAGAATGCACCTTCTGAAATTCTAAGTAAGTGTGTGGTTGGAGACCAAACACCAAAAAACAGAAATTGTGTGCACGGAAGTAGTTCAGGTTGCACCATGTTTAAAAACAGCATGAAAAGACTGTGTAGTTCACAGCCGTGCACTGTGAAATATAGGCATTTTTTCTGTACTTGCCAAAAGAAAAACTGAAATGCTTCACAAAGCCAAAGAGCAGTAAACTTTCCCTACTTTTCCTCACTATCACAATTGTCACCCAAGGTATAATCTTGTTCAGGTTTTATTGCATCTTGGAGAAGCTTCAGTCTTGTATGTCTGGGACATTAAAAGTGTATATCTCATTAATTTTATGCCACTATAGTAGACAGAAAAATTGCACATATACATTTTACCACCTCTGAATTGCTACATATTCCATAGTCACATTTAAAAGTTCTACTCAGTCTGGAATTATTGGATTAAAACTTGCCCCTCATTCTTTTTTCTTCAAAAGCTAGTTCTCTCATCAGATGTTTGTATGACATAGATGTAAATGTGGGGTTAATATTACTTTTAGGTTCCAGTGCCAAGAAAACACTCCAGCCTTCAACATATAAAAGGGTTCAGCCCTCCCTTTTGGCGAAGAAAACTCAGGATATCCTGCCTCCACATGGAAAGAGGCTGGCTCTGAAGCTAATTTCAGCCGTAAATTCAGAGTTGTCCAACTGCAAGCACCAGGGATATGGTGGGGCACTCTTACAAATGAAACTTCAGGCCATGTGAACTACAATTTGGCATGCACTTCGTATGCTGGGAATGATAATAAATTCCTACATTGTATTGGGACAAGTAAACATTAAGTCTTTCTGCTTGTGTTTTGGGAAATGGAATCCTAAGAATAATCTACGATTGATTCTGTGTTTATACTTCCTAAATCATTTCCATCAATGTTTTCTTAAAACTTTGTCTGAATATCAAGTACAACTCTCCTTTTTAAAATTTAAACCAGTTGCCATTTCTTTTGTCTATGGCAGTAGAGTGCCAATTGTATGCTGTCTTTCAGGATCTTATTCTTCTCATGGAAAGTGCCTTTGTCCTGCCTACCGATCCTCCAACAGTCTACCCCATTCAGTAGGGTCAGTCATTCCTGTCCTTAACATTTTGCTATGTGTGTGTGTGTTGGTGAGGCTGCAGTATAGAGCAAGGGCTGGGAAAGTCTTCTCTGTGCCTAAGTTTGGATCCACTCATTTATCTCATGAAGGGTCAAAATAGACAACATGTTCCGTATCTTTTTGGCAGTGGTGTCCTCAAGTGGTAAAAGATGTCGTATGTCATGGAATGTCATTTTCCTTGCCTGCCTACCTTACATTTATGTGTGTTTTGTTTTGTACTTGGTCATTGGAAAGTAAACAGGGTTAATGTGCTTGATTTCTGAGGCATATCTGACAACATTCAAGATTAATTATTATGAATATTTTAATCTCTTAATGTTTAGTTTGGACTCTTAATGTTTAGTTAAGAATGACTGTCTTTCTCTGGTTCCCTCTTGGATGTGTCAGGGAAGCAGGGAGCAGTGTTGTCAGAGGCTACACTCCATTACGCACCTAGATTTATAGAGAGGCCATCCAAATCAGAGCTGAGCAGATAAAAGTCATGTGAGCAGAAGAGGATTGATCGTTTTAGTGGTTTTGGTGTCAGAAAAGTTATTGAAGAACAGCTACCAGGCGGCAGTAGTAGAGGGGTGATACTGGCAGAGAATCTTACATAGTACTGACACAGAAGCTAATTCTTTTTTAATACTGTGCAGAAGGAGGCAATGGTAAAACACTTCTGGATGTTTTATTCCTCAAAAACTCCACAGTGAAACAACCCAGAATGAAACATGAGAAAGTGCTGGAAGATGGGACTCCCAGGTCGGAAGGCACTAAGTCAGCTGCTGGAGAAGAACAGTGAACAAGTATGAATAGCACTGTTGTTAATGAAGCAAGTGCAAGAAAACTAGCTACTCAGGAAGCTAAGGGAAGTATGAGTAGTACTCCTCTTAATGACACAAGTGCAGGAGTAGGCAATACCTTTATAGACTACTAAAGAAATCATACAATCTGCTAGCTTTCGTGGATCAGGTGCCACTTCATCAGGCTTGCATCGGTGTCATGTTGTTAGTGCAAAGAACGCATAGTCCCAAAAGTTCATGGCAGATCGATTTTGCCAGGCATGTTTCTTAGCTATAAATTAGGAAAGATGCAGGCTGCGTTGAAAGTGTGGCTTTAAAGTTACAGCTGAGGAAGCTGTTGATTGGGTATCACACTCCAGTTCTTCGAACAAGGAAGCTCAGGCATTCCCACATGGCCTTCCTTTGAAACTACAAGTTTCTGTCTGGCTAAGGAATGAGAGTAAAGCTGAAAGGACATTCAGCTACTATTGTGTATAGATGTGAAAGAAGAGCTTGAAGCTGCACAACAGATGTAACTGGAACTTGGAATTTGGAAGTATGAGTCAAAGTAAGTCTGAAATATAAAACAAGAAATGGAGCATAGAAATATCACAGTGCATAGTGTGAGTGAACTGAACTGGACTGGAATAGGACATTTTCAGTTAGGTAATTATCAAGTGTTTTATTCTGGAAATTATTAACTCAGAAGAAACAGAGTGGCACCAGTAGTGAGGCATGAAGTAGTACAGATAGCTTGGGTTATAATGAAAAGTCTGACTGCTTAATAACCACCAGACTTCACAAAACTCTGACTGATATAACCATCATTCACGTCTGTGCTGCAACTAAAGAAAACAAAGAATAAATTGGAAAAAAAAATGTAAGTATCCAGAAGAAGTTGATCACACACCAAAAGAGGATGTGCTAATAATAATAGGTAACTGGAACAAAGTAGTAGGGGGGAAAAACAGAATTAATACATTTTCAAAGAAGTCATCCTATAAATTAGAAATGAAGCAGGACAGCAGTTCATAGAATTCTGTGAGGGCAGCAATCTGTTAATTAGATATATATATTTCAGGTAACTGAACAGTTTTACACACAGACATCACAAGATGGCCAATACAGAAATGAAATAGACTATATAATTGGAAGCAGAAACTGGAGAAGATGTTGTCTGCCTTCAAAAACAAGATCAGGAGTGAATTGGTCATGGAAAGGGGGAGCATTAGGTTATATAGCTGTGACTCAGAAAACAGTTTGACGGATGGATGTGAAACTTGGCATTATGGGAGAATTGGGTTTGTAGATGGTAATAGAAGTGGTAAAATTGTGAATTTATAGAAGTAAAAATTTGATGAATGACCAACAGTTGCTTGAAGAATATCAGAGGCTGCATTAATGACTGCTCCTTTTATATAAAAACATGCACACACAAACAATACGTTTGCCTGTCTGGTCTGCTTGATTTATTCTATTCCCCAGAAGCAATTTTTAACTTTAGAACCTCAAAGGGGCAAATGTTCTTGACCTATGCAGTACATGAGCTGTGTTAGTCAGCTCTGGAAAGGTTACAGCCTCTTTTAAGGTCAAACTAGATGGTATATTTTGCATGTATTGAGAATACAGGCTTTTTCAAGTGGTGAAAAATGCGAGTTTGTAATGTGCTTTTCCTCAACTATGTATCTTGCATTTGTGTGAATAGTTTTGTGAAAAGTCATTGAAAGATAAAAATGAGCTTAATTTGCGGTTCTGATTATTGATGTACATACCTCCTGGAAGATCTTGTTGTGGGAAGATAAATAGGTTAAATGGGGGATATATGCATTCTGCTTATTATCTGCTTTGAACCCTGTTTTAAATGACACTTTAAATGACATATCTCTTCCAGTGAGTAGAAAAATCTTCACTCCTTGGCCACTGACATCTATCTGGCACCAAGGAAGTGGTGAAACTGGAATTAAACACTGTTCCAGAGTTTTGAATTTCTCGCCAAATTCCTCTAACTTTGCAGCAGAATTACAGAGATTCACAGAGCAGAATAGCTTCAAGTTCTTCTTCTTCTTCTTCTTCCACATTTCTCCCAACAAGGGACCCAAAGCGGCTCACAACATTAAAATTCACATGATTTAAAAACACAGTAAGTTAAATATTAAAAGATAAATTAAACAATATATGATTTAAAATACAATTAAAAGATTAAAACATGGAAACATAAAAAGATTAAAATTTCTGCTAAAATGGGATTCAGGGATTCAGTTATGTTAAAAGCCTGCCTGAAGAGATGGGTCTTTAGCTTTTTTTGAAAGGATAAAAGGGAAGTTCACTCCCTTTTCTTTTTTAACTGGCACTTACAATCTCAATTACTCATTCTGAGACATTAGTTGGAAAAAGCATAAAAACATTTCATTACTTACAAGTGAACAGATCAAACAGCAAACTAAGAACAAACATGACTACTTTCAACAAAGGCTTCAACAGACTAAAGAGAGGAGAAAAGATACATTGAGCAGAGAGGCTCTCTTTGAAGCACAGTCAGAGAAGGAACAATTGGTTAGTGCTGGATAGATTGACAGTCACCCCAGCCCAGAAAGGTACCTTCCGGCTAAACCTACTAAAGGCAGCATGTGAGGTTGCAAAAGACTCCCAAGAAACACAGCATAGGATAGCATACCATACCCTTACTTTCTTTAATATTCTCTTTTAAGGGCATGATCATTGAGAGCAACAATTTCCTAGCATTTTGAAGCTTGACTAAATCTGGAAAGCCAAACTAAAAGTGGTTGTTGTTAGTTGGATATAAAAATGCATTATATTCCAGGCTTCAAAGACTATGGCCTCTGCCCTTACTGCTGATAGCTATAAAACCCTGTAGCTGAAGGAAAAGCTTCTGCTATCATGTAATTAAAAGCTACAAGCAGCAGTGGTAACTGTCTGTGAGATAACTATTAGAACACTGAGTTAGAATAATCTGCTCTAAATATTTATCTTATAGTAAATATTAAAAAGAAGGCAAGCTGTTACACTCCCCCTGTCAGCAGAGCTCACAAGGTAGCAGCAAGATCATGAAGAAAAAGCACTTGTTTAGAAAAGAACACACTGAAAGGTCATTGTTGATAAATATGGCCTTTTAACTGTTTTGTTTTGTTTGGTTATCAATAATAACGTGACGCAAGTACATAGTGATGTTTATTAAAGAAAAACTTTCATTTCCTTTCATCCATATTCTAAATTGACCCCTCATCCTAAATTTGAGTCTCTGTAAGTTGTCTTGTTTGTATAAGTACCTAGATAAGAAAACATTCTGAGGATTTTTTTAAAGATAAATGAACAATTATTACAGGATTTTGGTCATGACCTGGGAAGCAATCAGTCATTTCTATGTCTTTATAGTGAAAGGTAGTAGGCAGCTATAGTTCATTTCTGAGTATCACCGATTTCTTCATTGAAAGGAATATAAACATACCGTTTATTAGCTGCAATATTATTGGTTTGTGAGACATAAGAAGGATATAAATTTCATGTTGGTCACAAAGTCAAAAGCTGCCCTGACTTATGGAACAGACTTTTTCTCTCAAAAATGAATACTTGCCAGTGAGAACCTCTGATCGTGAAAATGAATCATTCTTCTAACATAACCCCAGTACAACTCAGGAAGAAAAGAAGGACACTCTCTTATCAATTCAGGTCTTATGGGAGATACACAGAATTATTCCATGAGTGAGTTTCTCCATTGTCAGATGGAGGGAGTTTACGCTTGCATGCCTCTTTTTACGTATCTGACAATATGAGATGCCAGAGATAATTTATACTGCAGGGGAAAAATGATCATGAGTTTACAGCTTTTTCTGGAATGGAATTGCAATTAATTGGATCTTAGGGACATACTAGAATCTATCAGGCCTTGACACAGTTCGAAAGTCATTGCTGATGTAGTACACAATGCTGGTGCAATGGTGAAGTTCTTGAACACCAGAATTTTCATTATTTGTGAAAGTGGACAGTGCTGTGTTATCAAAGGATCTTGGGGTAATTTTTGAACTTTGGAAACCCCTAATTTGATCCCCTGATGTACTGGAATACAACTTCTGTCACCCTCATCAGCCAGGCCACAGTAGCTGAGGCTGATGAGAGTTGTTGTTCTACACATCTGGAAGGCACACAGTTTGTGCCTGGTAGTTCTAATATTTTCCACTGGAACAAACCTGTGTACTAAATTCTCAACATGCAGAGCCCCTATGCCAGTAATGTTTCTCCATCTCGTGATATGTACATTCTGATGACTGCATAAAGTACTGCGTACAATGTCAGTGCAGGAATATGTTTTGCAATCAGGGTACTCATAGTGGTACAAAAAAGTATTACATGATGAATATTTATTTATTTATTTATTGCATTTGTACCCCGCCCATCTAGTCAACTGACTACTCTGGGCGGCTTCCAACACATATAATAACAATATAAAAATATGACTTTTGTTTTAGTTAGCTCCTAGTTTAGAAGGAATGTGCTTCACATAATTTTATTCGTTTGAGGAAAACTAATCCACAAAGTATCAGCAGACTTGTATATGTGTATATCATTAGGATTTCTAGTGTTATTGATGACTTGCAATGAAATTGTAGGTAAGTTTCCATTTTCAAACAACTTTAGATTGTATAACATGTTTTGTAGATGACTGTATACTATGTGATGGCGCTTTAGATGTAGACTGTATAGTTCCAATAGACATCAGTACAGTGTCTTCTCTTTCTGTAATATGTGCTGGTGATGTTTATACTTCTTTTCCCACTTCCAAGGCAGAGACAATGGCAACAGAGATAAAACACTTGGCTATCAAATGAAAGTAACTCTGTATCTGAATTTCAAGTATCTGATTGTAACTGACTTGCCAAAATGTTTTGCCCATACAATGAGCTCATGTCACTCTTTTGTCTTCCACAGACTTCCTTCCATGCAGTCACCTGTCATGAGAAAGTGGTGGTTGTCCAAAAAGATAATACAGAGTCCCTGGGGATGACTGTGGCAGGTGGTGCCTCCACCCATCGGGAATGGGATTTGCCCATCTATGTAATGAGCGTTGAACCAGGTGGCGTTATCAGCAGAGATGGCAGAATCAAAACAGGTAATGATACTAGCAGAATTCAGGGCATACTATTAGGTGGGAATCAAAAGCATGAGTCACATAGAGAAGCTTAAATGTTCCAGTCTTTGTGAATTGTAGCAGTCCTGTGCCTTTTCCATTTACATGTTAATTTCGGCCAAATTTGAAGGCAACGTCTGTTACAATTGTCACTGTCTGTGTTGCACTTAAATCAGTTGGGAAATATTTTTGTGGGAGGTTCAGAAACAGTAGTATTGTAATAGCTCTAGTTTAAAGCAAGGGTGAGAAGCTGTTGGCCCTAGATGTTGTAGTTTATAGTTTACATCAGCCATAGTCAGTATGCTCAGAGGTAAGAAACTGTGGGAACTGGAATCCGAAACTTCTGGAGGGCTCAAGGTCCCCCAGCTCTGGTTTAAAATACATTAATATATACATTAGGCTGAATCCTGGATTTTCTATGGACAACATGGCTGTTCTCATTGGCCTCAATCCAGCTGCTGGTTTCAACTAGCAGGATGTTGAATCATTGGGTTTTACATAAGTGTTAACCATTCAGAAGTCGATTAAATGGGTCTTCTCTAAGTAAAGACTAGACTTTTAGTTTAGCCCACTGAAAGTGACTCTGCCTGATTTTAATGGATCCCACCTGCCTGCCAGCACCATAATTCATTCAATTCATTACATCTCCCAACTCTTTGTGTGGCATTTTTAACAGGTTAAGGGGCTGCTGTGAGGGCAGCAAAGTTTGTTTGTCCACTCAGTTGCATGCACCTAAGTTTCGATCCAATTCAAATGATATATTTCTTTCAGAGGAAAAAATGTCCTCATATCTTTTACTGGTATCCTACTTTTCCTTCAAGGAGGTGTCCTGCATCAGCAAAGAATGTGTGGCTTTCCAGATATTGTTGTACTTCTCAGTCTTAACCAGCATACCTGTTGGTGAGAAATTCTTTGCCTTGCAGTCTAACATTATTTGGAGAGCTACACATCATTCCCTAGACCTGCTATCTGTGTTTCTCATCTTCTTCCATCTTTGTGGCAGGTTGAATTTGATCCTGTGAGCTTTTTGGCTAAATGAGGACCTAGACCAAAATTTTTCCAGTCCAATTCTGAGATCTATTAACCAGGGGTGAGCAAGCCCTTCAAATGCTGTTGCACTGCCAGTTCCATCAGTCTTAGCTAGGATAACCAATGGGAAGGGCTCATAGGAGTTACTATAAAACAACATCTGGAGGGCCACAGTTGCCCACCTCGGCTCTCACCATGGTGGTTCATCTCTTCCTTGTCCTCCATGCCTGCTATTGAAATTTACAAATCTGACACTTTTGTAACTACTGTATGACACAGAAACACATAAAACTTATAACAAATTATTTTGAGCTAATAATTACTGGTTTTAATCCAAGTAAAGATGAGAAAACTGGGAGGGTGGCGTGGCAGTGCTCTGATGATACAGAGAAAACAGCTGTTTTTGCCTGATCTTCTGAGACTCAACACCAAAATCTTTTATAACTAAACTAACAAAGGTGATTGATTGAAACTTCTATCAATAAGTAACTGTTTAAGATGTGAGTCAGGCGCAATCAAAGAAGCTTCATTAGACTCAGATTTTTGAGCAAAAAACTGCTTCCAAAAGAGAGGCCTGGGGGGTGGAGCTGACTTGTCCTGTCATGGGGAAGAAGTCAGTGAAAGGGCCTTGGAGTGACTTGGATCCAATGTATGAGGTAGATGGACAAATAAAACAGAATGGGCTGCTGCTATTAATCCTCTTCAAACAGAGGTTAGAGATCTGTCAGAGAAACTATCAGGACTAGCAAATGCTACTAATCAAGCCTTAGAGTTGGGGATTGGTCACCAACAGTCTATAAAAACTCTGGCAGGCTGCATGGCAGATCTGCAGGCCCAAACTGAGTTCCTGGAAAGCAAAGGGAGACAGTCCAATTTGAGAGATGTAGAGGAGTCCATTCTCTAGAATTGGAACTGAAATGATTACTTTAACCCTCCAGCTGTTTACTGAGTTGTGCCGTGAACTCCATATTTCAAATAAATATTTTATTTCAGTGCATGGAACCTCCGCTCCCTCAGTAAGGAGAAACAGAAAGTCTAGAGTCAAAGTGGTCAGATTTGCAAGGCAACACAGGAAAGATACCATCTCAGCAGCTCTTAAAGACAAGAATCCTATTGTGTCCCAGAATGCAAACATACAACTTTATCAATGTCTTTCTCCCTTAACTTTGCAATGCTGCAAAATATTCCAACCATTTGCAAGCTTCTTATGTGAAAAAAAAGAATAACATACAGATGGGGGCATCCAACAAAACTGGTTATTAATCATGATGGAAAAAGAACCATTCCCAGTTCAGCCTCTGGGGCACAAGATTGCCTGCTCTCCTTGCACATAATCTCTCCTGGGGAAAATCCCACTTTCCCAGAAAAGTAATCTTGTGGAACATTGCTGCTACCTCCTGTGGAGTGGCAAGGAAAAAGGAAAGCCAGATGCAATCATGTCTGCCCCACACAGCAATAAGATAAATGGTTATTAATTCTGTGAGAATGTGAGAATTCTCTGACTCCTGACTCCATTTTCCTTTGAGTATTTTGCAAATAATGGTCTAACAAGGTTAATTGGTCTTGCTGGAGGTGTATAAAAATAATGTTACTGGTGTCGTCTACATACACCCATGTTTTGCCCTCTTGTTATCCTTTGGATGACAGCTTGGAACTCCCTACATAAAGGGCTCTTTCAGACTAATTTTAAAGGGGCTTTTTTGGCCATGGTTAGTGTGGCCAAAATTGCTTCCCCCCCCCCCCCCCCGACAATGGTACATGTTATATTTCATGGTTTAAACTTTGCTTTCATCACTGTCTGGACTTTTGATTGGTTTTCTATGATGTCCAAATTACAGCCATTCTCAGGTCAACTCAAGGAACCTTCCTATTTTAAATTACAATGCCAGATCTAAAAGTGACATATTCCAGTGTCAATGGAATGGGATCCCCAGTTAAACAAAGGCAAATCCAGAGCATAATAAAACATGAGAACCCTGACAAATTGATGATGCAAGAAACCCATCACAAGGGGAACCATCTTATAGCTAAATTCAGCTCCTGTCATTCAGCTGCACGTTCTTCTAAACCATGTGGATTAGTCACTGCCTTCTCCCCATGGATAAATTTCCAGTGCAGAGGAAAGACCTGAGTAGCAGGTTTCTCTTTTTAAAATGATCTATTGGCAATGTTAAATTAACAGTGGGACTCGGATATAAAATTAACAATGGGACCCATATATAAACACCCAGCAGATTTCTTTTTTTAGTATATCTTGTCAAAACGATTTGTCTTCAAGGAGGGTGAGATCCTGCTTGGGGTGACCTTAATATAATTGCAAGTGCCTTGGATAGTAGTACTAATAAAGCTCCACATCATGCTTCATTGCAACAACTCTTCAGTGAATTCAGTTTGATAGATACCTGGAGAGAAGTTCACCCAGGTGAGAAGGACTACTCTTTCTTTTCCAAACATTATGAATCCTACTCAAGGACAAATTATATACTAGTTTCCAATTCATGGAAAGTATATCTCAGGTCATCACAAATTGGATCCCTAACAGCTTCCAATCATATGCCACTCCAAGCAACGTTTCATCTTTTCAGGCCAAGACCTAAGTCCTTCTTATGGTCATTGATCCCAGTTTTACTGTGCCAAAAAGAAACTACAGAAAATTTTTAAAAGATAATTGTGACCCATATAAAAGAGAACAGTGCACCAGAAGTGCTTATCACTGTGCTGTGGGATGCTTTGAAGGTGGTAGAACAGGGCATATGTATAGCTGAATCTTGCCACTTAAAAAGAGTATCACAAACTACTAGGAACCAGCTTTCTTTTTTTCTTTTTTCTTTTTTTTGAGATAAACCCTCTGGAAACTACATGAGGGAAGGAAAATCTGAACAGTTGCAAGAATTACCTCATAAAAGGTCTGTGTTTCAAACATCAGAGTTAAATGGAACATCAAAACAATTGCAATATGTCGATAAAAATATTACAAATTTGGCAACAGAAATTCCAAATTAAAACCACACAAGGCACTTTGGTTTGGATGGCTTTGGTACATGTTTCTATAAAATGTTTTAAGATCAGCTGTCACCTTTGCTCTTTAACTTGTATAACTCAATTATGAATAGTTATCTAATGCCTCCCTTCCTGGAATTTAGCCCAAATAATATTAATCTACAAACCAAATAAAGATCCTACAGAAGTCAATTCATATCATTCAGTTACACAACTCAGTCAAGAAAACAAATGGTTCTCAGGCCAACAGATTGAGGGAACTTGCCACAACATTTATTGAAAAAGATCAATTTGTCATCATAAAACAGAGACAAATCTCTGATCCAATCAGAACTGTTCAGCATGATATATCATAGTTTTTAAAAAATAAAACAAGACACATTCCATTGCATCATTTGATGCCAATAAAGCTTTCGATAGCTTGGAATGGTATTTCATTTAGAAAGTATATGAAGCCATGAAAATGTGTTTGTGTGTGTCCTTTCCTAAGAATATTGTGTATATTGTATGATAAACATCAAGCCATAGATGTAGATTCTATAAATATCACTAGGGGGACTAAACAAGGTTGCCCACTATCTCCTATACATTTTGCATTTGCAGTTAAACCATTAGTCAGTATCATGGGGACAGATGCAAATATTCAGGGAGTCTTTATTGAAGGGCAAAAATGTGTGATAAACTTATTTGCAGATGACATTGCCATTACAGTATCTAAACCAGACAGTTCTCTTCCACATTCTTTAAGAATTCTTGAAGAGTTTGGTCTGGCTTCAGGGTTGAAGATTAACTTAGGCAAATCTAGGATTCTGGTACTTAACATGACTTCTGCTGATAGTAAACATTTATCTGACCTCACAGATGTTCCCTCAATCAGCTCCTCAATAAGATACTTAGGAGTTATGGTTCCCTCTCAAATAACTAAAATTAATACCTTAAACTCTGAACCACTGATATATCTAGTTAAATATATATATGCATCTAATAACAACATTATCTGGGTGATTTATAATGATAAAATGAAATATTAAAATTACAGAACACAAAACCAAAGCCATAAAATACAGCATGAAACACATTACAAATCCAACTAAAGCTGGAGGCAATATAAGCCTCACTTGTGAAAAGAGACAGTCTGAGCCATCACAATTCAGAGGTACTGAAAGAGCATCCATCCAAAAACGCTATAAAATGCTACTAAAACTTATAAGTGATTTATAGAAGGAAATTATGGCATAATTTTATAGTTTCCAGACATTTGGCAACATCACGGGCAGCATTTAGGTTTTATTCTAAAAAAAGAACATTTATGTTAAAGCACACAAGTAATACTTAAACCATCACAGATTAAATCAGGTTTTAAGACTTCAACTACAAGTGAGTAATGCTTACTTTCTCCATAGGTGATGCCAGATGTACAGTTTAAAGGAATTCTGGTCTGAGACCATAACCTTGATTGATAGATTTTGTTTCATGGCAAAGTACAATTGTGGATTTTTGAGTTTGAAAAGTATTGTAAGACGGTTCAGACGGGCACGTTCCAAACAAACATGTTCATTGCTGTGAATATTCTGCAAAATCCTGACTCTGACTCATCTGTAGTTACTGGCATGGCCGTAAAAAGTCTTATTTGATTCGGAACAGACAATGGCCAGATGTGCCTCCAAGGAAATAGAGATACTTTCTGAATTACTGGATTAAGTATTATGAAAACTCCCAGTCCACGGCATCAGGGTTGTTCTGTATCCATTAAAAGCAAAACAAAACCTAAGTCCAATTGTAGTCATGTAAATAACTTGCTGATTCCACTCACAGTAGTGCTATTAGAGTAGTTCTCAACCCTGCTTCACAACACGCTTCTCAAGGAGAGCTTCTTTTGTTTTCTGCTCCAAACCTTTCCTGTGAAAAGGGGGTGATCAAGAGCTGGGAAAACTGTGCAAGTATGGTGTAATGGTTATTAGAGTCTGGACTGTGTCTAGAGAGATGCAGGTTCAAATTCCAATTCAGCATTGAAACTTAATGGGAAAACCTGGGCCCACCACTTTATTTTTTAACCTAACCTACCTCAGAGGGTTACTGCAAAGTCATAGGGGTGAGTGAGTAAAGAACTGCTAGAGCCTGGTTTGAAAGGTGGGTAGGCCAATAAATTAAAAAAAATACACTGAAATTCTGTTGTCACTTACCTGGGCATAGGCCCCAGTGACCACAGTGGGCTAAATCCAGTTCTTAGTCACAACTAGAGAAGATCTGTTCAATGAATTAGATTGTTAAATAAACACTTATGCAACTCTCATTGATTCGGTTGCCAAAATCCTATTGTGTAATTTTGCATTGCCATAAATATGATGGGGGCACTAAAAATAATTAATTTAAGTTGGTGTAAAACTTCCTGCCCTCCCAATGTTTCAGCTTCTGAGGCTCCCTAGGGCTCCTTTTTGCTCCTGGAAATGTTTTGTGAGCATCAGGATGGGAGGGAAGCCTTTAATAGTTAAAAAAAATCACTGCTGGGTCGATCTGGCAGCTATTTTTTACTTTAAACCTCCCCTCCCCCCCATAAATACTGGTGCTGTGGTCAGAACAGTCTGAAATATGCTATGTCTAAAGAAGAGCCACTGTTCAAAACAGTTGAAGACAGATTGGGACAACATAGGATACAATTAACTCATGGAATGTTTCAGACACGACAAGGAGGCTTTCAGAATTTTAGTATCTTCTTCGAGAGTATTGTCTGCATGGCTGCAGGGTGGAATGGACAACGGACACTGGTGGACTGCAGCTTTGACCTTCATAGCTGGCAATGCTGGTTAAAGCTGATGGGGAGTTGCTATCCAACAACATTTGGGGGACAGTGTGTTCCCCTGTCCCTTTCCTAAGGGTATATGCTGTTTGTAGTCCTTTATAGAGTGACTCTTTGTACGTCTAATCAGAAATAGTTATCAGAGTTGTAGTCATGTTAGTCTGTACAAGCATTTCAGCAAGAAACACAAAATAAAAGCAAGCAAGCAAGAAGGAGAAAGAAAAGATGTTGTGGCAGACTAAAGACTAACTGCTATATTTTAATGTAAACTCTAATCGAACATCACCCACTTCTCATGTATTCTTAGATTTTTTTAGGTTTTGTTTTTGTTTCTTCAAAAATAAATAAATATTTTTTAAAAAAGAAGCCCAAGCAATTGCTCCTGGGCTAGAGCCACCCAATAAGCTGCTTGGCAAGTCCTGGAGCAGTGGTACAACTTTGAATGAGAAAGTATGTTCTATTTATCCCTTTTTCTTTCTTCTGCTTGCCTCCAGGAGACATCCTGCTCAATGTGAATGGAATTGATCTGACATGTGTCAGCCGTGGGGAGGCAGTAGCCCTTTTGAAAAACGTTTCCTCCTCAGTTGTCCTCAAAGCACTAGAACTGAAGGAGTGTGAGACCTCAGAAGATGGGAGCACAGGTTCACTGCACGATGCTCCTAATACATCCAGTCCCAGCGAGTGGTCTCCTTCCTGGGTCATGTGGCTGGAGCTACCACGGTGAGTTCAGGGAACCCATGAAAAAGACGGGAAGGTAAAGTTCTTGGAGCTTAAATCCAGACCATCCAAAAACTTCATAGCAAATATCTCCTCCTCCATATAGAGAGAGAAAGAGAGAGAGGACACAAGAGTCTGCTTTCCGGGGGGGGGGGGGGGGAGAATGATTTTGAACAGGCCTGTTTTGCAAACGTGTCTGGCCATTCAGGATGTGAGGGAGATCTTGTATGGAAGAAAAGCTCTTGGAATAGAGATCTGGGATCCTGGACCACCCTGTGTCCAACCAAACAACCCTTGCAGCTTGCAGTTTGAGCAGACACCACTTTAGTGAGATGCTATTTTAAATTGTTTGTCTTTGCCCAGATGTTCAAGAGCTGCAGGGGTGGGGAGATAGAGAATGAAATTCTCCAAACTGCCTTCCCCCTTACCCAGGTCCTGTTCTGAAAAAAACAGAGGGGGGGGAGGGGGAGAAAAGAAAATGTTCTTTTCTAATGGGCCGGAAGCAGCTGTGTTGTAATTTTTAGTTAAAATAACAAAAACCGGACTATGTACGTAGTTTGTCACCCACTCGCATACTACATTTTGCTGTCTTGATAGGATGTAAGCCTGCCCACATTGCAACATTAATCTGAACCTGTTTTTTTTTAAAAAAGATACTGCCGGGATGACACTGAATTAAATCTACCGTCAATGAAAAATCCAAGAAATAAAACTCACAGACCCATAAGGGACTTGAAAATCTCTTGAACAGTTTTGCACACTTACCTTCTGTTTTTTACAATCTCTATTTATCCAAGTATTTTAGACTATTTTCAGCTTAATTATATGGAAGACAGAATGCTTATGTTACACAAACCAGTTACGATTAACTGCATATAAGTTAGACTTTTCCATTAATGTTCTGTGGATCTCTAGGGCTACTTGATTTTATTTATTAAGGATTTCTCAAATAGAAGCCAAGCACTGGTAGCCACATTTTTTTTGACATAGAATATGCCCTCACCCCAAGTAATGATTCTTGCCAATGTTTAGCCTCTGTTTAGTGTTCAGGCATACAACTTGGACAGCTTTTTAAAAAGGTTAGATAAATTCATAAAGAAAATAATTGTCCATAGCTACTAGCCATGTCCAGTCTCAGAGGTTTTATGTATCTGAATATCTGCTGCTGTGGATCATCCGCAGTGTGATGCTATTGCATGTATGTCCAGGTTATGGACCCAAGTGACATAGACATGGTGGTATTCACTTCGGGGACAGAATGAAGTTCTCTGAATAATATATTTTAAAGAATATGGTGTTGACTTTTAAAGCCCTGAACAGTTTGGGACCCCACTAGCTGGCAGAGCACCTCTCCGTGAGATCAACTACCCATGCCACTCACACCTCTCTGGCTTTGATGGCTACCCTGAGGGAGGACAGGAAGTTCATGACTAGGAACAGGGTCTTCTCTGTGGAGTACTCTGCCTGTAGAGATGAGCCAAGCCCCTTCCCTTGTAATATTCAGAAAGCAAATAAAAACATTGCTTTTCAGAGAGTCATTCCAAGATATCCTCCCTTTATGATTTGTTTCTGATTTCGTTGTATTCATGGTTATTATATTTTGTAGTTGGTATTTTGTCCATTACCAGCATCTTGGGTTCTCAGGAGTGTTGCTGTCCTTTTATATTTTTATATTATTATACTTAGTGAGTTGGGCGGAGGATAGGGTGGTTTTTTTAATCTTTATTCACTGTTGGAAATCACCTAAAGTAGTGGCTTGCCACTAGATGGTGTGGTATAGAAATAAAATAAAATAAAGTTCTTAAAGAACCTCAAAGACAGATTTTGACATGAAACAGTCAACCATGAATTCATGAAAATATTCATTTTTACCTTGGTGGCTTGCATAGAGATATGCACACTGATGTATCGCCACCCAACTGTGCTTTGTTCATGGCCACCCTTAAGGTAATTGTCACAGTTTCAGTTTTCACTTCTCTCTAACCCCATAGGTTATAATCTCCCACTCACTCACCCAGTTGTATGCTAATCTGCCAACTAAAGGAACCTTTTCATGCATCTGATGAAGTGAGCTGTAGTCCTTGGCAGCTAAAAACAAAGAAACCACAGGAGTGTTTGTTGTTTATGCCACAGGAGACTAAGAAAACTATCCTTTTGGAAAATCTGTTATCACAGTACAGTTCAGATAGGCTATAGATGGGCTGGGGGCCTTTACCTGTCTGCCTGCAACTTGCTGGGGAGAAGCATATTAAAGTCATGTGATGTTCATTGGATTTTACTGATCATGTAGAAAATGAAGTGTCTTGTCTGGAGCTGGAGAAAAAATCCCACAGGAAAGGATTTGCCCTCCTAAAGCCAATGACAAATTGTGATGGGGTTCCTTCTCCCGTTTCAAAGCTCTACAGCCACTCCTGTTCCCTTGTCCTTACATTCCACTGTAGCCTCTTTTACTAAAGGAAAATTACCCACCATGTCAGCAGGTCTGCAAACAAGAAATCCATTGTAATTATATCTCCAGCTGCAGCACTACTCACAAAAAAGGGCACAGTGTATATGAACACCAAAGGGGATTAGTATGCTGAACTAGTACACTTGTCTTCTTAAATTCAGATTAAGGGGCAGTGGTGGGTGGGAAGAAAGTCTAAAGCAGATTATAACGGACAGGAACAGAGGTTTGTTGTTTTTGTTGTTTTGTAGTACCTGTTTGGCCAGGTACAGGAATCAGAATATGGACTTTGTCCCTTAACAGAATAGGCAGTCAATTATGTTAATCTTATCTAGTGAGTTTTATTGGCTGTCCTATTTCTGTTTTTTACTCTGAGCTTTCCACTCCACATCTGGAAGTCCTTTAGCAGGTCCTTTCACCAGAACATGCATCACATTAATACACATTAACTCATTTCCCCCTTGTCTGAGAATGTAACCTTTTGGGACAAGAGTTCCCAATTGGTGCTGGCAAGGGCAGCTGCTCAGGAGTTCTTAAGGAGTCAGATGGGCCGCAAGAATGTTTCTTTTCAAACACCTTCTTGCAGTTACCGAACTGTCTTAGGGAAAGAGCGATCCTAACTCATGTCCTCAGGCTAGAAATGGTTTGTGAATATATTCCCTTGTTTATCTGAAATGTATTCGTCATCTTTCCAAAGCCATAATTAAAGTAGTATGCAAGCTCTTAAAACAGCAACAGGTCAATGCAAGAATACTTGAGGATGTGACTACACAGTGAGGGAAATGCGAATTAACTCGAATTCGCTCTCTCTGTGAAGTCAAACTGGGGTATTCGATTCCCTTCGATTTAAGTTGAACTTAAATTGGAACTGCATTAAGAAGGCTGATCATAGGGCTTGTTAAACTGTAATCAATCAATCAATAAAATAAACAGGAGCTCTGTCCAAGGAGAAGCTGTTTAAATTTTTTTAAAAAATGTCTTGGAACAAGAGGCTTTGCAGAGAGAGGGGAGTGCTGGCACTGCTTGTGTGTGTACATGTGTGCTCTGCTTGTCCTCCCTTGTGAGGGAGAAGGTGGTTTGCCAAAGCATGCTGTGTGTATGTATGCACACTCAATTAGCCTTTCCTTTCTTCTTGAGTTCAAAGTAGAGATGGGCATGAACTGCCGATTTGGTGGTTTGTGCTGGTTCGTTTCTGAGCCAAACACCTGTTTGGCTTTTCCGAGCCCCGCCTTCTCCAATGGGCACTCACTCAGAGGCAGTGCCTCGAGGAGGCAGGGCAAGGAAGCTGGAGTGCTGCCTCTGAGAATCCACTAGAGGAGGCAGGGCTAGGAAGTGCTGAACACCCGTTTGGCTGAGAAGCGAACCAGCACAAACCACCAAAGTTGCAGTTTGTGCCCATCTCTAGTTCAAAGTGATCACATGCTTTGAATGAAAGCAAAAGGATTATTTTTTAAAAGTAGAAAAACTGTGTATTGGGGTCATGGGACTCTAGGCTGATCCACATTTCCCATTGTGTCAAGTGGTCAACAGGAAAACTGTGAATCAGACCATCCCCAAACCCTAGTATTTCCTGCCTTTCCCTCCATACAGTCAGGATCTGAGGGAGCTGGAGCTGGGCAAAGGAAATGATGAATAGGATGGGAGAGCAGATGTTAGGATGCAGGGGATGGGAAAGTCAGAAATCAACTAAAAGAAGAAATAACAAAAAAGACTACTTTTTCTGTGCCCTTCCACGTGTACCCTTCCACTTGCACTAGCCTTGGCTTGCATTGCATTTTCTAGAAGTTGCTGAGATCTTATCATTGGGACTTGGCATGTCAGTCCAGGGATAGTGTTACCAGCTAATCCTTGGTGGAGATGAATGGTTGAATGTAACATATGTTTCTCCAAAGTTGGTATCCTAGGTCAGTATACATCCGTTACTGGAATAAATGTACAGCCATCACAAGGAGTAGCCAGTGACAGACTTCTTTCCTCTATGTATTAATAAAAATCCCTTTTAAAGCCATCCAAGCAGGCTGCTCTCACTTCACCCCATGATAGTGAATGACATTGTGTATATACCATGCTAAGAAGTATCTCTTGTACTTTTTACAATTTAGGCAGTGCAATCCATTAAAAGCAAAACCAAACCTAAGTCCAATTGTAGTCATGTAAATAACCGCCCTTACTGATTCCACTCACAGTAGTGCTATTAAGAGTAGTTCTCAACCCTGCTTCACAACACGCTTCTCAAGAGAGCTTCTTTTGTTTTCTGCTCCAAATTTTTCCTGTGAAAAGGGGGTGATCAAGAGATGGGAAAACTATGCAAGTATGGTGTAATGGTTACTAGAATTTGGACTGTGTCTGGCAAAACTTCTCTCTTCCCATCTTCTCCACAGCAGGTGTAATGCTATACACCTTCATCATGTTCTCCCGTCACTCACTGTGCTTGCTTACCTTTTACCAAAGCTTAGCCCTAACTGTTGTAAATTTTCCTCATAAGGGATTGCTTTGGCTGCCTGAGTGTTTAGGTTGCCCTTTTCTGCACCTTTTCCTGCTCTGGAACATTTTTTTTTGAGGCGTGTTGACTAGAACTGTGTATAGTACTCCAAGTGTGTTGACATCATAAATGTCTATAAAAGCATCACATTGACAAGCTGCATGGGCAAAGAATTACAAAACAGAAGACGGCATGACCAAAACTTTATGTTTGGCAGACTTGCAATGGCATGGTGCAAATGGACTGAACCAACTAGAAGATAAGACTGTCAATCATAGTCCACAACCCTTGCTTTGTCCAATCAGGTTCACTATGGATGCCAAAAATCTCACCAATAACAGAGCAACAATACTTTGGAATTAATTTCTGTCACATCTCTGCACTCTTCCTGTATCATTAGATATTTACAAATACTTATCCTACTTTTGTCTGTTAAAAGTCATTCCCCCCCCTTTTGTCCTTCAGCTCCCATCTTCTTTCCTTCCATCTCCCAGCTTCTAGACAAAGCCCTACTTCTGAGAGACAAATGTTAGCAAGCATGGGTTTCATAACAGCATTTGTTTTATCCATACTAAAGGAAGAACAGGCATGAGTTATTCATGCATAACCAGAGCATCTAAACAATGACTCACCAAAACCCAATTTAGAAATTTCACCTAAATGAAGTGGTTGTACGCAACTGCTGCAGTGACAGTTCCCAAAGTTTGAAAGCAAGGTTTTTGGCTTCTTCTGCTTATTATCACTGTGACTTAGAGGGTGGATAGTCACAGTCTCTGTTTGACAGTGCTTTGATTCATTATATTTTTTAAAAAAGACAGTGCAATAAGTATTCAGTTTCATGTTTTATTTGGTGCAGCAGTATCATAGTGGAAATGTATAATGAACCATAATTGCCCTTCTGTTTTCACAAAGTTTATGAAGGACATGGCCACAAATAGTAAACAAGCAAACTTCCTTCAAGAATTTCAGTAAGAACTACAGTACAGTAGGACCACCACCACCACCCCAGTATCCATAGGGAATAGGTTCCAAGTCGCCCCGCGGATACTGAAAAGCTCGGATTATAGCCAAAAGAGTCTTTTGGACCCTGGACTCCTGTGTACCTCTAATTGTTATCTTGGTGGAGCCTCTATGAGCAAGAGCTGAGTTGAAATCTCCTCTCTTTCCTCATTGTGCTGAAGACTGAAGACAGCCATCTCTGTCTGTCTGTCTCTCTCTCTCACACACACACACACACACAAAGTCTCAGTGGCTCTGCAGGTCTTCTTCAAAGACAATTAAGAATGCATTTCCTTGTTTTCCCAGGGTGAGGAAGGGGCTGGCTGGAAGGCAGGAAGGGCAGGAAATGGGAAACCTCTTCCAGGAGGCAGTTTGCTATTGGTCATCATTCTTCCTTCAGTTTCGCCAGTCAACCCAGCTCTCAGTTTTACAACAACGCTGCTCTGGAAGGTAGAGGAAGGTGCCTCAAGCTGCCAGGAGACTAGGTGAAATGGCAGTGGCTTACTTATATAACATAGTGTTTGGTTCCCTCTGGTGGCCAGTTCTGATAATTCAATCTTGAAAATCCATATTGCTCGGTATTTTCATTTAATATTTTTAATATTTTCAGACCGTGGATAAGTGAATCCACAGATATTGATCCCATGGATACCAGGGTCCTACTGTATTCCTCTACCTCCAACAAGTGCTCAGCTCCAGAAGTTTAAAGCTATTTATATCCTTGAGAGGATACTACAAATGAATGAGTTACAATGAAGCGTGCAAGTATCTAGGGCAAACTTACTCAGAAAACTAACCAATTCCCTTTCAATCTTGAAAGAATATCCTATTCTAGTCTGTGCCAAGTTCAAGCCCCACTTGAGCCTGTCATGCCCCCAGTGATATCAGCAGTAGTGCTCATAATGAACAAGCAGTAGCAGATATAAAGAGACCTCCCTCTCTTCATCAGGAAAGAACACAGGGATGAGACTTTCTCTTAACCTGGGATTAAAATCTAAACTGAAAAATATTAGGCCCCCCCCAGAATTCATAATTCTAAGTGAGGTAGTATGAAAACTTGTTCACATTATTAATTCCATTATGTGTGCATGAATTGTTCAACAGGAGATAACACAGAATGTTCTGATTTGCACCTTATATAAATTTATATCACTTATTGTGTGAGTTGCTCCAGCTCAGATTAGTCTACCAAATCCTTTCTGTTTGACGCATATCCTGTTTCCTCCCATATATTGAGAGCAGCTTACAACTAATTCACTGGCTTGGGAAATAAGGAGAGTAAAACAAAATACAGACATTTTATAGACAACCAGAAAAGTGCTCAGTTGTAGGTGATTTCTCAAATTCAGTTGTGCATTTATGAGCAGTGTAATCTTAGTTCTTTAGGATGCACTCTACATATATTAGATCTTCACCTTCAAGGACAGAGAAGTCTCTGAGTACACATGTAACCATACAACCTGGAAAGTGCATGCTGGGCATGTGATGATGGGCATGCCAGGAGAGGCTGTGGATCCATAGTTGGTTCCCAGAAACATCCATAATACAACAACAGCTCTACACCACCTTTGGAGCTGACACAAATTAAATTTCCTTCCCTTGGTTTCAGTGGGAGAGCATTTATAAACGAACAGCTGGTGACAAGAGGAAAAAAGTGAACACACTCCTCTTCCTTCTGTCATGCCAGCATAAGTCCAATGGGGTTTCTGATGCTTTGGACAGGCTAATGTTGGGAGTGTTGTGGCTCCATGGCTACTCATAGAATCACTGCTTGATTCTATGCAGTTACGCAAACAACATAACATGAAGAAGCAAATTGCTGCAAGTTAAAAAATAGTAGACATTATTTGTTGCATATGGAGTCAGACAATTCGGTATGCAACAGATCGTGCCTATGGAGATTTCTCAACATCAGTTCACATCTAATAGTCAGGGTTTGCATAACTGCAAAACAGGATTTCAGCCACTGTGTTAAATAAACACAGTAGCCCTAAGATTAGAATTAGCCTTTTGCCTGCAATTCTGAACTGTAAAACACCGACTACCTTCTCCCTCTGTTGTTTTAAACTGCTCCTGCTTCCACTTTGTTAGTTCAGGCTACCACTGGGCTTTTATCAGGAACTAAGAAAATTAGTACTGACCAGAGTCCCCGCCTGCTTTCCTTGTAATAAAGGCTTGGTCAAGCCACCCACCTGCATCAGACGAATGTAAATTGCAAATGGGATGTTGAGGGTATAATTCTTCAGACCAGAGGGAGCTGCTGCCGCTCCTGCTATGCTGTTTTCAAAACACTGGGTTTATAAAGCTATTACAGTTGAATTCTTGAAAGTCTTTGTACAAATATTTCAATTAGGTTTTACTTATTTGGTACAGGGCTCAAGGCCACTTCCAAATGAATCAAATAAGAGCTAGTATCCTATTGCATTATATGGTTGTAGAAGGGCAATTATGTTAAGCATTTCTCATAGTCCAGCAGGCTCCTTGTATTTTTAACTGGATGCAAGTTTAGTTGCCTAAGCAATTGCATCATCTGACATGCAGCAGGATCTGTTGGGAATCGGACAGGATTATTAACATTTCCTTTATGCTCAGAACAGGATAATACCCAATGTATTTTAGAAAATACAGTGATGAGAATAAAAAAATCTGTAAATTTATTAAATATATAGACACATGCATTAGCTGAGTTTTGCTGGGTGCTCATGCTAAGTATCATGGAAATATAAGTAAATGTAACCTCGTTTATATCAAAATTAGGATCATTCAAAGCTGCCTGGCCCTTCAAAGCACTGATCTGTTTAACTCAGCATCATCAACACTATGAGCAGAAAATGTCAAGTATTAGGGTCAAATCTGACCCTCTGTGGGTCCAAACCTGGTAAACACTGGAGACATACAATTGTCATGAGGACAACAAATCCACTCCATGTGTTAGTCCGAAATCTAAAAGAACTATCCAGTATCCAATTCTCTATCTAAAATAGGTTCAACACCTTGAGCCACCCTTTTACAATTTGGACTAAAACCCAGAGTAGATTCAGTGCCCTTGTGACTCTTTCTCATGACATGTTGTTTGGTAATTTCCCAGCTCTTTATGCATTTTTCCCCATTCTAAAAGACAAAAATGTATCTCCTAAGGCAGGGGTGGGCAATTAATTTCTATAGGGGGCCACATGGAAAATCTGAACTGTGTTTGGGGGCCGAACCAACTTTACTTAAAAATAAAATGAAACAGTGATGTTATGATTGTTTTTATTTTAAACTTGTTAATCTTCACAAATACTGAAGAGGTTTTTTGCGGTATGTTAAAGATAAGCAACTGATCAACTTTAGACAAAAAGCTATAAATGGTTTTGATGTCCGGCGGGCCGGACAGGAGTGGCCCTCGGGCCGCACTTTGCCCAGGTCTGTCCTAAGGCTAGTACTGCCTGTTAAGAGTGTTAACCTAAAACGTTTGGGTATTTTTGGCCCCCCCCCTTTTGCTGTTGGTCCCCCCACCCACAACTGGAATGCAGCCTCTGAGAATGTGTCTGACACTGAATTCAACTTTTAGGATGAAAGAGGTTCCCATTGCTTTGAGTTACATTAATTGCCAGGTGCTCTGTACAGTTTCATACAGCTGTCTTTGTGAATCCTGCCCAGTGATCTCAAGGGTCGAATCTGGAATTCATGTGCCTGTAAATCAGGTACTCCATTACTGACCTACAGCCATCCCCCACGGTGTACAGACATAAGGAAAAAACAATGGGTTTATGGAAGATTTTGGGAAAAGGCAGGTGTAGATTAAATCAGTAAGTTAATCATAGTTAAGTATTGTCAATGTACTGCAGAAATGCTCCATAACAGTGTGAAAGAAGCCCCCAGATTTTAGAAAACCTCTAAAATGGCAGGGATGAATTAGTACAAATATAATCTGCTTAACTGGCTGTGGATGTGTGCATTAGAGAACAGCTATCAATGATGATTGAATCCTGGCAACATTTGGTCACAACCTTCATGAAGACTGTTAAATCTGGCGAGTGTTATGTCTCCATGAAAAATGGTATTCAGGATACTAACAGCCTACTACAGATGGCAAAGAAATAGAGCTAGCTGCCTACAAGAAGGGCCAAGCACCTGTATTTTACATTAGGAGCCCGCTGTTGCACAAACGTTGTATCTTATATCTTGCCAGCAGGTGAATATTTGTAGTTCCCAAGGGCCTCGTCTAGTCGTAGCATAAAAATCCTGCCAAAGTACAGCAAAAACTTACCCCTCAAACATTTCTTTAAAATGGGAATACCAGTTTTGTTTTTAATTTCCCCCTCCTAATATAAACCTTTATCTCTGATTGCTGCCTGTGTGATGACAAAGATCTACTATAAATGTAGTTCTGTTATTGAACCAACCTGGGTGGATGAGTGGGATTGTAGTGTTCTGCAAGCTTCCAAGTGGCACAGAACTCTTCCTTGGCTAGGAAAGTGTTCCATGAGGTGTGAATTATCAGTATCAAATTAATAATTCCAGACAAAAAGCCAGAGAAAGTACTGAAGAAGAGTATTTATAAGTGAATGCAATTTGTATATAGCAAATGGAATATGTTTTAAAATAATCATATTGAAACAATTATGTAGGTGCATAGAGATATTTACCTCAACATTTGTTTCTCTGCATATACGCAGAACACGACCAAACACCCCGAAAAACCTACAACCACCATCGGATCCCAGCCATGAAAACCTTCGAGAATACATTTCACTTAACTATTCCTACAAAACACCTCTAAATATATGCAAAACAAAGCATCTTCATTGGCTCTTTTATAGTATGCAACTAAGGTGTACAGACTTGCCTTTAAAGTCTGAAATGGCCAACAATGTAGTAACTGTTCATTGATAATTTTGAATTTATTCGACAACTTACTATTAGGTGGAACTATTTTTCTAGGTATTTGTACAGTTGTAAAGACATTGTATTACGAAGAAATACAGCAGGAAGTCTTGGCTTCAGCATTGTGGGAGGTTATGAAGAAAGGAGTGGAAACAAGCCATTTTTTATCAAATCAATTGTTGGAGGAACCCCAGCATATAATGACGGAAGAATCAGGTAATGAAATCACATTACTAATAACATAATCTTTTCCACCCAATGTGGGATGCTGCCTTATGCTGAGTCAGGCTGCAGGAAGCTGTTGTCTAGGGTGGCAGACAAGAAACGTTTGTCAGTTGTACATCAATACGCCAAGACTGAACCTAGGGCTTTCTGAAAAGGCAAAACATTGTTCGCGCTAACTACCTCTGCCTTGGTTGCATCATGTTTTGACCACTGTAATATGCTCTACATAGAGCTATCACTGAAATGTGTCTGGAAGATTCTGTTGGTGCAAAATGTGACGTCTTAATTTGTGCATGGTGTTAAGATAATACTTTGATACTGAAAGACCTGCACATTGTTCTTAAGGCTTTGAATTTAATTATCAGAACACTAAATGAGTTACGGCAGTGGTTCTCAACCATTGTTCTTGGACTAAAGCCTTCATCACTAGCTGTGCTGGCCAGGATTTCTGGGAATTGTAGTCCAAGAACATCTGAGGAGCCAAGGTTGAGAAACACTGGCTTAGGGTCAGCTATCTAAAGGGCTACCAGTTCATTGTGAACCCATTGTTCATTAAAAAAAACTAGCAGACATCCCCTTGAGTATTTTTTTTAATCCACAGAAGACTGGCAGATAGAACAGGGAAAGAAAAGAGCTTCCTCCCAGCCTTGGAATGCATTCACTTTAGAACTACAACTGGTTCCTAGTCTTCCTGCTTCTACAAAAGACATTTAAAGTGCATCTTTTATAACTTGACTCTTTTAGATGGCTTTTATTGTTAGTACATTTAATGATTTTTCCATTCAATGTTTATGATTGTTGCCTGCTGTATGGCATCATAGTTATTTTTAAAGAAAGAGAATACATAAATTTTATTACTGAGCTACAGCCCTTTTCCCAAATATCTGAATAGTTCCTAATAACTATGTAGTTCATTTACCAGTTTAGCATGTACCATTGACAGTTTTTTTAAGCTTGCATATTCTTCATCCCACAAATATTCTGATAAGAGATTGGTACTCTACTGCAGATTGAAGCAATACTTACCTAGCTCAGTTCAACACACAAAGAAGGGAGTACCTAACCCTGACCTTATCTGTCATTGCTTTTGTGAAAAGTGGCACATCTAAAGATGCGAAAGGAAAAAAGTCCCCTCCCCCAATTTTTCCCCAAGGGCAAATTCTCATCCCCCCCCCCCCCCGGAAAAAGGGAAAACATGAGAAACTTATAAGAGCACATAATGAAATAGTTTATCTGTTGGAGCAAGTGGTTATTCTCTTGAAATGCTAGGAATTGTATAGGATGATGATTTGATTTCAATGCTGTCTAGTCGCATCCAACATATTGCAAGCTAGTATGATTTTCAAAGTTATGTGAAAATACTTAAGTAGTGGTTTTAATACTGCTGTCCCCAACTGACTTCCCATACCTGAGCAAAGATTTGAACCCAGGTCTCCCGAGTCCTTGTTTGACACTATATCCACTATGTAGACATAGGGCTCTCACTGATTCTCTACAAGATTCTCTACATTGGCCCTCACTGATTCTCTACAAGATCAGATAATGCTGATTCCTGTGTGTAATGCAAATATATATATCACCCAAATCCAAGATTCATTTATATATAGTTCCATTTCCTACTGTGTCTCCTGGGAGGAGAACCAGCCTGTGTAGCCTTGGACAAAATACACAATTCCAGGGTGCCCCCAGAAGAAGAGAACCGGAAACCAATTCTAAGTATTCTCTACTGAGAAAACCCAGGAAAGGATCACCACAAGTCAGATTTGATTTGACAATTATTTCTGGTGGAGATCTCAGTGAGTTAGGTTTGTGCCAGAGGTTAGGAGTTCAACTCCCCACTGTGTACCCCAGAAGAGCCAGCATAAACCCAGAATGACCCCAGAAGGGAATGGTAAACCACTTCTGAGTACTTTCTACCTAAAAAGCCCTGGAAAGCACATGGTGATTATTATTATGTCCCATACATGCTGTTTTTCTTTTAAATGGGGCATTCCATATTTTAAAAAAATCTGTTTCCTATTTGCCTCTAGAACAGTAAGACTTTAAAATAGAATACAGGGGTGATGCGATGGGGTGGCGTGAAAAAAACCCCTACAGAATGGTTTATTCCTCTTTAGTAAGTTTCCAATGAATCTTTATTCAACGGTACCTCACTAATTTAATTCTACTCCTTTATTTACTATTTTCCTGACAACAGAATCAAAAGCATTCTAAAGGACAAAAGTTCAAGAATAGCAAGAGAGATTGGTTTGTTTATTTGAAGATATGTTCTTATCCTGGAGTTACTGAAATGTCAGTAACTCATACATCCTTCTTTTCTTCCAGATGTGGGGACATCCTCCTTGCAGTAAATGGCAGGAATATCTCAGGAATGGTGCACGCCTGTTTGGCAAGGATGCTAAAAGAACTGAAGGGGAAAATTACTCTCACCATTGTGTCCTGGCCTGGTACTTTTTTATAAAAATGTATTTCACCTGGAGAAATTCAACAACAAATTGACACATGATCAGCCAGCTATATGGACATCTATTTACTCCACTTTCTGCTCACCTATTTAACTGTAAAAGAAAAAGTTGTTCAGTGTAAGTGTGCATAACACAAACAGAATGCTTTTAAGAAAAAAAAATCCTTGTATTAAACAAAAAAATGCACTTTTAAAATACAGCCATCTAGTGCGATCTTAAATGCCAGGGTACACGTGCCGCTCTTTGTCTCACTTGTTTGTATTTTTATATCTACTGAAAGCAGAGCAGTAATATGTTTCACCTCATGTTTATTTTTTTAAAAAGGATACAACTTTCGAATGGAGTATTTAAAGTATCCCTAAAATCTCTTGAAATAATTGTTGCAATACTTTTCTAACAATTTTGTTGGCAGGATCTATTCAAGACACAAAAGCTTCTAGTGATTATAAGATTTTTTTTTTGTGGTCAGTATGAAGCAGATATTTTGAAATGTTGTTTCCTAGTATAATAACTGTGAATGAATTTTTATTTCTACTCTTTAAATAACTGTAATTGTACTTGGTAAAGCCGTTATTTTCAGGAAGAAAAAAACACACACAAAAATACATATTTCTCTCCAGTACTTCTAATTCATGACTATTCATTATTTCATGTGAATATTCTACCTATTTTACTGAGTTTTGTCCATTATCTTCCTTGCGGGATAGTCGTCAATTAATATAATGACAGGAGGCACCAGGTGAAGCAAAACTATCAGAATGGGCACACATACGCACAGGCTACTACAGTACTGTAAGCAGTACACAAGACTTTAAAACTTTTTAAAACTTGTTTATGCATAGAGGGAGAAACAGGAGTTTTGCTTTTGGTCCTTTGAATGAGAAGCTACATAACATTATATATTTGAAGTGGCAAACAAAATGGTGGTTAACGTCCTTCAGTTTGTTGAGCAAGGGCACATCTACAATGGCCATTTTAGTGTAGGCTGGTGCAGTCTAAATAGGGTTGCTTGAGGTTGTGGGGAGATAAGCCATTTGGTGCGATCCTTGTGTCCAAATGGCATATCGACCTCAAGCGACTGTCCAGCTCCTTCTAGTGCAATTGAACACTTCATCTGCTACTCTGTACATTTTTTTCCTTTTCCTTGTGAATAGTGCCGATCAAGAAACCACGATTTTGATTGGCACTTCACACAAAAGCAAATAATTTGTTTTAAAAAATGTAATCTAAGTGATTCTGTGCATCTGTAGAAAAATAATTTCATTTCCCTGCTCCTCTGCACAAGAGCAGGGAAAGTGTTCAAATTACCAATGTCCTGAAGAGGCTTGTTTATTAAGCCACTCCACGATACTGGAAATTCAAACAAGAAGTTCATTCCCAGTGATTGCATGCACAGGGGACAGACTAAACTAGAGCACAAGAACTCACACCAAAAAAGTAGTAGGCCCTGACAGGGGCTCAGAAAGGTGTGGGCTGGGGTGCCCTGGAGGCAATCCGATCTGCTCGTTATGTGGCCCCCAGAAAAAAAGTGTGACCAAATCCACTCCTGCAATGCAGCAAACAGGGTGACAAACACCTGTCTAAATGAGCCCTTTGTTGGGAAAGCCTTTGTACTAGTTCTGCACACTGCATGTCAATGACACTCAGGTGAATAGTGGAAAGTTAAGATGGTTGATCTTAGTGAGCTTGTGGCCACAATAGACCACCATAGGCATGGGCTTGGAAATAGCCATTGGGTGGGGGGTGGGGGAAGGGCACAGACAGGCACTTCCACTTCCACTTATGGATTTCTTGTAGGGGGGAGGTCTTGTCCAAGGCCCCTATGGTAAAAATCATTGCTCCTGGAAGAAACGGAAATCAGTATTTTTTGGCAATCAGAAAACACTATGGACAGGGTCTGGCACCACAAAAATGCCCCTATGGGGAGCGGATACAGGTGAGTACAGGAGCTCATTAACTAACTCTCCAGGTACACTTCATGGTATACATTATATATATACAATATTGTATGACATGTATTATGTATACCTTTACATTTCTTGATGTATAGATATGACAAAAACAATGTGCTTTAACATGAAAAATTCACTCTTTTTATTTTCAAAAATCCAGATTAAACTTATGCTTTTGTACTAACAGAACAAGATTAAGAGCAGTGTTTTAAGACCCAGAAAAATAATTAGATTTAGAGCAATCTATTTCTGGCAATAATATAAGCAAGTAGGCAAAAACACACATGCCTATTCTGCAGGGGCAGCTTCAGTGTTTTCCTGTTCTGGGGCAGGTTCACCACCACCTGTTTCTTTTCCTTCTTTGCTCTTTTTTGATTTTTTGTGTTTGTGCCTCCTGTGGCTGTCTCCTTCTTCGCTGTCATGGCGACGCCTACTGTTACTGTAAGAAAGGGAGGAAAACACAGAAAGCTATTAAATGAAGTTTCACACTAAGTACCAGCCTTCTGTTTAAGCCTCGGATGTTATAAAGCTGTGCAGTGTTGTCATGAAACATGTCTTCTAAGCTTACACAATTTAAGCCAAAAGGAGACTGAAGAAAAATATTGCCACTGTTGCACTTCATTATGATTCCATCTGCCAGTAATTATTTTAGAACAGGAACTGGAGGATTTTTTTTGGCACCTAGAACTGCCCTGAAAACCTTTGTAATAAGATAATCAAATTTATTTTTGCAGTTATGTGGCAATAATTTTATTTGTCAATGAGAGCTAAAACTCTTAACAGAATTTTAAGTTTGTTTACACAGGCAGCCTTAAAATTGCTTTATAAGAGGGCTTTGGTTGTTTTTTCTTAATTTTCACTGGGAGTACTATGTCAGGCAGAGAGATCTTGGTCCCTCTATAATGTCTCTGGAGTGGCCAAGGCAAGACTGGTCAGTCTCTTCAGTGTTCACATAATATAACTGCATATAATTGATGAGGTGCTTTCAGTCACCTGCCTAATTATGTCGCTGATAATGCAACTAAATGTGTCCGAGCAGCTCATCCATTGGCTGCAATTAGCCACAATAAGTTACACAAACACCAATAGGATTCTAGCTGCCAAGTAATGTAATAGTGGCATTTAGCTCCTCTTTTCACACAATATAAGGTTGAATTAATGTCATTAGCAAATCTAATCTGTATCAATGCCACAGATTCACACCGTCAGGAAATAGCCCAGGCCCCAGTATCTCAGAGTCCCACAAGCACTCCAGGGATGATTAGCTGCCACTATGAGTGGGAGGAACCTTGTTCTCTTTGCTGAAATGGCAAGAGCAGGGGTCTCAAACATGCGGCCCGCAGGCCATTTGCGGCCCGCCGGACGATAGTTTGTGGCCCCTGCCTTGCCTGCCCCCCCCCCCAAAGCGCCCACGCGTCCTCTGCTGTCAAGAGTCAAAAAAAGCCTCGCCTCGCTCACCGGCTCTCTCCCAAGACAGCGTCTCTTGCACCCTCCATCCAGAACTGCAGCCTGCCAGCCAGCCCGCCTGTCTGCCGGCTGGCAGGCTGCAGTTCGGATGGAGGGTGCAAGAGGCGCTGTCTTGGGGGAGAGCTGGCGAGCGAGGTGCGCCGCCGGCCCTTTCCCCGAGCCCGCCGCCGAGCGATGCCTGAGAGCGGAGCTCGCTCCCGGCCCGTCCTCGAAGAAGAGCGCCTTCAAGCCGCCAACAGCAGCTGCCCGCCGCCTCTTCCAGGGAAGCGGCTCTCTGGCTCTCTTTCTCTCTCTCGGCACCCCCCAGCACCAGCCCGGCCAGCAGCCGCCTCAGCGCCTGGCGGTGCTTCCTCCTCCTCTTCGTCCTGCTTCAGCCGCCTCGGCTCTGGAGGCTGCCTGGGCTCGCCTCGCAAAGTTTGCTCCTCTGTCATGGTGGGGGTAGCTGCTGCTGCTGAGTGCGCCTTTTTTTTGATGGGGGGCCCTCAGAGGAAGGTTGCCGGACCTCTGTGTGTGGGGGTTTTTTTGTGTGCGTGTGTGTGCGTGCACCTGTGGGGCCCCCCGCCCCATTCTGTTTAATTTTGCGGGTACCGGTGGGGGCTTTTCTCCTTTGGCAAGGCTAATTCTGTGAGGGTTTTTTTTAAAAAATTATGTCGTGCCCTCCTCCCCCCCCCCCCCGGCTAGGCGGTCGCCGGCGCTCCCTCCCTTCTCCGCTTCTTCGTCCTGCTGCTGCTGGTGGTGGTGGTAGTGAAGAAGGAGCCGGAGGGGGTCGTGGCCGGCGACGAGGGCTCGTGCACCCCCTCCTCCTCGGAGCCCCAGCCGGGCTAAGGAAACTCCTGGGCAGCTTCCTCGGGCTCTTGCTCCGCTTGGTGGAAAATCTGATGCGGCCCAGCCTCACCCAGACTCTGCCTCCAGCGGCCCCCAGGTAAATTGAGTTTGAGACCCCTGGGCAAGAGCAATATCTTCCCCTCCTCAAGCAGAAGAGTGACTAGTAGTTTTTAAAAAAACTAGCCACTTCCATTCATTTGCCTCTCTTCTGTGCCATGATGGGGCCTGGGCCCAAGAGGGACTAGACAGGCAAGAGGAGTTGGCTGCTCATAAGGCACTCGTGATCAACAGGCAAGGAATAGCCTGCCTCACTTGTTCTCCATCTTCTGAGCAATATGGAGGATGGGGCCCTCCTCCTCCTTGCAGCTGAGAAGAGGAGCTACCACCTCTATTCACTTTCTTCCTCTGAGCAGTATAGGAAATCCAATCCCAATTCCACATTATTGAGAGAGAGAGAGCGAGCACAGGTACATGCAGAAACTCTGGCTGATCCTCAGTGCCTGGCAAGAGGTATTAACATCTAGAAGAACAATTATAATCTCTCTTTCACTCTCTGATTTACTGGTCATAAGTTAACAAGAGCTAACACTATCCTAGAATATTTTCTACTTTTAGCAACTGAAAACAGCACACAGAGGTTCAAGGTTTCTTATTATACTTGAATTATCCTCTTTCTGTCTTATAAAAAATAACATCACTGCTTATTAAAAAGCCAACCTTCGTGATGACTTGTGTCTCGTCTCCTCCTTTTCTCGATGTCTCCTTTCTCGGTGCCGCTCTTCCTTCTCTCTGCTTGTTCTATGTCGTTCATAGCCTCTGTCTGCATATTCTCTGTACCTATATCGCTCCTCATCACTTACAAGAAAAGAAAACAATTGTGTCAAGTCAGCAAACAAGTGTGTTGAAGCAGTTGTTAACCAGAAAATACTGAGAGATGATTGCAGGAAAATCCTTGTGCTGTGAAATGGTTCGTTATTTACTTTATGCTGTTCCTCTTCAGGCAATATAAAAGATGAGTCAGAATTATCAATAAAAGGATTTTTATTAACACAACTCAACTTCTCTTCTTTATTCAACTCAACAGAATCATGTAACGACAACTCTGGGGGAGAACAATCCCAAAACCATATCAATGACTTTTCTTTGTTACTTTCTTTTAGTAATAAGTTTTGGCTTGCTTCTCCTGTTTTGTAGGCGTTCTCAGGTACCCACTGCGGACCGCACATATAGTCCCGCAACAGGGGTGGCGGGACCATTCTCCCTCCCGAGGTTTCTCGTTCGGGACTGAGGGATCCATGTGGTGTACATATCGCTCTGACCCTTTGCCCTTGGGATATACTAATACTGTCCATTCTTCTGGACTTAATCCCGGGATAATGGGTCTGGCACTTTCTCTTGTGGTTACTTTTTCTATTCTTTCATCAGGACTAGTTCCTGGTTCTTTCCTTGGTATTGAGAATAAATGAGGTGCTTCCTCTCGTCTCTTGATTAACTCTTCCTCGTATACGTTAACTTTCTCAGTGCTGGTTGAGGTACTACCTTCTTCAGTAATTAGGAAGACGTCTATCTTATCTCTTCTCTTTTCTGCGTCTCTCCCTCCTCTCCCAGATGTCTCTAACGGCTGCAACTGCCCTTCCTCGCGCCTGTCTCGTTCCGTCCCTCTCTCCTCCGCGCGATCTCCCTCTTTTCCCTCTGCCCGCGCTTCGGCGTCTTTCTCCGCTGCACGCGCTTCGGTTTCTTGCTCCTTACCCTTTTCCCACTCTGTCCCTATTTCATCCCTTGTCTCTTTCCTTATTCCTTCCTTCCCTTCCGCTTGCCTCGCTTGGGACGCTTGAGGGGACGGCTCACTCTCTGCATCTATCGTAGCCTCTATCTCACATGTGCGTTTTCTACGTCCATTAATACATGATTCTGAAAGACTATTTCTGTACATATTCACTATCTTTCCTTATAACACAGGAATAATCACAGAACATAGCTAGGTGTTCTGGTTTCCACTGTGGTCACTGCAGAGAACCCAAACCCTCATAGATTGGTGCATCTGGGTACCTAACACAGACGATAAAGCTAGGTGAAAAGAAGTTATCTGCTTCCTCTTATGAACCAGAATAAGAGAACCCAAACAGCAAAACGAATGCCTTTCAGGCTTATCTAAAAACATTAAACAGTTTAAGAGTTACCCAGAAGCTCTACTGATGTATCATTAAACCTGGAAAACTCACTATGCAGGCAAGACTATGTTATGCAGCCCCACATCCCACTCTGTGATACATGACCTGTAGTTCTGACCAGATGTAAACATCTATATGGAGGGGGGCTGTGCAAGATACAAACAGCACAGCGTTCTTGCTTACATGGAGACCATAATGTGTATAGTTTCTTCTCATAGAAATCCATGTTATGCATGCAGATGTCACTGGCAAGACTATGTGTGCACTACTTAGGACACCTTGTACAGTAAGTCTTACACTTTTAATACTGTATGGAAGGGGATAAAAATACAGCATCATCAAATATCAAACTCGGGATGGGGAACCTGCAGTCCTCCAAATGCTGAAATACAATTTGATTACCCTTGATCACTGAACATGCTAGCTGGAGCTGATGAGAGATGGAGTCAAATAGCACAGTAGAACCCATGTATCTGCAGGGGATTAGTTCCATGATGTACTGTGGGTGTCTGAAACTGCAGATATGAGGGAATCACATGTTCCTAACCAGTAGGATAAGCCAACAACCTGTGCTTCAGCTAAAAATGACATATTTATCTTCTTGTATCTGCTCAAGCTTCTAAGAGCAATTAGGCTTGTACAGAGTCTTGCACTTGAATTAAGAGCTTCCCTTCTCTTTTCTGTATTCTCTGTCACATAAAAAGAGGTTACTTACCTGTAACTCTGGTTCTTCGAGTGGTCATCTGTGAATTCACACTAATGGGTTAATCTGCGCCTGAGCAGAGCAGCCTTGGAACCTTCCAGAGCTCAGGCACATGGTGCCGGGGACCTCCCACATGCTGCCCTTAACCCTGCCCCCGGCACCGAGTGCCTCAGTTCCTTAGAACTGTCCGCTGCTGCACAGCATGCAAATAACACACATGACGGACAGTGGGGAGGAAGGGTGGGGAGTGTGAATTCACAGAGTACCACTCGAAGAACCAGAGTTACAGGTAAGTAACCTCTTTTTCTTCTTCTTCTTCGTGGTCTCTGTGAATACACACTAATGGGTGACTAGCAAGCTGACTTACCAGGTGGAGGGACATCACAAGAGCACAGAGGCCAGGACAACACAACCCACTGCGGCTTCAGCCTTGGCTCGGACATCCAGCCGGTAGTGAGCCGTGAAGGTCAATCGTGTAGCCCAGGTGGCAGCTCTACAGATATCAGCGAGGTCCACTCCTCTGACGAGGATGACATTCACGTTGTCTTGACGGATTTTGACAACCGTCTTCTGCACTAGCGGAATCGGTGGGAACATATAGAGGAGACCTGTCGACCAGCTTGACATGAAGGCATCCCTTCGGGAGCGATGACCTACCCCCGCCCGGGAGCAGTTGCGGCTGCATTTCTTGTTGTCCTGTGACGCAAAGATGTCCATCTGCAGAATGCCCCAATGACGACAAAGGTGGTGGAAAACGTCGTTGTCGAGTGTCCACTCGTGGGAACTCGCTTGGAGCCTGCTCAAGTAGTCCGCCAGGACATTCCCTTTGGCAGCAACATGGACCGCCACCGGATAAATGTGCCGAACGTAGCACCATTCCCAAAGATCGACGGCTATGTAAAGCATGGGAAGCGAATGGGTGCCCCCCTGCTTGCTGATGTAGAACACTGCTGTCGTGTTGTCTGTCGCGATCTGAACTACTCACCCCACCAGAAATTGTTCGAATGCCCGAAGGGCTTTGAATATCGCCAAGAGCTTGAGGCAGTTGATGTGGAGTCTTGCTTCTGCAGGACTCCAGAAGCCATGAATCGTCAAAGACCCCAGGTGCGCACCCCAACCAGTTGGACTGGCATCTGTGGTCATCTGGATAGACGGAGACAGTGGGCCAAAGGCCCTCCCCACCACGAGATTGGATGGGAGACTCCACCAAAGTAGTTGGGAGGCTACCTCTGTCATAACCTCCAGAAGCTTGGTAGGAGGGTTGAGTGCCACATTGAACAGGGAGAGGTACCAGGCCTGAAGGGACCTCATTTTTAGCCATGCGTGCTGAACGACGGCTGTAGTCAAAGCCATGAGACCCAACAACTGTTGAGCCTGAAGGGCCGATACCAACGCGCCCGAGCGAAACGAGCTCAGCATATGCTGGATCTTCAAAATCCTGTCCAAAGGCAGGAAGGCCTGACCTGTTGATGCGTCGAGTATCGCACCAATGTAAGCAACCCGCTGAGTGGGTTGCAGCGTGGACATTTTTGTGTTGATCTGGAGACCCAGGGTTGACAAGAGAGACAGAGTCAATGCGGTATCTCGCACGGCCTGGGCATAAGATGAACACTGTGACACCCTGGAGGCGAAGATGTGCCACTACCGGGGCTAAACACTTGGTGAACACCTGTGGGGCAGTGGACAACCGAAAAGGGAGGGCTTTGAATTCGTAGGTCACTCATTTGACTGAGAATCTGGCGATGATCGGAACAGATGCTATGAAAATAGGTGTCCTTGAGATCTATGACTGTAAACCAGTCACCTTGCCGGAGCATCTGGATGGTGGCATCTAGAGAAACCATACGGAACCGCCGAGGAGTGATATATGAGTTCAAATGGTGGAGATTGAGGATGGGACAAAGTCCCCCGTCCTTCTTTGGAATAAAACCCGCGAGTAACATCTGGATGAGTGAGACATACAATGGCATATTTCTGGAGCAGAGATCGAATTTCTTCTTCCAGAGGAGGAGAGGGGGCCGTGGTTTTGAAGAACCCTGTGATAGAGAGTGTGTTGAACTCGATTGCATAGCCAACGGCTATGATGGAAAGGACCCAGGAGTCCGAAGTGGTGGTGTGCCATAGCTGTAGGAATGGTGAGAGGCGAACGGAGGGATCTATGGCTGCTGGTAGCAAAAACATGTCAAAGATTCTGCCTGGCCTTTTGGTCTGGGCGGTGCGCCTGTCTATTAGGCTGCCTAAACAAGGTGGACGAAACGCCTGAATTTGGAGGCCTTTGGTGGTCCTGGAAAGACCTTGAAGGGTACTGACGGTGCCACGAGCCTCTGGGGCGATACTGCTGAGAAGAGTAAGATCTAGCTGTCTTCCTCAGCTTCAGAAGATTATCAAGAATCTCATCCATTTTTTCATCGAACAGATCTACACCATCAAACAGGAGGTCCTGAATTCGAGACCTTGCATCTTCTGAAATGCCCACTGAACGAAGCCAAGCGTGGCAACGCAGAGTGATTGCTGTGACCAATTGCTTAGATGCAGCGTCCAAGATGTGTCGGGCTGCGATCTGCTCTTGGCGGGCTAAGCCCATCGCCTCTTGATGACAAGAGCCTGGGCATGCACATCCTCCATGGCAGCCTGCAGAATAGGCAAGGCTGAGTTCCACAGGTGACGGTGATAGGCCCCCATAGCAGCCAAGTAATTAGCCACTCATAGGACAAAGGAGGCAAGAGTGTATATACGCCGGCCAATCACGTCCAGTTTCCTGCCTTCCTTATTATTAGGAGTAGAAGCTGACCGGTTTCGAGCCCTGTTTTGTGTCGCATCCACAACAAATGAATTTGGTAGAGGGTGCTTTAGGAGAAAGTCCGTATTCTCCCCATGCGTTTTATAAAGATTTTCTATCCTCTTCGGAATCTGGTAAGAGGAGGATGGCTTGGTCCAGGACTCCCTCATCAGATCTGACAAGGATGGAATAAAACCAAGACGGAGAGGAGTCTGGTCTTGGGTAATGTCCTCAAACACTTTATCCACCTTCCAGGATGCCGGCTGCTCCACCGCTAGGTCTAACACCTTCGCAATACAAAGGATAAACTGGGAATAAGAGGTGTAATCCTCCAATGGCGAGGGAGGATGATTCTCTGCTACATCCGAACCTGGTGTAGGGACATTCGGAGGAGAGTCTTCATCAATATCTGACGGTGCCGAGTCCGAGTCCACAGGGGCTAGGTCGAGGGAAGGAGAATAGTCCTCTCGAGCCGGTGGTGGAACAAGCACTCCGGTATCAAGATGGGAGCCCCGCATATCGTCATCTTTCCTAGGTGGATGGTGAGCCAGAGACCTAACATGATCCGGCACCGACATCGACCTCGAGGCACCCTCCCGACCCGATGCTGGGTGACGCGAGCGCTTCGCAGCAATAGGAGAAGCGTAGTCCGGAGGCAAAGGTCTTTTATGGGCTCGAGGAGGGAGAGGGGGATAGAAGTCTCCCTCAGGATCGGGAAAGCGGTAATCAGCGCGGCAATACCAAGATGGAGACGGAGAATAAGGAGCGTAGTAGTCATAAGGGCGACGATATTGATAATACGGATCGGCCCTGTAAAACCTGGCATAGGTCCACGGGTTGAGCTCGAAATCATTGGGCTCAGGACCTGCGCTCGTAATATCGTCTCCTCTCAACGTCTCGAGCGCGATGCTCAACTTCATATGCTGGTTGGTGTCGAGGGGGCTCCGGCTCTGCTGGTGGGTCTAAATGCTGCGTTTTCTGCACCCTCTTTCTGGGTACCTCAACATGTACCGAGTTTGGAGGCGAGACGGAAACATGTCCAGTAGATGAGCCTGGAAGAGACCGTGGGCTAGCCTGTGCCATTTGAACAGCTGAGGTGTCCACCCAGTCAGGTGAGAAGCTGGGAACTGGGGATGGCAAGGCCTCTGGCATTGGGGGCAGACCGTCCTCATCCCCCAACGGTATACTAAGACATACCGTATCTCGCCGGGACACCTCCGGTAACAGAATAGAGGGCGATACTGTCTCCACCACCCGAGCAGGCTTCTGCGCCTTTTTCTTCTTCGAGGCCGAGCCCGAGGGAGGCTTCGGTGTCGATATCGTAGCCACTGACCTCGAGCCTGAAGAAGACGCATGGAGCTTAGACGCCATTTTAGAAGATTTCGAGGTCTTCCAAGGAGGTGGCAAATGTGAAAGTGGAGACATGTAGACTTATTACCAGATATGTGAAATAAACCCCTGTAGGTAAGATTTATTATTTGGCAAGTACCGCTCCACCTGCAGTATAATGGAACGTGATACAAATAATAAAGGAAGTAAGGTAACACAAAATACAGCTCATACTTTATATAAGCACCAGTCTCCAAGGAGAAGACTGAACTCTGGAAATAGTTTCTTGAATACTGCTATAGCACTAACAATATGACCAGAGGAGACCAGACTAGTCTATGAAGAACTAGAACTACTCATATAGAGGAATGAATGGAACTATCTGAGCAACTCTGCCAGAGTATAACAATGGATGGGATACGTGGACAGACTACAAAGTGGTTTTGGACAATATTAGGATAATTTAGAAAAAATTGGATATTCATTTGTTAGAGTAGCAAGATGTGAATGTGGAGAAAACCAAGCCATGCAAAATATACATCAGTGTTCATTATGTCATACAAAGTGCACTGAAGATCTTGTCAGGGATAATATGATTGATGTAGCATGGTTTTAGTCCAAAATTATGTAAGTTATTTCTTTTAATACATAGATAGTTACATATTGTTGTATTTTATATGTATCCTCATTTAACATTTATTTTTTAAAAATACCTTGTAAGTGAATATGAATATTATCCTTCTGTATACTGCAATACTCTGATATGCATCTTTCACACTTTTACCTTTTTGCCATAATTTTACAGACATCGACAGGTTACCCACCTGTAATTGTAGTTCTTCGGGTGGACCTCTGTGATTCACACCCTGGGTGATTCGCGCCTGCGCGGAGCCTCATCGGAAGATTCTAGAGCTTCTGCGGTAGCAATAAACACATTAGAATAAGGCCCGTCCCCCCGTATAAGTACCTTGGCGCCAAGCCTCTCCTTTCAGTTGTGTCAACCGCCGCTCAGTAGTAAGCAGAATGGCGTGACAGAGGGGAGGTCGGGCGGGATGTGTGAATCACAGAGGACCTCTCGAAGAACTACAATTACAGGTGGGTAGCCTGTCATTCTTCTTCGTAGCCTCTGTGAATCACACCCTGGGTGACTAGTAAGCTGTTTTACTCGGAGGCAGGGTGTCACGCCAAGGTAGAGGCTAGAACAGCACGTCCAAAGGCTGCATCAGACTTTTGCCGGAGGTCAAGTCTATAATGACGGATGAAAGTGGATGGCTGTGCCCAAGTGGCAGAAGCACAGACGTCTGGAAGAGGTACGCCGCGAAGAAAAGCTGTAGAAGCTGCCACTGCCCTAGTGGAGTGAGGGCGAATTACTCTAGGGACTGGTTGTCGAGCGAATTGGTATGCCAAATGGATGGTTGAGGCTATCCATCTAGATATAGTCTGGGAAGTCACCTGACGACCCTTATTAGGTAGTTGATGGCTTATGAAAAGACGAGGTGACTGCCTAAAAGGTAGGGTACCTTGGAGATAGAAGGCAAGGACTTGTCTGACGTCCAATGTATGGAGAAGTCTCTCTTGATGTGAAGAAGGTGATGGGAAAAATGAAGGAAGAATGATCGGCCGGGAGAGATGAAACTGAGAAACAACTTTGGGAAGGAAGGAAATATCCATTAATATCTTCACCTTATCGGGGAAAAACTGTAAGTAAGGATAGTCAGAACGCAGAACTGCTAAGTCACTGGCTCGCCGAGCTGAAGTGATAGCTACAAGGAATGCTGTTTTAAAGGTGAGGAGTTGTAGATCAGTTGTAGCTAAAGGCTTGAAAGGAGCTTTGGTAAGTTGTTTCAAAACAAGGGTTAGCGACCATTGTGGAGAAGGTGGTCGAGTATCTGGGTACATATGAGAGAGACCCTTAAGAAAACGTTTTAGTGTTGGATGTCTGAAGAAATTAGCTGCTGGAGAATTTGGAGGTTGATAAGAAACTATTGCAGAAAGGTACACTCTTAAGGATGAGATGGAAAGGCCGTTGGACTTGAGATGGAGTAAGAAATGGAAAACGGTGGCGAGCGATGGATTGAGAGAAGGTAATGAGGAAGCTTCAGTGAATGATTTAAATTTTTTCCATTTATACAGGTAGGCTTTCCTGGTGGAAGGTTTTTTTTGGCTTGATGGAGAACATTCATTAGCGAGGGTGAATCCTCCATGCTGCCAGATGCAGAACAGGTAAGTCCGGGTGGAGGATCTGGGAGTTGTTCTGTGTGAGGAGGTGTGGCAGGCGGGGGAGATGATGGATGTCTGATGAGAGACTGCAGAGGACTGGGAACCAGGGCTGTCTCGGCCACCAAGGGGCTATCATGATGGAATTGGTTTTGTCTTGTTGAAGGCGGACCACGACCTTGTGGAGGAGCGGAAATGGTGGAAAAAGGTAAGTGAGGGTTTGGGGCCAATGGCCGACGAACGTGTCTCCTTGGGAGTGCTTGCCAATGCCAGCTTGGAAGCAGTATAGTTTGCACTTCCGATTCGCGCGGGAGACGAAGAGATCGAGAGTCGGTGTGCCCCATTTCTCGCAAAGGTGACAAAAGACTGATTGGTCTAGTTCCCACTCGTGAGCTTGGGAATTCGTGCTGCTGAGCAAGTCTGCCAGGTCATTGTCTTGTCTTGGCCAGCTATGTGTAAGGCCGTGAGACAGATGTGATGTGCCAGACACCACTCCCATAGGTCAACCGCTAAGTAGAGGAGACTTGGAGAGTGGGTGCCGCCTTGTTTGAGGATCTAGTACATTGCCGTGGTGTTGGTGGTGGCAATCTGTACCATTTTGCCTACAAGAAGATTTCTGAAAGCTTTGCAGGCTTTTCTAACCGCCAGTAGCTCCAATTTGCTTATGTGGAGCAATTTCTCTCTGTGAGACCAGTTGGCGTGGATTTTGAGGGTGCTCCCCAGCCTGTGAGGCTGGCGTCGGTGGTGACCCGTATTTGTGGACATGGTTGTTGGAATGGCTGTCCGACAGAAAGGTTGAGAGGTGAACGCCACCATTGAAGCTGGGAGGCAAGTTCTGGAGTGACCCTTAAGAGAGTGTGAGGAGGGTCTGTCAATAGATCGAAAAGAGCAAGAAACCAAGATTGGAGAGATCTCATTTTTAGACATACGTGTTGTATGATGGACGTCATAGAGGCCATGGTGCCTAGAATACGTACTGTTAAGGCGGGTATCATGGCATGAGGAGTGAAGCCTTGAAGCAAGGTGATCAGATTTTGTCTCTTGTCTGTAGGGAGAAAGGTCTGTGTGGAATCTATAAGTGCACCTATATACAGTGGTGCCTCGCTAGACGATGTTAATCCGTTCCACGAAGATCGCTGTCTAGCGAAAACATCGTCTAGCGAAGCACGTTTTCCCATTGGAATGCATTGAAATCTCTTCAATGCGTTCCAAGGGAAAACTCGTCGTCTTGCGAAATCTCCCATAGGGAAACATCGTCTAGCGAGTGAGGGTCCCCGTCGGAATGCACTGACAGCTGCACTGACAGCTTTTCACCACTAGTCGGCGCATTCCTATGGGGAAACCTCATCGTCTAGCGAAAATTCCCCATAGAGAGACATCGTTTTGCGAAGCGCAGTAGCGATCGCAAAAAGGCATCGTCTAGCGATTTCCTCGTCCTGCGAGGCAATCGTCTAGCGAGGCACCACTGTAATGGACAATCTTTGCAGGTTTTAAGTTTGATTTTTGTTCGTTGACAGCAAGACCGAGATCGCGAAGTATCGGCAAGGGTGAAACGGGTGTCCCGTTGAGCTTTGCAACGGGAGTGAGCTACAAGGAGCCAGTCGTCGATATATGGAAAGACGAGAATGTTTTGCAGTCTGAGGTAGGCGGCTACCGGTGCCATGCACTTGGTGAACACTCTTGGAGCTGTTGCAAGGCCGAAGGGGAGCCTTTTGAATTGGTAGGCTTGTGATCCTAGTTGAAAACGAAGGAATTTCCTGTGTGCAGGATGTATTGAAATATGGAAGTATGCATCTCTGAGGTCTATGACCTTAAATCAGTCATTTTTTCGAAGTAGAGGAAGAACTGATTCCAGAGTAACCATACGGAATTTTGTGGTGATGATGTATTTGTTCAATTCTTGTAGATCTAAGATTGGGCGAAGGCCTCCGTCTTTTTTGGGGACGGTGAAATAGCGAAAGAAAAATCCGTTGTTGTGTTGATAGACGGGTTGTATGGCGTCTTTGAGAAGTAAATTTGTTATTTCTTCTTGCAGAGTTTGCGAAGGTGGAGTGATGACGTGTTTTGCTGGAGGGAGTTTGAAGAAGTGGATGCGGTAGCTGTTTCGGATGATGGATAGTACCCAGGTATCCGTGGTGATGGATTCCCAGGCAGGTAAGTGTTTCCAGAGGGCAGGATGGGTGGGCTGAGTTGCGATCTCGGTCAAGGGAGCGTCAAACATGATGTTTGGGTTTGCGGTCATTTCGCCTAGCAGTGGGTTGTTGCCGAGTTTTGGTTCTTTGATTCCTGAAATAGGGTGTGTAAGATGTCTGTCTTGGAGGGTCACGTTGGAACTTTTGGTAGGAGTTACAAGGTCGCCTCCATTGATTTTGTTGAGGGCGTTGTTGGTAGGAAGGGTAGACTCCCCAGGGTCTAGCCGCTGACCTTTTCTTTTGTACATTTTCTAAGATGTCATTGGTTTCAGCATTAAAGAGGCCTACGCCATCGAAGGGAAGGTCTTCGATGCGTGCGTGGGCATCCTCAGCCAGGCCAGCTGTTCTGAGCCAAGAGGAGCGGCATAGGGCTACTGAAGTGGCCATAGACTTAGCTGTAGCGTCTACTGTGTGCCGAGCAGAGAGCATTTGTTGTTTAGCAATGGAAAGACCTTCTTGTTGGAAGGTTTGGGCAAGTATTTTCTTATCCTCTGGTAGAGGTTCAACAAAGGTGGACATGTTGTCCCAAAGAAAGCGCTGGTAAGCTCCCATGGCTCCCTGATAATTAGCGACTCACATGGTGAAAGCTGCAGAGGAGTAAAGCCATCTGCCCATGGAATCTATTCTCCGACTATCCTTATTTGGAGGTATGAGTGTTTGTTGGTGTCAAGATCTCGATTGTGAGGCTTCAACAAATATAGAGTTTGGAGCTGGCTGTTTCTGGAGGAAAATGGCTCCTGGGTCATGGACTCTATAGAGATTATTGATTCGTTTCGACATCATATGTGAGGAGGCTGGTTTCGTCCAAGATCGTTGTGCAGTACTAAGCAAGGATGGCAACATTGGTATGTGTACCGGAGTAGTTGTGTCTTTAGAGATTGGATCGTACAGATGATCGGCTGGTTCCGTCGATGGACGGTGAATTTGGAGGTCGAGGGACTTAGCCATACGGATCATAAGTTGGGCATAAGTCTGAAAATCTTCTCCCGGTGAAGGTGGGTCGGCATTGACAATGTCAGATTCTGGTGAGGTGAGTAATACCGATGGAGTCTGAGGTCAAGATCCGTGATCAGAAACTTCGAGGTCGCATCTGGAGTCGTCAGACTGTCGATCACCTTCGGTGTCGAGAGGTTGAACGTCATAGTATTGGTGGTTACGACTCGATATAGATGGAGGTGGCATGTCGATGGACATTTGTCGGTGTCGAGAGCCCTCGACATCGAAAGATGTTAGTTGAGTGTCCATGGACTTTGTACGGTATGGGTGGACCTCGGTGTCGAACCCAGTATCGTAATGGTGTTGGGTTCGATGTTTCGGATTTACCGGAGGACGGAGATCCTGTGGAGGCAGGGGGATGGAGCGGGCGTCCATGGACCAGGATGGATATCGAGGATCATCGATATCAGAGCCTGTGTCTCTGTAATGTCTAAATGGAGGTTGTTGATGCGGCGGCAGCGCAGTGGAATATATGGACGCTGGAGATGCTGAAGGTGAGGAATGATTTCCATCATCTGGGTTGGCAAAGAAATAGCGGGAGGCTGGAGCTGCAAAAGTCTCGCGTGCTGAAGAATGCTGCTCGAGCATTCTGGGTTTCTTAGGTGCCAGATAGGGAGCAGATTGAGATCCATGAGTGTCGTGGTGATACGGCCGTTTCGACACTGATGGTTGTCGAGAGTGAGGCCAACTGCTAGATGGTACCATCGAACCGGGTAAAGTGCCTGGTCGACTGGTAGGTGCAGTTTGTCTGAGAGAGCACTGGTCGGGGCAAATGGCAACCCGATGAGCGTGCTGAACATGGGTCTGAGCCACACATGATGGAGCAGGCGGCTCGTAAGATCCAATGGTACCGAATAGGGAACGGTGTTGAGTTGTTCGGAATGGACTCCTTCAGGCGAAGCAGCAACAGAGGTTGCTCGAAGGAATAGTGTTGCGGACTGGGAGGAGAGGACGTTAGACGGTCGACTCTGTCATCCCATTCCGGTGACTGAGAACAAGGTTGATGAGACGGGAGTCCATCATCATCAGAAGGAGAACCAATGGAGATTGACTCAGACGGTTGTTGAGGTATAACTGCAGGCTTGGATTTATGGTGTTTGCTTCTTTTAGGTGGAGAAGGCTCCGGAGCTGAAGAGGCTTCGGTAGACATCTGGCGTTTAGTGGAAGCTTTCGATGCCGAGGATTTCAGTATCGAGGGTTTCGCCTTTTGCGTTTTGGAGGTTCTTGACGATGTGGATGGAGCGTTGGAGTGAGATGGTGTGGCCGATGGATGTTGTTTTGATGATTCAGAAACAGCTTTTTCCATCGCTTTGGTTTGAGAAGTGGCTTTACATGGAGGTTGGGCCATTTTAGCTGGTTGAAGGAATTGCCCCCAAAGGTGGAGTTTCAGCCTAGACAGGCGAGATTGGAGGACTCCGCGCTTGAAGTTCTTACAATGGGTGCAGGAGGAGGTTTGGTGTGCTTCTCCCAAACAAAAGAGGCACTTGGCGTGGCTGTCCGAGAGTGGTATTTTATTAATGTGGAAAAACCGATTTGCAAAAAAAGGGATTGGGGGGGATGCCGCGGCCAAAACGCCGAGCGAGAGAAGAAGAAAAACTAATAACGGTATTTAACTTGATCTATTTTCCTAAAGATAAGTGGTAAAAATAAAAAAAGGAACAGAGATTAAGCTCTCTTTCACTTTTACTCACAGAAGCAGAAAGAACATGAGGCTCTCAACACGGCAGCTGAAAGAAACTGAAAGGAGGGGCTTGGCGCCAAGGTGCTTATACAGGGGGGAGGGGCTTATTCTAATGTGTTTATTGCTACCGCAGAAGTTCTAGAATCTTCCGATGAGGCTCCGTGCAGGCGCAGATCACCCAGGGTGTGATTCACAGAGGCCACAAAGAAGAACCACAAAACACAAGAAAGAAAAACAATCTGTTGGTACCTCATTGTTATGGAGCACACAAAGGAGTAATTTCTATTCCATTTATCAAAAATATTTTTTATCATTCACTGGACAATAGTTAAAAATAATGTTATTAAATGGTAAAATAACATTTGTTCAAGAGTGTCCTATATGAATAATCCATGGTTCTCAAACCTCCCACTTTCTCTGTTAATCAAGCTTTTACTAGGCAAAGGGTCTCCTGGTTTCTCACATAGCCATATGGCAGCAGTTTTATTACAGATGTCAGATAATTTAGTCACATTAAAAGACAAAAAAACACCACTCCTCTTCATCTTCCCTTAACTGTTAAGCCAGGCAGCAACACAGAGACTTCTCTGGGCCTGGAAAATGTTAAGGATAATTTTAAGCACCCTTGAATGGCCAACCTTTTTCTGGCCTTCAACCAAGCTGCCTAAAAAACAGATGTTAAACTTGTCCTCACATCTAAGACGCTGACCTACAATTTGTAATGCAAAACATTCAACAAGTACAGGATATTACCACAAACAAACTTCTAGGTGACTAAGTCACTTTCCTTTATACCTAGATTTAACTCCTGTACCTTCTATGCTTATTAAAAATTGAATTCCCAAACTGCGTTAATTAACGTATCACTGCTGCTCCTGTGCTCTTGCTAAACATTGTAGAAAACATGCAGTAATGTATTTTGACTCAGATAACTAATACACACAACATGATGAGGATGAAGACTGAAAAAATTGATTATAAGAAACCTGAAAATATTTACAAGTTATAAATATCTATCATAGGGCTAAATCCAATGTTAATCTCAACTAGAGCAGATCTACTGAATGAATGAGACCCATGCAAGTTGCACTGCCTAAAAACCCATTGCACAATTTTCGACTGCAGAAAGGTGATGACATTTACATGGATGCTGCAGGAGCAGAGATTTTAGGTACTAAAAAGATTTTTTTCCTTTCATCTCATGGCTCGCATGACTTCCACACAATGAAATGGGTAACTCACAAATTGCACAAGCCATGGAACAGAAGGAGGATGCCTTGAATTAAAAACAAAAACAAAAACAAAACCACCCACCCACCCCCACAACCCTCACTGGTGATATCGTCAGCCTTCAGAAGCAGAAATTATACAATGCGATTTCAATGGATTGGCTCTGATTCGGAATAACACTGGAATCAGCCGATGCATGTGAGCAAACAACATGTGACACTTAACTACATACACAGAAAGGGTAAAATGAAACATGATTGAGCACGCAGTGTACTGTATTCTTCAGAACTGATTAACGCAGTCACAACTGGACTGCAAAACTACTAGGAAATCACATAGTCTTTGTATCTGCAAGGGAACACTAACCATATGTTTAAATGACTGCTCTAAAATGGAACCTCTGAGACTGGTCATGGCTTTGCAAAAGACATAAAGTACAATTAAAGACATGACACATACACACACTGCACAGGTGTCTGCTATTGCTATTGAAACGACTGAGTTTCAAAAGTGCTTCAACAAGCAATACAGATAGTCCTAGATAATGGAGGAAAGGTGTTAAAAATCTTTCTGTGTCCACACCAAAGCTCTCCAACTCATGTTCAGTGAGTGAGCTTCACACATTCAAGGTAATTACAATGGCTATTTTATTTATGGTGGTGCATGAAAACAAGCAAAGGCTACGCTCCATTATGAATTATGTTACACGCACATCTTTTATTGGTTTTGTTCAAACTAAACAATCACGCTGGGGGCTTGGCTGTGGATCACTGAAAGACTGTAATTACAATCTAAAGACTCAATAACTGCAATCACTATCAATATTAATCCTGAAATTATTGTCCTTAAAGGGTCAAACTTTAGCCTTCTTTCACAATTAACAGTTCATTCCTACACAAATGAATCCATGAAGCAGTAGGAACAGCAACAGTTTCAGACTGGATGGGCACTCAAGTCCATTAGGCCCTTTTATAAATGTTTTAAAAAGTAATTAGTTTAGAGTTGTTTCCTTCTTGTGAAACAAAAGTGAAAAAATTCTCAGCACAGACACCTGTATTACTGTATTTCTGATTTGCATTAGAAAAAGCTTATTATGTTTTACCAACAGACAAGAATGGAACTCAACCACTTTCACAAACATACAGCTACTCATTCAAATTCTAAGCATGTCTATAGCACATATATTGAATGTCCACAGTGGAGCTTTAGATTTAACAGACTCACCTGTTGAACACACTAGGAGTTGGACTGTGATCACGCTCTCGATCTCTTTCTCGAGTACGTTCTCGATCCCTGTCACGATCACGGTCCCTTTCTCTGTCCCGATCTCTGTCCCTTTCTCTGTCTTTATCTCTTCTTGAATAAAAATCCCACTGTTTGCTTGTGTCCAGGAGACTAGCCCAAGATGGAGCAGAACCTGTAAGGTGCGGAAAGGTGACTAAAGAAAAAAATGCCAGTATTAGAAAGCAAAAAAGCTAGAAACACTTGAACAGTGTAGTATGAGTCATCCTTGAAATCAATGAAATCCCACTTTATAGTCAAGAACACAGTGCCAGTAACTGTTTGCATGTTGTTTTGTAATGTTCAGTTTTCAACTCAGTTTCAGATCAGTAAGGTGCTTTCAATAAGGAAGTTTCGTAAACGAAATGCTTGCTCCTAGCATAAATGCTACTCATAGCAATGAATACAAATTTAATATCATGCTAATCTTTGACACACTTAGTGATTTTATGACATCTTATGACATTTCATTTAAAGTACTAGAAAAGAATCATGCCTAAAACTCTAGAGAGCCACTGCAGTTAGAGTTAACAATACTTGGCTCGATGAACATATAATTATATAACCTGAGAGAAATAACAAGTGGAGATCAAGAAATAGCTAATAATATTTCCACCAACATCCTACATGATCTATGAGAGACCCATTAATATGAAATATATTGCAGATGATTGTACTAAATCACATTTAAATTTGTCTATTTCTGTCTCTATCAGAAAGTTAACTACACACTGTTAGTTACAGAAAAATAGTTGGGGAGAACAGAGGCTTTCAATACTTTTAAATATCTGAGACACACAACTTCTTGTACTGAGATGTGCAACAGGCTCTTTCTGTCTTTATCAGAAGCAAAAGGTACTAGATTAGCAGTGAAAACTATTTATTTTGCCATAATAGTCCTCAATACAGAGAACCTCTCTAAAGTGCAACGCATACTCCAACCTCCCATATCTTGTAGTAGTTTCACTTCTAGAGAGGAAGCAGGCAGAGCTACAGAGTGAGGAGGAGTGCGGAAATGACTATGGCACAGCTGCATCAAGTGAGCTCCTTTCCAAGTATGCCATGAATCCCTGCTGCCTACTTTGCACATCTTGCAGGGCAGCACTTCATATACCTGCTTGCCCTTCTCAGTTCTTTTTATCCTGAGCTGCCAGAATTAGTGCCAAATCTGTTATGTGCCATCAAGTTGCCTCCGACTTATGGTGACACTATGAATGAATGATCTCCAAAATGTTCTGTCCTCAACCATCTGCTCAGCTCTTGTAAGCTCAAGGCTTTGGCTTCCTGTGGTTTCTCCACTCCCATCATCAGTGGAACTATCTACTGTCTTCTGTTGATGTGGCCGCTAATGCTAAAGATGGTGGATGCATCTCAGTCTGGTGCCTCAGCTGTGAACGTTCCGTATTGGGTGATCTTGCTCGAAGTCCAGGCTTGTAATAGTCTACCCTCCTGACAGCATTGATCTCAGCCTCTCTGACACACTCAAATCCCCACATCACATGAAAGTGTGCATCCAAGAAGGGGGTGGTGCTCAACCTTGTTGTGAAATAATAAAATGACCTATTTTGAATAATGGCAGTGAATCCTTTAGCATGTGCCAATAGACTTGTTAAGCTTTCTCTATACTAAGGAGAGCTGACTGAATATATCACTTTCCTTTCAACAGTAATCCAAGTAATCTTGCTCCAAGCACATTAACCCCCCCACACACAAATGATATTCAATGTTGTACACATATTCACTAGAAAAAACAATAAAACATTTACATCATGAGCCTCTCCTAAAAACTATGCATTTCATACTGAATGATGGTTACACTCTATAGAGATAGTCATGCATAGCATGTGACTTTCATAAAGAAATCTGTATAACACAGAGTAGAGGGAGCATGTCATTTGAACCTTTGCCATATTACTGGTAATTATCTGCATTTATTATATACTACTTAATTATATGGAATAAAATTGAGCAGCTAGGGTTTATTTTAATGACCCCAGGAATGCAGACAATTGAGTGAGGCACTAGTAAGTACATTAATTAGTTACCTACAGTATCTATTGTGTGCCATTTATAGTAATACATACATTGTGTACATACCATGTCTACATTTATGTCGTAGCAACAGAGGACTTCAGTTAAAAAAAACTATCCCCAAGAACATCCATGAAGTGGATGGCATTCCTCCACCCCCACCAAACACTAAACTATGACTGGAATCCTGTCACAGGCTGATCACGTCATCCGTACAGGCTGATCACGTCATGAGGTGCAAACTTGATTTGAAACTTTCTTATCCCCACCCCACCCCCACACAAGCTTCCAAAGCTCTCTAGAGATCTGTTTTTGACCTGGGGAAGCCTTTGGGAACGTCAGTATTTTTTTTAGAGGGTTAATATCAAAAAATTGCCAATACCAAGGGTCAGGACCATGGTGGCAACTTTTGAATATTAAAAACTCCCCCTCTCCAAGACTCCCAAAGGCTTCACCAGGTTGAAAGAGATTCCTAGGGAACCTTGGAACCTGAGGTAAGGGGATAGGAAAGTTTAAAGTAAAGATCAGTCTGTGGCTGATGACATCATCAACCTTACTGCACACAGAGTTGTACAACAGGATTCAGTTTATGAGTCAAGTGAATTTAAGACCAGCAGGTAATACTCCTAGAAATTCTTTGGATTATCACTGAATTCTTGCCCAGGATCATTTGTCTGTGTCAAAGGTGCCAATCTATTATTTTAATATTGCTTTAAACTATTTATTGGCTGAAATTTGGTTTTGTGACTTCTGCATGCAGAAGGATGCTGACATCAGCTGCAGGAATAATCTTCTGTACTTAACTTAAAAACCTCTTCCTTCTGTCCCACAGCTCCCACATGATAAAAGGGATGACACTAGAGTTTATAGGATGTTCATAATTACCAAAAATTGCTGTTCTGCTGGTGATGTCATCAGCCTTCTGGATGCCTAACAGGATTCCAGGTATTTTTTACTATTCCATAAGATTCCAGCTATTTTTATTAAAGATTTATTATGTTAAAACTTTTTTTGCTCAATTGTGATAGACTCCTTTCACTTTAAAAAAATAACTATAAAAATGGCAGAAATGTTTGCCAGAAATGTACAGGAAAGAGGCAGATAGATGTGCATGAACACTGAGGCTGCAATACTATACACACTTACCTGGGAGCAAGTCATATTGAACTTACCTCTGAGTAGACATACAGAGGACTGAACTGTAAGAAGAGTAATCTTACAGAAAAGGATTAAGACTGACACCTATTCCCCCTTCTCATTTACAAAATCTCTATGAGAACTAAAGATGGTTTCCCCAACATAGAGTACAGTTGTTTGCAGATGTTTAAACATTAGCTGTACTCTAGCAATTCTTTTTTAAAAATCAGTTGCAAAAGATGATTGTAATTAGTAATACTATTTTTCATTCTTTACAAACCAGTTTGATATTTTCACATCCACAGTTCCACAGATACTCTGGCCCAGCATGAAACTTGAGATATACACATCAGAATCAGCACTCACAAATATAATATTCAAAATTTAATATTCTGCTTTCTTCATAAGAGTGCCTTTGAATTACCTCTGTGGTGACTTCTGCAGTGACCTACTCTGAGATGAAGTTGTCCACAAGCTATCCACGCACTGAGATTATTACAGAACACTGTAATAACCCCATTTGTACTGCATCTATAACACTCAATCCCTCTGTTTGTACTATACCTAATACTCAAAACAGAACTATATAATTTTCCAGCCGACTCATTAAACAATGCTTACAGGTATCACAGAAAGTCTTTCCAGACTGCTTTTAATTGAAGAAAGGCTGACCGTAATATGCTGTTTGAGAATTGAGACAACAAATGTGTGAGACCTCCCAAAATACAGTATGCAAGACTGGGAAGACTCTTATAATGCTTGCATATACACATTAACCAAGATTTCTGCTTTCCATTAACAAAATAGTTTTGAACATCATCCGTTTTTTGTTACCTGAAGCAAAATTCTGGTTTGTTCATTCACAACCACACACTCCACCCATTTTACTATAGCTTCATTCCTGGCTCTTTGGTCACCCACAACCAGTATACTTTTAATCTTCTTATGAGATGGGGGTAAAGGATAGAATGGGCACCACTTAGGTAAGTTAACCGTGCACCAATCCTAAAGTAATGTTGTTATCAAAACCTGAGTTCAAGCCAAAAGTCTCCATATTTGAAAATGATTACTCTCTGCCACTTTCTGAAGAACAAATAAAAAGCAGACTGAAAAGCATATAGTTCATTACGATTTTTGTTCTCTTTAATATAACTATGCAAATTAAATAGATGAAGAAGGGGAACAAAATTTCTGTGCCATGTCCAATCCATTCTTTATATGCTTGTAAATCCCAACATTTTTTTCTTGAGGAATAACTATTTTATATTAGACTTGTTTTTGTACCAATGCATCCTTGACTTGAAAACAAGAATTTTTTAAAAGTAAATGTTTCTAGGAAAATAGGCAGGGTACCAAGCTGTTTGCTAGTCTACGCATAATAGCAAATGCAAGGTTCCATAAAGTGTAGCTATCTAAATAAAATCCATAATCAAGCAATCTTCTGAATACACTTACCACCACCATATGGAAATGCACGAGCTGAGCGGCTATCATAACCAGAGGAATGTCCACTGTTGGAAGAGAAACACAGGCTTCCACTTTAGTCAACTGCCTGAGCAGAATAGCCCATGTTTATAGTTATGCAAGTCTAATTTTGAAGCAGATATATGTGCCATGCAAGGGATCTGTATTAGAAAATATATGTATGTGTAAGGGAGAAAGGGAGAGAGGGAGAATCACAAATGATTTAATATCAAACAGTAGTTTGTCTAATGTAGAATACTAAATATCATGTCCCCTAATGCCTCTGAGTGACCCACTTTTAAAACATCACTTTAATACCAATTATATTCACAATTCAAATGAGAATGACATCTGGACATCTTGACATATAAAATAATGACTGTGTTCTTATTGGACAACAAAGGGACAACCCACAATGAGCACACAAAAAGGCAGATGGGTTTCAAATTAGGTTGGCCTATATTATTCCTTCAATAATACCGTATTTTTCGCTCCATAAGACGCACCTGACCATAAGACGCAGCTAATTATGGAGCAAAAAATAAGGTACTTTGGAGGTATTTGCCTTTTTGCCTTCGGAGGTCTGCAAGGGTTCCCTCCGATGTCGGGGGAAAGCCCTTGGAGACCTCCTGGGGGTCCCCCGCCGCCGCGATCCGACCCCCAGGAGGTCTCCAAGGGCTTTCCCCCGACATCGGAGGGAGCCCTTGCAGACCTCAGAAGGCAAAAAGGCAGGGGAAAATGACGGGAGATTCGAATCTCCCATCCTTCCCCCCTGCCTTTTTGCCTTCGCGGTTGCGGGGGACCCCCAGGAGGTCTCCAAGGGCTTCCTCCAAGCCATCGGAGACCTCCTGGGGGTCCCCCGCCGCCGCGATCGGACCCCCAGGAGGTCTCCAAGGGCTTTCCCCCGACATCGGAGGGAGCCCTTGCAGAAGTGTATTCGCTCCATAAGACGCACACACTTTTCCCCCCACTTTTTTGGGGGGGAAAAGTGCGTCTTATGGAGCGAAAAATACGGTAAATTGAGGTGGTAAGCACAGACAAAAACAGAGCCAAAATAGGGTCACTAAGAAATGAGGAGGTATCAGTATGGGGCAGGGAAGAGAATAAATTAATAAAACACTAAGGAGGTCAATCAACCAATGAGGACTGAATATATTTCAGCTACTGACCATCCATTTCCAAGACACAGAAGCAGAGGATGTAGAATACCTGTGAGAGTTTCTTATAACTTAAGAATAGGGGTGGAAATCCTGCAACATACAGGCACCTCTTGGACCCCCCCCCCCCATCTGAAAATATTCTCTCTCTCTCTCTCTCTCTCTCTCACTCACACACACACCAATTATATATGCCACAGAAACCCACTACCAGTTCTGCCTTAAAAGAAGGGAGAGCACTCAGTCTTGTCCCTGCATCCCGAAACCCCCTGAAGGAGTCCACTACTCTCCAGATTTATTGGGGGGGGGTGGAGACATCTGGGGGAACCTGGGACCTGAAAACTGGCCACTGTCCCAGATGGTAATATGGGTGAAAGGAAGGAATTCTCAACAGAAATATTCCTACCAGGACATAGTGTATCTTATTAATCTTCATACAACAATACTGTATTTCCTTGAGCCTACATTTTTCAATTGAAATGACATGCAGTGAGAGAGATAGTAGCCTGATATCTAGTAGCACATCTCAACTAGAACAGGCCCACTGAATCAATGGAAATTCAGTAGGTGCTGATTCACCAAATCCCTACTGATTCAATGGGCCTATTCTACTTGTAGCTTATTACTGAATTTCAGCCAGTGAGTCACCATCTTTTTCAACATTTCTACCAATCAAATAATTAACAATTTCACTATGAAGAGGGAAACAATTTTTTCAAAATTGTCATTTCACTGACACCACAAATATTTTACCCTAATGCTGATACTCCATTCTCTCCTCCAACAACCATTCACCTTTACAACTTTTCCCTCTTAATACATTCAACACCAATAAGTTTTTCCTCTTGTCTTCTAGATAGAACCCAGACTACCACAGGCCACTGCCAGAGATAAAGCAAGAGATATAGTTTGCAAAACTAAGCTGGTGCCAACTCAATGCAATGGTGCTCTGCCAGAGAGGCAAGGATACACATACCTTATTCTATTTCCCATTGACTTTATACAAGATAATAAAATGAAATGCACTGAAGGGAGGTACCATGACCTCTCTCAGACAAATGGGTAAAAAAATATATGCAAAGTCCAGGCACAGTGCTGAGTCCAGACGAATGAATGAATGAAATACCCCACATAAAAAGCAGGCTTCTTTTAGAAATTATCCTATTTATCTTTTTACAAGTTACAAATGGAACCTATTGTCTTGGGGGGGGGTGAGGGATGAAATGGAAAGAAACCTCATTGTATAGGTGAAATCCCACCAATGTATCTGAAGGTCTCTCCAACTTCTTCTTGAGGTCATATGGTCCTCTTTCCCATCTGTTTTTCCAACCCACCATACTGAATGTACAAACTGAAGATAGTGGTGATTTATAGAGATTAGAAGCTTCAAACTGCTAGTGATGTCAGGAAGTAGGGTAATTATTAAACATAGCTTTTATGATGTTCAATGTTCTACAAAATAAATTTACCTTTCTATTGTCGGTATGAGGGAAGGTGGTGGTCCTCCAGGTGGAGGAGGAAAGCCTGAAACAGTTAATTGAGAAACGAGAAAAGTTCAGTGATTACTAAAAAATTATTTTCAGAAAAAAAATATTGCATGCTATATCTGGAGTAGTATATATTTTAAGTTAATTCAATGAAGGAGAGAACAACAGGAGCGGCATACCAAAAAACAGACCATTATTGTAACCAAAGATGGGAAACCATTTGTTTTTTGGACTACAGCTCCCAAAATCCCAGAGACGCTGCCTGCGAGATTCTGTGAGCTTGGGTCCAAATGAGGAACTTTCACCATCTCTGCTTGTAGCACATTCTTTCAACCACATATTGAATATACAGAGACAACATTTTTCAATTACTTATTGTAATTCAGTAATTAACAGCCATCTTAATATTCATGATCTTTTCAAAGGAAAACTGAGTGCATTTTTCTTTTAAAAGGGGAATGTGGTAAAACGTCCCCTATACCAAAAAGGAAACCACACTTTCATACTACTTTAACAGTTTTAGAACAAATAAATATACCTGGCGGTGGCACAGTTATTGGTATACCTAAAAACAAAGAAGATGCACCCAGTCATTTCAGTAATTAGTTTATTGTCTCACTCCTAAAGAATCAGAACAGGCATTATGGCATTCTTGCCAACAACACGTCACTGAGCAGCCAGCAAGATCTGGCAGTAAATTAATTTCAGCTAGAATCAGCTTTCATACCAATATGTTATTAGTGGGAAAATGAACAAGTAGCAGACCTGAGTTTATCATAATGTGGCATTTCTGATCATAAACCCAGTGAAATGAAAAAGAGGTGCCACAGCATGCACCCAAACTGACGTGTCCCCTACATAAGTCACTCTTCAAAATCATATATGAGTTTTTTCTCTGAATTCCAAGTACTCAACACATCACAGAAAAGTAACCCTGTAAGTTAAATACAGTTGCAAACAGAAATGTGCCAATGTTTTGGATTCCAACTCTCAGAATTCCCCACACAGAAAACTTGAGTTCCAGTTCACAGACCCACACCTTCAGACACCTATATTTCCCTCACCCAGAGCAGGACCCAGGCCTCAAAAAATACATTCTAGACCTTTATTTCGTGCTGCAACAATTTCTAGGAAGAAGTTGCCGTAACACTTCCTGTGTGATATTGTCTCTGTGCCCTTCAGAGTGCCTCCCAAAGAATTATAATGCCTGTGAAACACTGTGGTAGGAAATGAATGCCTATTATGCAGACTCAGAGGACTAGGCCCTGCTTCAGGTGCGGGAAATACAGGTATCTGAAGGTGTGGGTCTCTCGTCCAGAATTCCCAGAGTTGGAGTCCAAAAAACCCAAATGGCACACTGCTAGTTGCACATAAAATAATTAGATTTAAAAAAACCTGAAAATAAGTTCTCTTCTATGGATATGCATGCACAATCCAATGCAAAAACCCACCTGTGCCTTTATATCCTCAATGTTAACAGACAAGATGGCAAATTAAAAATGTAAAGTGACAGGTTAATGTTAACTACATCATATTATTTTGATTTTAAAAAACACTTATTAAATAGCATTAACAGAATCATCTTCACATTTGTAATATGGAAGTACAATACTTGGCACTAAAAAGATTTTTGTATAAAATTAAATTTAGCTTTGTTGAATCCCAAGATCCTTTGTCTCTTATTTTATTTATGCAAATAGGTATGTACCAACAGGTCTTATTTATAATTACAACCATTCAAACTCTTAAATATAATTAACTATTTTAACACGTTTGCTGTAACACAGGAATAACTACACTAGTGGTATAAGTCAGTCTCCTAAATCACTTTAGGAGGCTGAATAAAATGGGGAAAAATTATTTCATAAACCTTGAAATTTAGTCCCACCATTCTTTTTAGAAGACTCAACTCCATTGACTTATTCCAGTAGCAATTATATAAATTTCTGTTTGCAGAGACTGAAACAATGATGATTCTTTTTGTCCTAAAAGGTACTTGCATCACAACTGGCTTAATGAATACAGCAGAAGAGTCCAGGACTTCAAAGCAAGATCATTTTTTCAAAGGATTTTCTGAAGGATGTTTTATATTTGAATGCTTAAACTTTCTGGCCAGTAGTTCCAGTTAATATTAGGTAACAAGAAACTAACAAGAAACTTCCCCCCACTCTAAACCAAGGAGGAACTGGCAGATTCTATTTTGGTAATGGCTTTGAAGATAGAATGCTGGCAGCAGCTCAATTAAAACAAGCCCGAAGGAACCAAAGTCACTGCTCTTAATGGTTACTTCCAAATGTACTGAAGAGATAGTAAAGGACATCTTCTGGACAGGCTCATATAATAAAATCTGTGTGAATGTTACCATTTGTCTTCAGATTTCAGCAATGTGTTTGGCTGAATTATAACACATGCAGACATGATTCAACTTTGAATTTCAACAGATGAAAGCTTTTGTGAAAACCATATGAGAATGCCTCCTACTAGAGTATATTGGCACAGTGGAAGGAAAGTGTAGAGTCCCACCATCCAAATTATACCAAATACCCACTGATTCAATGGGCCTACTCTAGTTGTGATCTACCACTGGATTTCAGCCACTGTGTATGTCAGGCCAGATTCTATTTCTGGGATTAAATTTGTTTCATTGCAAATTATATTAAACACTACTTCATTTGAAATCTTCCATGTGATGTTGCTGTTCATGCTCCAGTGCATATATTATGGGGTCAGTTTTTTATGCATGAATTAAAATATAAGATTACAATTCATTTAAATGTTACAAGACCCAAACATTAAATATAAGGTCACTGATATGTTGGGGCTTTTTTTTTCAAGAAATGAGGGTTCAGTCAATAGTCAAAATACAGTATTCACTTATTGTGGTAATCAGAGCTTTGTTCGCCTCTTAACATTCATACAAACTAGATGCCAAGCAGCTAGAGAATCTTTATTGCAAAGACTCCAAGAGGTGGAGCACAGACATGAATTAGATCAGATGTAAGTAAACCCAGACCACTTAAGACACTAAGGAAAGAATTGACCATTTTGGATATGGACAATATCTGCAGAATCACTGGCCTTGTTATATAAAAGAAAAATATTCTGAAGTAAAGGCTGAAGCAGATGCATCATTATTAGCATAACTGATGAAAAAAAAATCCAAAGGAGTTTAGTGTTGCTAGGTAAGAAAGATTCATGGCAATTTGCTATACAAATGAAGAAAAGTAGAAAAGCTTTCGTAACTTTTTCATAATGTTTATCTAAGATTGAATTAAAGAGGAACATTCAGCCCTTTGAGAAACATGAAAATTCTCATGTAAGGATGTTTAATGTCTAGAGTAAGGAATGATTCTGTTTCTGCATAAAAGCATACAGAGGTCAAAATAATTTTCAAGTCCAAATAATTTTCATACAACCATTATCTTGATGTTTCTGTATTCAAACTGCCAGCTGACAAAAGTTTGTACTTTAGTATAATGATGCACAGTGTATTTTTAATTATAATCTGAATAAAATTATGAGAAACATACTTTGTACATTATGTACATATCTTTAAAGCACATTATTTCAATGGTACCTCAAAGATACATAATGCATATAGCACAAAATGGAATACACATTATTTATCTTTGAGGTTCCATTTTCACACCAAACTGAACTGAGTTTTGATTTGTAAGTAAATATTGGCAATTAATGCTCAATTCCTTGATTTCATGGACACTAATGATAGAAAGACACAATATATCACCCCTTGGCAGGCTTCCTTGGATTGTTTTCCAGCCTGAGGCCATCAATTACCAGCCTCTACTTGAAACAAACTGCAGTTCAACGGTAACTTAGCAATGTAATTGAATTCTTACCCAGTGGAACAGAAAATGAAAATAATTTTGCAGGGAAATATAACAAAGTCCTTCACAGAAAAGTAACAACAATTTGTGAAAAAGTGATATAACACTAGAATACTTTCAAGAAAACTGCAAACTGACACATTAAATGAAATGTGCTGTGTAATACTGACAACACAACATTAAATGAAATATGCTGTATATCACTAGTTCAGTTCCAAGCTAAGACAGAACTATAAGAATAAAACTACTACAACTATTTTTTTTTACCTGGAGGAGGAATCAGCGGGGGAGCAGTGCTGACAGATGGTGGTGGTGGAAGGAAAGGAGGTGGTGGAAGATGAGTGGGAGGAGCTCCTGGAGGGAAAAATGGAGGTGGCTTGGAAAAACTGCTGTCCACATCAGTACTGGAGCGATCAGAAAGAACCTACATAATAAAATCAATGATACGTTTGCTCCTTTTGAAAAGGCAATAAAAGTATACTCCCCCATTAAAATGTAAGAAAGGGCTTTCTGAAGTAATTACAGAATAGACCCACTGAAGGAATGGGACTTAGGAAAGTCATTGCTTAAAAACGTCTCATTGATTCAACACATCTAATCTCCTTGGGACAGACAACTGGATTTAGCCCTAAGAAATGTATGCACTCAAATTCAAACATTGCATGGATGAAACAAGATATTATTGGAAGTATTTAAGCAACTTCTAAGAACAATCTGTGACAAAAATTTCCAAAGTATTCTTATTTGGGATGAAAAAGAAAGGTATATGTTATATTTTATGTAACACAAATTACCTCTCTTTTTACATTATGTGATGAAAAAGAATACTACCTTCTAATGATCGCAATAAACTAAGAGCACAAGTCACATAACAAATTTTCATGAAAAGACTCCTGTTCTCTCCAATTCATTAGATATCACGAGAAATATACAGATTTTTCTGAGAGGAAAGAAGTGTACACCTAGACATATATTTCTACAAGGACAAGGCAAAATGTCAGTGTGCAAACTTCCAAGTTCTTCAGAATTCTTATCAGGCTAGGTCAGTAGGGGCTGGGTGAAGGAATAGGAAAAAAAAATGGCCATGTGTACAACTAAACTCAGTCCCAAGATAGAAATGGCAGGTTGAAAATGTGGAAGTTTTAGATTATACCTAGCAATACATACTGGAATGAGAACTGCAACTCAAGAGATCTGCCCACTGCCTGACATAGGTTGCTAAGTCAAGGTGAAACAGAAACACAAAGAAACATGGCAGTCTTCAAATAAAGCTGCAGATTAAATTTTGTAGGAAGTGTACTACGATTTAAAAAGTCAGAGGAGACCAAACTGCCAGTATAAAATGGAAGCTAAGGTAAAAGTGAAATGTCTCTTCTTCTACCAACAAACATGCAAAATGGAATCAGGAAACCTGTATGTTGCTGTTTTCATTAGCCCGCCGTCTTCCCTCTACTCGGCTGATGGTGATGGTCTGTCCGATCACATCTATCGTACCAGAAAGCCTTCTGAAAAAGAAATACATACAATATATTTCTAAGGAAAATATTGCACTGTTTTTACACAAAAACAGCAAAGTAATCAGAAAAATGCATCTCAAACTATATAAGTGCTGCACATAGCAGATTCAAAAGGCTCTTAGTGAAGAAGGGTAAGTAGTTCATAAAACATTTTAACTGTTTTGGACACAAGATCCTGTCAGAAAGTGTTTTCAATTATGAACAGTAATGGCTAAATAGAAACTGCTTTAAGGGATAACTCTTCAGAGCCTAGTGTATACTTTATTGAGAAGAAAAACCTTAAAATTCAAGATGGGTACAGTAGAAATCAAATATAATATTGAATAATGAGGGCAGAAGGACCACAGAAGTAAGAAAGTATTACCCAAATAGCTTTATTTAGCTCTACGGTGTATAGGGCATGTATTACAATAAGCCTCCTGCCTAGTAATTAAAGTAGCTAGTTGTCTAGGAATACCACTGGAATAACTGATACAAAGCAGTGAGCCAGGTCTCAGCCCTCCTTCCTCAGCAGCACATAGCCTGCCCAAAACTATGCTGGCACTGTCCCCAATGCTTCTCCTGCCTGCAGGCTAATTCTCTTCAGATTCAGCCTTCTACCCTCCCTGTTGCTACTCATACACTAATATTGAGATGCAACAAATTAGTACTAAAAACACAAAACGAAGAAATAATTTTGTCATACAAATAGGAGAAAGCTTTCCATGTCTGCACATATTAAAAGGAATCAAGTCCCTAGCCTTCTTTGATAAATAAGTTTAGTAAGATTGGATCTCATCCAAAACCAGAATTCCCTCTTCAATTACAAAACAAACCCAACAGACAAGGGTTTTTTTACTTCCTCAATAATTATTTTTACCTCCACCTCAATTCTCAAAGGGGGATGATAAAAGTATGAAGACTGTATGAGAGAAAGAATGCTATGGGCCTATTGTAAATTATTACGTTGAGTGTGTGTGTTCTATAAAAACCACTTATAGCCTAACACTTAAGGAAGGAAAAATCCAATCAGACACTTAAAAACTAAGGTTCTTCTACCTATGCACAATGCCACTAGCCATGGAAGTGACAGATTTTGGCACCAAAAGCTAAATAAAGTTAAAACAAAAAGCAATTAAGAGAAAATATTAACCAGCAGATATGCAAATCACAGAAGAATGGATTCTATTCAAAAATCAGAGGAACAAGAATTAATAAGTAGCTGACACACATCTGAAGACACAGCTTAAATTACAGAGTTTCCAAATCTACAACAATATTTCAAACATGCAACACAATATATATATTGGATATAGGTAGGGTTTTTTTTTCAGGAACAGTTTACATATTTTAAATGGGGAAAACAGTACTAGCAGTACTCAACAGGACAGACAACAATTAACAGGGCCAGATTATCAGCAATAGGAACAGGGTAGCAGCAATTATGAAAAGCAGACTGTATTACAGCTAGTTCAAACTTCTATTTCTTACTCCTGTACTGCTGATTTTATAAAAGATTAATTACAAATCAATGTGGAAAAATAGCCAACATTTATGCTAAAACTATGCTAGGGATCCACAATGCCAAACAGTGCCACTATGGTAAGTGCCACTGTCCTCTGACAAAACAGTGAGTTCCAGCCCACCTGAACTTGGAGCTGGAAAAGATATAGCGTATCAAAGCATTGGGCTTGACCATCAAAACCTACTTCCACAAACTAGCAGGTCAAAATAACTGTGAGCCCATGAAGACTGAAATTCTGTTACTTAGAACAGTAAATCACACTAGAGTAGGCCAATTTGAAATAATGGTATTCACAGAGGAGTTAACAAATCCCCACTGATTCAGTGGGGCTATTTAACTGCAACTTGCTATGCCAGGCAACAGGATTTCAGCTGAAGTGTGCCTTTCCACTGAGCAATCAACCTCCTGACGCTGGGCTACTGCATACTACACACTCCATATGGCATCAGTTCTTAAGTCAAGACTGGGAAATGCGTGGTTCTTTACATGCTGCTCATCTCCAATTCCTATCAGTCTTAGCAACCAGTGAGGGACAATGAGAGCAGTGGTTAATTAGTATCTGGAGGGCCACAGGTTCTCCACTGCTGCTGTAAAGCCACCACATCACATGTTCATTGGGCCCTCGGCTATTCTTACTTAGCATGACGAAAAATATTGCCCCTGACATGTTGGAGAAAGCTTTTGGAGCAAACCAGATAACATCACTATGATAGTAAAATAAGGCTAGCATGAACCCCAGTCCTCCTCTTGAGGTGAAGAGGAGATTTGAGCAGATATATTTAGGGCTCCTTAAGAACCACAGAAGACCAGTAGTACTGCTGGGAAATTAACAATTCCTATCCTCACTAGTTACAAGCTTAAAGTAGGACTCAACCTTGACTTTTTTTGCATTGCACATCTAAAATGTTGTGACCATCATGGAAGGGACGTGCAGTGGTAGGGATGATCCCTGCTCCTCTAGCAGCTCCAAGCTACATGAGCTCTGGGGACAAGAGATTGTCTTTAATTTTATCTTAAATTCTAGAGATATAATATGACATCATTAAAATAGTCCCATCCCCTGCAAGAGGTTATCAAAACCAGCCCAGGTTTGTGGGTCTGTGAATCTGACATGTCTGAAAATAAACCAGATAAAACACTTTCAGCAATATGGGTTTCAAACTTTCTGTTTAAGTAATAAAGGCCCAGAGTAAATAGGGTAATACAGGGACTACAACATGTCATGTAAACAAACAATTCCAACACCAATTTATCAAAACTGAAAGACTAACAGAAATGATACAGTATATGCATTTTCACCTAATGTATGTGCCCTCCAAATGTACCCAGTTACAATCAACATTCTAGTTGAAGGGCAGGGAGACTGTACATCTATTATAGTAGCTTTTATTCTACAAGCTGTAGTAATTAACAGAAAAGGAAGCTAAAGATTGTGGCATAGACACTGGCTTGGAAGTATGCATATGATTTCACAAAATCATACTTTTAAACAATGCTCAATTTACAAACTGATACACTTCCATACATATTCCAATTCCGTGTTTCCCTGCTATAAGATGGGGGGGGGGGGGGAACCTTTGACGCTCTAATAAATCTAAGCCCTAAGTATCACTAGAGTTTACATTCCAAGTTTTTTTATTGTTTAAAGAACATTTACTTCATTTGTTCATATTATGCTACTGTCCCCTAGATCTACTGGGTAGAGCTATGATTCTGAACTATAACAGTCCTTCTGAATCAGGTGTGAAGGTCTGTGTTGCACATCTGGGCACATGATTCCATCAAAAATGCTATTCTGTGAGACGGTCTTGTCTAAACACACCCAATTGATTAGAAAAACTGGCATGTCATAATTCACAAGAGTTCATGTCCTTTAAAGCTTTTCTTACCTTAGTTCAGGCGACTCAGCCCTCCCATATCGTTCCTGCCACTTCCCGATGCCTGAACTGGCTTTTCTGGTTGCAGTGCTCGTCTGCGACTGAGAAGAGGTGCTGTTTCTGGCGAGATAAATTTTCTAGGTCTTTCTTTTCTTATGTTTCTATCCTCCCCTATTCTTAAGAGATTCCTTTCCACCCAAAACCCCTTTTCTCTTTCAGTTCTGTTCCCAGCCATCAAATCTGCACTGACAGCATCAGTTCTAATGAGATATTAGAGACTGTTATCAATATATTTATAGTATCAACATGGGCAGCCTCCTTAAGAAATCTAATTTTAAAGCTGATCTTGTATATGCAGTTCCTAAACTCATCTAGAAGTTTATGGGGTTTAATTTTTATTAGCTGCTTTTCTAGATGTTTCTAGATTTTATGGACTGAATATGTAAAAAGGTTTAAACTGCAAGACTAAATGCCTCTACCTTACATATTGTTGTTTGTAACACTGGTGTTTGCAAAATGGGCTGTGGAAATAGCAACAAAATGATCTGAAGATAACATGGAATGCCAAAGTTAATTTTGGAATGCAATCACTATCACAAGATTTCTAAATAAATACCATTACTTTGGTATAAACCTTGATTATGGGCACTGTAATAACTCAACTGGGAATTTACCAAGGCGGCCAAAAATAAATGATTTTTAAAAATCAATTTGATTTAAATAGTCAAAAATCTCATTTTTAAAATTTAAATTCTGGTTTAAATCAATTTGATTTAAATCAAATCCACCCCGGATTTTACTTTTAGCATCTTATCAAACCTTTTCATAGCAAGTTTTTCCAAACTGCAAGTTTTTTTTTAAACTGAGTAACCAGAAAGTTATCTGACATTGTACACACACAGTTATTCATTAAGTGAAGAGAAATTATACTACATCAAAGTATTCCAGAAGTTTAAACCCTCACCCTTTAAGCAACCGTCTGGAAGAGAAAAGTGACTGATGAGGACCTTAACTACCATATTAGAGTTCAGCTCTAATCCTAACTACATTGCTCCTTTAAACAATCACATAATGATACAATCTGAGATAGTCATTTCTGCTACTCTCATGTCTTATTTTCAAACATTATTTGTGAATAGGTACTATTTTCCCCTTGTGCCTCAATACTGGTTCTAAAGTATAAATTAGGGGCCAGTAATTTCTACAACTGTGACATATCAAAGATGAAGCCATTTTCCCTCTCAGATTTGTAGAGAAAAGCAAAATCCAGGCCAAATCCTATGTACTGTACATTTACAGAAGAAAATCTCACTGAATTCAGCAAACAAACTGTCATAATTGGACTGTCCACTCTCCATACCTCAATATAATAATCAAACTACTCTGCTAGATTATTGTTCTGAATGCCAGTAAAATTAATTAACACCAGAAGTATGATAGTTTAAAAGAAATCAAGCAGGTGACTGAAATACAGAAGAGGAGTAAGAGAGAAACCTAAACATGTTTATTTCCTCCTGCCTGTTGCAATGTATCTTCCTTTACCAATGACCATGTTGAAATGGATGTTAAAGCTCTTTAGACATGGAAACTAGTATGTACTGTACCTACTGAGATGAACCAATCACAATGAGAGCATAGCAGTATACTTCACAATTTTGTACACGATAAAATTTTGTGTGTAGTTATGGCATTTTTGTGCTGATATGCTTCAGCAGGTGGAACATCTGGCTGTGGAACTGGCTGCTGGGAGTTCATATCTCCACTGTGCCTGATGGGAAGACCATTCGAAATAACCTGAACAATCATTGAGGTTACATGCCTGTACCTGTGAAGCCTTGGGCAAGCTGCATGATCCCCGAGTGCAACCAGAAGAAGAACCAAATACACCACTCCTGAGTACTCGATCCCTAAAAATCCCTGACAGGGTTGCCATAAACTAGAATCAACTTGATGTTACATAATGAATTAACTGTAGCACTTATGATCAACTTATCTCACTTCATAAATATAGGAAAGTGTTTTATTATATAATTTATAGAATGTTGTTCTTATAATAAAAATTAAAAATGAGAGCCTGAGGTAAAGTGAAGTTAATATTTCCTCTCCAAACACTTTCAGTAAAACTAGAGATGATTTTTGAAAAAAAGAACTAACATATGGTTATAAGAAAGAAAAGTCAGATAAAAATGCATGTGTACACACATTTCTGTGGGTCATACCCTTTTTCTCTGACAATGCCAGCTCCAAGTGTTTATCGATGTTCAGAGAAAACATCTACTCCTGTCCCTCAGTAAATTTATCTTTCCACCACTATTATCACCACCTGCTATTAGTTTCTGGTCACAAAAAGACTCTACAAAGCAATTCCCTTCAGAAGTTTAAAGTGCAACTTTTAGACAGATGGAATGCAAAGAAAGTCATGGATACAATCGCTCCCAGACTCAATCAAGCCAAAAGAACAAAAGAAAGCCTACATTGCAAGGTTTTTATACATCTGCTGCTGATCAGTTCCAAGTTAGTGTACAAACGTTAGAAAAATATTTTAATAAAAGTGTAAGTATCTAAGTGATCACCTATCCTTGCTAATACAGACAAATGAAATTATCTTGCTTACCCGTCTCTATGTATTTAAGCAACTTATAACCAGATATCATGCCTGTTTAGATATTAAATGACCCCTCATTTAGTTGCTTCCTCCTTGTGTGTTCCAATTGATTACCAACTTCCTCAAGCTTTGAAAAACCAGCTTGCCACTGAATCTGAACAAGCTACCTTTGGGTTGCATAAACCTGGAAATTATAATCAAATCCTACTTTAATTCTAATCTGAAAATCATGCCTTCCTGGTTCAGATGGCATAGGAAATCATTGTGTGCCAAAAATGAGAAAGTTCCTAATCAAATAGAGCAATTTTTTTAAAAAAATCTCTTTGCACTCCAGGTGTTATCCATAGAATGCCAAGCTGCAGATAGGTCTCAATATTGGATTCAACCCACTGAGCCAGTCTGGATGTCACAATAATCCAGAGATTTGTCCCTCCTCCATGTGTAAATTTAAAAAGAAAAAAGAAACCATGGTTTACTATATTAAGATGGAAAAAAGTGTACTGAACTTTGAGCTTGCACATCAGCCACTGTAAGTCCTAAATTCTGATTAATCTTAACTACAATTTGATGAAAAGGGCCAATTTTATAACCCATGAAGTTTGCTTGTTTCAAATAAACTACATCTGTCAGGTCCCTGTATTGGAATCAAAAATTTGAAAAGCTTTTGATTTCTTCATGCCTGCACAAGAAAAAAAAAGAAGGAAAGAAAAAAAGAGAGAGAAAGCCTGCAATGATCATTGCAGCTTGCTATGTAGCCCTTCTTTCTGCTGAGATGTTTGGTACTCAAACTTTAAAATGTCCGCATTCCTATCACTGATTATTCTCAACTGTGATAAAATAACTTCCATTTCTCCTAGTAAGAGATTATTTCACAGATATCTGATCTGAGAGGAAGATGGCAACCATTTCTTCCATGCAGTTTAACAAGAGGATGGTGGCAACCTGAAAGTATGTTTCTTTACAACAGTCTGATAATACAACTACCCTACTGACCTGTTTGATGGGATTCCTGTCTTGAATAAGGGTGGGGGAGATGTAAAGTCTGCTTTGGTTGGTGGAAGTGATATTTCTTTCTCCATGTTCCCAGTTCTGCCCTGCTGCACCTTCAGAATAAAGTTTTTTTTTTTCATTAGGATTGTCTAAGATAGAAGAAAGATCCTTCCCAATATAGAAATAATAATAATAAAAAACACCCTACTAATTCTAACATGGTACAACTGCTCATTCTAATAAATCTTACACAGGAATATTGTAGTCAGAACCTAAAGATCCTCACATCATATATGCCACTGGGTATGCCCAGTGAGTGACCATTATGTAACTCTTTAAATCCCAAAGAGCTTTCTATTATTAAGCTGCAGCCTAAATAGAATTTTCAATGAAAAGTATTTTTTTTCATGCAGAAGAGGTACAGAAACTAAAAATTACGATGCAGTGAACATTTGAGCAATTCAAGCCACCAGGTTTCTACCAGACAGAAAAAGAACTCATACTCTCTCCACTGTAGGAAAGCAATTCATCACGGCATCTGTAGAAAAAGCAAAGCAAAACTGCCATAATAGTCATAATCTCATTAATCTGATCATCACCCCTGAGATGAATATGCCACTTTGCAACTGTAATATCTCTACATTTACAAATTGCATGGTTAAGCCATTTTGGGGAAGAATCCCAAAAATCTAGTCTAAAGACTTCAGACAGACTGTCTTGGGCATTAACTGTCATTTAAAAAAATTGCTTTTCACTTGCTAAGAAAGTTCCTCTCCATGCAGAGCAAGCTAAATGGTAAACAGACACTAGGTAAAGACAGCTGTAAAGCCTCTCCAAATAATAGGCAGGGGTTCTATTAGCTAGTTTTCTGAGGTAAGAAAAGACCACTATTATGCAACAGGTGAAAAGTTTTCCTTTGGGCAAAAAGAAAAGTGTGGTATTATACAACTGAGCACAACTATCTGTACTGCCATTGAAGGCCAAGAGATTGATTGATTGATTGATTTACAATATTTTAACCACGCCTTTCTCCTTGAAATAGACCCAAGGCACTTTACATCATTAAAAGAAAAGATGCAGAACACACAGGAACAGTGCTACTCAAGTGAAGATTGTCACCCATCTCTGAGCATGACTGTAAAAGTTACTATGGTATTGCAACAATGTTATCATCCTGCCTGTTAAACCACTATGTTCAAATCCACCACCTAGGAAAACTACTATACTACCATGAGAAGGCTATACTAGAGTATTGATACACCCAGCCATCTACCCATATATAACGGCAGCAAAGTACACACAGCCTTCACAATTTCAACAGGTAATGCCAGAGAAAAGCATCAGTGCAACACAAAATTTCAGTGGGTTCATGTCTGCTCATATAAAACATGGCGGTCAAATTTCTGGGTTTGTATAACAGAAATCCATTTGTAAATCCCCAGTCAATACTGAAATGTCTTAGGTCATCTGAAGTAAGTCACTGCCTCTCAGGACAGCTGCAAGGGTTAAATGCCATCCTGAGGTCCTTAGAGGAAGTATATAATTAAAAACTAAAGATTACCAGCAACAAACTAGGAGAAACTTGACCTTGAATTATTATCATTACATAAGTTTTTCTTTGTTTCAATCACCTCTCTTGCTCACAATGTTGGATCATAAATGTATACTGATCAAGATTAGAAATTCAATTGATGGCTTCCCATCTGGGACTCCACAGAAATTCACTGGCAACCATACATCATGCTAATCTTGATTAAGCCAATATATTTACATCTACCAAAACCTAGCCTAACCAAAATTTATATTTAACCCCTATCAAAATACTTAAAGCTGCAGCAAACTATAATGTCCCGGGTTTCAATAGAAGAAAAATTGAGCTTCTAAACATTTTTCACATCATATGGTACTGCATCATTCCTCCATGTGCATTCTGTAAAGATGAAGCATCACCGCTAATCTGTCTTGAAGAAACCTAGAGAAAATACACCGGTCCCTCAGCAGCAAAACCATCTTCTTCCATTGTCTAAGAGCATATAGTCCCTTCAATGTGAACCTTTCTCTTGGTCACATATAAATGTCAATAATGACCATATTTTTTTGGTGACGGCCTACTTGTTCTCCAGCATGAAGTATGTAATACCATTCCTTGTCTCAGCAATGCACACAGCACAGAAATTCAATACATCAAAAGAATCTCTCACTTCATGCAAAGCCAGAAAGAAATAAAACACTTCCTATTCCCTGAGTCCTAGGGCAAGCATGGGTTGAGTGTCATGTCTGCCTGGCTACTGGGCTTTAGAGGCAATCTCATTCAAAGTGCCTTCTGTTTCTCAGTGCCTTCTAAAACTAACAAAATGTTTCTTCTCCTCAAAGGTTACCAAGCCTCTCAAACGGCAGGGGTCACTGATTATCCAATTAATGGCTATCTACCAACAACAGCCAGAATCTTTGTCAACCATTCCTTAGATGACAGCTTTATGTTATGTGTTGGGAGGGGGGATAAATCATTCCAGCCACCTAGAGAAAACACTGGGCACTCAAGAATACAGAAATATGTCACTGTTGATTTAGAACAACAGTGTGTGAAAGAGAAGCCACTGGATCAACTGGTTCTGTTGATATTCTGACTTATTTTCTTACTTGGGAAAGAAGTTCAATAGAAAATAAAGATACATTTAACATCAGTATTTCTGTAAAGCAGCAGTCCATCTGACTAAAAGAACGCAGCATACAAGAAGTTAAATAACTGCCACAGCAATTATTAGTACATTAGGCCATCAAATCACAGGCTGCAGCAGCAGAAGTAAAATGTAAGATTCTACATGCAACAAATTTTGGAGAATACATCAAAAATGCTTGGAAAAATAGCTATGTCCATTTGTGTTTAGACTCAGACCTTGGGAGTGGTATGGCAAACAGTAATTAGAGTGACCGAGGAAAGTTTACCAACATTCACCTTAAAAAGATTGTATGTGCCATCTGGAATCTCTGCCCCTGGAGTTACTTCCATAGCAATGTCTTCGGCCTAAGTTAAATAACACATTGCCCATTAAAACACCACATTATGGACTGATGGGCTACATTACAACTAACAACAGGCTACAAGCTAGTTGTAGCTTGGTGGTTCGACACTATCAACACAAAGGCCAACAAAGAAATGGAGCAGAATTGCTGGATGATGGGAACAGTAAGGAAGGGTATGAATTTTTGAACCACACAAAGGCTTCTAGCACTCACTGTGGATACAGCACTATTTCAACTTCAAAAGGAAAAGCATCTCCATAATTTGGTAATCAGAGACTCTATTCATTACCGTGATTTTATTTGTAGTTGAGGTAACAGGTAAAATTTCAAGTCCCATTCGTATCCTCTTTTGTTTTTCACAGTATGCTTTCCAGGTGTCTTCATTAAAGCCATAATTGAAATAATCTGAGAGATCAGCACCTTAAGGGGGAGGAAGCCAAACATTTTAGGAGTTAAATGTAAAAGATGGGAAATAATCCAGTCCTCCACATAGCCCCCAACATCTTATACATGAAACACAGCTGAAGAACCATTAAGCGTCTAGTACACTATAAAACCCCTTCACGGATTGCTGCCTTGTCGTGGCAAAGGGGCTTGAGTAATTCAGAGAAGCTATGGGCTATGCCGTGCAGGGACACCCAAGACGGACAGGTCATAGTGGAGAGTTCTGACTAAACGCGATCCACCTGGAGCAGGAACTGGCAAGCCACTCCAGTATCTTTGCCAAGAAAACCCCATGAACAGAAACAAAAGGCTAAAAGATATGACGCTGGAAGATGGGCCCCTCAGGTCGGAAGGCGTCCAACATGCTACTGAGGAAGAGCGGAGGACAAGTACAAGTAGCTCCAGAGCTAATGAAGTGGTTGGGCCAAAGCCGAAAGGACGCTCAGCTGTGGACGCGCCTGGAAGTGAAAGGAAAGTCCGATGCTGCAAAGAAGAATACTGCATAGGAACCTGGAATGTAAGATCTATGAACCGTGGTAAGTTGGATGTGGTCAAACAGGAGATGGCAAGAATCAACATTGACATCCTGGGCATCAGTGAACTAAAATGGACGGGAATGGGCGAATTCAAGTCAGACGATTATCATATCTACTATTGTGGGCAAGAATCCCGTAGAAGAAATGGAGTAGCCCTCATAGTCAACAAAAGAGTGGGGAAAGCTGTACTGGGATACAATCTCAAAAATGATAGAATGATTTCAATACCAATCCAAGGCAGACCTTTCAACATCACAGTCATCCAAGTTTATGCACCAACCACCGATGCTGAAGAGGCTGAAACTGACCAATTCTATGAAGACCTACAACACCTTCTAGAACTGACACCAAAGAAAGATGTTCTTCTCATTATAGGGGACTGGAATGCTAAAGTAGGTAGTCAAGAGATAAAAGGAACAACAGGTAAGTTTGGCCTTGGAGTTCAGAACGAAGCAGGGCAAAGGCTAATAGAGTTTTGTCAAGAGAACAAGCTGGTCATCACAAACACTCTTTTCCAACAACACAAGAGGCGACTCTACACATGGACATCACCAAATGGGCAATACCGCAATCAGATTGATTATATTCTCTGCAGCCAAAGATGGAGAAGCTCTATACAGTCAGCAAAAACAAGACCTGGAGCTGATTGTGGCTCTGACCATCAGCTTCTTATAGCAAAACTCAAGCTTAAACTGAAGAAAGTAGGAAAAACCACTGGGCTAGCCAGGTATAATCTAAACCAAATCCCTTATGAGTACACAGTGGAAGTGAAGAACAGATTTAAGGAACTAGATTTGGTGGACAGAGTGCCTGAAGAACTATGGATGGAGGCTCGTAACATTGTAGAGGAGGGAGCAACAAAAACCATCCCAAAGAAAAGGAAATGCAAGAAAGCAAAGTGGCTGTCCAACGAGGCCTTACAAATAGCAGAGAACAGAAGGGAAACAAAATGCAAGGGAGATAGGGAAAGTTACAGAAAATTGAATGCGGACTTCCAAAGAATAGCAAGGAGAGACAAGAGGGCCTTCTTAAATGAACAATGCAAAGATATAGAGGAAAACAATAGAAAGGGAAAAACTAGAGATCTGTTCAAGAAAATTGGAGATATTAAAGGAACATTTTGTGCAAAGATGGACATGATAAAGGACCAAAATGGTAGGGACCTTACAGAAGCAGAAGACATCAAGAAGAGGTGGCAAGAATACACAGAGGAATTATACCAGAAAGATCTGGATGTCCCGGACAACCCAGATAGTGTGGTTGCTGACCTTGAGCCAGACATCCTGGAGAGTCAAGTCAAGTGGGCCTTAGAAAGCATGGCTAACAACAAGGCCAGTGGAGGTGATGGCATTCCAGTTGAACTATTTAAAATCTTAAAAGATGACGCTGTTAAGGTGCTACATTCAATATGCCAGCGAGTTTGGAAAACTCAGCAGTGGCCAGAGGATTGGAAAAGATCAGTCTACATCCCAATCCCAATGAAGGGAAGTGCTAAAGAATGCTCCAACTACCGTACAATTGCACTCATTTCACACGCTAGCAAGGTTATGCTCAAAATCCTCCAAGGCAGGCTTCAACAGTATGTGGACCGAGAACTCCCAGAAGTACAAGCTGGATTTCGAAGGGGCAGAGGAACTTAAAAAGCATCTTAAAAAGCAGAGACATCACCTTGCCGACAAAGGTCCGCATAGTCAAAGCTATGGTTTTTCCAGTAGTGATGTATGGAAGTGAGAGCTGGACCATAAAGAAGGCTGACCGCCAAAGAATTGATGCTTTGGAATTGTGGTGCTGGAGGAGACTCTTGAGAGTCCCCTGGACTGCAAGGAGAACAAACCTATCCATTTTGAAGGAAATCAACCCAGAGTGTTCACTGGAAGGACAGATCCTGAAGCTGAGGCTCCAATACTTTGGCCATCTCATGAGAAGAGAAGACTCCCTGGAAAAGACCCTGATGTTGGGAAAGTGTGAAGGCAAGAGGAGAAGGGGACGACAGAGGATGAGATGGTTGGACAGTGTCATCGAAGCTACCAACATGAATTTGACCCAACTTCAGGAGGCAGTGGAAGACAGGAGGGCCTGGCGTGCTCTGGTCCATGGGGTCACGAAGAGTCGGACACGATTAAACGACTAAACAACAACAACAACACTATAAAAGAATAGTAGAACAACAAATTTTCTAGTAAACACTCAAAATGCATACATGCAATTAAGAAGTCTAATCAGTTGATAGATAGTTGTAAAAGATAAGTGACCTGGATATGGGACAGAACAGCTTTGGTGGATGACCTGCACTGGGAATGGGACAGAGGAAGTGTGTCTCTGTTGGTTCTGTTGGACCTCTCAACACCTTTTGATGCCATCAATCATTATATCCTTCTGAGCTGTCTCTCTGGGATGGGACTAGGAGGCACTGTTTTACATTGGCTCCAGTCCCTTCTGGAGGGGAGATCTCAGTGGATGGTACTGGAGGACTCTTGTTCAGTGCCCTGGCTACAGGCCTGTGGTATCCCCCTTGGGGCTCTGTCTTATCTCCCATTCTGTTTAACAAATACATGAAGGCACTGGGAGAGGTTATCTGGAGTTTTGGAGTTTGGTGTCACCAGTATAAGGAGGACCCCTAGCTCGCTGTCTCCTTTACATCTAACTCCGAAGAAGCTGTTTCTGTTCCAAACCAATGTCTGACATCATTAATGGATTGGATGAAGGTAGAGAGATAGAAACTTAATTCAGACGAAACAGAAGTGTTCCTGGTCAATCAGAAAGCAGATCAGAGAATAGGGATTCAACTTGTGTTGGATGGGGTTTTGCTCCCCTTGACAACTCAGGTTTGCAGCTTGGGTACTCCTGGACTCATCATTGAGCCTGAATGCTCAAATCTTGGCTGTGGCTAGTATTGTGTCTGCACAGCTAAAGCCGGTGTGCCAGCTGTGACCTGTCCTGGGGATGTCTGATTTGGTTACAGTGACACATGCCTTAGTTACATCCCGCCTGGATTACTGCAATGCACTATACACGAGGCTGCCTGTGAAGATGGGTTTGGATTGGAAATTTAAGCTGGTTCAAAATGTGCAGTCAGGTTGCTGCCTGAAGCTAGCAACAGGGAGCATATATTCCATTACAAAAGCTTCAATGGCTGCTGGTCCATTTCCAGGCTCAATTCAAAGTGTTAGTTATGACCTATAAAGTTTTATACAGTTTGGGTCCAGGCTATCTGAAGGACTGTGTCTCCCCATATGAGCCTTCTTTGATCTTAAGATCTTCAAAGAAAGCTCTCCTCTTGGTACCACCAACTTCATAGGCAAGAGAATGCAAGAAAAGGCCTTCTCTATGGCTGTTCCCAGGTTGTGGAATACCCTCTCTCCGAAGGCTAGGTTGGCCCCCTTCCTCTTGTCATTCCAGCAACAATGGAAGACAATCTTTTTAAAACAACCTTGCTTAACTAATTGGTCAGTTTTTGATCTTGTGTGCTGGACACTATTTTTATTTTATGTGTTTTTAATGCATTTTTAGCAGTTTTAACAAATTGTTTTAATTCTGTTACACATTTAATTGTTTTTTAGGAACCTTATGGCACAGTGGTTAAAATGCTATACTGCAGCCAAAACTGCGCTCACAACCCCAGGTAGCCGGCTCAAGGTTCACTCAGCCTTCCATCCTCCTGAGGTCAGTAAAATGAGTACCTGGCTCATGGGGGTGGGGGGAATGTGTAGCCTGCATAATTAACTTGTAAACTGCCCAGAGAGTGCTTTAAGCGCTATGGGGTGGTATAAACAGCACACTTTGCTTTAGTGTTATAATTTACTGTGGTTTTAGTTGGTTTGTTTTTTAATAGCTTGTCAGCTACCTTGGATCCCTAAATTGGGAGAAAGGTAGCATACACATGAAAATAAATGAATGAATAAATAAAATTGCTGTATTTCCATATAACTGAAGTTGAATTGTCATACGTTTTTGCTTCAGTTTGTTCACATCATGAACAAACAAAGTGTGGTCCATATGTGAATCCTAAGAGTTATTTTACCAGACTCTAAGCCCCTGTAGGACTTCCCCAGAAGCCTGTGTATCTGAAAAACATGGACAAAAATGAGGATTTCTGATCCTGCAAGCTTCCTTAAAGACAAGAGCTGGTCCTTGCACTTTGGTTTGCTACATATTCTGAGGTTTTGTCAAGGTGGAGTGGGCTTTGTCTCTTTATTTTCTAGAACCCACATGGCCTCCTGGGGCAAAAACAGGAATGGAGTTTGGTCATCCCTGATTTACAAGAGGCAGTTTGTTTCAGTGTAGTACAGAGCACTGTGTACCTGGCTGAGCAATGATTTACTTTCTCATCTGCTACTTGGAGAAGCTTGATTCCTGCTCATGTATACAATTCAACTGCCAATTTCCTACAGTAACACAAATTTCAGTAAAAAAAACTCTTACCTGGTTTTCTCCAAGGTTTATCCTCAAATGAATCCAAATCAACTTCTAATAGTGGAACGCCATTAATACTTCCTGGTGCATCAAGATCAACTCCTTTCACTTTTGCCCCTATTAACAAATGTTAAAATGTCAAGTTTCTGCAACTATACAAAACAACACATTGACAGTTCTACATCAGAGTTAAACTGTGTTTCTTGTTTGTACTACAACAATTTGCTGGCATTTATAAGCCTACCATATAACAAGAAATATTGTAAGAATCATCTAGTTAAAGAAAAGGGAAAAACAATAAAAATAAGTTGTTGTGGGTCCCCAATAGGGACTACAAAACATAGCATCCACACCAGAATCAAAGAACATGACAGACACTACAGACTACAACAACCGGAAAAATCGGCAGTAGCTGAACATGCCCTGAAACAAGCTGGACATAAAATCCTATTTCAAAACACAGAAGTACTGGACAACACCAGCAATCATTATGTTAGACTACACAGGGAAGCCATTGAAATCCACAAACACCAGCACAGTTTCAACAAAAAAGAAGTCTAAAAATCAACAAAGCCTGGCTCCCAGCACTGAAAAATACAGGCTGCAAAAAGGTCAATGAACTCTACCCAGCCATAAGGACCGGTTATTACCGCACACAAAGACTACCCAATGACACCCATCTATCACAGTGACAGATCATCTTCCCCCTTATCACAACAAAACACCAATAACAAAAAACACCCTGATCACAGAAACACCCAATCTCGTGAAAAGAACAAAAACATGATCCCACAGCTACAAATACTGAACAATCCCACACACTACAACACAGACAGAATTCTAGCTCCTGTCCTCTGAAGATGCCGGCCACAGACTGGTGAAACATTAGGAAGAAAAACCTCCAGAACACGGCCAAACAGCCTGAAAAACCCACAACAACCATCGGATCCCGGCCATGAAAGCCTTCGAGAACACAATAAAAATAAGCTTCTATACAATTTCAATCAAATACTTAACATTTAAATTTAGATTGTGTTCAGCTTGCCCACATTAGACTTCAGATATGACTTTCACACATTTCTGAGCACAGTCTAATTCATAAGACTTTTGTGACTCTCAGGAAACTGATGTATGCAAAGTCCAATTTCCAAGGATTTTTTTAACCCCTAGTGCTACATGGTATTCCTTGCCTGTCTCCCATCTAAGTACCAAAAATATTGAGGTACCTTAAAGACTAACTGCTATATTTTAATGTGAGCTTTTGTGGACAAGTCCACTTCCTCAGTTTTCTTAATTAAAATGATGAAATCAGTATCTTTATAATTGTACACAAACAACTGTTTTCTCATTCCTTGGCCCAGTGTAATAAGTGGGATATTCAGTACAACAAACTGCATGTCTCCCAATTCTCTAGTATGGAATCATAGAAGATGCTTACCAGAAGATCCGTAAGATCGTCCTCCTGTTTTAATATTAAGATTCACAGGTGCTGCTCCGTACCTGAAAATTAGCATTCATACTATGCATTATGTGCACAGCAAACAAAAATTTTAAAGCATACCATCATCTACTTTTAAAAAGTACAAAGAAACTCAGAATTTGTCCAACCCATTGGTATATATTTCTACCTCTAAATTTACAAATGGGCAAGAGATTTCATTTTTAAAACTGTGCTTCTAAAAACAGATAGTAGTTTTTCAATAAAAAAACACACAATACAATTCTCTTCTAGGGGTGTTCCCTTTCATGTTTTTGGACTGCTACCCCCAGATTTCCCCAGGCAGCAACAGAATTGGACTCCCAACTCCCAGAAACCTCCAAGAATTCTGCAGGCAGTATTCTGGAAGTTGCAGTCCAAAACAAAAATCTGTACACTGCTACAGGTAACAAGCCAGAGCATGGGGCTAGCCATGCTGGAGATCCTGCCTGCCACATACACCACTCCTAGAAGAGCTGCACATTAAAGCCACCCATCCAACTTCCTGGGCCCTGCCAAAGTGCCACCCCATGCTCTGCATTAAATGTTAGGTGGTGGCACCAGCCAAACATAAGCACACAGTACACCTCCACCTTCCCAGATTCCACACACTTGCTCCACCAGTACGCCATATGCCCCATCTGGCATAATTGGTGCTAGAATGCTGGGCACACAGTCCAGTCAGGGGCGGTAAATCGGCCTAGCTGCAGCAAGCAAGAGAATTATGTCTGCCCTGATGCAAATGGCCCCATCTGGTCAAAGCTAGGTGGTAAGGGTCAGCAAAATACTCTAAGGGGGAGGTCTCATGTCAGAAGCAGTCAAGGGTGCTACAGAGGCTTGACAACCCCAGAGATGTGCAAATTTGTGTTTTTGGATCTCAACTCCCAGAATTTATCCTGGAGAATTCTTGGAGGCTTCTGGGAGTTGCAGTACAATTCTGGAAGGTGCAGCCTAGGGAAGTATGAGAGTGGCACTTCAAAAACACAAAAGGGAATATCCCTACTCTCTTTCACAATATATGTGTCTTTGCCTGAAGACAATGTTTACATACCACAGGTGACAAGTGAAATCAATACACACACACACCTGGCCCTAAATCTGAGTCACCAGCATTGTGACCTGAATGTCAGATACAAGTAACTCACCCATATTGTGGAGCTCCTGTTTTAATATCCCCTATAGTGACCTGAACATCGTCTTCGTCATCATCGCTATCACTGTCGCTATCATCCTCAGCCTCTGTCACTTTCTACAAAAATAAAGAAGTAAATAAAATTTATATACTGCAATATATAAAATTTATATATATATTGCAGATGGCACCTAACCATTTTGAATAATTTTAGAAATTAAACACTGAATAGCTAACCAGAAAAAAAGTGTTAAGGACAAACATAGTTCAAGAGAGAAAACAGTACATCTGGTGAGTGCTGCAATCTCTGGGTATCTCTGCATTAGGGGGACAACTGCAGCCCTCCACAGTTTTGGCCCACAACTCTCACAAGCTCTAACATGCATAGCCCATGGTGCTGGGTTATGGGAACCGTATTCTATGTCATTCAGGAGGCTACAAGTTGTCTATGCCTGTTCTGTACGGGCTGTGACTTTGCACCACTGAAAACAGTAAGATTGCCACTGAACTAAAATGAATGTTGCATGAAACCATTATTGTGCAACATCCTCACTCATAACATTAACCCTATTCAAGCACTATGTTTAAGTTAACACATGAGTAGAGGAGCATGCCTGTTCTATCCCCACTATCACACACCTTTGCAAATGGAAAAAAAATGTCATGAAGACCATCCTCTATGTTTGGAGGCTCTCCCCATATGGAGAATGGCATTAGAAAGGAGTAGGAACATGCACTCCCCTCCTTGTGTGTTTACTTAAGAGTAGATAATGTCATACCTGACTAGGGCTCCTATGTTAATAGTAAACTGTATCAACATAAAGAAAACAAAACCAAGTCTGAACACTAATGCAGTCTATAAAACAATACCAAGGAAAATATCAGTGGGCCTCAACAAAATCATACCTCATCCCCAATTGTTAATCAATTCTCCCCCAAAGTAGCGTGAGACAAATTATTAACATATAATCACTAGCTATTTGAACTTCAACAAACACATTTAACAGTTCACAAAACACACATACAGTAGTATATTTACAAGGATAAAACAGAAACAGCGTAGTACAGCTTAGATAGTTGTCTTTTGCAACAAAATTTATGTTTGGGAAATACCTATTCTGAACAATCTAATATCACAGAAAGTAACGTTTTTCTTTGCCAGTCATTTCTTTGCTCCCAACTGCACCCCAAAACGCTATGTTCCCCCTTCAGGGATTTCAAGACACATGCACAAAACCAGAAAGGCAGGGGGAGGAAGAAGACTATAAGACATAACAACTTGGACCAGAAAAGTAGATGCTAAAGAAAAGGTTTCTGTGAAGATTCTCAGTCATCCAGGTGAAGTTATCTGGAAGTTGAGTCATGGCAACTTGACTTCTTTCTTATTAGGTTGAAATGTTTTGCTACTCATCCAAGTAGCTTCTTCAGTCTGAGGAAAGTTGGTAGGAGACCCATGATACATCCTCCACCTTTACATGACAATGGGCGGAGAAGGACTGCAGAGGTAGGATTTTCACTCACCCCACCCCACCCCGGACTTTGTCCACGAGCCTATTCAGACCAGGAGGAAGTGAAACCAAGGTAGAGGATATATCAGGGGTCTCCTACCAACTCTCCTCAAACTGAAGAAGCTACTTGATTAGTGAAATGTTTCAACCTAATAAGAAGTCCAGTTGCCATAACTCAACTTCCAGATAAAGAAAAGGTTAATCACCACCTTCCACTGCATCTCCTCTCTACCCAAAGGCAGTCTCTCTTCAAACTATCTTTGTTGAGAAGAAACAGCATCTGGTCTGTATAAGATCCACTGCATAAAATTTGCTGATTATATTTGTTTTTATTTTTAATTACTTAAGGAAATATCACAGTAGAGACAAATTAACACTAGCAAAATCAGGTATGACTGGATGACACCAAGGCACTCTTAACTGAATGAAAATAGATTTTGCTATCACATTATATATGCCTACTTTAAAACAAAGTATTAATTATTTACAAATTGAATGCATAAAACATTTTGCCTGAAATCTAAAACTATAATAGTGAGGAAAAAACAGAATAATGAAATTCTCTGAGCCTATGGACAGACAATTTCAGAAAACACATTAACGCTTTAGTGTGTACTCTGTCAAAATATTATCACATTGCAAAAACAGGCACCAACTTGAGAAATCACATTAGATATCATGAGTAAATTCTAAAAATAATGCTTAATAATTTTCTGAAATATGTTTTTATCACTATTACCGTTTTCACTACACCATTTTCAGCAGCTGCTTCTTCTTCATTTCCAGAGGGAGGTTGAGCACTTAATAAAGAAAAGCATTAAGAGTTACTCATTGTTAGAGTAGGCTGAAATATATTTGCTACATTTAACCTAAATTAAGTAAAAACTAGTCATGTTTCATACACACTTTTAGTTTTGTAGGCTAATATGTATTTTCAGCAAAGCATACTTTCATGGAAATGAAAACAATCCACCAAACAAGTACTCATGGTAATTTTGTTTCATACATTTTAGTGGGGGTTGTGAATCACTATGTGGTCTATTGAATTTTCACTTCCAATGTATGGGGGGGAAAGCAGTCTGGAACATTCATCATTAGAACTTGCTTTTATTTTTCAGCCATGTTAACACCCACCGGGGAGGGGAGGACAACTAGCGGGCCTTCATGTCTCTATGGACTATGATTCCTCACCACTGGTTATGCTAGCTCTGCCTGATGGGAGTGGCAATTGAACACATATGGAGAGGCCCAAATTGCCTGCCTATTTGCTGTGTGTAGTGTGCTATGTATATACAACTTGATGCACAATGGCAAATGCCTACACTGATTTGTTATCTTGTGGCAATTCACCATGGAAGTTAATGCTGACTGTGGGCCTACCTAATAATTTAAGTTTATTGAAATCACACTTCTTCATTTAAATTGTCTTCATGTACAAAATAAAGTATACGCGGATATTCTATGGTTGCCTATATTTACTTTGCAATTCTGATGATATAACATTTCATACTACGATTTGGAATAAGCTCAAAACAACAAGCTTGCAAAGATCATGGCACACTCCACTGACAGCAATCTGGGCACAGTAAACCTATGAACATAGAGTTCTGTTGCAGCAGGTGTGCAATCACATACTATATATGTGGAATTACACATGCAACAATTCCAAAACACACCTAGTACAGCATATCTTACCTCATATAAATGATTTACATTAATTAGGTAAGACATTTAGCTACAAATGTCCAGTATGTTCCATAGCAAGATTATGGTTCAATAGCAGGATCATTCTTTAGAAACCAGGTTCAATAGCTCTTTGATCTTCAGTAAAACAACCTCAGCAACAAACAATACAAAATAATATATTATTTTCAATATATTTCCCAGCTAGTGCTATACCAGATACAAGGATATCTGCAAGCGGGATCTGAAGGCCTTAGGAATGGACCTCAACAGATGGGAAACCTTGACATCTGAGTGTTCAGCCTGGAGGCAGGCAGTGCATCATGGCCTCTCCCATTTTGAAGAGACACTTGTCCAGCAGGCCGAGGCAAAGAGGCAGTCCCGAAACCAGCAAAATCGGGGAGCTGGACAGGGGACAGATTGTATTTGTCTTCAGTGTGGAAGGGATTGTCACTCTTGAATTGGCCTCCTCAGCCACACTAGACACTGTTCCAAGTCCTCCATTCAGAGCACGTTACCATAGTCTCTCGAGACTGAAGGATGCTATACCAGATACACAAGAGACTGAATACCCACCTGGCAGGTGTCTCCTCTGGCCTCTCCTCTTCATTTTCATCTACAAAATAAAACAAAAAATATGTTTCAAAATTCTTTCCAACAACAGAATAAATGGAAATTTCCCACACATTTCACATTATACATATTAAACACATCTAATATTTCTGTTCTGTGCTGCATTTTCCAAACCACTCTGTAGTCCAAGTGTATCCATTCCCCTCTTTCAATTTTTCCTGGCTCTACTGCTATGCCTAAGAACAGTAATTAAGCAAGTGAAATCTCACTTTTTTTTTTCTTGACTTCAGGAACTTTTCTTTTAGCCTACTTTTTGAGTATGAGTTTTGAGCAAAGGAATCCTGAAAAATTTTGTCCAAAGATGAACCCCACTGATTACTTTTAAATTGAATAAAAGTAGATTTATTTCAACTCAATGTTATAGCATTTAGAATTTGTGCAAATTAGGAACTTGGGTCCAATTCTAAATAGCACCCAATAGCTTTTGTTTATGTCCATAGGCTTTGTTGCATTGGTGCCAATGACAAGGTAACCTATATCTAATTTAGTTTTTCTTTACTAGCAGAGCTTTTTTGTTTTTGACAATGATATCACAATACTAGCTATGAAAAGTTTTTCCTCATCATGAATCGTTTGCCTGCTGACTTGGCATGTCATGAAGCTGTAAAAGTTACTACAGGTATACCACAAGTCTGTTAATTTTAACACGAATCCTATACCCCAGGCAAGATATATATAACATAACACTTATTACTAAAATTCATAAGACAGCATTTAATTTAAAGTCCACAGATACAGTTTTAAACATACCATTCTCTAAGAACTACAAGCATGAATTTCTCTACAACGTAAAAGTAGAAGATTCAAAACAAATAAAAGGCGTTTATTATTATATTCATGGAATGCACAAACTGTAGATCTCACTACCATAAGATGCAGCAACAATAATCAACTTGAAGAAAGCTGAAGGAGGACTGAAAAAAATCCTGCAGAATAAGGTTATCACTGGGGGCTGTTCATGATAGCTATAGATTACTTCCAATATTAGAGGAATATTTTTTCTGAAATCACTCATTAGGAAACATGAGCAGGTTGGCACTAGTGAATTCACAAGCTGTCCATCAGCAGACATCTAATTGGCTCTTGTGCAAAGTGCTGAAAATAGGTCTTTGATCTGAACCACAGTTCAGACATCAAAAATACTATATTTGTTGTAGAAAAACTGTCTTTTTAGCTGCAGAGCTAGTGAATAACTGGGAGTTCCACCCATACTGCCTTTTCAACATCTGAATCCCTTGTTCATTTCTGTAGATGCTGGCACTGATTTTACATTATCATCATGCCTGCAGGCACACTCTATAAATGACCTCTTTGGACAGATGTGTGCCTCCATGTTAATTTTGTTTTAACAACTTGAATGGATAGCCAAATACTCCTGACCTGAACTATACTCCTGTTTTGGGGACTATCTAAAGGCCAGTGAAAATAAACCACACTAGTCTTCATAGTTGCAGAAAGGCCTGTCCTTCAACTAGGAAAGGACAAATTCCTAGCTAATCATTCACAGGACAGGACAAACTTACCACCCATCCTACATCTATATGTGCAGGTTACTATTTTAACAGTTTCCAAACATTCATTCAGACCATGAACTTCATACACCAATGTACTATGCCTAGTCTGCATTTCAAAAAATAGGTAACTTGACTGAAGCTACATCATTCTGTTTATGTCACCACCTTTTTTTGTGAACTGTAACTTCTGTTTATCTTAACTCCCTGCCCATATTTCATTTGTACTGTTTAAAACCACATACAACCTCAATAAAAGTGGCCATTCAAGAAATAACTTGAGGCTTCCCTTGCCTGCCCTGAAGTAACCTGGAGTGAACTGTGTATTGGTATCAGTAGCTTTCTATCTCTTTTGATCCTCAATGTTTATCTTACCAAGAAGTGACACATGGGACATACTCTAAAATGAAAATATTGGAAGTCACTACCGGTTCAAAGATCTCTATCGCCTCTAAAGACGCAGGAAGTGCAACAATATGGTGGCTGAGGTGCCTAAGATGAAACAGATAGTAATCACAGTCCAGAAGGGGAAAGAGATGGGAGTTAATGGGTCGGAAATTTGTCCTGCGTCGATCCCTTGTCCAAAACACGAGGCCTCAAAAAGGAATGAAATCCTGTCCCCTTACTGGTTCACAACAGCCCGTTTCTATCGACTGTTCTTTACGGGAAAAGCCCCAGCGCTGCTCTACAGAGGGCCTTTCACAGCCCGATTCCAACAACGGAGGATCAGAAATGCGGGCGAGTTCAGAGAGAGCAGGCTTCTCTGTGAAAGTACAAAGGGGGGGGGCCTTTTGAGACCCCGTGAGCACCCAATCCACAACGGGATTAAGGGCCGGAATAAGCACCGCGAGGACGAAAGGGCCCTGCTAGGTCTCCTTGGGAGGACGGGCCAAAGGGGCCTTCGGGACCGCGAGGCTGCCACCGGGGAACACCCGGGGCGCCCCCTCCTCCCTGAGGGAGTGAACCCAGGCCAAAGGGAGCCCCTCCTCCCCGTCAGGCCTGCAACGGACCCACTGCCGCTGCGCTGCTTGGAGCCGGGCCTAGCAGCTCCGGCCAGGGCCCACGTTAACCAGGCGCGCAGACATTTCGGGGGTGGGGAGATTCGTACCGCCGTAGAGCCACTCCTCCTCCTCATCCCCGGCACCGGCCCCGCTCAGGTCCGCCGCCAGCCGCTCCACCTCGCCGCCCGCCGACATGACTGTCTCCCCTCCGCCACTCACACACAAGCACGCACGCACAGAAAGACACTACACAAGCCAGCCGCGTCAAGGCCCGGCGACGCTTCGCACAAGCCCCTTCCGTAGGAAGACACTTCCCCCTTCCCGTTCAGCGGCGGGAGCGATTACAACGGTGCACCGCCCCGCCCTCCAAGAAGCCCAGCAGCAGCAGCGCCGGTCCCTTCCTTTCCCTCGCCTCTGTGCCAGTGACGCAGGCAGGAAGGGGCAGATTCCGCTTCCCACGGGGCAACGGGGGGGGGGGGGGGGGACGGAGGACGCTGGCTTGCTTTCCCTTCCATGAGCCGCCCTGTTACTCAGAAGCAGGGTGCTCCCATTTCAGTACCCTGTTTCCTCGAAAATAAGACAGGGTCTTATATTAATTTTTGCTCCAAAAATGCATTAGGGCTTATTTTCAGGGGATGTTTTATTTTTTTCATGTACAACTATCTACATTTATTCAAATACAGTCATGTCATCTTCTGGTTGCTGCACAATGGTGGAGGGCGGGGTTTCACGTAACTAGGGCTTATTTTTACAGGGCTTATATTACAAGCATCCTGAAAAATCCTACTAGGGCTTATTTTCAGGTTAGGTCTTATTTTCGGAGAAACAGGGTTGTTTTCACTCGGATATTTGAGAGTTGTGAGGAAGTATGGCCGCTTCTTCTCAATCAAACTTAAGTTTAAATGATAAAACCCTATATTTCCTCATCTCTAAAACAAATGCCAAGGAAATGTGACGGTTAGGAGAAAGGATTACAACAACTTGTCGAAGTCATTACTCAAATTTGTGCTACGGACATTAAGATACTACTGTTTTTTTTACAACACAAAAAGAAGTGTCATTGGGATGTTTGTGAGAATAAACAAGAGCTGTCAGATTACTGCTGTAAAGCACTTTTCAGTCTACATAGTAATTTTCTTCTTCTAAGCATCCAGCAGATTACAATATGTGCCACTTGGCGCTCACCAAGTGTCGTTGGGCACAGTGGAAGCCTGAAATTCATCCTATCAACATTTTGTTTTCACCCACATATGGACACTCACTCTTAAATTTACCCACCACGAATTCACATATTACCTTCACAACCTCTCATACTGAAAGCCTCTTCTATGTATTGCTGTTCTTCTGTTTCTTTACTCTTCAATGTCTTCAGTTTTTCACACTGCTTAGTAAAGTAGAAGCAGAAAGGAAAAGTCAGCTTCTTAATCAACTATATTTGTTCAATGAAGCTTGCCTAGAAAGCACAACCTTTTTGGGAGTGAAGAGGCTCCAGGTGTACATCAGTTAACTCTGGTCACTAAGTATTTGGGGGGGGGGGCTGCATATACTTGCATTCTCTTTGGCACTTTACCTGATATTCTTCTAAGGCATAACAGTGGCATTAAAAATAATTCAGTCCTAGTGAGATTCTTGGCTCAAATGAAACTAAGGTCAGAATCCTGTTAATGTTCCTGTAAGGTTTGCACAACTTGCTGTGACTAATTGTGGCTAATTGATGAGGTGCTGAAGCCTCTCGCGCCTGGTCATGCACCTGACTGCACAACTGGGACACACCCCTGCACCTCATCAGTTAGCTGCAATTAAGCATAACAGTTTGTGCAAACATCAATAGGCCTCTGGTCTGTGTCTACAATAACAGTCCTATACCAATCTCTTTCAAACAAGGGCAGATTCTGACCACTTTTATTAAGGTAAATCTCACCTTCAAGTCCACTTGTTTTTCTAATTTGGGTTTGTTTGTTTGTTTTTGCACATCTCACATGACTAGGAATGCACACATTTATTGCTTTATCAGTTTAAAAGCCACAGAAGCAGTAGCTAAAAAGCAAATACCTGCTTTAATACAAGACGTACATATTGGGGGGAAATTACAGAAAATGTACAAATAAAAACTAAAGTGTGACCATTTCGTGTCACAGGACTTTTCTTATCCATAACCTTGCATTTTCGCTTGCCTTTTAACATATGAAACAGCAGGAGCAGCCTTCTTAAACCTGTCATCCATACTGGCTTGGGGTGATGGGAATTGTAGTCAAACAGTTTGTAGGCACCAACTTAAGCAAAGCTGTTCAAGATAAAAAATATTGTGGAATGGGATTTGTGAGAGGACTCAGTGGGTGGATTTGCTTTGGCTGAGTTTATGATGTTTGGATGCATTCAGGATTTTCCCCCCTCTTCAGAACACACAGTTTACGCCAGGCAGTGATCTATGGTTCATAATGGACGAAACAGTTGAGATCTAAAAAGAGGCGGGAAGAGGAGAGAGGCTCAAGGCACAAAAGGGACGTGAACACAGCACGTTACTCGGGCCAGCGACAAATGCCCAGCTTCTCTCTTCCTCCCCTCTGGCTGCAAGCGGAGGAACTTCGCTTCCGCCTCTGCTTTATCAGGCCTGTGACCACAGACTAAAGATTGAATTGAATCGCTTCCGCCTCTGCACGTCTTACGCGGGTTTCCGCTCTTCAGGTGAAAGGGACACTTTGCAAGCCGAACAGTTACATTGCGAGAAACATCCGGCCTCTGGTCCCGCCCTCTGGCTGCCCTCAAACAGCGAATCGGCGCCGGGCGCTGGGAAGTGACGTCACGTGATCGCGTCGGCTCTGGGAAGAGGCATGGATGAGCGTGGGGGGCAGGTGAAGCTGTCGACGTAGCCTCGTCTGATCTTTTCCTGAATGGTTTAGTTTTTCTTTCATTTTCTTTGGCCCGCTGGCGGTCGCTTTACGTCCTACTATATTTAAATTCAACTCCTCTGGCCGCGACGCCCGACAGGTCTCATAATTGGGATTCCTATAGTATTGCACTCCCAGACTTCTTTCTGCTTGTCACTCCTGGTTGCTTCACCCACTCCCTTTGAGGTCCTTCCCCGAGTGCTACCCTTTGGGGAGCAGAAGAGGGTTGTCAGGTGTGTTCTCTCCCTATCATGTCTGCCCCCTCTGCCTTTCCTGCAGCCCCAGCTGGGATGCTTGCTTTCTGCCAGCAAGCCTGGGGGCAGGTTTTGGCGAAAGTGAAGCGGGCAGTTGTGTTTATGGACTCTGCTTGTGCAGAAAGCCTTCACTGGGCATGTGGAGGAGCCGAGAGGCTGTTTCAGGCTGGGGCTGTCAATGTCAAGGAGTTTTCCAGCTTTGAATCAGGTAGCGTTGAACAACCAAAGGCTGTCTTTGTGGTTAGCACCTTGCTGAAAGGCAGGACAGTGGACATAATTCATGACATTGTGAGTCTCAGCAATTTCCAGTATTGCGTGGTTTTCACAGCTGTCAGCCATGCGGTACACTTGCAGGCCCACAGTGCGCCCAGCGGTGCAGAGCTGGAAGGCTGCAGCCAGGTGGTCTTTGAGCAGTTTGAAGAGAAGCTGTGTCAGTGGATGGGCAACATGAACTACACTGCAGAGGTGCAGCATGCCCCACTCTTTCTGGCACCTGTCTCATCATACCTCTTTGTTGCACCTGCCTTTTCCTCGTTTTTCCCCTTGATGGCTGATGATTTGATCCAGATTAATAGTGCTCGACCAGACAAGAAAAAATTTGCCAGCTTGAGTGATGTTGACTTCTCATCTCTGTCTTCAGAGCTGCAGTTGGAGATCAGGTCGTTGGTGTCTGATTTCAACAGCTTATTTGAGTCCCTTAGCATTCGGGAAGAATGCTTTGCTGTTGGGACACTAAGCAAGATTATTGCAGGAGATCTGGCAAATTTCTCTCAAGCCAAGACCAGAAGGAAAACTGCTCCAAATAGAGCTTCTGTCATCTTTGTGGACAGAACATTAGATTTGACAGGTAAGGATCTTGTTTGGTGTTCAAAATTTGCTACTGTGTGAAATTATTTCCAGCAGCTCCAAGGACATACACATTTTTTTATATGTGACTGCCTAAATAGTGATGTACAAAGCTTCCAGAATTCTCCAAGTTTTTCAAAACAATTGTTAATACAATAGTGTGGTAAGTAGTTTAGAGCCTGATGGGTGGAAGAACTAAACCTCGAGGCCTAGTTGATCTATTGAGGGGGACAAGGAGGTGGCTGAACAGCTCTTTAGAATGGCAATGCATGTGTACAAAGCAGCCATATGTACATGGACACTATTTGGCTTGCTATATGATTTGGAATGGTGCTGTTGTAGAGGATGTTTCAGGTGTTAGGACATTCACTGCCTCTGCAACTGCAGCCATTCATGCCACAGACACAATGTTAGATTGGAATTGAGATTTCTTCAAGCCCTGATCCAGAATTGTCAAGGATCTTGCTATTCCTGAGACTCCATTAAGTCCTATATCATTTCAGACTCTTCAACACAGATTCGTTTCATGTTAAGATTTAGAAAGGAAACTGACTGTTTTTCAGAGGACAGGTTTTCCACCATGGTAGGATGGGGTTGTCTGCATGTTAAGGGGCCTTTGAAGCTCAGACTTAAGATAATTGGTGATATTTCCCTGGGAGACTGCAATCTGTGTATTGTACTCAAAGCTACTAATGTGATATGTAGGAGGGATTTATATATTGCCAATATATACAGGTAGGTTTCTGGCTGGATAGCTCAGTGGGAGGTATCTGGCTGTGAAACTAGAGGTGGGGAGTTCAGTTCCCCACTGTGCATCCCAGAAGAGCCAGCTTGTGTGGCCTTGGGAAAGCTGTGCAGTCTCAGGATGACCCCAGAGGAAGAGAATGGTAAATCATTTCTGAGTGCTCTCTTAGAAAACCTTGAAAAAGGTTAATCAGAATCAACTTGATATCACATTATTATTATTTATTACTAGTAGTCTGCCTTAAAGTCTCCCTGGTGGACATGATGCTGAGTTTCTCAAGGATTTTATTCTTGTAAGAACTTATTGTAGATCCTTGGACCATATTTCTGGAACATATCAGGATTTCATGTCTATATTTTTATGTTTTTTTATGTGTGTGTTTTTCCAAATAATGAGTACAGAAAGAAACACACACATGAAAGAGAGGAGAGGAAAAAGAAAAATGTGGACAAATATTTGGTCTTATCAACCTTATGTTAGGTTATATCAGTGTTCATTGGTCTTGTGATGACCATGGGCTTATTTCACATTATTCCTGACCTGACATACATTAGTTCTAGTGTTCTGTACTGGATTAGTGGTTTGGCACTGACAATGACTGCTTAGCCATGCACCAATCTAGCTGATCATGTTTGGGCTCTGTACCTATTGCCTCCTTTCCTGTACCTTTAACCTCTGCAGGCACACTGCTTTTGGCAATGTGCCTTTGGATACCTAGAGGTCCAGGTGATTTTCTGATGTTTTCGATGAAAATTCCTGAGGACTTGGTTGGTGATCCTGCTAAGATCCTAGTTGATTCTTGCAATAAGCACATGGTTTAGAATAGGAGTCCCATCACTCTTTAACAACAAAAGTGGTAGAGTCTTGTCAACTTCTGGCTGTTTCAAGGAACTTCTTCTTTGTTCATGTCAGAAGCGATTCCATGGTGCTTCTGGAGTAAAAGGATCAGCTGCTAAGAGTAGTGTTGTTGCCCAGGTGATGTCCACATGTGTTCACCCTCACATTCTTCAGGGAGGCTTGTTCCATGTCCCCATTTTCAGGAGCTGGTGGCAATGAAATAGCAGAGGTGATAACTAAGGTTTAGAAGATGGAATATCTGAGGAGGATTTGTGCATGCCAGTTTGAGTACGCTTTAGAGCTTCATCTCTGGTAATAATGTTGGCAATTTATTTTTATTTCTCCCCATTCTTGCCTTTATAAAATGTTGACAAGTGGAACCTTTTTCTAGTGGTAAAGGGCCTGCTTTATATAGACGCAGTGAGGGTCACCTTTTGGAATTCTTGAAGACCTTTTGTGACCAACTTGTGTTAGATTTTGGAGATGTTACTTGTATCTGCACTAATTGGATAGCATTTTTTCCCTGTTCAGCTAGAACACTTTCTTTTAATTCCTTTATGGATACTTTTTGGATTATGGAACTTGATTCTTTAGTTGCAGGACCTGCTATCTCCTCTTTGGATCCTTGTTCTTATTAGCTAGTAAACTCTTCTGGGGCCATGGAGATGATGTGGATGATCATAAATGCCTCTTTGAGGGAAGGAGTAATGACCCATAGAAAAAGTGAAGATTGGATTTTTCAGTTCTGGATAATTTTCACTCAATATCAAATATATCATTCTTGCCAAAGATTTTTGAGTAGGTAAAATCATACCAGTTCCAGGAACTCTTGGAGGACAACTGTTATTTGGTTCTCCTCTAGTATTTGGCCTGAAGAGACATAAATGTCACGATGTCCTTGGCCATTGTAGGGGAGTGACCCTGTTGGTTCTCCTTGATGGTGATCAGATATTATTTGCTGTTATTTGATATTCTATTCCTTTTTTAAAAACCATTTTGTGGGTCTTTCCCCCCCCCCCCCTTTTTCAGGAGCTGTTTGTCATCATGGTGAAAACTTAGCAGAAAAAATTCTCTCACTACTTCCTAAGCTTCCAAGTCATACAAATGACGTGATGGTCAACATGATTGAACTCACCAGTCTGCAAGTTGATGATGCAAGTAGCAACATTATAGCACCAGGCTGCTTGGCACAACCAAAGTAAGACTTTCATGTGTGGATGGATGACTATATATGAGAGGCAAAGGATATTTAAGAAGAAAATACTTAAAGTTTAGGATGTAATGGAATTTGGCATTTATGCTGTTGTACTTTGTGGGTGGTGCAGAATTAATATTCATTTATTATCAGCATTTTTATACTGCTCTTTAACAGCTAATTCTCTTAAGTGATTATCTTGTACACAATTTTCATTTTGGCCTCTGCCTTCCAAAGATTTTATTTTCATATTATCTTTGCTAGGATTTGAAACGATGACTAGTCAACAGTAGAATATCCTTTGCTCCAAGTTTTAAGGTACTGTGTCCAATCATTCGATGCTTACAACTAGGACATCAACATAAACTAAAATTCAGTAATGACATCAGTTAAAAGATCAAGCAAAAAAACCTATCCAACCTAGCTATACAGTAGGACCCCTGTATCAGCAGGATCAGTATCTGCAGGATCAGTGTCTTTGGTTTCACTTATCCGCAATCTGAAAATATTAGAAATATTAAAAGAAAAAAAAACTAGAAATTTTTTTTTCATGATGCATTTACCAGTAATGGCCACTAGAGGGTAGAAGAGACCATGCTATATATTGCTGTTGTTGATTACCACTTACATGGTGAAACTACTTTTTTTCTGGATTTTTTTGTTTGTTCCATGTTATGTATGGCATTCACTATTGTCCAAGTTTTCAAAATCTGTGAGGAGGGGCTTGGAACGAATGCCTTGTGGGTATGGTAGTCCTATTATATAATAAATTCTAAACTAAGATAAAAGATGGCAGCAAAACCATAACAGCCTATAAAACTATGAGTCATCCGAAAGATGCAGAGACTGAAATTAAGCAGGGACAAGAGTGTGAAAAGCCTGAGTAATACAGTAATAAGCTAGAGGCCATTGCTTGTAGTGCATAAGTAACTTGCAGCAGCAGTAGTTAAACAGAGTTTTGTTCTGTTGTTGGCTTGTTGTGTTGTCTGGCAGCTTGTATTCCCTTTCCAACAATTTTTTTAAAAAGTTTATCCTTGGTGTCTTCCTCTAATTTGTAGAGGTGGCATTGGGTTAGAAGCAGCCAGAAAAGGAAAGATACCTACTACCAAATAGCGCAATAAACTAACTGCAGAATAAAGCTCCATGGTCTGCTTATTTCAGCAGCTCCTGCTATGAGAGGAAGCAGTTATGCAGCACGTACCAATGCTCTCTTCAGCTATGAGAAGCAAGGCTTCCTGCAGATCCTTTGGCTTGTTATGCAGTGCAAACATGCCACTGAGTAAATTTTATGGAAAGGAAACATACCAATCTCGGGGTGGGAAGAGATCACAAACTGATATTTTTTATCAAAGAGTGTTTGAATTCTCAAGTTAAAAAAAGACAACAAATCATGTATAATCCCCTCAGAAAAAGCAGATACATGGATAGAGTCGTTTGATGTGTAGCATTAACCGCATGTATAATAAACATAAGGAGTTCCAGTTCTGAGTATTCAGGCTAGACTAGTAAATGCTAGAGAGAGAGTGGGAGAGGCCTGTCCCTCTCCTGCATACGGGCAGTGGGGCTGGGCCAGTCTTCCACTGATTGCAGCCTCTAGGTTTGGTTTCTGGTTGATGGGAGTAATTTATTGAGTTTGTGGGGTCCTCTTAGGGTGTTCTCTGCAGTAGTTGCTGGTATTTCTGGGCACTTTTTGGGTAAGTGATGCATGAAGGTGTGTACATGGAAACATTTGAAGTGCAAAAGTAGAATTATGATGACGTACAAAGCCCTAAACGGTTTGGGACCTCGATACTTGGCAGATCGTCTTCTCCCACCTAGATCTACCCGAATCACTCGGCATAGCCAGGAGGGACGGCTGAGGGGCCTAACGCCGAGAGAGGCCCGGAAAGAAAGAACAAGAAACCGGGCCTTCTCGGCAGTGGCCCCTCGGCTATGGAATAGTCTCCCAACTGAGATCCGACTGGCACCCTCGCTGGGTGTTTTTAAAAGCCATTTAAAAACTTGGCTCTTCAGGCAGGCCTTCCCTTCAGTCAATAATTGATATCTATTCTTTGTTTTATAATCACTCCCATCTTGGTATTAATCTAATCTAATTGTTTAAAAATTATGATGTTTTATGATTTTATTATATAATGATGTTTTTATGATATTTGTAAGCCGCCCCGAGTAGACTTTGTCTAGGGGGGCGGGGTAAAAATCCAATAAAGTAAAGTAAAGTAAATTATGAAGAAGTAACAGATAGGAAGAAGAATGGTACAGAGCTGATATATAGGAGAATAGGAAGCTCTGAGAACATTGACATTTGTAGCCTTTTCTGAGACTACCCACTGGTAAATTTCCTTTCCATGACTTCTCTTGAGTAGCAGTGTATCCTCTGGATGACTCCAACCTGTCAGTTTTCAGGTTGCTGTAACCTATTTATTTTAAAGATGGGTAAGTATATCACTCCTTTTGTCATATGACATGATGTTATAAAACCCAAGAATGATCCCAATGCCATCTATTTTAGTAATTTTGTTAGGGAGGCCATTGCTCAGTAGTAGGGTACATGGCTTGCAAGCAAAAGGCTGAAGTTTAGTCTTTGACATCTCCCGTGTCTGAAATCCTGAAAAGCCATATCAGTCAGTGTAAACAGTATTGAGCAATATAGATCAGTCTGGAATAGTCTCAGTGCACTGAAGTCTTAAGATAATGCTCAGTTATAGGAATTGCTTGTCATTTCAGCCTCAGCAGAAAGATTGAGTTCCCAGGAAGACTAGCATTAACCAAATTCCATGTTCTACTGCTACACCAACTTCTTCTGATTATTAGAGCATCTTTGTTGGTGCACGTGGCTATGCAGGCTGACTGGAGCGTCTCTTGGGCTGTTGCTAATCTCTGGAGCTGTGTGTCTGTCGACTCTCTCAACACTGCAGCTAGAGTTTGCATGATGTTGAACACCTTCTTGTACCAAGTTCGATTTGCTGCCAGCATGAAATGGTTGAATGCCATGTTCACAAGGAGGAATAAGATCTTTTTGTGGTAGAAACTTGCCTTCTGCTGTGAGTTAGTTGTGATCAGCCTGGTGTTGACACTGGTAAGCAATGCTATTGCTTTCATAACAGCAGTGCTCTATAGATTTTCAGCATTGGGATGTGGAATCAGGGAGCTTGCTATGTCCATTATGATGTTGATAACAGTTGTCCCAATATCATCACGCAGGGATAGGTAAAAGACTCTTTTGCAGCCACTGGGTCAGTTGCCAGGATCCGTAAATGGGGGTGGGGGGTGGGCAAGGCAGGAAGATTGGTCAACTGAAAGCTCAGTGAAGTGGAGATGAGTACATAGGGAAGGAGGTGGAAGAGTTCTGTGAACACAACAGACTAAAAGAGGTAGAGGTCTAGGAAAAGAATATTGTCAGAGAAGAAGCATTACCTGTTTGGTTGGTGCCTACTCAGGTGGCTGGTTGGGGTTGATAAGAATCATAATGCTGCCAGGTTGGAGGTGGGCTGAAGGAGAGTGAGCAGTAACAGAAAATGGGAGGGAGGAATCTAAGTGGTAAAAGAGAACTAGGAGAAATAATTCCTAAGGAAGGCAGGTTCTTGTGACCAATCCTCACAAAGATGAGAGTAGCTGATGTGTGTGTAGTTATTTGAAATAATTAGATAAATGTTTATCTGCAATTCTCTAGGCTGTAAGATGCAGCTGAAGTTTAATAAATGGTTATAAAATATAATTTGTTAAAATAAGTCTGATCATATTGGAAGTATTATACAGTTTTGGCAATGAGCTCTCATCTATTTTAGCAATGATGTCATTCCTCATAAAATACCTGTTGCCAGCTATGGAAACTCTTTAAAATTAGTTGTTTCTTAACCAAAAGTGTGTGTGATCTATGCACAACAGGTGTTTAGGAGGCATGTTTATAATAACTGGTAGTGTTTCAGATTTCAGGAAGGATTTTTGTATTGCGGTAGTGCAGAAAGGTGGCCATCGTTTTCTGCAGTTTGCTATGTTCAACCTATTCTAAAACAAATCTATGTTCCCAGCCAAAACATCTGGGTGTAGTTATGGAATTATTGAACAGATTTAATGAATATTTATAGTTCATGTAGTGATATAAAGCAGAAATGTTTCCTTAAACGTAAGAAAATGATAAACTTCTTTAAAGAAAGAAATGAAAACTTAAACATTGTGAAAAATGTAAACTGCTTAGGTCTTTGGTTTTTTAAGTGATCATTTGAGAAAATTAAAAATCCTAGAATATCTTTATTTTAGTAGTAGTAGTAGTCACATGCAAATATTTCCATGGAGAAATGTTTGTTATATAATTGCTGTCACACTGGTCCTTCAGAAGACATGGGTTGCAGGTTTAAAAAATAACACAACTGTATAAACCATAGAATTTTATATATTGGCTACAGATTTATGACTTTTGAGTAGCATTTACATCTTAAGGCAAGACTTAAATGCTTTAGAAATTAATAACATTAAATGTAAGAAAGAGAAAGTTGAAAATGGATTGCAGCCAATATTGGAGCAACAAAATCTGACAAACGTGTAGGAAGGCAACAGAAATTATCATGGGGGGGGGGGCAATGCTCCTTGCACCCATGGTGATTTTAGTATAAATACAGCTTGCGTGTGTTCTTATTCATCTGATGAGCATCCCTCTGTTTGCATTTTTAATCAGGATTTTAAAGACAGCTTGTTTTGCAGGACTAATCTCTAAGGCTACTTCATGACATATGGATACTGATGTGTTTAGCAATCTCATCATTTATCAATAGTGAAACTTTGGCAGCAACACAATTGTTATCGTCCATATGCTTATATGAAGAAAATAACTGGGATTCAGAAGAGTCTGTATGCATCTTCTCTACTATTACTGTGAAGGTTGCTGGTCTTAATTTCTATCAGCTTTTTTGTTTGTTTGTTGCGGTGTTACTTTGAAATGTCTCTCTTCTAAAACGTGGAGAGCAGCAGTTTTCAGTGGGAAAAGAAGGCTCTCATACTAAGACTGCACATGCCCCTCCTTGGTCCTGGCTGTTGTTCTAGCTCAGTGATGGCAAACCTATGGCACGCGTGCCACAGCTGGCACATAGAGCCCTCTCTGTGGGCACACGAGCCATAAGTCGCCATAGAGAAATACTTACCCATCCTCCGATCCCAGATTTTGGCACTCCCCTCTGCTGGTGCAGTGGTCCAGCAGAGGGGTGCAATGGCGACCATTACCAGTCTAGCCCAATGGGGGATTGGAGGACCAGTAAGTATTTCTTTGTTAATACCGCCCATAGGAAAAAAACACAAGCATTTAACCCTTGCAGTGCAGGGGCAGTTGTTTTCTCTAAACTAAAACCACAGCATTCGGGTTTTAATTGCAGTATTGGCACTTCAAAATAAATAAGTTGATTTTGTGTTGCAGTTTGGGCACTTGGGCTCAAAAAGGTTCACCATCACTGTTCTAGCTGTATATGTTTGAATTCAGAATTCCACTCTTCCGATATAAGAGGGCTGGGGGCTATGTGACCTCTACATGTAAATGAAGTCCATGCTCTTTCACCATGGTTGGGGCTGATAGAAGTGGAATCCAGCAACATCTGGAGGGCCACAGACTCCTGATCTTTGCTACAGAGAACTCATAGGAGCTTATGCACAGTTCATCTGTTGTATTCCATTCAGGAGGACTTAGACCATATCTGTTTAGTTTCAGCATTGGTTCTTTTGTTTTACATCGTGTTCTGTCTCACCTTTTGTTTGCGGCTCTACTGATTAAGATTTCGAACGATCAAGCCGCGATGGGTGCTTATCAAAAGCACCTATGGGATAAGATTGTTCCTGTTTTACAAAGCCTCCCCGAACCGTCCAAGACTGAACTTCTCAACGTCTACGAGGAGGCCAATACCCTTACAAGACAGCAACGAGTAGCAGCAAAGCATACAGCTGAAATTGCGTCCAAATCCATGCTTACAGCAGTAGCAGTCCGTCGCCATGCCTGGCTCGGAGCGGCGAACATACTGGACGATACAAAAACCAAAATCGGGGACCTTCCCTTCGATGCGGATGGCCTCTTTAATTCCAAGACTGATGATATTATGGAAAATATTCATAAAATGCGGAAGACCGCAAAGTCCTACATACCATACCAACCGTATCGGTATCAGAGACCTACTTACAAAAAACCTGCTTACCAAGCGTCTTCTCAGTACCAACCATTTCGGTATGGTAGACAGCAGCAACACGACAGGACCTTCCAACCATCTCAGTCCAACCCTTCGAGTTTCAAGCAGCAACAATACCAAGGACACAAGCAGTCCTTTCGTAAACCTCAGCACAGGGGTAAGCAATACACCTAACTACCCCTCTTACCGGACTAGACTCTTTCCATTTCTCTCTGAATGAAAACGCATTACGACTGACAAATGGGTCCTAACCATTATTGAGAAGGGTTATTCTATAGAATTCTTCCAGCTCCCTCCATCAAATCTCCCTAAGACCACCCCCTTTTCGGTAGCTCTACAGAAGGAAATTTCATCCCTCCTAAGCAAGGGGGCGATAGTCAAGACCCCACATGCTGAACTACACGGGGGTTTCTTCTCTCGGTACTTCGTCGTCCCTAAAAAAGATGGAGGTATCAGGCCCATCATGGACCTCAGAGAACTCAATCAGTTTATCATTTACAGGAAGTTTCGAATGCTAACACTCGATTCCATTCTTCCTCTTCTCTCCCAGGGGAGTTGGTTCATCACCATCGACCTCAAAGACGCTTATTTTCACGTCTCCATTCACCCTTCTCATCAACAGTATCTCCGGTTCCGGTTCCACCGCACAACCTACCAGTTTGCTGCCCTCCCATTCGGGCTCTCCACAGCCCCCCGGACATTTACCAAGTGCATGGCCCCTGTAGTGGCTCACCTTCGTACCAAGGGAATAAAACTCTTCCCTTATATCGACGATTGGCTCCTGGTAGCCGCATCCTACCACGAGGCTGTCGCTGCTACAACTACCACTCTCGAGACCTTAAACAAGCTAGGTCTAGTGATCAATCAAGAAAAATCTCTTCTGGTACCATCCCAGCTGGTCAACTACATAGGAGCAACGCTAGATGCGACCCGAGCACGGGCATTCCTGCTCTACCAAAGAATCCAAAAGATTCAAGCCGCAATACAACGGTTTCCACCCCAGCTACCATCACCGCATTCGACGCTCAGCATCTACTGGGCCTCATGTCGTCCCCAACGGCAGTCGTCCTTCATGCCAAACTCGAAATGCGTCCACTCCAGTCCTGGTTCCTGGGCCACTTCGACCCTTTAACGGACTCCCCATGGAAAAAGTTGCAGGTCCCTTCAGATGTAGCAAAGCACCTCATCTGGTGGACGATTCCGCGCAATCTATCCAAAGGAAAACCCTTCCAACCTCCTTTCCTGTCCATACAGGTCACGACCGACACCAGCCCTTGTGGTTGGGGCGCTCACTGCCAAGAGCTCAGGATTCACGGTTTATGGACACCGAGAGAAAGATCTCTCCATATAAACCAGTTCGAATTGCTCGCTATCATGAAGGCTTTTCGAGCCTTTCTTCCGCGTATAAAGGGAAAATCAGTACAGCTTGTCACGGGCAATACCACAGCTATGCACTATATCAACCGACAAGGTGGGACTCGATCCCTACCGCTTCTCCATCTCACCATGCGATTTTGGGACTGGTGCCGTACCCATCATATTTTTCCACAAGCGATTCATATCGCTTCAGAGAACAACTATCTAGCGGACCACCTCAGCCGGCTCCGTACCAGGACGCACGAATGGTCCCTCGACGAGACGGTTTTTCAAGACCTATGCCGTCGATGGGGTCAACCCACCATAGACCTCTTTGCGTCTCACCTCAACGCCAAATGCCGCAAGTTCTGCTCATGAGCAGGCAGGGACACCGCGTCACTCGGAGACGCTTTCCTCATACCGTGGTCCGGAGAACTCACCTGTTTCCTCCCATACTGATGCTCCTCAGGACAATAGTCCGGATCATTCAATACCAAGCGAACGCAATACTCATCGCTCCGTGGTGGCCACGACAACCCTGGTTTGCCCACCTCCAAGGAATAACGGAGGAAATATTCCACTTACCTCTAATACCGTCCTTGCTATCCCAGAACGACGGGGCCCTTCTCCATCCAGATGTCCGGTCTCTTCACCTGACAGCGTGGAGGATAACCCCGAATTCCGTGCGATTTTAGACCGCTCTCGGAAGCCGTCGACTTCTCGCCTATACCATAACAAATGGAAATCTTTTACGAACTTTGTTCAGTCCAAAGGACTCCAATCAGTCCCAGTTACACTCTCAACGTTACTTACCTTTATACTGCACCTGTTCAATCTCGGGCTCGCGCACTCCACCATTAAAGTATATATTTCCGCGATCGTTGCTCACCAGCCATCTCACTCTAGCTCCGCCAGACTGTTCTCCCACCTCACGGTCAAAAGATTCCTTAAGGGCCTGCAAAACATCAGGCCGCCCTCTTTACCCATTGTACCTCAATGGTCGCTTCCACTTGTCCTTGAAGCGCTTACCAAGGCACCATTTGAACCCATGGCATCCTGTACCGAGAAATTGCTTTCTCTCAAGACTTCCTTTTTAGTAGCCATAACTTCTGCCAGAAGAGCTAGTGAACTGTCAGCTCTTAGGTCTGACCCTCCATACCTACAAATGCATCCCGATAAAGTTACTCTGTACTTGGATGTCTCCTTTCTTCCCAAGGTTGTATCGGACTTCCATTTGAATCAACCGCTAATACTTCCTACTTTTTTTCCATCTCCGTCTACTCCGGTCGAGCGCAAGCTCCATACCCTTGACGTCAGACGAGCTATTGCCTTCTACATGGACAGAACCAAGCACTTTAGACGCTCTTCCCGTCTCTTTGTGTGCTACCACGGACATAACAAGGGTGCTCCCGCGTCCTCTCAGACAATATCGAGATGGATCGTTCAATCCATACAAATGGCTTACCAGCTTGCAAACAAACCGGTACCGGACCAACTTAAAGCTCACTCCACCAGAGCTATGTCTACATCCACCGCTCTTCATCGCGGTGTTCATATTCAAAACATATGTAAAGCGGCTACTTGGTCCAATCCTCTGACGTTCGCAAAGCACTACCGCCTCGATGTCAGAGCCAAAAATGATGCTACCTTTGGACGGGCGATACTGTCATCCCTGCTACCGTGACGGCCCTCCATCCAGTGAGTCAGCTTGCTAATCACCCATTTGTGTGCATTCACAGAGTCCACTACAAAGAAAGTTAGGTTACCTACCTGTAACCATGGTTCTTGTAGTGGTTCTCTGTGAATTCACACATCCCTCCCTTCCTCCCCGCTGTCCGTCACGATACCAGGTTATTATACCTACTCTCTAGTAACGGCGGACATAGGGAACTAAGGAAGGTGGAGGAGGCGGATCCTATATACCCTCGGGGGGGGGGGGACTAACTGTCTGGCTTTTTTTCTAAGCTCTAGAAAGTTCCGAACGTCCTGCGCAGGATAAACCCATTTGTGTGAATTCACAGAGAACCACTACAAGAACCATGGTTACAGGTAGGTAACCTAACTTTTCTTCAGTTCCTCTTGTTTTTTATCCTCTAGAACCTGCCTTTTTTCACACACACCCCTTCACTTCTGTCCTCCGGTTTGGTTTGGCTATTTTTCTAACCTCTCTCCTGGCTTTTAAAAATTTCTTCTGATGCTGTTTTTATCCTACATTTTACCTTTCCTTATCCCCTTGTTTCTATTTCTACATTCCAACTTTAAAAAAATACTCTTCCTGCACAATTTCCACCCCACCACCTAGTGTTTTTAAATGCTTCTGGTGCTATTTCTGTCCCCGACCCTAGCTTTCCTCAATTTGCCTTGATTTCTCCTCTGCCAACTGCTTTTATCACCCTTCTCACGCTGATTTTACCTTCTTGGTTCTCTCTATCTCCTGTCATTATACTGAACCCTCTCTGGTCCCTCCTACCTGTACTACTTCAATTGACACATCAAAAAGAGCATGGGAAGTAGATGGAGCCAACAGAATATCAACAATGCTCTTGCCCTCTCTTTTCACGTGCAAAAAAACAACAACCACTCAGAGTTATCTAGTCCAGTGGAGGAAGACAGGCAATGATTGGCTCCAGATGACTCTTCACTCTTCTCCCCCTGCTATTTTTTCTGAGTCTGCTCGGCAACTTGCCTTTGAAAATAGTGGGTGAACTATTCCTCCTGACACCTTCACTCATGGCCTCCCAATGCCCTGATTATTTTTGTCCATCAGGGCCTTCTGCACGCGCATGGTCAGTCAGCATGCACACAAACAACCCTAATAGAAAGTTGGTGCCACCGCTGTTAAATGAAAGTAGAAAGTGGAGTTTATTTTGCTGAAAAATTAATTATGCAGAGATTTGTTGGTGTGCATGCTGACTGACCATGCATGTGCAGAAGGTCCTGATGGACAAAAACAATCAGGACATTGGGAGAGCATGAGAGAAGGTGTCAGGAGGAATAACTCTTTCACGGCTTCTGTGGGGGTTGTTTGGAGGGTGGTGACCACTGTGAAGTAACATACGGATGATCTCTGACATGGTGACTGCTTTCCAGATGCATGAATTCTGAAGCACAGGTTGCTTGTTCAACATGCAGTATTAGGTGAAAATCCTGCCTTCTTGTTGTGCACATACTGTAATAGGCCTTCAAAGTGTGATACTGCTTAATAATACTGCTTCTTTAGCAGATAATGGGCTGTTTTAATTTGTCTCTTATGTTTGCAGAGCCATAAAAATCCTGAAAAGCACATGTCTATCTTGTCCCTCAAACAGCTGCTGCTTGAACTTCTCTGCCATCTCTGTGTGTGTACGCTGAAATCCTGTACTGATAGCAAACTCATTCTCCAAGTTTAGAATCCTATATAGCGACAACACCACTGTCCACATGCAAGAGGGGAGACATCAGCAGGCTTAGGGAAACTCCAAGGTCTGCAAAAATACGAACAGTTATTTAGCCTGATGAGTAATGAGTAGTGGGCTAGGAATGCTCATTGGCTGTTGGAGCAGAAGAACTGAAAACAGGATGGAATATATTCTCATTGCAGAGAACATGACTGGCCTGAACTCTGGAAAAGAGCAATCAATAATGTAATACTTTATTGCAGGTCCCCCTCTTGTTCTTTCTAAAGCAAAACACTGCTCTAAGGAGTAATATATATTGGCTTTTTTAGCTTATTCTGATAAATACTTGATCAGTCTGTAGACTATATAAAACACAGTTTCTTACATTCTGTCATGACACATTGAGACTCAGACTTGATTTGCTTGGGCACATATTCAAGTTGCCCTGATGATATAGCTGCTGTTGTCTGTAGCAGTGATCATGCTTAGTATCTCTAGGTAGTCAAGGAATATTGTGGGAATTTCTATATCTTCTTTCTCATATTTGACAACACCTGATATGATACCCTTGTTCTAAGCAAGGCTTAATCAACAATGTCCCAGTTTATATGACAGAAAAACCTGCAACCCAGTTTAAGAAACCACACTATCGTCCTCGAAAACAAGCAGACAAGAAGAATGGGAAGGGACTGGATAATAAAAAAAAGTAACTTTTACAAGCTCTGCATTTGGTTGGCCAACTCAACAGAATATATGCTGATATAAACTGTTTGGCAACTAAAAATTGTGCACAGTATATATATGCTATAATTGTTTGACAAAAACTGAAAATATATTTTAGTCATCTGCCATAGTAAACATTTGCATTTTCTATGATGGAGAAAAAAACATTTGGCATTACGTATATTATCCAGCATAGCTTTATATTACTGAGAAAGACTCCTGTCTGTAGAAATGGATTCAATAAGCCTGGTTTTAGGCCAGAGAGTAGGAAAAGGAGGGTGGCAAAAGAGGTATGTATCTCAAAAAATACTTTTTCTAAAAAATCCAAAACGTTCGGAAGGAAGGGAATTTTTGTTTTATATAAAATGAGAGAAGAAGAATGTAAAGCAATCAAATGGTATATTCTTCATGTCTATTGTTTATATCATCTTCTACTCCACATAAGCATGGCAAAGTATTCTGCACACACCAGAATGCATTACTTGACTAGCTAGCTTTCACATCTGTGAAAATCGACTTGGCATTGATTATAGTCCCTGAATGTAGATTCAGCTGTTAGCACCTTGTTACTGACTGCTGTTTCATCAGCCTTTTCTTTCTATTAAAGTAACTGTTCATCCTTTTAAAACAGGAAAATAGAATGCTTGAAAATCTACATTGTAAATATAATGAATGACCAAGAAACAGCAATGCAGTAAAAATGCTATGTTTTCCTAATATGTACAGAATTGGAATGCAGATCCTAGATGATGAATAATTATTTAATACATATACCTTTAACTAGTTGATACTGGTCTTAAGGATACTTAAGACTTGCTTAGGAACAAATTAGCTTGTGAATCTGAAGGTTTTACATATTTATAGTAAGGTAAAGGTTCCCCTTGACATTTAATCCAGTCGTGTCCGACTCTAGGGCGTGGTGCTCATCCCCGTTTCCAAGCCATAGAGCCAGCGTTTGTCCGAAGACAGTTTCCATGGTCACGTGGCCAGCGTGACTAGACACGGAACGCCGTTACCTTCCCACCGAGGTGGTACCTATTTATCTACTTGCATTTACATGCTTTCGAACTGCTAGGTTGGCAGGAGCTGGGACAAGCGACGGGAGCTCACTCCGTCGCGTGGATTCGATCTTACGACTGCTGGTCTTCTGACCCTGCAGCACAGAGGCTTATGCGGTTTAACCCACAGCGCCACCACGTCCCATTACATATTTATAGTTAATGCTTGAACATGTTTCTGAGTGTATCCAACACAGCCTGAAACATGACATGCATTTGAAATATAGACTATGGAAGTAGTGATTATAAGTAAATGAATAAAATTTGTGGATACAGCTTGATCACATAGTTGGGAATATGGGTGCTGCTGCTGTCAAATTGGCTTTTGACCACTCTGGAAAATTGCTTCCTGAATTTTAGTCTTCCAAGATTGGAAGAATCAAATATGCAACCCCTGTTCTTGAGACAAAATATATATGCTGTTTTATGCCTTGTTCCTCTCTTGTCATTGATCTGTATGAGAAGTGTGCTGTATGAGAAGTAGTTAGATTGTACAAGGATTTTTTTAAAAATACATGGGAAGAATGCCAGGCACAAGGTCTGTTTTGTTCACAATTTGATGGCTGTTGTAGGTATATCTGGTTACAGCCCCTCTACCAATTTTATGGTGTTTTTATTTCGAAGTGTGAGCCCGGGAAAGGCCTTTCCAGCCACCCAAACCACAGACAGCATGCAAGGTTGTAAAATAAAACCCCAGTAGTCTCCTTGCTGTTTAAGACATTTGATGCCACTGTTGAATTGTTCAAAAGGATCTGACAGTACTGAATAGGAGCCTCAGGCTAAAGCTAAGGAGTCAGCTTAGGCAAAAAGAATTAAACACCTGGATAGGTTACTGTATATCTGACATCTAGCTAGTACGGTATTTCTTTTTTTCCTTTGTCACTCAGCAAGAAATAAAAGATTTTAAGGTGTCACAGATGAGCCGACTTGTCTGTGTAAGAGCTGAGGATGTTAGTTTGGAGTTGCTGCCACCTACTGAAAGAGATTTATGTCTGCTGCCATATCTGCAGTTTCCATAGGGACAGCTATGTTAGTCTGTTGCAGCAAAATAAAGTTGGATCATTTAAGAACAACAGGTTGCATCATGAGGTTTTCATGAAACTTAAAGTGATTTCGAGCCTCACAGAAACCCACACTGGGATAAATCTGTTAGACTTAAAGGCATCCCATTATTCTTAAATTATCTGCAGTTGACTGATCTTAACATTATGGCTTTTTAGTTACACCTTGGTCTTCTTATGGGGTGTCGTGACCTGGACTCAACCAATGATGAAACATAGAGGAAGCAGCGGGGGCCCCCTATTCCTTGTGATAGTGATGTCTTAAAAAGGATAGAGGAGGAGGAGACCTAGCTATATTAAAAGGTATATTACTTTTTTTTTTTTTAGGTATAACTTGAGTCTTGGTTTTTAAAAAGTAGAAGACCACTGACTTAGATTAATCCTATTATCAGCTATATTTCCTGGATTCAGAGAAAGAGGATCCTATGTGGGTTTTACAAAGTTATGTCTGGTATTTGATGGTATAATATGAAAAGATGGAATGTTTTTCCTTTGTAAACACTTTGTTTTCTAAGCAGCTGGGTTATATCTCACACGTAGAGTGAGTAAGCATATCATCTTGTTATCACAGACTTTAAAATAAGTCGTAAAACTTTATCTGGTATTCTAAATCTAGAGAACATTTTGTGATTGTGTTTCTGAATGTCTTGTGTGTGGCAAGTTCTTTTTAGGTCAATATTAAATAATGTTGTGACTTAAGATGATTGTCCTCTGCTGTAAGCTTACAAGATGATGGCTTTCAGGAAATTCTTACTTTAAATGCAAGATACGGGTTTATGTTTGTGGGTTTGACAAGTTAAAATACTGCTTTGAAAGGCAGTTGACCACAGCAGGCAGCCTTTTCTCTGTGCGCAATAAGCAGCTCCAGCTGTACACTGTGCACCCAGTTATACTCGCAGAGTTAGCAGGAACAGAGTTCTTGGCATGGTTTCCTATCATCTGTTATGTGTAAATATTATAGCCCATATTTTTGTAATTAAAGTTTGTTTTGCTACGTTCTGGCTCACCACACTGACAAAAATTAGATAACAATAGACAGCAAGTCCACAATTCTATCCCCAGCCTTGTCGTGGTAAGTGTTCTTTTGTCTTCTGGTGACTGTATCAAAGGTGGTCCAGCTTTTCTGTCCTTATTGGAGTTGAGGAAGGCAGGAGATAATCCCCATAGAAGTTCTTACCTTTGGATACAGTGTTGGAAGGCTCCCCTCTAGCTGGAGAGTTAGAGTTTTTCAGTGGGGGAATGGGCAGGACAGAGGTGTTTGTACTGTAGCACCAAAATGATTCTATATTCCCTTTTCTCCAAGAATGAAGTCATCATTCCTGGATTTGTGTTCAGCTTCTGAAATACAGCATAACTGCAGAGGTGGATGCAACATAGTAGAAATATTACTGATACAGAAACATTTTATTAAATAGAGGTAATTTGATTAAAGAAAGCTGACTTTCAGCTAAGGATAGATGAACCTTACTATTTTTGGTCTGTTATCTCATTCACATCTATTTGTTCATTAAGCCTTTCTATGTCCAGCTGCAAATAGGGCATCTAGGAGTGGCCAACATCTCCTACCTATTGACAGAATAGTCCAGTTTACAGAATTCTAGAATAGTTGAGTTGGAAGGGACCCACAAGGCCATCTAGTCCAATTCCTTGCTCAATGCAGGAAACCAAATCAAAGTAGGTCTGACAGCTGGTTGTCCAATTTTCTCTTGAATGCCTCCAGCGCTGAAGTGTCCACCACCTCCCAAGGTAATTGGTTCCATTGTCATACTGCTCTAACAGTTATCAAGTTTTTCCTGATATTCAGCCTAAATCTGGCTTCCTGTAACTTGAACCAGTTATTACATGACCTGCACTATAGGATGAACGTGAACAGATCCTGCCTCTCCTCTGTATGACAATCTTTCAAGTATTTAAAAAGTGCTATCATACAGTATCTCCCTGAGTCTTCTTTTCTCAAGGCTAAACATGTCCAGTTCTTTCAGTCTTTCCACGTAGGGCTTGGTTTCCAGTCATCCTTGTTGCCCTCCTTTGAACTTGTTCCCGTTTGTTGGCATCCTTCTTAAAATGCAGTGTCCAGAACTAGACACAGTACTCAAGATGAGGTCTAACCTGTGCCAAATAAAGGGAGACTAGTTCTTCAAGGGATTTGGAGACTCTACTCCTGGTCATGCGTCCTAAAATAGCATTGGACTTTTCTTCTTCTTTTTTTTGCAGCCACTTTGCACTGTTGGCTCATATTCAGCTTGTGACCTACAACAATTCCAAGATCCTTCTCACTTGTAGTATTGCTGAACCAGGTATTCCTCATCTTATAACTCCTCCACCCAAGGTGTAGAACTTTGCAGTTATACCTGTTAAATTTTTTATTATTATTATTATTTGCTTTCGGCCCAGTGCTCAAGCCTCTCAAGATCTTTTTGAATTTTTTTCCCCTGTCTTCCAAGTTATTAACTATTCCACTCAATTTTGTGTCATCTATAAATTTGATAAATATTCCCTGCACTCCCTCCTTAATAAAAATGTTATGGACTATGTCGCTCCAAACCATAGGACCCAAAGGAGTGGATTCAAATTTCAGAGATGGAGATACTGCCTAAACATTAGGAAGAACTCTTTGATAGTAAGAACTGTTTGGCAAGGGTAAGGACTACCCTGCAGGATAGTGAACTCTCCTTGGTTTAAATGGAGGTTAGAGGGCCACTTATCAAGGATTCTTTAGCTGTGGTTTTCCTACATAGCAGGACGTTGGACTTGGTACTGTCCAGAACTCGACAGTTCTCTGATTCTCTGACCTCTGAGAATTATAAACAATTATTGCAAATCTTAATCTTAGAACAGCATTTTGCTAGCATTACACACGTTGTAAGTTGGAAACATGCAGGAGAAGCTGTGTGATTTTTGTAAATGTGCAGATTTGCCTTTGTATTATTTGAAAACACAAGATTGAGAGAAATAAATTGTAATGTATAATATCTTCTAATCTTTAGAAAACAAAACAGAGTTTTCTTGTGGAGATTAACTTTTACCTCTAACTGAATAAAAACAAAACTTCCCTCTGCCCCCTGCCAGACATGCAAACCATTATTGCCACTTGAGTTTGGAAGAATTCCAGGAATGTTATAGCCCAGGGATATTCCCATGTGTTTTCAATTGAAAAACCACTGTCTCCACACACCATTATCCCCTGGAAACATGTGTCTCAACCACTTTATCCTTTTGCCCCAAAAAAGTGTTCTCCCAAATAAGAAATTGAGGCCATTCAGCTTCTTAGTACCAATTGACATATTCAGTTATTACTTCTTGATGAACATTTAGTTACTATTGAAGAAATTTCTTAAAGGTTTTAGTCCATAATGTACCAATTTATCATTGACCATGTAGAACAAATATATCAGTAAATGGTATTTTGCATGTTTTCCTTTCAGTACCTACTCTTTGATTATGGAAAAAGGATGTTACATCTAACTGTTAATATCTGTATTTACTTCTGAACCATGATGAATTCATCTTTTTTAATAAAAAGCTGCTTTTATAGGATGATATCTACAAGGAAAACTGTCAGAAAACAGCTTCCTTCATCAATGTGTTAATTCAGAATGAAATGACCCTTTCTGTAAGGGTGTTTTCATTGGATCAAGGTAATTTAATCCTATCACCTGTAAGAAATCTTATGTTGCTTGTCATGTCAAACATGTTAGATAAAATACTAGACATTTTAAACAAATAGTTTCAAATCATTCATTCTGTCTTGGTTTATTTAATTCAAGGGCACTGCACTAGAATGAATGTTAAATTATAGGCTTGATTCTGGAGATTTTTATCTCTTTGTTTAAAATGCTTATTCTGTGATGCTGCAAGCAACAAAAACATTCTTGAGGTATGTACATAGCAAAAGACAGAGAAAAGAAATAGTGGCTTAGCTGCTCAGTGGAGATGGAGAAACAATAACAGATGACAAAGAAAGGGCAGAAGTGCTCAATTCCTACTTTAGCTGAGTCTTTTCGCAAAAGCCAGTTTATGACGCTCCAGGCAAATGTGAAGTACTAGTGGAGGGGACAGGATTGCAGCTTGAGACTGATAAACATATAGCAAAGAAATACCTTATTACTTTGAATGAGTTTAGATATTCAGGGCTGGATGAACTGCATCCAAGAGAATTGAAAGAACTGGTTGAAGAACTCTCAAAACGACTGTCTATTAATTTCTTCAAGTCATGGAGAACTGGTGAAGTGCTGGAAGACTGGAGGAGAGCTAATGTTGTCTCTATTTGGGACACCTGCCGGGGGGGGGGGGGGACAAATACCCAGTTACAAAGTGGAGGATACTTGACACAGTAATACTACAAGCAAAAAAAGGATAATGAAATTGTTATAGGTCACAAGCTGAATATGAGCCAACAGTGCAAATGGGCTTTAAAAAAAAGGCCAGTGCTATTTTAGGCTGCATTAACAGAAGTACAGTCTTCAAGTCCCATGAGGTACTAGTCCCTCTCTGTTTGGCATTGGTTAGTCCTCATCTTGCATACTTTGTCCAGTTCTGCCCAGCACACTTTAAGAAGGATTCCAACAAATTGGAACAAGTTCAGAGGAGGGCAAGAAGCATGAAGCTAAACCTTATGTGGAAAGACTGAAAGAACTGGGATTTTTAGCCTTGAGAAAAGAAGACTGAGGGAGATACGATAGCACTTCTCAAATACTTGAAAGATTGTCATGCAGAGGAGGGGGGCAGGATCTGTTCTCCATCATCCTAGAGTGCAGGACACATAGTAATGGGCTCAAGTTACAGGAAGACAGATTTTGGTTGAATATCAGGAAAACCTGTTAGAACGACAATGGAACCAATTACCTTGGGAGATAATGAGCACTTCAACGCTGGAGGCAGTCAAGAGAAAATTGGGCAACCATTTGTTAGATACACTGATTTGGATACTTGCATTGAGCAGGGGGTTGAACTCGATGGCCTTATAGCCCCTTTCAATTATTCTATGAATCTGTGAATATCAATTTTATACTGGTTGTTATGAAAGATTGGCCTAACCAATAAAATATTTATACAGAAATTATTCAGTTTTAAATGTGTTTAAACCAAACATTAATTTGGCCCATAATCAGTTCCAAGGATGTCCTGTCTATACCTAGAAAAATGTTATATATTGCTAAGAACAAGGATTAAATAATCTCCCAAATTAATTAGTCCAAGCATCAAATTTATGGACACATTGGACTGCCTGGGGTTTTGTCTGCGCAAAACCAAAATGCAATTTTCTCTTTATCCTGTTTTTTAAATTCTAGAGATAGGTTGCATTTACCACATATATATTGAGAAGCACTATTTTGTGGTAAAGTCAATGCCTCTAATCACAAAGGTTTCTTGGTCACCTTTGGTAAGATTTGCCCTCAAATGACCAGGCAGGGAATGCAGTTTCTTCTTGTTTATGCTATACATAAGTAGTAGAGATATATACATGCAGGTGGGCTAGTCAAAGTATTGTGAATATTACTTTTTGCAAATATACCTGCAAAGCTAAGCAAAACACCTGCTTTGCTTCTCAATTTTGATAAAAGGTATTAGATTTTATCACACTTTATTTTATGTGGCATTTGTATTCCAGCCATTCCACCTTGTTCTCTGATGGAACTCAAATTCCCATACATTCAGACAACTTTCCATCTAGGCACCAAGCAACCCAGGTTGGCTTAGCTTCACTGAACTTCCTGAGTGAATTCATGTGTCTTCAGACCATGCCCTGAAAGTAACCATAATGCGTAATTTATCTGCAGAAAAGTATGCATTCCTGCAGCCTGGGGCACTGAATAAATAGCTGATGATGCAGTGATCCATCCACCAGTACATTAATTAGAGTTCTAATTAATCTTGGGCTTGCTGTGACATACATTTCCTTTATTAGTTTTAAAAATGGGTGAAGAGAATAGAAGGCCCTTCCAGACTGCCCAGGGAGAAGGTTAAGAACAATTGTTTTGCTTCTAGCACTATATCTTGTAGTGTTTTGGTATTCAAGTCAAATAATAATTTCTGACTTTTGATTTAGTGCCAAAATATATAACCAAAGTTGAGTCTAGAGAACATTACACCACCAAAGTGACTTGAAGCTTTGGCATGGAACTGGGACATCAGCTTAAGCTGAGTAATTTAAGTATGTTCTTGAGTAAAACTTATGTCCCTTAATATTATCTGTCTGGCTTTTAAAAATATGTGTTTTCATGTTTTGCTTTGAAAAAGTATGATAATTTAAATACCATTAATCCAAAAGAGATGTTTTTATGATCAGGAAGTTGAGAATTGTTGCTAGATCAGATCACACATATTAGCATAACCTAGAACAGTAATACTGGATATTTTCAATCTGTTATTCTTTGTGCAGGCATTGCATTTACATGTTAATATTTTCTAGACAGATACCTTTTATTGTAAGAAACCAGCATAACCCACAACCTTTCACATACCAATAAAAATTGCCAGTTCTTAGAAAAATTTTACTAGCCTGACCTCCCACAGATATAACTAATTTCCACTATATCAACAGCCTGAAAATGAGAGCCAACGTACTTCCAATTTGCAAAAGTTTCCCTGCCTGGTTAGCCCATAGCTGATAGCTACTAGCCACAGGAAACCAGATGAACAGCTATTTATGAATTTGGATGGCTGTGTCTGTTTTTGTCACGTGTGTATTATGTATGCACAGAAAGATGTAGCCAGTTATGGCTTCCTACTGTGTGAACAGCTGGATGAATAAAAATGTGTATATTAGTAAATGTGATATGCTATGTGTGCAGTCTCTTCCTATGCAGAAGTAATATCTAGGAAATTGTGCAAAACTGGTTTAGGGAGAATTAGGTTATTTTAAATAGGTCACCACTCCCTTGAAGTGTTTGACACCAAAGAATTCAGTTTTTCCTGGGGTTTTTTCCTTCCACATTTTGGGCAGTTTGTTTGACTCCCAGAGGATCTTACAGGCACAAATTTGGCTCCTGAACCCACCAAATTTCTCACTCTTGCTTTGTGGGCTGTTCTTGAAAACACATTAGGTTTATGGTATGAACCATCTCCCTCCCTTTCTTAACTAATTATGGACTAATTATGGATCAAGTCTCTTCCTATGGTCAGAGGTCTACCCTGGATTCTGTTTCTGGGTCATATGGAAGTGTGATAGAATGTTGTGAACATATATGCACAATTGTTTGGATGATCATTGTAAATTTTCAAGTTCAGTTATCACAATCCTTGCTTTGTGTATTAGCTTGGTGAGAACTCATAGATTTTCTAATGAAATATCTGTGAATATGCCAGAGATAAGCAAATCTATTTTTTCTCCTTCCTTTTGAAATTGCAGCTTATAATGATCCAGATACTCTTTTTTTCCAGAACAGTTTTCTACTTTATATTTAATGGAGTCATTAACATGGTTCAGTACTTTGCACTCTTCTGTGTTAAAGCAGAATTGCAGTTATCTTAAGATTAGCATTTCCTGTTGATTTCAGCAAACTCCAGTTGACATTTATTGGAAGCCGGATACATTCATTTGTAATGAATTTCAGGAAGAAATTATGTTGGGAAGAGACATGATGTGAACCTGAGGCCAAGCTGTAAGCTGATATAGTATCGTTTAGTCTGTAAAAACGCCCTTAACGTATTTGAAAACTATTCTGTGCCACTCAGTAAAAATGTGACTTTTAGGTGGAGCCCCATACCCAGAAGAAGTCTGCCAAGGGACCTCACAGCTTGAACAGCACTCCACAACATGATCTTGAATGTCTTCTTCTCTGTTCTGTCTCATTTATTTTAAGCCAGAAAGTTGAAAGAATGCTTTAGACGGCACAGAACTTTCTCAGCTTCGAAAAGTACAGTCATTCTTATTATGCAAGGTGATGGGGCAGAAAAGGACGTTTTGTGGATCTAGCAGTCTAGGCTGGTTCTCGAAATATGTCTTCTAAGAACGTAGTCAATGTGGGCACTGCACATAATATACTGCAGTTGAATTCAGCTGAAGCTACAAGACTTGTCAAAGAAGTTTAGCTCTCCATTTGTTCTAGAAGTTATGCACATTTTTCTGTTTTCTGTGCTGTTTTCTGTTGTATGAATCTGCTCTTAGCTCAAGCAAATACATTTGCTGATGTAGCATGTTGCCACTTGTTTTCCAGGTCTTTCCAGATCAGAGTATTCAGAACACATTTTAGGGTTGAGACTTGGTTGAAATACATCAGCTTTTTTTAAAGAGGCAAAGATCCTCAGTTTTAGAAGTTTGATTCAACCTAAATTCATCTTTACAGTGAGGAAGCAAAACTAGAATAGTATGATTTCTAGTTTAGTTGTGTTAAGAAACAATTAACAGTGTTCAGCTTGAAATATACGGCTGGTGTTGGCTACAGGCATAGCTCACCATGCAATATATATTAGTAGTCAGTTCTCAAGATATAGACAACATGAGTTAACAATTGGCAGAACCTCGAAAAGATACAATGGTAGTCTTACTGGATGGCATTGGGGAGGCAGGCAACGGAGGTGGAGTCTTTTTATGCTAATTATATTTATATGAAATTATTTTTCTAAAATACTGCTTTTGTCACAATCTTGTCACTTCATTTGGTAGCTGATTCTATATAGAAATAGAAGTATGAGGCAAGGGGGTCTTTGCTTTTCTTAACATCTTTATGTTGTAATGTACATAGCAACAAGTCCATAAACCTGCATGTCAGAAACTCTCCTCACATACATACATTCTATTTCTATCCCTGAGCAATAAACCTGTGTCTTTACCAAAAGTATTCTTGTACATATTTTCCTTATGAAGGTATAATTCTATGGCTGAAACCCAGTTGTGCAAACTGTGTAACTTTTGGAAGCAAATTGTCGTAAGTTAAGAAATATCCCTAGATATTATCTGTTGCATGCTGAGTATTGTGACTCAGTATGCAACATATATTGTTTATGGAGGTGTCTTAAGTTAGAGCAATTCACTTCCAAAAGTTACTCAGTTTTTATGACTGCGCAACAAGATTTCATCCTATGTGATCACAATGTTTGCTGTTTTAGACACCTTTCAAACTAATCCTCTCCAGATGGGTTGGTCCAAAACTTCTATCATCCTAGCCAGCATACCCATGATGACTAGGATTGTGGAATGGGAAATCTAACCATTTTAAGGGTATCAGGTTGGTGAATGCATATGGATGCACTGGTAGAAACTAAAAGAAAATGTTTTAAATTTGTTACTCAGTTCTACCCAGTGCCTCCCACTTTAGAAGTTAAGCAGATATGTTGTTTGATATTTGGAAAACTTTTTTTCTTTCCAGAGAAGCATCTTGTTTCCTTGTGTTCTCTGATTCTATGGCACCATCTTGTCTATATTTTATGGGTTAATTAAGCTCATGATGTATAAAGAACTGTCCCTACATTAGACTTGAGCCTAATACTCTAATCTTAGAATTCTAGATTTTGTGTTCTTCCGTACTTCCAGTACTATTGCCTTACTCTTCTCCTTATAATTTTGTGGTACTACCATCAACTAATGGATTCATCCAGCTATTATAATAAAGCTTCTTAGTAAGCTGTAGGTTATTAAAGACAGAATAAATTGTTTTTTAAAAGCTGAGCTTTTAAAGTCACTATGCTTGAGGAATTTTGTTTGATTTTAGCAGATGTTTAACGTAAACTTGGTTGTTGCCCCCCCTTTTTTTTAAATAGTGATCCAGCTGCTAAAGCTTTGTGGGAGTCCTTAATGAATCTCAAGCAGAAAGAAGCCGTGATGGAAGTTAGGAGACATCTAGTGGAAGCTGCAAGCAGAGAAAATTTGCCGATCAAGATGAGTATGGGTAAGGTTTAGAGAATGCATGTGTGCAGCTACCTAACTGTTATGGATTATGTCAGGAACAGCCGCTTTTCATCTATGTCCCAATATTTATTTAGTTTAGATTAAACCCAGTGAGACATTAGCTGTTTGGCTGTCAGTGAATTTGAAGTTAGCACTTGGTGACAAGCTGTGTTTGCTGGAGATTGATGGTTTGAAATCAGTGTTTTGAAACAGACTCAAGCAGTTATGCAATTGCAATCTCATCTGCTAGTGATGCATTCACATAAATGTATAATGTCAGTTCTTGTATTTGGTGGTTTAATTATGAGCCTAGGGAGAGCCAGGGTATTTTGGGAAACTGGCACTGAAAATCCTGTTCTGTGCTCAAGCACTGATTCCAGTCTTGATTGGGGCTTCTTTCCCAAAATGACAACTCTCATCATAATCTATTGCTTTCTTTCTCTGCTCCCTGTCTCACATATTGCAGATATTTGTATAGAGTAAGCGTGGGCAAAATGCCTCCTTGTTCCCTTGCCTACACACATCACTCCAGAATTTAATTTTTAAGTTAAATCTCAGAAAGTCCCTCTGTACCCCTAGGAAGTATGTGGGGGGCCAGTTTTGCCATGTTTGAAGGGGGGGGCTAATATCCCTGAGCTTCCCCATTCCCAGAAAGGTTTTAATTTTAAAAATTGCCACTGGCACAAGGTAGTTTTTTCACTTAGAAGAAAATCCACCAAGCCCATCTTCCTCTACTAATACTGAAAAAAACATGTTGCAAATCAGTGTTAAAGAACCATTCAGACATCTGTGAGGCAGCATAACAATGGTTTAAGGCTGAAGCAGAGTGTTGAGAAGCACTATCTGAACTTTCCTGGTTGTAGTTTTAGAAGAAGTAGCCCTGTTAGTCTGTGCAAGCATGTCAGGCAAAATCCAAAGAAAACAAAGAAAGGACAAAAACATGTTAAATGTGATAACTTTGTTATCTGAAAGTCATTCAGTAACTCTTCAGCAGGTCTGAAGAAGACAAGGAACAATGTGGGGGAACTTGATTTGAGTTGCCTAAGGGCAAGGGCATGTTTAGTGACCCATATTAGCTTAGTGTTTCTTAGAGGTCACTAATACTGTTCTGTTCTCCACCTTCTGAAGGTGCCCTTTAACTTTCCCCTTTAGCTACTGGTTGTTGGAAACGGCATGTTCCACTTCATGCAGTTAGAAAAGACAAAGAGCTATTGGTAGCCAGTTGTGATTTTAGGCTTCTTTCTTACATATAGAAATACTCAAGACTTGCTTCAGTGTAAACTCAAATTAGCATTAAGGTGGAAGCTGACCATACATAGTTTTACTCTTAAAGCCACTTGGTAACCAAGTTCCCAATTAATATTTTAGCATCAGTCATTTGCAGTTCATTGAATGGATACTTTCATTCCCTGTTTGGCATGTGAAAATATCTTTTGTGCTTTCTGCTTCTCTGTTCACTGTAAAGACCCAACCATGTTGCCAGTTTTAGGTAATTACAACCCCGCTCACCCCAAGTGGTAAAGGTTGAAATAGTGGTTTTAAAATGTACTACTTGATGAATTAATGCATATTAAAATGGATTTTAATATATATGGACCTGCGTTTTGAAGACAAATGATTTGAACATCAAGTGCTGAACTGATTAATTGATATCTGTGGCTTATATTATATATTCCGGGGGAGGGGGGATATTATTAGAATTAGTCCTAGAGTATTCAGATTTTCAGGCCCCTCAACTTAATTTACAACATGAGGCAAACATATATGCATCAGCTTTTATTACACCTTGTGTTCCTCCTGCTTTCTGGCATACTTTTTGTGTTTCTTCTCTTATTTGTATCAGTATTTCTTTTTTTAAAAAAAGACAACACCTCCCCCCACATCCTGCTCCTACAATGCTTTGCCTCAGGCCAAATGCAGGAATAGGAGGGGGAAAAACATTTTATACAATATTCATTGATAGTTGTGTCATTATGCTGTTCAGCAAATATTTCTGTTTTATATTGTGATTTAATGCAAGGTTGCAAAATTCTTGGAGGCATCATAATGCTTCCATACATCACTTTGCAGCTAACAAGGCCCCTCATTTGGTATTCTTCCTGTTTACATGAAATATATTTGGTAGAATTAATTTCAGAACCATTTATTTAGAAATGGCTTGGGGAAATTGGGTTTTTCCCCCTCTGTTTTGCTGAAGCAGAATAGTGGTGCATGTTTCTAGTTATCTTTTAGCCTTGCCCATTGACAACCCACTTTTTATGGCATTTCCTCCCTGACCACTTCCTCAAGTAGCCATGTATAACAGTGCTTACAATACTTTCAGAAAAAAACTCATATGTGTCTCTGCCCCACTATTGGAAACTACCATCTTAGTAGACTCTTGATAGATCCCCATTGGGGTTACAATCCTAGGCATGCTGCATTACTAGGAACTGTGGCAAGCTGCTGTTGTACTGCTATGTACGGCTGCTGGGATGTAGTTAGTTTGGCTGGTCACAAGTTGAGTATCCTTTCGTACATTTCTTGGAGATTATAACAGAACTGAAATGATATGGGAAAACATATTGCCATTCTTCTAAGCTTCAGGTTGTCTGTATTTACCTCCCTGAATGAAATGTTTTGTTGGGAAAAAGGCTTCTACCATATGTTTTTGTCAATGCATAAATCGCAATGTGTGTATCTGTGTGATTTTATTAGTCTTCGTATAACAGAACAGTCAAATCCATTATTGCCTCTGGTTGACAGTCAGTGGCCAAAATAAATCTGTTCTTTTACTATTCTGTGTTTTGTTACCTGGATTGTTTCTAGTATTAAATTGTATGCAGTCTCAGTAAAAAGATTGTTTATGAAAGTTTTAACACAATATATAAAACAAATAATAAAGAGTGCAGAGTAATGTCAGAGAGGATTTCAGATACCTTTTTAAGAATGCAGCCTTCCAGCTTCCATTCTGCTGGATGCATGAGAGTTGAATGAGATAAAATAAGGGGTAGAACTTTCACTGTTCCTGTACAATGAATTAATTATACAGATTCTATTTAAAAAACGACACTGGGAAATATCCTAAATGCATTCTATATACCTCCAAGTGATGGAGGTGTGTGCAATGTGTGTGTATGGCAGCTTCCTCTGTGATAAGTGTAATCTGTGTATGTGAAGACATACTTGGAGAAGCAAGCTTGATTCTAAATCTGTTTTTTGAACACCTCTTCAGGCAAGCATTTGGCAGCTGACTGGGTTGTGGGAAAAGGTGGTGTTAATGAGGGATGCACTTCTTCAAAAATTTCAGAATCTTTTTATTGTCTTAAGTCATTACAAATTTATCATTGTAAATTTAATCGCATTTTAGTATTATAGCTTATGTACTTTATTTTTAACAATCATTTTCATAAACAACATTGAATCTTTGCATTGAGAGGAAGGCATGATAAAAATATAATTATAGTAATGTTGACATAACAACAACTATGATGATCATTAAATGGCTTCCATTGCCATTGAGAATAAAAGTTTATGGAGCAGCATAAGCAGACTAAAATCAGCAAAATGAATAAGTAAAGAAACTGTTATCCCAAGAAATTGAGGATACCAGTGGTGGTGGTCATGGTAATAGAATAGGTCTTACTCTAGCACACCTACTTACTGAATACCTCTTTTTGTTACCCTAAATTGGTAAGGATACAGTGGTGGGATTCAGCCGGTTCGCACTGGTTCTACAGAACCGATACCTAATGTACTATCGGTTCTGCAAAACCGTTTGCTGGCCTGCTGAATTCCACCACTGCCCCCATCCCCTGCAGCCAAACCTCCTTGGTTGCAGCACTTGTAAGGCACTTGTAAATCCTCCGCACTTGTAAATCCTCCATTCTTTTAGAGATCGGAGATAAGCCAGCTTGATTGGTTACAGCTGTACAACAAAGCCCGGGGCAGTCAATGACTGCTTCCGCCAGAGGTGACTGAGAGCACGAGGGAAAACTTCAATTAAGGAGGGAAGAAAGGTGCGAGAGAGCGACGGGTGGCTTCATAGAGCTTGTTTAAAAGTAAGATTGTAGAAAATTTAGGGAGGGAGGGAGGGAGGGTGTATGTGAGAGAGAGACTGGCTTTTATAAAACCATGAAAAAAGGTCGTGACTGCAAGGGAGAGAAGGCTCAAAGGTGCGAGGGAGGGATGGGTGGAAATGGACATACTGAACTGAAAAGGAAATGGGCATACTGAATGAGAGGAAATGGACATACTGAACTGAAGCAACTGATTGTTGAACATTGAGGAAGGGTTTGTGTGTGTGTTTGTGAGAGAGAGAGGGAGAGACACACACACAGAGAGAGACTTGACTCTTCCATAAAATCATGAAAAAAGGAACATTGCAAAATTTAATCTCCATTGCATTTAGCTCTGCAATTTCTGCTGAGAACAGCAAGTATTTCAAGATTCTGTTTAGACTCTAAATTGAACTGGGCAGAACTGGAATATTTAGCAGAGTCTCACTAACAGCAAACACCTAGTAAAAGACAACCGACACACCTGGGACTAGATTTCTGAAGTGTGTAGCAATCATGTTTCTCTGTTTCTCATGCCCAAAGCAGGAAAAAGTATCATAGCTTATTCCCAAATCTGAATCCCAGTCTCTCTGCTCCTGGTCCTGCTTTGACTGCAACACCAAACAAAAGGTCTTACAAACAAAAGACTGTGGTTTCTTTATTGAGTCAATCCATCTCATGTGCTGGAAAACAGTTCTCCCGGATTGGGGGGGGGGGAGTCCTGCAGAAATCGAATCCACACCCCATCTCCTCAGAATCCTCCTGAGATGAGAGCCACACCAGCCCCTCAGATGGGGCTCCTTCGTCAACCCCTCAACGCCCTCAATTTGTTCAGAAACCCCAAGCGGGGTTGAGAGTGAAAGCATTAATAAAAATTAAAAGGTAATAATTGTACAATTAGCTGTTTAAATAATGTTCTTTGGTATTTTGAAAAAACCTCCATTGAACTTATTTTTATTTTTTAACATGACTGTTTCTTGGTCAGTTCACTAAGAGACGTTTATTGGCAGCAATTGTAATAAAATTGTATTGATTGCGGGTTTAATCTGGAACGATTCAAATGAAACATTCAATATGTCCTCCTTTGTCCTCGTTTTGGTACCAATGTATCTGGCAACCCTATGCCTGCCTGGCTCTGCTCTTCTGGGCTGGGCAGGGCTGGGCAGGCTGTCAATCTAGTTGTCTGTACCTCTTTTACTGTTCTTATTGCAGTATTTAATGCGTGAATTATTAAACTACCTTTCGGTATATCTTTTGGTATAGTTAAAATGGTCATTAGGACATAGAACCTGTTGTTAATTTATTTGAATCCCACCACTGTAAGGATACCTAGTGTGGTATAAACTACAGGATACAGGAGGCCTGGTTCTGAATCCCTGCTCAGCCATAGAAACTCACTGGAGGTGTGAAACTGGTAGAGCCACAACTTAAATACTTCATTTATCTTGAAAGCCCTATTAGGGTCTCTACAAGTCAGTTCTGACTAGATGGCACAAAACTGACTAATTAACTATCATTATTTATATTTTGCTAGTTATTAAATGCTCACTTTCCTTAGATTCCAAGCCAAATAGATGGATATAGTGGTTACTTATTGGAATTAAAGATAGGATTTTCCGGGAGACATCTATCATTTCAGACTATCTACAATATGACCTTCACTTCAACATTTGATCAGATCTCGTAGCCACTTCTTTTCTGTTTTTCCTTCCCCTTTCCTGTTTGTCTCCCCTACTTTTATGTCCCACCTATCGTAATGAAGACATGGATTCAAAAGCTTGCATGCTTTCGTGATGTTTTTGTTGGTCTTTGTAAAGATATTGCTCAACTGTGGATTTCAGATTGTTTTTCAAGGACCAGCCTGCTTTTGTTTTTGTGGGTTTCCCCCCCAAATAGTATTCTTTCCTCTCAGTAAAAACTGATCTAAACTTTATAAAAATTAAAAAGTGTATATCCATTACACTTACATATAGCTATAGCTATATCCAGAATATTTGCATTTATCCAAAAAGCCCTTACACTTTTTAAAAGGATCTATAAGTAGATATCAGTATCCATGAGTCAGCCAGATTTGTTGAAAATGTAGCCTTCTTATTTTCTCATTTGATTTCGTCAGTTATAGCATTTTAGCACACTTGAGAATATTCCGTTCAGAAAGAAAGTTCTATTCTGTATACAGCTTCCAGAAACAAAGGAGTGTTGTCCCTTCAGTAAATGTGCTGCTGCTGCTTTTCCCAAACCTCACTTCCTTCACAGCCTTTACTGGTGATCAGATGCATATCTTAGAATGCTTCTGAAAGTGATGGTCCATGATGCTTTTGTTTGAAGCTTTGCTATTAGCATATTATTTGGCAGCAAAAGACACTTTGCTACAAATGTTGTTCTGTGGCTTCAGAAATGGCCTGCCTTGCTTGGCAGTTTTAACAGAGGACAGTAAATCTAAACTCAGCCTGAATCCCTTTATTATGTCCCTTTATTGGCATGTTGAATGATGAAAGCTGAAACACCAGGAGGATAACAGAAACAAAGTGCTCTCTTCTGTTACTCTAACCCTCCATTTAATGGAAGAAAGCCTCCTCAGTTCTTGCCTAGTAAACTATGCAGAGTGCAACCTGAAAAACTAAAGCATTTCATTAAACAGGACAGGGCAAACGTAGCCTACAGTAATGTGTAGATTCAGTAGGCTTTGTGAAAGAAGGTGGAATAAGGCTGCTGTGAAACCCTTAAGTAATTGGGGACAAAAATCAAACAAAATGACTGCTTTCTTGGGGAAAGGTATGTCTGAACTTTGTCTGGAAACATGAAAGAATATCAAAGGTACAAAAAAGGAAGAAATCTGATCACATTTGACCATTATAAAAAGAAGGAGCTGCAAAGGACAAGTTACTTTGCCTCCAGTTCTCTACACATTTGTAATGGGCAAAATCCTGTTGTGTAACCTTGCTCTGGCATAACCTGGATTAGGTGCCAGAAGCATTTAATTAAAAGTAATTAAAAGCTTCCTATTCCCCCCTCTCCCCCCCCCCCCCCCATTTTAGGTTCCAAGACACCTTGGATATCCTTTTTGTCCTGGGAAAGCTTTTGGGAGTCTCAAGATGGAGGGGGAAACCTTCAGTAGTAAAAAAATTGCCACTGGATTGCTGCCACCAGGATTGGGAACTCAGTGATTTTTTAAGTGTCAAAGGCTCCCTCTTCCATCCTGAGGCTTTATTTAAAAATAAATTAATCTGATATAATTGAAGGGATTTAATTTATTTTTTTAACAGAAGATTATATGCAAATTCTGTAATATAGTTATATTATATAGTTATATTATATATACATTAAATTGAATCCGGTATTTGCCCATAATTGAAGAAGTTCTGATTTCATTGGTTCTGTGTTCATTTTTATGTTGCCTTTGGCCCACATATCAAAGTGCAGATATTATTAATATTTTAGTTATGGTAGAGCTGGTCCAGTAATGCACAGAGTGGAGTCAAGGGCCACATAGGTAATAATTCTACTACAGACCAGTTTAAAAGGCAAGGTAGTTGTTATCAGTAAAGTTGTAAATACCGTATTTTTCTGTGTATAAAACGGCACTTTTTCCTAAAATAATTAGGAAAAATTGAGTGTCGTTTTATACACGGAAGAAGGCAGTCGCACGCGCGCTCGGGCGCCTCTTGCTGCCGCCGCCGCCACTGCCCAATTGCCTCTTCCAGAGCTCACGGCTTGTCCCCCAGGAGATGGAGGCGAAGGAGCATTCACACGCGCTCGGGCACCTCTTGCTGCTGCCTCCCCCGCCCGCCCGATCACCACCTCCAGTGGGACTGACGGGCTCAGCTCCCATGGCCGCCTTGTCCCCTCCGGTGGTGGAGGCAGCAGGAGGCAGAGGCAAACAAGCACTCGCGCGCGCTCGGGCACCTCTTCCTGCTGCTGCCGCCGGATCGCCTCCTCCAGCGATCGTCTCCTTAGGGCAGGGGACAAGGCGGCGACGTGAGCTGGAGGTGAGCCCCGGCAGTCGCACTGGAGGAGGTGATCGGGCGGGCAACGGAGACAGCAGCAGCAGGAGAGATGGAGGTGGAGGAGCAGTTTCCCATTAACTGCTCCTCCACCTCCATCAAGGGTCAAAATTAGGGGGTCATTTTATACATTGGGGGGGTCGTATACACGGAAAAATATGGTAATTAAGCAGAATTGTGGTCATGATCATAGAATCATTGTAGGGTTCAAAGGGATCTTGGCGGTCTTCTAGTCCAACCCACTGCCCAAGGCAGGAGATCTCATACCATCCTGGACCTCATACTATCTAAGAATCTATGAATCTATGCACAATTTACTTACGTGAAAGTAAAGCTGCTAATCAGGAGGGTACAGAATGCATTCCTATTCATGTGTTGGGTCATGTGAGAGGCATGCAACCATGAACATGACTGGTGTCTCATTAATTAGTAGCAGTTCACCACTGTGACTTTCACAAATAAATCACTAATAGATTTCTGGCCACTCTTAGAAAAATAGGAAAATAGATGTTTTAGTCCCTATAACATGTTAATAACATTGAAGAATTAAGAGAATGTGTTACTTTTAGAAGGGTGTGTCATGAAGTCATTGAGAATTGTGGTCATGATCATGATCCTGCCCCCAGCATCAGGCAAATTGCCTGGCCTTGTCACCTGATAGTCATTCATGTAGTGTATAGTTGTCTCAATTGAGAAAGCTCAATCACAAGTGTTTGTTTGCACCCAGATTTGCATATGATCAGGGAACCCACTGTGTAGAAGTCACAAGAACAGGACCGAATGAATCACATTAATTGTGTACCATTGTTGCCTGTCTCATTAAGAGGTGTTTTTTTTGTACATTTTGCATTTTTGTAAAGCAATGCTTCCCAACCTTGGGTCCCCAGATATTCTTGGACTAAAATTCCCAAAAGCCTTTACCACTAGCTTTACTGGCCAGGATTTCTGGGCGTTGTATTCCAAGAACGTCTGAGGATCTAAGATTGGAACCCACTGATGTAAAGAAAAGAAGAGAAAGGAAGGTAACTGTGATGTATCATAAAAATGTCAGTGCCACATCACCAACAGTTTGCTGCTCAGGATGGAAATACATAATTTCATTCCTTAAAGTGATCCTGTAAGGGATAATGTAGTGGTACTGTCCAATGCAGGTTAGATGGCTTTAGAAACTTTGTGTGAGCAACCAAGGTGTAGATCTGAACTATAAGGAAATACACTGGAAGGGAATAGTCTTTTAGCACAAACACTGGACACAGAATCAGGGTTCCTCTGGTAAAATGCAACCAACCAGGCCTTCCTATCTATCCCAACAACTACTGTTGAACACAACTTATTGCGTTTGGCCCCAGGGCTCAGCAGTTTCTCTGCAATTGAGTAATATGTATGAGAGAACACAGGGGTGTTAGGTTTCAGCCTGTCCACCCAACAATCTTCAGCATCTGCTACAGATATGATCTGCAGGAAGCAGGTGAGAAGTTGTAAAGAAGCGGATCACTCTCTTCCTCCATGGAGAATTGGTTGCATTTTCGTTCTAGTCAATGAGAAAGAGAAGCAGCATTTTCAGAGTTCACAATACAGTATATGACAAGCAAGCTGCCTGTAGACAAAGAGGGTTATCAGAGTGGGCAAACTATGTAGAGGTTAAACCTCCCCTTCCCTCATGTTGCAGTTGCCCCCAGATATATCATTGGCTTAGAAGTTTGTATAGCTGAACATGAACTTCCGTAGCTCCGTGAGAAATTCACCAAGAAGTCTCTTGTCAGTTTTCCCTTTATGAAGAGCAGCAAAGGATCCATGTTTTGATGACTGGGATAGTTTTACCACATTTAATTGTAAAACTGGGTGATGTGGCTGGAGGCATGGTTTTGACTGTAGAGTACTGGTTTATACTTACTGCTTTTGCCTGATTGACTTGGAATCGCTTTCCCCCCTCCACTTTCTTGCGAGGAAAGTGCTTTCCCCGTCCACTTTCTTTGCAAAAAGTGGAGGGGGGAAGCAGGGATCAAAGTGCTTTGATCCCCGCCCCCTTTACTACCATGTATAAAATGACCCTCAATTTTTCCTCTTATTATTTTAGGGATAAGTATTGTTTTATACACGGAAAAATACGGTATATCTAATTAACTATATACAGGTGTGTTTGGTGAGGACAAGAGAGGACCTTCTCCATCACTGTTCCCAAGCTGTGGGGGACTAAGCTAGCCCCCTCTTTGCTGTCCTTCTGCAATCAAGCAAAGACCTTTCTTTTCTGGCAGGCTTTTTCTCAGTAACTAGCTACTTAAGAAGCAGTTGCTAAAAATGGTGCTGCTGTTTTGTGTGTGTTTTTAAGTTTTAAAAATATTTTTGTTTTGATATTGTAAGCTCTCTTGGGTCCCTTGAGAAGAAAGGTGGGGTATAAATATTTTAAATATTTTAAAGAATTAATAAATATATGTAAGTAAATGCATTTAGATCCTGCAGACAGATGGGCTTCAAGACTAATACTGCTACTTTAAAAAACATTGGAAATTCTGTCAGAGTTTTTGTGAAATACTTCTTTACTGAGAAACAGAAGAGGATTTATTTTTAAAAACAATATACTAGAAGAACAGGGAAAAATAAGGGACATCAATAATTGTATATACAGATGAAGCTTAATCTCTCATCTATGACATAATTTATGTTCTATAGAATTAAACAAATGACTTATCCTTCTGCTGTGTAAGTGTTTAAGGGTAAACGACTAGCTTATCCTGAGAGTAGATAGAAGAAATGTTAAATGTGTGGTGAAGAACTGGCATAGTGATGTCATGAAACACAATGAGAACAATCATATAGAGATGGGTGGCAAAGCGTCATCATCGGGGGAGGATTTCTATCAACATACTGATGACACCCAACTCTGTTTTCATCTGATTCACGTAGCATTACGGAAGTGCTGGATTACTTCTAGGATCACTAATGGACCAGAAAAGGGCTAGTAATCAAGTTTAGTTCAGACTAGATGATGGATTATCAGGGAAATGATCAATTTTGGCAGCATTGTGCTCCCTGTAACAGCTCAGGCCTCTTGTAATAGTAAGTTTAGGGCTTCAAATGTTCCAGTACAAGTTGCTACCTAGTCATTATATTTACATTACATTACATCTACTTAGTGACCTGGACTAGTCACTGTCTTTTAGCTTGACCTACATTACAGAATTGTTGTGAGGATAAAGTGGCTGTTTCTATGGCCTAAAGTTGACTGTACAGTTGCTTCTTAATTGTCTTCCATTAGTGGACTGGCGCACCAGTGAGAGTGCTTACTGGGTGGTGAGCCTGGCCACAATTATCTGTAGTCTGTTGACATATTTTACTCTTCTGTAATATGTTACACATCAGCTATCTCTGAAGAGTGCTCAGAAACATCAGCTGGTATCAAATACAGCAGCAAGGTTACCATTTGGGGTTGGGCATGTGGAATATACCTTGCCAGTTTTGAAATAACCCTTTTGGGTCCTGGTCTGTTTCAAAGAAAACAAATTCAGATGGTTGGTTCTTACCTTCCAAAGCCCATAGAAGGGCCTGGCGTCTGGGTACTTGAAGGACAACTCTCTTCTACCTGAGACTATTCCAAGTTTTTCCTCAGAGCTATTTTTCTGTGTCCTCTTGCCTTCAGAAGCTGGTAACGAGGAATAAGGCAGTTACTGAACACTCTTCCAGGAAAGGCTACTTAGAGCCTAACTTGATACCTCTTAGCACTGGAGGGGAAATATGCTACTTGGCTAGACGTTTTAAATTTTTGGTTTTCTCATTTTAAATACTATTTTATCTTGAGCGTTACACTGCGAGTATTATGCTTTCTGTTAGACTGAATTGTTATTATTTTAACCTCCTAAAAAGCCATACTGAAAGGATGTGAAAATGTTAGTAGACAAAATAAATACATTAAAGTAAGGTTAGACTCCATTGTTGAGGGTCAAATCAGTTGTGGGGCTTTGGAATTTAGCAGAAGCCCTGCTCTACTGGCAGAAATGCCAGATATGCTTCAGCCATCACAAAAATACCACTAGAATGCCCTCAGTGAATAGAATAATCTGGTTATAGATCCGTTCCACCAGCAAGCAACTGACCAAAAGAAGGCAAAGTCATAGGCAACACAGGAGCAGAGTACAATGATATTGTATTCTAGATCCCTTTGATCCACACATCTCTATCTTCACAAGATCTTTTCTTTTGATACAGACTTCAGAGTGTGAGTCTGTGTCTGTACGTGGGTGTGAGACAAGGGAGGGGGGCTCAAAGGTTTTGCTACCATGTCCACATTGCCATAATAGCACACGAGAATATTATTTATTTATTTATTTATTTATTTATTTATTACATTTATAGCCCGCCCATCTAGTCATATAGACTACTCTGGGCGGGTAACAACATATCATCTAACAATTTAACAATTTAAAATCATAACAATATATTACTAAATAAACAATGATCCAAGATGGAAGAAAACACAAAATAACAAAAATTCAGACAGTGGGTGGAGGGAAGGCTTGCTTAAACAGCCAGGTTTTCAGTTGGCATTTAAAGATGCCCAGCGACGGGGCCATGCGAATCTCAAGAGGGAGGCTGTTCCAAAGACGAGGAGCCACTGCCGAGAAGGCCCGGTTTCTTGTTTTTTCCTTCCGGGCCTCCCTCGACGTTAGGCTCCTCAGCCTCACCTCCTGGCTAGATCGGGTGATACGGGTAGATCTAGGTGGGAGAAGGCGTTCTGTCAGGTAGCGAGGCCCTAAACCGTTTAGGGCTTTATACGTAAGCATTAAAACTTTGAAATCTACATATGATACAATGTGGCACATCACTACCAGGGTATATGTCTGCCATGCCCTGAGATTGGTGGGCAGTGGCTTTATGCAAGCCACTCTCTGTTGTCCTTGATCCTGAACTGAAATTGGTCATAATAATACCATAGTGCTGTGCAGAGTTCTATATCAGTGATAGTGCTACAGGGTGCAGTTCTGAGGCCCCCAGCTTGGTGGGGGAAACACATAATCCAGGCTTAGAAGGAAGGTACCTCAAAATGCCGGATGCAGGGGAGGGGTATCAGGAGACAGGTATCTAGTTGTCTCGTGTGCTCCCAGAGGCATCTGGTGGGGCCACGGTGAGATACAGGAAGGTGGACTAGATGGGCCCTTGGCCTGATCCAGCAGAGCTCTTCTTATGTTCTTAATCCCAATAAAATGATAGGTACTACATCAGGGTATTACCAAAATAGTTCCTGTTCACTGAGGGACTGAGATAGAAAGTAAGTTTCAACAGCCTTTGTTAAACAAGAGAGATACTCAAAATATTTAAACAAGTATTCCATTCAGATACATTGGGAGTAAATATTTGGGCATCAATGCTTTTCTTTGAAAATCCAGTTCTACATTTATATATAGACCACTCCTTTTCAGTGTGGAAGTCCAAATTTGTACCCAGACATGCTGCAGTGGTGCATTCACTGATCTGCTGCATAGGGACAAGTATTGTGGCAGCCAGAAAAGGCTGTTGAACACCAAATGGAAGTATCTTCCTAAGTGTAAATACATTATGCTCTATCAGATGAATTCCAACTTATGGTGACCTCACTGGGTTTCAGAAGTGAGATATTTGAGTGGTTTTAACAATGCCATCCTCTGGTGAGTTTCCATAGCCAAGTGAGGATTTGAACCCAGATGTCCTGAGCTCTAGTCTATCCACTACAGTATATTAGCTGTCTAAGTGTTAATTGCAGGTATTAAAACTGAACTACGAGAAGTCAGTCATTGCTGGGATAGTGGTACAGCCAGTGAGGACATCAGCGCAGAAAGAAGACTGCTTCTCACTGCTACAATTCCCTCAGTGGTTGAATGTTTGCATAGCCAATGACTGATTAGTTAATTTCATTTCTTGTTTCTCACAGTTATACAAGTGCTTCGGTTCAAAATAGTGCAGAGGCAGCAGCCTTGCTGGTGGCAGTAAGAGGAACTGTTGGAACTGCATTAAAAAGGGGAGAGGCTAGCAAAATAGTGGCGGGAGGAGACCCAGCTTCCAAAGCACACATTGCCAGGGATAGTCTCAAACCTGGTGATAACCTTGGAGAGTTATAACAAGATTGATGTAGGAGAAGAATCTTAGAACTCTACAAAGTGCTACCCTAAAGCATGGCAAACAAGTGTTATTATTATTGTAGTATATTGCAGAGTTGTTCTATTTCCACCGCCTAACTTGTGAAATCCAACAGTTCAGAGCAGAACATAAGGAACTATTTATCATTGATTGTCAGCTGGAAGCCAAGGACCTCTACAACTGCGCACCAACAAAAGCTGGACTGAATTTAACATACTTGGCAGGACCTATATCCTCAGGAAAGAGGCCACTTACTCTGTTCCTCAAAGTTTACTCCCCTATTAATTGCTCCCTAAGGAGATAATTAGCTAGATATAGTCCCAAATGAAGGACAACAATTCTTCAGACATCTTTAGTATTGCTGTACAATCCTTTTAGACACCTCGTTCATCTGGAATGTCTGGAACACGGTCTCCTTTGGGATTCAGAATTCTATGAACACATTTTTAGCACTAATAAGTCTTGGAGTATGACGTTTTCTTGTGATGATGTTTGTCGTACAGGAATATCAAGGATCCCTGGCAGCTTTAATTTAAGCCTTCTTCTAATAAGTTGTTTCACACTATGGTACAAGTATCTCATGCATCTCTAAATTCTGCACGGTATTAAAAAAAGAAGCGTGCATATATATTGCAAGCACAGCTTTCAGAATACATGCAGTCAAAGGCATGGAAAAGATCTGGAGCCTGCTTTTTGTTAATTCTTTGATGTGAAAAAATAACTGCTTGCTTGAAAAATGTGTGTGTCATTTGCTGCTGACTGGGGACACATAAGTTTTGTATCTGGAAATTCATACTCCAGTGTGAAATACTTTGTGATCAATGTCTCTTAAACATTGATTCTCAGTGAGTGGTATATACACCACTGGTGGGATATGAAAGCTAGGTTAGGTGGGATATAGGATTTTGATAACAATTACTGAGAAGTCATTCCTCCTCAGTCCTCCCTTATGTCTTTCTGCAAGTGTGACATACCATCTCCTATTGATCATTATTAGCTATCTGTAGTCTTTCAACATGCTAGTAGTAACTTTGGACACTCTCCTAATCAGAGCTTGGAAGTAACATGGTAATCTGTAACAGTATTTTTAATTTTATATATATATAAGTAAAGAGTGCGACCTTTAGATATAACAAATAGAATCTTCTAGTTACTTTCAGATGTCATTTTTCAAAGCATTTTTAGAGGCATCTTGACAGAAATTGTTCAGGCGTATGCTGTTCCCTTAGCAATCTAAGTGGTAAGGGATGTGATCTTTGGTTTTATCTTTTACTGTATAATTTTATAAGGTTTTTTATAATGTTCATAAAGGTTTCCAAGGCACTGTGTCAGATAAATAAAAGGAGCCAGAAAGTATTTCCCTATATTTTTCTGACTTGTTGGTAATGACAGTGCAAATGCATTAATAATTTGCAGTGCAACAAATTATTTGCACTAAATAATTTAAGTGCAGTTTTAATATCAGCAAATGTCTCACAAAATTTAAGGGTATCACAAGAAAAGTTTGTCTTGAAAGGTGGTTGTTCTAGTTCTGCTCTTGATTTTTTTCCCTGTCTATCAATTTACCTTGAACTAGAAGTATAATAAAAAATAATTTTAAAAATTGTATAAAACATACCTGTAGGGTCCTTTTTAGAAAAAAATGGGTTTTGAATCATAGCAGGACTCATGTTCTTTGAGACAGTGATTGGATAGAATGGAAGTTTAAGAACCTTTGGCTGAAATCCTGTTGCTTAGTGTAGTAAGTTGCACTAGAATAAGCTCATTAAATCAGTGGGAATTTGGTGCGTCAACTCCTCTGTAAATTCTCTTGATTCTAGTTGTAACTTACTATGCTGTTTTGAAGAAGATTAAGAAATAACCTGGAAAAATTATTCTCTCCCTCATTCTCCTACATTCTAATTTGGAGAATTTTGTATTTTGTTATGATTTTTTTTATGTTGAAAATCTTTTCAGTCAGACAATATGTCCTCATCCTTGGTTTTTATAATGACTTATAACACTCCTAACAGAGCTTTCAAGATAAGTGACATATTTAAAGAGTGGTTTTACCAGTTATAGACCCCCAGTGAGTTTCCATAGCTAAGCAGGGATTCCAACCGAGGTCTCCTGAATCTTAGTCTGTTACTCTATCCGTACACCACACCACACTGAGTATCCTTCCCTTGAGCTACAGACAGTGGTGTAGCATTGGGGGGGGGGGGGCACAGTGTCAGTTGCTCTGGGTACAAAATTTCAAAAGCAGTGCCAGATGGTGGTGTGGAGGTGGTGGAGGAAGGCGCAGCAGACCAAGGCCAGGCTGGGCAGGTCCAGGCCCAACAGGAAGCCCAAAATCTGCACCAGCACTTCCAGCAGCAGCTCCAGAAGCGACAGCCAGGACGGGCCCCATTAGGGTCTCGCTGCCACCTCCTGGCCACCACCACATCATCTTCCTCCTTTGGCTTTCTTCTTGGGCCTCCCTTCTCCTTCTTCCTCCCCTTGCTCTGGCTCTTGCTGATGCTCCTGCAACCTTCTCCTCCTCCTCTGGGTTGGTGTGCAGCTTGCTACTGTCCCTGGTGGAGGTGCCCCCTTCTGCTGTGCTCTTCACTGCTGACAGCCCCAGGCCTCACTCTGCCCACTATACTTGCCTTGCCCTGGGTGCTGGCAAGCCACACTACGCCACTGGCTACAGACACTCAAAATTAGAAAACTGTAGGACAGGGCACTCCTGTCTTAAAGGGACAGAATAACAATAAGCTGCTCTAACTGTGATTCACTGTTCACCTGAAACCTTGGCAAGCAAAATAGAGGAAGATTCTCCACCCAAGTTTTAGCCTATAAGGTATCTGTGATACAAACCAGGTCAACACACTCATTTAAGATCAAGATCCATTCACAGATAGCCCATGCCGAGAAGAGAGAAATTCTTAACCAACCAGCTTGCTTTGTAGGGTGATTATCTTTAAGATATAAACATGGGATTCTTTTGAAGTCAGATTTTGCCAATCTGGATAGACTGCCTTAATCACCTTTCTGCAGTGTTAACATGCTTTCAGCTCTAAATATGCCTGCCACTAATGTTTCTTTCTGGCTTTAGGTTCTCTGACTGAGAAGATAGGATTTGGGGGAAATGTAAGATAGATAAACTTTAGTAAAAGGTGAGCGATTTATGCGATCTAGAGAGAAACCAGAGTGTATGTAAGATATTTTGTACTTTCTCTGAAAAGTAATGTTTTGATAGAAAAAAGAGGAAAAGTGTGTACCTTGTGGTTGTACATGTGTGTGTATTTAGGGTAAAGGAAGGAGCACTCAATGCAAAACATAAGCGTTGACATTTTCAAATCACCATGTCAATCTGCTTGACACAGCTTTAAAGGAAATAAATTAAAGCATGACCGGAAGTTCAGATGTTTAGGCTAAAACCACAGATGTCTCTGGTTGCTTATTTAGCATCTCTGAGCTCAACACTAGACTTTTTTTTTTTTTTTTGCAGCTTTTAGCCATGGAAAATTATTATCAGAATGATAAATGTTATATTTTGTTGAATTTCATTTTGGTGATCTTGCTGGCTTACAGTGAATTTTCTTGAAAAAAAACTTGATTTGGGGAAATCTAAGAATCAAAGGAGCTGAAGGAAAATATTCCTCATTGTAGAAGTCTATTAGAAAAGTACATCTGACTCCAAAGATGACCTACATTTTTCATAAGCGAAAGAACTTCTATAGTCCACTTTATGATATGTTTTCTAGTCCTGTGGAAACTGATTTCAGACTTCTAGAGAAAAGTGTCTGGTAATGCTGGTAGGAAATGGTGTCCTCTTACACAATGCTGAAACTTGGGAGAAACCAATTTGCTACTGTTATTTTACTACTGTTATTCAGGTTGCATTCAATGCTAGCAGTACATGTATGAAGAAGGGAATAGATGGGGGCAACAGGAGCAGGGGGACTCCTGCAGAGCACATACTTCTATCAGCCTTTCATGGAAGACAACACTCTGAGTAGTAACGGAGACACACACATGCACACACCCCTTTTGTTATTACCTAGAAGGTGACAGGAGCAACAATTTGTCAAAAAAATCATCTGTTGCACTATTTAGAAATGACCATAATGAATAATTATTTTTCTTTCATAGGTAGAGTCACCCCTGAACAGCTCAGCTCATATATCCAACTCTTTAAAAAGAAATTTGAAGCTCTTGAGAACCACTGTGGACTTCTGCAGATTGCACTGGCTGTTGTTCAGACACTAAAGCACCCTGAAGTTACTAAATGGGACAACTTCTTAGCCTTTGAAAGGCTACTTGTGCAGGTACAATATGATTGCTCAAGCGGATTGTACTTGAGCATCTTACTATTCATACTTCTGTGTTTTTGCCTTCTTCCTTTCCTTGTGCCCAGGGTGGCTGTTCTTTGGTAGTAGTCAACCATCCAACACTAGGTAGGCCACATCTTTTCTATATCACTTTTGCCACTGTTAAGAAGCACAGGGAAGAATATATGTAATGTTCATCCATTGAAAGCAAGTATGGGGAAAGTGCACCCTGCAGGCTTCACACAGCCCCTTTGGGGTTCAGGAATATCCCCTCAAAGCCTTTTGAGAAATACCTTTTACCCTGAAAACTCAGTTTTTCTCCCAGGAAAGAACTGTTTTAGGCTTTAAAAGGCTTTTTTTAAAATAGCAAAATCAACAACAACCATTTGAGGGGAGGGAGCCTTTTCAAACTCAAAACAGATCCTGGAGAAGGGAATTGGATTTACAGGCAATTTGTATCCTTTACACCCAAGGCTTCCCAAGGGTTTGGTTTGAATTTTGATGTGTTTGTTTGTTTTTGTTTTTTGTTTTGGCTGTGTTTTGTAGGCACTAGCATGTCATGAGTACCATCCTCAAAGTTCTGGAGGAGGGCGGAAATGGCCCTCAATCTTTGGAATGGCCCATCTCTGATTTAAAGTTCCACTGTAGTCAGTGGAAGAATAAACCACGTGCTTAAATCTTTTCCGCTGAAATCAGCTGAGGTCCATAGGAGTCCAGTATGAACTCATCTGAACATAGCGGAATTTCTGTGTAAATCCACATTAGATCAGGCTCTTAAAAGTTGCCTGGATTTGGCCAAGTCGTGCCAACGGTGTATAAAATGTGGGTGTAACATTTGTAAGTGTATTTGAACAAATGCAAAAATACATGTTCAGCACTGTGCAAAAGCGACAGCAGCATGCTGCACAAAATCCCATGTGAGGAAGAATGCAGAGACAGGAACAGGGCAGAAGGCAAACAAATATTTTTAAAGATGTATTTAAATTGTCAGTTGTTACCGAGCTCTTTCCTAATCATACCCATCTCTGGATATATACCCATTGCCTTCCAGACTTTATAATAGGTTGAGAATTAGAGCCAAAACAAACTTTCTTCTCTAGCATTATAATTGCTTACTGAGTACACATTCATTTTCTGCAGTCAAACAACAATTACTCTGAATTACATGATCCTTAAGGCTTACAATTTTCTGTGCTTCGAAGTAGGACAGAGAGCCCTATTTCAAGCATGTGGGGAAGGGAGTGGGAGAGTTGGACATTGTGGACCACGGGTGGGGCAGAATCAAACCTTTTTTTTTTAATACTGTGAAGGATGTCAGTACTGAACGGAAGGACTAAGCAGTCAGTAGTTGTGGAGCCCTGCTCCAAATTATAGCAACATTTAATCTCACGTCATGCTGTGTTTTGTTAAATTTACCACCATTGCACCCTGACCTTTTCTGTATAGACAGAAAGTAGCATACATAAAGTGCTGCAGTAGTTTGCCACTTTGGTACTGGCCAGGCCGAAGGCTGCTGAGCTTCAAAGATGGAACTACATCATGCTGCAACAGATCACTCTATTTATGATTCCAGTCAAGTTACTTCTCCCCTTTCTCACCTTTTTGTCATCGGATAGTTTTTCTTCTAATTTTAAACACATTATAGAACAGTTTTTAATAAACAGAAAACATGTAAGAAAAGGACAGTACTACCACCTCAAACTCTGCAAAAGCAGCTAAAATTAATTAAAGACTTGCACACCAGCACCTTGGTAAATTGATCCACCAACCAACAGCATCTCCATCTTATCCAGATTGAATTTCAGTTTGTTATCCCTCATCTGGTCCCCAGTTGACTCCAGTCCCCTGTTTAGCATATCTGTCAACTTTCCTACATCACACAGTACAAATACAATTGGATGTCCTGGGGCTACCCTTATTCTATAATACTGATAGCCTTATTCAGTGATTTCATAAGTCAGACAACATGGGCAACAAAATAAAACACTGTGGAATATCATAGCACAACTTGCAGAGTGCTGAGCAATTTCCTTGTCATTCCATCTTCTAAAAACAGCTTGTTGAATAGACATGGAACCACTGGATTGCTGTGTCCGCTTCTCATTTTGGAGAGATCATCTAGAAGAATATGGCCAATGATGTAGAAAGTACTGATCCAGGAGAACTAGCAAGGTCACACTCATCTACTTCTTCTCTCAATAAAAGATGTCAGCCAGAATAACCAAGACATATCTGGAATTGAAACACAGATAGAAGTAAGGTTGAAATGGATTCAGGTTGCCAGTGTTATCCAAGAATTCCTAAAGTATATAGCTGCTACCACTTGAGCACCCTGGTGTCCCACAGGGAAGATTTCCAGTGGACTGATAGTCTTCTAGATATAAGGAAGATTTGTCAGGAATATCAGCTGTTAAGAGCAGAAGAAAGCACCAAACCTATCAATATTCTAACAAAACATTTATGTTATACTTTTTCAACCACAGAATTGTTATTTTGCATTGATTGTTGTTACTCTTTGTGCAACTGTGATTCTCCATGGATGTGTACAAATATAAATATGATATCAGGCTTAGGTTAGAATGTTTTCCCCATCAGGACTGTGGACTGACCCACTTGAAATCTGCCAGGTAACTTGCGTAAATTATAGATTCAGCAAACAGAAAGACTCTTACAAGGTCTGTAGTTCCCATTCTTTGCATTCTGGGGTGAGGGGTTCCTGAGAGTTCAAGCTTCTTAAATAACCAATTAACAATAAAATGAGGTGGGATCTCCATACTTGTAATGTAAATGATGGAGGATGGATTTCTGCATTTGATGAAGGAATTATTTGCATTATAGGTGCCTGCTTAATCTCATGATCTGCAAAGGAAATCATATATTTTGTAGAAAGGGGGCTGAGCGTGTGCAACTAACTGATTTAGCCAAGCTCCAAATTGTGAACCAATTCAGTCTGTTTTTTATTTAGGCTGAAGTGGATCAGATTGATCTGAATCTGTTCCAGATTAATTTGAGTCACTTTTGACCAGATGCTAAGAAAAAAAAGCCGGAGAATGGGTCTCCAAAATGTTGCCAAACAGCACCATGTGAGAAATACACCACAGTGGCATGATGGAGGAGGGAAGCTGGAGCTTCCTAACTGATCATTTTAGATTCTCACATTAGAATCTTGCCACCACTTTTCAATCACTGCATTTGTGCTGATTATGTGATGTCATTGAACATGCATATTCAGTTCTGTCATGCATCTCTTTGTTCTTTGCTTTTTTCTAGTTGTTAATAGCAGATGGTTGAAAAGCCTCTGGTGGTCTTTGATTGTCTTTGTTAGTCTGGGCCTCTGTTACTCCACTTCCAGACTTCTTGTTGTGTGTGAATCCTAACACATTAGGTAGTGGTACTTATCCTTCCTCCTCCCACACCTTGATCACAGTTTTTGAAATAATTTTGTGGTGGTTTGGTAGTACTTCTGTTTTTATCATAGCTTGTGTTTCTCCTTCATCTTGTCAATGTCCAACCTTATTTCTTAATTCCTTTCCTATCCTTTATTCACTTTATCTGTTGCTTCTGTTTAGGTTTTAGTATTATTCTAGTAATTCTGTTATTTAATGGCACTTTCATTTGTTTGTTTGCCACCTTTCTCCCCATAAGGGACCCAAGGCAGCTCACAACAATTAAAACCTTAAAATGACAACAGTTTTAAAATATACAGAAGAAGCTGTTTCTTCTTTTTTTTCCTACCTCTGACTCACATTTGATTCAAGCCAACCTCTTGTGGACTTTGCAACTGTATTTTTTAACATACTGTATAATGCAGAAGCCGTCTCTTTTCAGTTTTGTTGCTATAATAATTCTGCAGGAAAGAGGCCCGTAGAGTCGATATATGTAAATAATGATGCAAGGAAAGGAGCCCATCAGTCAATATTCTCTTTGAAGAGTTCCGGAGGCAAACCGTCCGACCCTGGTGCTTTAGCTATTTTCAGTCGGGCAATATGGGATATAATTTCCTCTTGGGAAACTGGAGGCCAAACCGGTAGAACTTCAAATTCACCAGCTGAGACTGGTATTGGAGGAAAGTCTTTATAAAGCTGTTTTAAAAAGGCAACCCATTTACACTGGGAGATTGAGGGATCAATTTGGCAAGGGAGATTTTGTTTCTTAACAGTAACCAATCACCGGAACTTAGAAGAATTTTTCTGTTTCGCAGCTAGAATTACTTACGCCCATAGCGAATGAGTATAGTCTTTTTTCTTTTGATAAATTAGATGTTTATATGCTGCTTTTTGAACCCCAAGCTTCTGTTCAATTTCCTGTCTTTGTTTGTTGTTTGATTTTTTAAACTGATAATAGACAGCTATAAGGGCTTTTCTTACTCCTTGGCAATCTTTATCAAACCAGGGTTTGGATTTCCTATAAGTTGTTAATGGTTGGTCTTTAGATTCAGTTAAATTTATTTTTAGTTCCTGTACTAGACTGTTGTAAATCTTAATGGGATAATTCCGTATATTGTAGTCCAGGTCTTCAAATTTAGGAATACAGTGATCTTTGACCTCTATTACTTCTCTGAACCTGGATTGCATTTGTGCAGACCATCACCCTACGAGTTAGTACTTGAGAGCCTTCATGTGAGGGCTGATCAGTCATAGTTTGAGTTGTAAATAAAGGTTTAACCTGAAGCAGTAGGGGGAAATGGTCACTCTCTAGATAGGGTAACACTTGAAAGCTGGTTATCAGCGGAATTAGAGAGGCACAAACTAGCATATAGTCAATAGTACTGGATCCTTGGCCTGACATGTAGGTGAACTCCTGCAGAGTGGAATACTGCAATAATAGTACCTCTATTCAAAAAAGGACTAAGAGATGAGCCGGCAAATTATCGCCCCATTAGTCTCCTAAACATATGTGGTAAACTATATGCTAGGCATCTTCAGGATAAACTTGAGACCTGGTTGGTTGAAGAAAATAGGATAGCTGTAGAGCAAGCTGGTTTTAGAGAGTGTAGATCCACTATGGACCATTGTCTCATTATCCAACACCTTATAGAGAAATATGCGTCAAAGGGTCAAACCTCATTATATGCCGCATTTGTCGATCTGAAAGCGGCCTTCGATTCGATCTCGAGACAGCAACTATGGGCCAATTTAGAAGCCACCTCAATAGATAAACGATTACTTCTATTGTTGCGTGTGCTACATGACAATACCAACCTCCAGGTTAGGCTTAATAGGAAAGGAAATTTAACAGAACCGATTAACACCTATAGAGGAGTAAGACAGGGCTGCTTACTGGCCCCCTCACTGTTTAATTTATACATAAATGACATAGTAGAATACCTGAACTCTCCTAGTCTCCACTCTCCAAAATTACATCAAAGACATATTTCTATCCTTCTTTATGCGGATGATGCCGTGCTTTTAGCGAGAACTCCAATCGGCCTAAAGAGAGCCCTTAAGAAATTTGCAGACTTCTGCAGAATGAAGGAATTAGAAATAAATTATCAAAAGACAAAAATTATGGCCTTTGGTAGAAGACAAAAGAAAAGGTCTTGGACTATAAATGGGCAATCTCTTGAACAGGTTTCCTGTTTTAAATATCTAGGTATGGCCCTTCAATCCACTGGGGACAGAAATGCTCATATACAATATGCAGCTACCCAAGGGGAAAAAACAGCAAATGCCATCTTAAGGTTCTACCATTCCAAAGGGGGTCGATATATTCCAGCAGCCCAAAAACTCTTCCAGGCAAAGGTGGTCAGCCAGATGCTCTACGGCACCTTTATAGGGCCTTCATCCAGCTACTTTGATCCGATAGAGCGGGTTCAGACTAAATTCCTTAGAGCAATTCTTAAAGTTCCAAGATGCGTAACAAATGCACAAATTCGTTTAGAGACAGGCTCACTAACAATGGCAGCCAAAATTACACTAGCCTCCCTTCAGTACTGGCTTAAAATAAATTTTCAATTACAGGGATTAACCCATCTACTTCTAGAGGACAATTTTCAATCGAAGTGGTTGAAAGCGGTCCTAAACAAATTGCAAGTTATGGGCTTCTCTCCGCAAGCAATATTGAGCATGCAATGGGATGAAGCGAAATCAGCCCTTAAACAGAGAATAATGGACATGGAAAGACAGGTAGATCTTAGTAGATGCCCCAATTTTAGAGTGATAGACACGCACAAATATCGCTTGCTCCCCATGGCCTATTTATCACAGCTTGAGACGTAAAAGTTTAGGAAAGCCTTTACACTGGCTAGATGTGAGGCCTTTCCCTCAGCGGTGTTGGAAGGCAGATTTAAGAAGATCCCGAGGGAACAGAGACTCTGCCCTTGTGGATCTGATGAGATAGAATCTATTGAGCATATGATGCTCAGATGTAACAGGCATAACAAGATTCGAGGAAAATATATTACACCTCTCTTAAAAGACATGACAAGCCAATCAGACTTGGACTACTGTAACCAATTGTTAATTGATCAAAATCGGACTACTACAGAACTGGTAGCGAAATTTTGGGCGGCATGCCATAGTAGCCAGAATAGATAGCCAAACCCTTAGACATTGGTCTTATATTGTTATATTTGTTGTTTTATTGCTTTTTGTTTATTTGATTTGACTTTTTGCAGTATATGTCAGTACTTGAAGCTCTGCATTCAGTTTTGTTTTATGTATGGCTTGATGCCGTAACAATAAAGTATGTATGCTATAATAATTGCTGGTGAGGGAGTGCCCACCCATGAGATTTAGGGGCTACAATGATTAACATATCTTATTTTCTTCTGGGAGCTTCCATGGATTAAAGTCATAGAATCATAGAATCATAGAAAAGTGAAGTTGGAAGGGGCCTACAAGGCCATCAAGTCCAGCTCCCTGCTCAGTGCAGGAATACAATCAAAGCATATCTGCCAGGTGATTATCTACGTTTTTCTTGAATGCCTCCAGTTCTGGAGCATTCACCAACTCCAGAGGTAACTGGTTCCACTGTTAATGTCCTCTGGTGCACTGAGCACCCTATTGGACTCCACAGGTTCATGGACACTGAATAAATAGTTGTAGGGGGACCCAGTGAGGCGAGAGAAAGAGGGTAACAGTGACACCGTTCGTGGGCTCTCAAAGTGACAATGGCATTCCTGACACCACCTTCAAAGTATGGATTCCATGTGCATCCTATTAATAAATCCACAGTCTGCTTCATAGGAGAGCCCTTTGCTTGTCTATGTAACCAATGAGAGCCAATACTGGGTAATGGATGGAGTACCAGACTCCAGAGAGATTTCTCCCTGTTGAAATTCTAGATTTGTTCTGGAAATTCACTGAAAATTCCCTTATACCTTTGCTCCATCCCACATACATTTTGGGCCCATTTTTTAAGGTTATGATTATTTTGTCGGCCTGTGCTACTTTCTGAGTCTCTTCCTGTCTTTACAGGCACTAGCCCTATTCAGTCGTTAGAATTCTTGTGTTTGTAAAAACAGTTAGAGAGGAATGCCTCCCACTGCCCCCATTGGTTATCACTTTATGCATGTGATGATAGTTGGAAGAAAAGAGATTTCTGTTCTTCTGCAGACTCTGTGTGCAAACAAGAATCCTGGAAAATCTGATTTAGTTTTTACAGGTATAAAGGCAATGCAAAAAGAAACCTCTCCTTTCCCCACTCTTTCATCATTGCATGAACAAAGTGGTGACAGGGGTGGGGGATGGGCTAGTTACTTCCCTCTAACCATGCTGATGAAACCAGACACACTAAGGACTGAATTGGGCTTAAATCATAGTGCACAAACACCACACATTAAACAGACACTAACAAAGTCCATAAAAGCAGCACACATAGTCGCAAATCTCAAGCACATTAAAGCAGATTTTAAAAGCAGATAGTATAAACCTCCCCAGTACATATCTTTATAAAATTTGTCAGGAATTATCAAATGTAGAAGGGATTATAATGTCCTATACATTTCATGAATTTGTATCTAAAAATAAAAAAAGTTAAGCTGTTTTCAATAAAAAGTCCTCCAAGGAATTGGTGCAATATCCCCTCTGAGTGGTCTACTGCAATCCATGTGGACTATTTGGTGCAGCCCAATGGGTGAGGAAGTCTTAGGAAGGAGCTAAGATTCAAGATTTGAGTTAAGAAAGAGCTGGAGAGACAGGAGCTGCTCTTCCCTTGGAGGACGAGAAGGTACTTACCACCTTAGATTAAGTAGTAGAATATGAATATGTTTGTGCAAGAGGAGCACTGGAAGGGTGAATATGTGTAGTGATCTTGTGTATTTGCATTTGCATTTTATTTTTGGGCTTTAAAGTCTACATACTTGGAGCTGTTTCCTTTATGTTGCGGATGCCCTACCTAGGCTGATACAGTGGACCCTCGACTTACGGAATTAATCCGTATTGGAACGGTGGCCACAGGTCGAAAAGTCCATAGGTCGAGGGTCCATTTCCCATAGGAATGCATTGAAAAACCCATTAATCCATAATCAGCCGAAGAAAAAATACCCTCCCACACCAAAAAAAGAAAATAATGGCAAAAAGCAGCCTTTGAGCAGCCTTACCGGTCCGAAGGGGTCCCTCGCCATTGCCGCTGCCGAAGCCCTCCGAGGGCTTCCCCGCCGCTGCCGGAGGCCTCACAGGGGTCCCCAGCCGCTGCCGAAGCCCTCCAAGGGCTTCCTCGCCCTGGAGCTCCGGAGGCACGATCGGCGGCGAGGGGAGACCTCCGAGAGGTCTCCCATGGCGGCAGAGAAGCCCTGGAAGGCCTCCGGAGGCACGATTGGCGGCCTACGGACCGGAAGGGGGAGGCGGGGAAAGCACCAAATTTGAATTTGGCGCTTTCCCCGCCTCCCCCTTCCGGTCCATAAGTCGATTCTCCGGCCGCAAGTCGATGGGAAATTTTGCGGCCGGAGAAGTCCGTAACTCGAAAAGTCCGCAGGTGGAGCCGTGCGTAAGTCGAGGGTCCACTGTAAATATATTGGGGACTTTGTTCTTATTTGGCTTCAAAGAGACCTTTGCATTTCTCCTTGTTTCTTCAAGCAACTCATGCTCTGGTGAAAAAAACCTGAGATGTACAAATTGTAGCAAATTGTTGTTTGTTATATATACATAAATATATACATAAAATAACTTTTTTGTAAAATCTGTGTTTCCAGTGCTAATTTTAAATATATATGCAGCCCCATAGAACCAGAATGTGTTGCAGAATTGATACCCAAGAACTTGTATTCTCCAAGTTCTTTTCATCAGCACCAGAGCAGGAATTGCTTGAAGAAACAAGTAAGAATGCAAATTGACAGCATAAAGGAAATAAAATAAAATGCAAATGCAAAAAGAGTGGTCGCAAGACCAGATAGGCGGGGTATAAATGAAATGAAATAAATAAATAAATAAATAAATATAAATCACTACATGTATTCACCATTTCAGTTGCTGTTCCTGCACAAACATTGAAATTCTATTACCTAACAAGGTGGCAAGAGCTTTATCATCCGAGGAACAGCTGCTCCTGCCTCTCTAGCTTTCCTGTGATTTCTCAACTCAAATCTTGGATCACAGTCCTTTCCTAAGATTTCCTCACCCACTGAGTTCATAACACTTAGTTCTTAAGGGGTTACAGTATATCCTAATTCCACACCTCTGTGGGAAAAAAAAATAACAAAACAACAAAGATTATAGCAATTTCCCACTGCAACTCAAAGGGAAATGTGGAGATCTGGACTTCTGAATTTTGTTTCAGATTTAAGTCCAGGTTGGATCAAATCAGGGCCAAATCAATCTGAACTGAATCAGGCCTAAACCCAGATCACTGGATCAGGTCCCAAACTGAATTAGGGACACTTGTACAGTCCTAGACAAAATACAGTAATGCCTTGCATAGCACTACCCCATTTAGCTCTGACTCGTTACAGTGCACGAGCGCAGGAATCCATTTTGTGGATCACAGTGGAGGCCAGGTCAACCCACTCTGCTGGAGGACGGCTGGGCCTCTGGAACTCCTGGCATAAAGTATAATGTTAAAATTACTTCATTTAATGCTCATTTGGTTGGCTCCATTTTCTTGGAATGTATCTTGACCACTAAGTGGGTTGTTACTGTGCTCTTAAAAAGACAGACGTTTTGGGGGGTTGCCTCAAAAGAGAAAGTAATTTGTATAATTGGCTCTATTCATATTTTAAGGATTTATTTATTTATTTATTTATTAGTATTACATATTATTAAAGTAAGTTTTAGAGATGCATCATTGTCTTATGAGGAAGAGACCCATATGTGTCACATCTGGTAAACATCTTTTTCCCCCAAAAAAATGCTGTTGCATGTTTGTGCTTAGAAGTATGCACTGATGCCCTTGACTTAGCTTCTACTGAAGATCATGTTTTGAAACTGCAAAGCTTCCAAAGATAACAGGAACATGTTTCACATAATTGGGAGAGACTGCCTTGCAGTGAGTCTCATGTGTTTTTGTTTCTCAATTTGGATTGACCTTTTTTATTCCTTGAAAATATGTTTGAATTGCCATGTTTGTATTTATGAAGAAACTTTAGCTGCTTTGCTTTTGACCTATATATATAAATTAATTAGGCTAATACTGCAGTCCAAAATACACTAGCTGCAGACCCTAAGAGCTGCTTTTTAGGCATGCCTGTAGGCTTGGAGAAACAGCAATACTGTGGGCTGATAGTTAAAATTCCAGGTTGTCCAGGTTTATAGAGAGGTGGAGGGGATGCTGCTGAATCCTCCCTCGAGTAAACAGAACTGATTGTACAGGGCTTTTGTTTTGCTTTGCTTTGCTTTGACTTGTTTTTTATTTGATTCCAAACATATAATGGAACTGGAGAAATCTTAATTTTTGTAGCAGGAGAAAAACGTTAGATGTTCTTGAAACTTTACTGCACTCTGACTTCAAAAAATTATTTTTAAACAAGACAACTAAAGCATACTGACTACAATCTAGATAAGTATCATCTGCGCACATAGAATGTCTCCTCTGCAGCTCTGACTCGTTACAGTGCACGAGCGCAATGCTGTTGAAAATGCTGTTACAATGCTGTAACAATGCTGTTACTTGCAATGCTGTTGAAAAAGCATAGCTTGCTCCTTTAATTTCTTTGGACAAAACCTGTACTGTATATTCTCTCAGCTTCTTTAAATGAGACTGGGAGGCACCTGAGTGAAGAGTGCTTAATTGATCCTACCCCTGGCCATTCCCTTGGCAATAGGACCATTTCCTTTCTGCCAAACTTTCTGCCAATTCCTCAACCTGGCTGGAGAAGAAAATTATTTAAAACAGCCTTGCAGAAGGAAAAGAACTTGCAGGGGAGAATTGACAAATGAGAACACAGTTTATACAACTCCATCAGCCTGCTAGTTATAATCATCATCATCTTAGAACTGCAGAGCTAGACAGGACCCTATGGACCATCATGTCCAGCCCCTGTCAGGGAGGCGTAGTGGGGAATCCAACTCCCAACCCATGCCTAAGCCACCAAGCTATTCAGCAGTTCCCACTTCCTAGTTGTTGCTCTGCAAGTGGCTTGTGAGATTAGAAACACCAGAGTTTTCCATAGAATATCTAGTTTGTTTTACTACCACATTGTGGTCTTCGTATTTAGTTGTAACTTTTTATAGATATATGGTAAATAATCAAGCATTTTAGTAAGTATTGTTGATTTTAACTTGCACTTTTTTTTACATTTCACCTGCAATTTTCTTTCTTGTGTCTTTGTTTATATTTTATACCAATCTTTGACTGATAAACTGCAGTGTACCTATTTTAAAAAATATATAAGAATATCATCTTTTTTGAACTACAGCTGAACCCAAAGGAGAGCTGCCATTTTGTGAACATTCAGGTCTGAAATGGAGCAGTCTTCCTAAAAGCAGGAAACACTGGAAGCAAATGATGGAAACACTTATATGTTAGAGTAATCCTTGATTGCTTAGGTTCTCTTTCATGGCCAGTATTGGAAATATTGCTCTTGTTTCAAATAGGCTTTCTTTCCCCCCAAAGTGATATCAGCACATAACAAGATATGATTAGGTCATAATGTGATAATTTTCACATCTTGATTACTTAATTAATGATTAGCAGGGACCCTCAAGGAGAATGAATGAATGAATGAATAGTGGTTGAAGCACTATAGACAGCTTCATTAAATAAGTTTAGTCTCCCCAAAGGTTTATTTTCTTCTTGAAGAAGGTATTAGGACAGTTATTGGTAGATAATTTGGATCAACCCTACTTTTTATTTCTTGGTTTTGATTTGAGTTAATATTCAAGGAAGAATGACAAGAAAATTTGAATACCTTATATTCTCTTATCTGTCTGTCTGCCTGCCTGTCTATCTGTCTGCATTTCTTCCTCTGGTGTAAACAACATGTATTCTTATTTGGAGGTGCAGAATACTAAAGCAGCAATATAGAGTGTGTTTGCTGAAGCAATAGGCAGAGGAAAACTTGTTTCTGATCTAATAATAAACTTCACTTCTCTATTGCAATGTGACTTTTGACACAGCAAGAAATCTAAAATGAAAACCAGAGCTGAGTGAAGGTCTTGACAGAAATGTGCCTTTAATTAGCCCTTGTAAAGGACTGTTTTTTCTGGTAAAAAATCTCAGGTTGAAAAGTTCATGCACAGAATTTCATCTTGATTCTTGCAGCTTGTAGTTAGGATCCTGGAATATGCAGGCATATGTCTCTGTACAATTAATTTTGGGGTGCCTATTGATGTAACTTCAAATAAACCAAACCCTATATTCTGGCTTTCGTTTTTTCTTATTGAATGCCTCTGTTTTGAGTGGAAGCTATTTCAAGACATCTTGGGAGAGAGGAGCATATATAGTCGTAATAAAGCACCCAGTCATATGTGCTGCATCAAAGAGAAATTGGGCACAATCTCTGTAACAGTGATAGATAACTTCTCATATGTGATTAAAGTACTGCAAAAGTTCTTTAGTTTGACATCTTTGAAGCAAAACATTTTTCTTCCCATTTTGGTTTGTGTATATTCCACAATGTCTGCTAAGGATATCAAATATTGTATTTGTTCTGGGTGTACTGGCAAGCTGGCTGCCTTGAACTGCATGCCCAATGTTGTTATTCACTGAAGCCAAGAAGTCAGATAATGCATGTCCATGTATTTTTACCTGAGCTTTGAAACATTTGGCAATGGTATGAAGCACTACGCCGCTAGGTCCAGATATTTTTTTAAAAAAAAAACTTTGGTTACTAAAACTGCAACCCTCGCCCCATCTCCAGTTCATCAATTTTGAAACTGAACAACATTTCAAATACAGCTTGTAATGTGGCCTAAGGATCTGCTATCTAAAGGGGAACAATTAAAGCCCTCTCGCCATGCCAAGAGCGCTCTTTGGAACCTAGTCTAACTGCAGCCCCCCTACCCCGCTAAAACGAACTTCAAGGGAGTAATAGACCTGAAAAGCTTGTCAAAGAAAATGTAGATGAATTTTTCCTGATCACTGTGTGTTACATCACTGTCACTTGTATTTCCTCTACTGTTAATGAGTTGGCCTCCAGGCATCCTCTCTGAAGGATTCATGCTTACTGATCCAGCTAACATTTCAGTGTTCAGGAAATGAATGATGCAAGACATAGTGGAAGTCTGTAATTGAATATCACAAATTCCATGGCCAAAGCTTTGTTTAAAGTCTCAGATGTAGGAAATATAACGAGGAAGTGTTTCCTTGTGCCCTCTCACCTCTTAAAATAATCTCCCCACCCCACCCCAACAGCTCCTCATGAGCATAATATAAGCAAGAACTTTCTTGATTAGTTGTCTGCTTATGCAAGAAAATTTTGCTTTGTTCTTTGGAATTTGGTATTTGAATGGGACCTCTTGCAAAGCATTGATATCTCAGCAGAAATGAAGGGGAAGATCCTTGTGCCTGATAGTAGTATTCTAGATATTTGTTACATGTACTTCTCCCTTCAAAAATATTTGCTGTCTGCCAAACGTCTCTCCCTATCTCACATTCATCAGTTAGTATCTTGATAGCTGCTGCTTTTGCTGCTGCTGATTTTTTAACTTGAAAGAGCATTTTCTGTGTGTAATTGTAGTCAGTCAGGAAGCATGGCAGCCTTGTCTCTGTGTGATGACACTGTGGAGACCCTTCACTATTTTCATTCAGGAATGCATGCCTGTTGCCTGGACAGCTGGGCCAAGGCTCTCTCTTTCTCTCTCTCTCTCTTGCCAAACTGTTCTAGCAATTTCATGAAAAGATCACCACCACCAGTAACTACATAGTCCTCTTCTGGGTCTCTATAGCTATGTGCAACTAGTTAGGACAGATGGTGGATAGAGATATGTGCATGAGTAAACGTCCCACTGAAAGTAATGCAGTAGAGATGCATGACTGCCATACTTGGATACATGTTCAGATGTCCATGTGCTGCCCCAACTATTATGAAAACCAAGGCTAGAACTGCCTAACTACCTTCTACCTGCTATTTAATTTAGAGGCTGACTACCCTGGTATTTAGAGTGCTGTTTTGTCTGCGGTAGGAATGAACATGTTAGAGTGAACCAACCCACCCCCAGAGTCAGGGGCTCCAATGTGTGTGCGTGCGTGTGTAGAATCTGATTTGGATCGATTCCAGCACATGCTACTGCTGGAACTGATCCAAAGCAAGTCATCCAGTTTGAATTTGCCAGTATCAGAAAGTAACTTAACTAAGCCACTTCAAAATATTGGCAAATTAATAACTTCCTCTGGTCCTGGGCAGAGGGGCAGGGGAAGTGAATATTTTAAAAGACTGTTTAATAGGCTGTTGCTGATGTGCCATATCAGTTATAAATTTTTTATTTATCCATTCGACTTGTATGCCACCCGCACTCTGCAAGAGTCTCCGGGCGGCTTCCAACATCAATTTAAAACAATTCAATTAAAACAGACACATTAAAAAACCAATACAGATAAAACAAAAACAATCTACAAAAAACAATAAACAAAAACAAACAAAATCTTATCTTTGCCTCATCTTAAACGGCCGATCAAGAAACTGCCCTCAGTTGAATCCACAGCAGTAGCTTTGACTGCAAGGCAGTTTCTCAACCAGCCCTTTAAGAGAAGGCAAAGATGGGCTGTAGGAGTGATTCCCTGTGAATTCTGGGGTTGATTAGATTGAGTGGCCCACTTGCTCACTCCTTACTGCTAATGTACCTGCACCCTAAGTTTGTATGAACTGGAAGCTAAGGAATATTGCAGTAGTTGTTTTGACAAATAGGCATGCGTCTTTCCCTTGAGACCCATCTCCTTGGGATCAACAAAATTTATGGAAAAAGCTGGGAGCATGATCTTATGGGAGGCAAAACTTCAGTTTTTCATGTGGTTTATGAAACACATCCTGTTTCCATTTTGTACCAGTAGCTACAAAGTCTTGTGTCTAAGAAGTTGTGCCCCCCCTTTTTTTTTTTTGTGATGCCAAGGTGTCTCTATGTACATAATTCCACTGTCATCATCATGTTTATTTAACAGGCTGGATGCTACTTTTTGATTCAAATGGGAATGTGTATCTGCATCTGAAACTCTGTGATAAGTTACCCACAATTGTAGCTGGTTCAGATACTTGACATTGCCACCCTCTCTAAATACTGTGATGATCAAATATTGTTTTGTATAAATAGATATACACACACAGCAAGACAGAAAACGTTTTACAATGTATTTTTCTTTAATTACGTCTGTATCTCTCTCACTTTCAAGCCTATTTTTTTCTGGTCACAAAACATGAATGGGCTAGGTTTCTGACTTAATTGTCTAATCATTACTCATTCTCTTTCCTTCTTTATAAACTTTCGGGTATCTAAGATGGGGAAAAGATCCCGACAACCATTTTAGCTCTACAGAAATGAAGAAGACTATTAGTGTTTGTGCTACAACATGCGCCTTTTGTCCATTGTTGAGATTCATCCATAGGCTGATTCCATTGTCCAGACAGTGAGAACTGTGCATTCATCCAAAGGAAATAAAAAATATTCGAGGTGATGCTTCTTGGTAATACCATTTTGTTTCCTTGCTCAACACTTTTTAAAAAGCAATACACCTCAAATATGGAAGGAAAGTATTGTACTTATAAACCCTAGTATTTTGAAAACATCTCTATGTTTTTTTAAAAAAGATAATATTTTTGTTTCAAAGATGAAGTATCAGCTGCCCTTTAAAAAAAATCTTTTATTCCAGTTTTTCTGCTCAGTTCTCTGCGGGGAGGTTGATAGTTATGAGAGAGGGGTGTGTGTATTTCTTGGTATCCTCTGTGTAATGTGCTAAAGCATTAATGAGATTTGCTCTTAGACAAGTGAAAAAAAGGATTAAATTTTGCTGTACTTCAGCATTAATTCTGTTGTTCTTGGAAAATTATTATGACATGTCTGAAATTTAATACAGAGGTATCTTTGAGCTTTTCTGCCTCCGTGCATGGCAAGCAAACAACTTAGTGCAATACTGCCATCTACTGTTACTTTGGGGTGAGGTGGCATGTGCTCTCAAACTAAACTAGTAGTTCCCAAATTTTTCAGCACTATGCCTGCATTTTGATTTCTGAGCAACTTTCATGCTTCCCCATCTCTCCTTTACCATGATCCAAACTTGGTTTAAGAAAACATGCAGCTTGTGAGTTAAAATTAAGATTAAGCACGAAAACATAGTTTAAAAATGTTTAAAATAAGTGTATATACTTTTTCTGCTTGCAAAAAGTTAATAAAAAATATAGTTTACCTTAAGAAATAGCAGAAACAAAGCAAATATAATGTGAACGTGAAAGATTATATTACATCTAGATCTCAAACCCCCTTAAAAATTTTCACACAGCCCTCAGGAGCATGCCTCCAAGTTGGGGGACCAATGTCCTAAACATATACAGTTCTCAAGTAAACCAGAAAATGCATTGTGGAATCCGGTTGTGCAGGTACACGAGTGCAGTATGAAGCTGCAGAAGTGGTAGAAAGAATCGTGGCAGGGTGAAAGTGCTATTCACTAAGCACTTCTGCATGCACGTCATTCAGCAATTATGACATAATCTTAGAATATAATAATCTTGGAACTGCAGAGCTTGAAGGGACCCTATGGATCATTGAGTCCTGCCTTGTCGGGGCAAGTGGGGAACTGAACTCCCACTCTCTGCGGCCAGATACCTAAACCATTGAGCTATCCAGAACCACATAACTGATTGTGCGATCCATTTGTGCCATTCCAGTTACCTGGGTGTAATGCCCAGCACACTTCCATAGGTCGAACAGGATTTCAGCCCAATGAACTAGATTTCTGCCAATAATACTAACATTACAATGCCATTCTTAAAATATTTGGCATGGTATAAAGGCATGTACAAGTGTTTGAGACTAATTGTTCTGGGGTTGTCTTTGTCAGATGATCACTGTTGAAATAGTAATGAACAAAGTCTAAGGAAGTTCAAAGAACTGTAATTGAATCTGTCTCCTCTGTGTCTCGTGTTTTAAGTGGTAAATACAGAACCTTTTGCAAAACAAAACAAAACCAATTTAACAGGCATGCTTGTTGGATTTTTTTCCGAAGTGAAATAAAGCTGCCTGCAAAATTTTCTCTCTTGTCCAAAATATTAAGGCTTAGCCTGGTTGAAGTATTTGGGAGTCATTTTGTATGCATGTGTGAGTTCTTGTGTTTTGTACTGCAATATTTGGAGTTGCGATTATACTTTGTTTTTAATATCTATTGATGGCATTTTTGATGGCAGTGCACCTTTTCTGCCAAGGCAAAACAAATCAAACCCCACTTATCACATGAATCATTGTTAAAGTCAGCAGTAATCCACTGTGTAAAATCTACCCATAAAAGCTGGGAGAGAGAGTGGGGAGTCAAACCTGGAACACATTAAATTAGTTCCAGTATGTCCAGGGTAAAGCTCTGCATTGCTTGCTTAAGCAGGCAAAACGGAAACAGGCAGTTTATAACAAGCAGTCTGGTTCAAGAACAGTGGGGTTCATTTGAAAAAGATTTATATCCCTTACTTACATAAACATTACAAATGCAGGCTGCAAGGAGGGAGGCAAATCTTTATCGAAATCTTTCTTAAGAACTTTTTCATTGTGAATAAAATGGACAGCATGTGCTCTTGTTTGAAGATTCGCCAGTATTTGCACAATAATCTTTTTCAGTGCTCTTGGCTAATTAAAACGCTTTTTTTTCCGCAGTGATAGCGGACCACCTACTATTAACTCTATGTTATTGCTGGAAAAAAATGTCAGAATCAGGAGCGTGGTAGTCAGAGAAGAGAGCTGGCAATGGTTGTATAGAAATGTCAGAGTTCTGGAGAGGAAATAATTGTGCTCAGATCTATGTTCACACAACAGTTCTCAAGTTCTCTTAAGCAAGAGGGCACATTTGTATCATAGCAGCTGAAAAACTACATTTGAAGAAATGGATTGTAAAATATATGGTGTCTTGTAAGTTGAAAGTGTGAGCGATGAGCCCAGAAATCTTTTATTCAAATTCACGTCTTCTATGTTAACACCAGGATGGGCTGAGGCAAGTCTTTTTCTCTCAGAATTGCCTCCTCTCTGTAATATAGAAATAGTAATTCTTCCCTTGTCACAGACATGTAAACTACTGAGAGTGCTTGAGAGCATTCAGAACATATTGCTTTAATGCTTTAATGCTCTGTTTTGTTTGATTTATCAAAATCTGCTGCAAGGCGCATGTAATGGTGGCACAGAATATTTTAAGGACCAGTCCAGTTTGTTCCTTATTTAACATGTATTTCTGAAAGCATCCTCTGGATATTAAGCTTTAAGGAGGCTGAAAGAAGTGTGCATGAAAATCTCACATGCTGCAGCTCATATCTGTCCATGGTACTTGTGGTTTCCTTACTGACACTAAAACTATTTGCTTTATTTCTCCCACCTTAACCACTGTTTTTGGTTTACAGGGTCCAATTTGAAGCATGCAATTTGTCTGTCCTTCAGAACTGTGCTTTGCCATTGGATGAGTAGCATCATAGACCAATCAGTGTTGTGCCTTTAGTTGTTCAGCTGGTGATTGTACTGGCTGAAATCCAACAGTAGGTTGCTGTAGAATAGGCCTATTGATGTGGTGGCGCTGCAGGTTAAACCGCAGAAGCCTCTGTGCTGCAAGGTCAGAAGACCAGCAGTCGTAAGATCGAATCCACGCGACGGAGTGAGCTCCCGTCGCTTGTCCCAGCTCCTGCCAACCTAGCAGTTCTAAAGCATGTAAATGCGAGTAGATAAATAGGTACCACCACGGTGGTAAGGTAATGGCGTTCCATGTCTAGTCACGCTGGCCACGTGACCACGGAAACTGTCTACAGACAAACGCTGGCTCTACGGCTTGGAGACGGGGATGAGCACCGCGCCCTAGAGTCGGACACGACTGGACTAAATGTCAAGGGGAACCTTTACCTTTACCTTACAGAAGAATTAACTCACCAAATCCCCAGAGATTCAGTGGGCCTACTCCAGCTACAACTTCGTACTGGATTTTAGCCACTCTGTTATAATAGCTGGAAACTTGTTGGTGTAAAGTTGCTGTTTGATGATGTGACAATACAGATCTTGGTTGCAGAATTGGACCAATGACTATACATGTGACAGAGAACTGCCCCGACACCTTGTCAATTAGCTGCAGTAACCACACCAAATTACACAAACCTTATGGTATCACGAATAGGATTCTGGCCATGATATGATATGATTTGCAATTAGAGACATAGCAAATCCTATAGACGTACGCTTGCACGTTTGCAGGAGTGTTACTGTTGCAGAAGTAGTGATCTCCAGAAGAAAATCCAGCCCCACACCTGCACAACAGCAATGCTTGTACAAGCGACATGAATCCATATTACTGTGCTTGGCAGGACTTTCCACTCAATGGAAACTCAGTAGGATGCTGCCCATAGTGTCTATTTATTTAATAAAGCACAGTTTTTTAAAAGAACTATTTTACTTTTCTGCAAAATAATAAAAATGTTAAACTGTTATAAATTATGTTAGCAGTAACTCAGATTTCTCAGCAGGGCAGTTACCCGTTTTCAGACTGAAGGCTGTAGCAAGGAAATTACTCTCTTGAAGCACAGCCCTGCTGATCATTGTACAGCCCTGGATCCATTATTAGGATGATTAATCCTTCTCAGCAGCCAACCTTTGCATATCATTTCAGTTTCTTTCCAAAAAAACATAGGTGTGGCCACTGTATATATTTATCATGGGCTGAACTCCTTCCAGGTCAGTCTTTGCCTTTTTTCGGCTATCAGGATCAAGTTTTACAGATTGGAATTACAGCTTGAGAACCATTAATAGCCTCTTGACTGGTTGTGCTGTACTGGTTTTGCAGGAGAATGAACTAGGATGTGGTAATTTTTGCATATATTCATATTATAAGAGCCAGACTTACTGTAGTTTTTTGGGTGATGTGCTTAAAAATGCTTCAGGCTCCTATTCCTGTCAGCCCACAGTAATATGGGCTCACATCGGCCAGACCAATAAAGTATAGCAAAATAGTTGTAAATTTCTGTTGCTTAATATTAAATGTAATTATATCATGCTCAATAGCACAACTTAAGGAACTTAGTAATTTCTATAAGTGTTTGTGTGTGTTCAGAAGGTTTGGCATCTGGCAATTATTGGTATTTAATTTGTTTGAGGAGGGTCGTTGGTGTTTAAGCCTTCCATTTATGGCATAATAAAATCAACAGCAGAATCTGACAGGTTTCACTGAGAAGAAACCAAAGCAATCAAGAGGCTGAAAGTTTAACGAAAGCAGGAAATTACCACTCAAAAAGGGAGGAATTCTGAGCAGGATAGGAGTGACCCTTGAACAGAGGAAAGAGATTTTAAAGTCATCTTAAGCACCATGTTCTGCAAAATAACTGGAGGACTAAATATAGAACTTTTTGATAGCACAACTTCATCTGATGGTGTTATTCCTGTTTCTTTACTGCTAGATGCTGTTTTCAAGAACCAAATCTATTTTTCCATTTTGGAATAAATTAAGCTTAATTGGGAAGTGATCACTGATTTTTCACTGAAACTGTTTTCAAAACTAACTAAAAACTGACATTATGGTTTTGTTGTTGTTGTTTTGGTTTTGTTCAAGTAGTCAAATGATTGTGAGGACATACAATGACCAAGAATTGTCTGTGTCCATGCTAAAGCAGGTTGTGGCTCAACCACCATTAAAAAAACCCAAATGTCATCTTAAAAATTAATATCTGAACAAAATTCACTTGGCCTATTTTCTTTTCTTTCAAAACTCTTAACAGAATAAATTTGTAATATAATTTGAATAAAGTACTGAGGTATCTTATAACTCAGTGGGAATTCTTCAGTTGTTATTAAGAACAGTAAGTGGTCCCCTTCTTGGATGCACAGCTTAACCTTGTGAAGACATTGGCATGTGTCAGAGAAGCCGAGTGCAATGGTGCCAGGAGGCTAGACTCCATCAGGAGCCTGGACTCCTAGCGCAATTACCCAAGGCAGAATGTTCATAGCTGAGGCACCAGATTAAGATGCATCCACCCTCTACAGCAGCAATGGCCACATCAGCAGAAGAGAATGCGTAGTTCCACTGGTGATGGGGACAGAAATCTCTGGAGGGCAGCTACTAGGCGGCAGCAGTAGCTAAAGGAGATATTGACAGAAAATTTTTCACAGACAATGGCAGTGATACTCAAGCTAACTTTTTTTTCATACTGCACAGAAGAAGGCAATGGTAAACCACTGCTGGATCTTTCTTACCTTGAAAACACTATGATGAGACAATCCAAAATGAAACGACATAGTGCTTGAAGATGAGACACACACCCCTGATCAAAAAGCACTCAATCACCTACTGGGGAAGAGTAAAGGACAAGTATGAATAGTGCTGTCACGAATGACAAAGCTAGATTAAACCAAAAGAACATCTAGTAGGAGATGTGGTCAGATGTGGAAGGAAAACCTGATGCTGCACAACATATTTAATTGAAACATGGAATGTAAGAACTATGAATCAAGGTAAACCAGAAACTGTAAAACAAGAAATGGAACATTTAAATATTGCAGTGCTTGGTGTCAGTGGCAACTGGAATGGGACATTTTCAGTCAGACTAGTAAAAAGTGTTTTTCTCTGGAAATGACAAACTCAGAAGAAATTAAGTAGCTCTAATACTGAGGCAAGAAGTAGCACAGGAAGTTAGGAGCAATAATGCAAAGTTTGATCGAATAATACCAATCAAACTTCTGAGAAAACCCATCAACATAACCATGATTCAACCTGTGCTCCAACTACAGATATTTAAAAGGATGAAATAGAAAACTTTTATGCAAACATCCAGGAGGAAATCATTCACACACCAAAATAAGATGTGCTTATAATCATAGGTGATTGGAACACATAAGTAGGAAACAAAGCAGATTCGTCATTGAAAAATTTGATCTAGGGGTCAGAAATGAAGCAGGAGAAAGACTCGTAGAGTTCTGCAAAGCCAACAATCATCACAATTACATGCTTCAAGCAACTTAACAGACAACTGTACACATGGACAACACCAGATGGCCAATGCAGAAATCAAATAGACTATGTAATTGGAAGTAAGAGATGGAGAGCTGCATTCTGTCTGCCAAAACAAAACCAGGAACAGATTAACAGATCTTGAACTATTAATCTCAAACATTAGAGTAAAGCTGAAAAAGAACACTAAAAGAATCGTAGTACTAAAATGTAATTGAAACAGTATTTCTGATTAATTTAAAGTCAACATAAAGAGCAGATTTGCATTACTAAACTCAGTTGACCATGAACCAGAAGAACTGTGGATTGAAACCAGAGGTATTATTAGGGAAGAATGTAAAAAGACAATTCCTGTGATTAAAAAAATTAAAAAACTAAATGTATAGTGGAAGAAACACTTAAAATTGTTAAGAATAGATAAGAAGTAAAAGTAAAAAGTGACAGAATTAGGGTCAGAATTCTGCATGCAACAGAGTTTACAAGAGCTAAGCAGGCCTGTTGAAGGCAGGACATTGTGGAATTCATAGCATTGCCATAAATCGAAGGTGACTTGACAGGTCATAAAAACATCAACAGTAGTGAGTGGACATTGTTTTGTTGATACATCAAGAGATATTGCTGGAATATCACCAGTCTAGCTCAAAGCAGTGACTACAGAAGCCTTTCTTATTTATTTATTTATTTATTTATTTATTTATTTATTTATTTATTTATTTCTATACCACACATCTGGCAGCCAAGGTCCCTCTGGGCAGTTTACAACAACTAAACAATAACAATAACATCATCACAAAAAGTCAATAACATCCATAAAATATAAAGATGCAAAACAGAAATACCATAAAATAATTGAAAAATAAAATAACCACCAATGTAATTATGCACACAGTACATCACTGTTGTGAAATATGTTTAGAGACAGAAAACAGGATTGTATGTATCTTCATGTTTATAATTTTAAACAGACAGTAGGCAACATCTGAATGTTTAGCTTACAATTTGTACTTTTACATAAAACTTTCATGCAGTTCAAAATTTCCAAACAAGAAAATTATAACACTTTATACCAGAAGGACATCCTAGCATTTATTAGCTGTTTCCTACAGGAATTGACAGGGTTACAGAGCATACAGCAATTACTTACACTGAATATCCAGCACATGAAGCATTCTTATCTCTATGTGCTATACCTACTTGTAGAAAGCTGGGCCAGAATTAATTAATTGGAAGTGGGATAAGTAAAATAATTGTTGTTGTTTAATCGTTAAGTCGTGTCCGACTCTTCTTGACCCCATGGACCCGAGCACACCTGTCTTCCACTGCCTCCCAGAGTTTGGTCAAATTCATGTTGGTAGCTTCGATGACACTATCCAACCATCTCGTCCTCTGTCATCCCCTTCTCCTCTTGCCTTCACACTTCCCAACATCAGGGACTTTTCCAGGGAGTCTTCTCTTCTCATGAGATGGCCAAAGTATTGGAGCCTCAGCTTCAGGATCTGTCCTTCCAGTCAGCACTCAGGGTTGATTTCCTTCAGAATTGATAGGTTTGTTCTCCTTGCAGTCCAGGGGACTCTCAAGAGTCTCCTCCAGCACCACAATTCAAAAGCATCAGTTCTTCGGCGGTCAGCCTTCTTTATGGTCCAGCTCTCACTTCCATACATCGCTACTGGAAAAACCATAGCTTTGACTATGCGGACCTTTGTCGGCAAGGTGATGTCTCTGCTTTTTAAGATGCTGTTTAGGTTTGTCATCACTTTCCTCCCATGAAGCAGGTGTCTTTTAATTTTGTGGCTGCTGTCACCATCTGCAGTGATCATGGAGCCCAAGAAGGTAAAATCTGTCACTGCTTCCATATCTTCCCCTTCTATTTGCCAGGAGGTGATGGGACCAGTGGCCATGATCTTCGTTTTTTTGATGTTGAGCTTCAGACCATTTTTTTTTTTTGCGCTCTCCTCATTCACCCTCATTAAGAGGTTCTTTAAGTCCTCACTTTCTGCCATCAGAGTGGTATCATCTGCATATCTGAGGCTGTTGATATTTCTTCCGGCAATCTTAATTCCAGTTTGGGATTCATCCAGTCCAGCCTTTCGCATGATGTATTCTGCATATAAGTTAAATAAGCAGGGAGATAATATACAGCCTTGTCGTACTCCTTTCCCAATTTTGAACCAATCAGTTGTTCCATATCCAGTTCTAACTGTTGCTTCCTGTCCCACATATAGATTTCTCAGGAGATAGTCAGGCACTCCCATTTCTTTGAGAACTTGCCATAGTTTTTTGTGGTCCACCCAGTCAAAGGCTTTTGCGTAGTCAGTGAAGCAGAAGTAGATGTTTTTCTGGAACTCTCTGGCTTTCTCCATAATCCAGCGCATGTTAGCAATTTGGTCTCTAGTTCCTCTGCCCCTTCGAAATCCAGCTTGTACTTCTGGGAGTTCTCGATCCACATACTGCTGAAGCCTGCCTTGGAGGATTTTGAGCATAACCTTGCTAGCGTGTGAAATGAGTGCAATTGTACGGTAGTTGGAGCATTCTTTGGCACTGCCCTTCTTTGGGATTGGGATGTAGACTGATCTTTTCCAATCCTCTGGCCACTGCTGAGTTTTTCCAAACTTGCTGGCATATTGAGTGTAGCACCTTAACAGCGTCATCTTTTAAGATTTTAAATAGTTCCACTGAAATGCCATCCCCTCCACTGGCCTTGTTGTTAGCCATGCTTTCTAAGGCCCACTTGACTTCACTCTCCAGGATGTCTGGCTCAAGGTCAGCAACCACACTATCTGGGTTGTCCGGGACATCCAGATCTTTCGGGTATAATTCCTCTGTGTATTCTTGCCACCTCTTCTTGATGTCTTCTGCTTCTGTGAGGTCCCTACCATTTTTGTCCTTTATCATGTCCATCTTTGCACAAAATGTTCCTTTAATATCTCCAATTTTCTTGAACAGATCTCTGGTTTTTCCCTTTCTATTCTTTTCCTCTGTTTCTTTGCACTGTTAATTTAAGAAGGCCCTCTTGTCTCTCCTTGCTATTCTTTGGAAGTCTGCATTCAATTTTCTGTAACTTTCCCTATCTCCCTTGTTTCCCTTCTCTTCTCTGCTATTTGTAAGGCCTCGTTGGACAGCCACTTTGCTTTCTTGCATTTCCTTTTCTTTGGGATGGTTTTTGTTGCTGCCTCCTGTACAATGTTACGAGCCTCCATCCATAGTTCTTCGGGCACTCTGTCCACCAAATCTAGTTCCTTAAATCTGTTCTTCACTTCCACTGTGTATTCATAAGGGATTTGGTTTAGATTATACCTGACTAGCCCAGTGGTTTTTCCTACTTTCTTCAGTTTAAGCTTGAGTTTTGCTATAAGAAGCTGATGATCAGAGCCACAATCAGCTCCAGGTCTTGTTTTTGCTGACTGTATAGAGCTTCTCCATCTTTGGCTGCAGAGAATATAATCAATCTGATTTCGGTATTGCCCATCTGGTGATGTCCATGTGTAGAGTCGCCTCTTGTGTTGTTGGAAAAGAGTGTTTGTGATGACCAGCTTGTTCTCTTGACAAAACTCTATTAGCCTTTGCCCTGCTTCGTTTTGAACTCCAAGACCAAACTTACCTGTTGTTCCTTTTATCTCTTGACTCCCTACTTTAGCATTCCAGTCCCCTATAATGAGAAGAACATCTTTCTTTGGTGTCAGTTCTAGAAGGTGTTGTAAGTCTTCAAAGAATTGGTCAATTTCAGCCTCTTGCGCATCGGTAGTTGGTGCATAAACTTGGATTACTGTGATGTTGAAAGGTCTGCCTTGGATTCATATTGAAATCATTCTATCATTTTTGAGATTGTATCCCAGTACAGCTTTTCCCACTCTTTTGTTGACTATGAGGGCTACTCCATTTCTTCTACGAGATTCTTGCCCACAATAGTAGATATGATAATCGTCTGAATTGAAATCGCCCATTCCCGTCCATTTTAGTTCACTGATGCCCAGGATGTCAATGTTTATTCTTGCCATCTCCTGTTTGACCACATCCAGCTTCCCAAGGTTCATAGATCTTACATTCCAGGTTCCTATGCAGTATTTTTCTTTGCAGCATAGGACTTTCCTTTCATTTCCAGGCGCGTCCGCAGCTGAGCGTCCTTTCGGCTTTGGCCCAACCGCTTCATTAGCTCTGGAGCTACTTGTACTTGTCCTCCGCTCTTCCTCAGTAGCATGTTGGACGCCTTCCGACCTGAGGGGCTCATCTTCCAGCGTCATATCTTTTAGCCTTTTGTTTCTGTCCATGAAGTTTTCTTGGCAAAGATACTGGAGTGGCTTGCCAGTTCCTGCTCCAGGTGGATCGTGTTTAGTCAGAACTCTCCACTGTGACCTGTCCGTCTTGGGTGTCCCTGCACGGCATAGCCCATAGCTTCTCTGAATTACTCAAGCCCCTTTGCCACGACAAGGCAGCAATCCGTGAAGGGGAAGTAAAATAATAAGCACTAGTAATTATATTTATTTTACAAGTAAAATAATAAGCACTAGTAATTATATTTATTGAGCCAGAAAAGTGTGGATAAAGCATGAAAAGTTGAAAGTTGCAAATATGAATGCTGGAAATAAAACCTGGAATTCAATGTAGTCACTTTGTTAAAATACTAATATTTCCTCTCGCTACATTACTAATGTCCCAGCAGATTACTTAAATTGTTTTTATTTTAGAAGGAGACAGAATGAAGCATATGAGAAGCCATGCCAGATAACATAGTCCCACTAGAGATGCCACAATGAAGTGTAGAACCCTTCTATCTAAAATTCAGCTTTTAGTCCCCCCCCCAATAAAAGCGAAAATATGAGCCTAGTTATTACCACCTAGTGGTAGACCTATCCTCTGTTTGAACTCTGTTTGCCTATTGCTATGACATTCCAAAATGTTTTTTAAGGTTCTAAATATTTTAATGTTTGTGACATTACCTTCAGTGCAGATCTTTTATTCCTGAGTATAGCACAGCATTTTGCAAAATAATTCTGCTTTTATTCTGTTGGAAAATTCATATTCTTTCCTTTATTGTATTTCTGTGTACCAAAATGTCAGCCAGCTGACATCACCAGGGGTAGATCATTCTTTAGCCCAGTTTAACGTAAATCAGGCTAGCAGAAAGAGAAGTATACAGGCAATTCTCTATATCGATCCTAGTATTATGTTTAAATGGCCTACTGACATAAGCAAAAATGAGGTAGTAGAGAATTGTCTTCATTGGAGCCACCTTGAGTACTGTGGCTTTTAATGTAGACTTTGGAAAGCTCAGAACTGACCTTCTTTTTATTATTTTTACTGGCTCCCTTGATGATAGACAAACAAGGCTAACCTGAGGCCAACATAACCAGCAGGAAATTTGGGTCACGGGTAGTTACATTTTTTAAACTTGTGTTTTAAAGGCTATTCAATCAGTGTAATTGATTGATTTGTAACAGCACTGAGAGCTCCTAAATCATTAGAAGCAGTGGCTAGTTAATGACAAACTGCTAGAGGATTTTGTTTGAGGCAAATTTCCTAACTCTCCATGGTGTTTGCCTGCACGCCAAAGGGGTTGGCTTGCTCCCTGTTTTCATTTGTGTTGCAGCCCAGCTGGTTTATTTACATAAAACATTCCTATTTAGAGATGACAGCCAATCTCTCTCTCTCTCTCTCTCTCTCTCTCTCTCTTTGTGTTTGTGTGTGTGTGTGTGTGTGTGTGTAAGGGAGGAGAGAATGAAGGAGAACAGCAAAAAATATACAGAGAAAAGAAGAGGCAGACCTCAAGCAGAAATGTGCTTTGAAGGATGCCAGATACATTTTACTATAGGTTCTCCAGGTCTTTATGGTGTTTATTTTCATGCATTGAAGACAACATATTTAAGAAAGAAAATGCTACTTAAATGTGTGTGTTTATGTATATATTTACTTTATTGATTCAAATTGTGAACCTAAAACACAACGGCTGGGGAATATGTAGCCTTCCAGACGTTGGGCTGCATTTCTATGCCACATAGGGATTATTGGAGTTATAGCTGAACAACATCTGAAGTGGTATATACTCTCAACCCCACTCTACTTTGTTGGAAATAAAGCTTGACACATCGAAATCAATGGGGCATCCTTTTCAGTGTATAAATGCAGTACAGCATAATACCCATTAACATTCTAATCTGTGGTTAAAACATGCCACTGTTCTTACTGAAACATATTGTTGCTTTCTGGCTCTACTTTAATGTCTACCTCTTTCTTTGGTCTTCCACAAATTCTTTAAAATCAAACTTAACACTTGTTCTTGTTTGTTCGCCATCGCTGCAATAGGGAATTAAATTCCATACACAACTCACTGTGCTATCCAGCCTGCAGTTCTGAAACACAGACATTAATAGCCAAATCCTATTGCTTAGTGTAGTAAACAACACTAAAGTAGGCCCATTGAATCAATGGGGATTTAGTGAGTCAACACTTTTATAACTCCCATTGATCCAAATGGGTCTACTCTTATCTGTGACTTACTATACTAAAGTAAGGGCTTGGTTACACATTGTAATACTCCTAGTTTTGCACTGTGTTTAGCACATAGAGAAGGGGAAAGAAAAGAAGGAGGTAGTAGCGGCCGTAGTGCTTCAGTCACTTCCTCGCCCTGCCCTACCCCCACTCCATCACTGGCACCAGGCAACCAAACCATTTCTCAGCCAGCATCTGTCAAAGCATCAGTTTCACCCTCCTTAGCAGTTTGGCAGAAAGTGAGCAAGCTGGTGCGCATGTTTAGATCGCTTCTTGCAAGTTCTCTCTCTGGGTGTACATGTAAACTGCTTCTCTCCCCAGGCTTTGTTTTTTGATGTTGGGACAGAGGGGAAGCAGCTGAACAATTCTCTCCTTCTCCTTTTCTTTTAAAGAAAAGGGAGCCAGGAAAATGGGAAGCTGGAGCCCTGCGGTGCTAACTCACTTATAAATACAATGATTTTAAAAGCTCATGTAGTCCCCTCAACCGATATACGATGCAGCTTACTTCCAAATTAAAAGTCATCCCAAGAGGATGCACACACTGACCCCAAAACCATGTGACTTTAAACTGACTTCAAAAATCCCAATCCAGCTCCCGATTCATTTCAATAGTGTAACTGAGCCCTAAATTGCAATGAGAGTAGGCCCATTTGAAACAATGGAACTTATGGAGTAGATGACTCAACAAATCCCCATTGATTCAATGTGCCTGCTCTAGTGTGATCTACTATACTAAACAATAGAATTTGTAAGGAGGAAGAGAAACACTCAGTCTGTCAACAGCTGCTACAAGTCCTGCGTCAGTTGAGCTGCTGCAGAAACTGCCTTGGCACTCGGATCCAATCCTAGTGCAGTCTCAATGGCTTCCTGCTCACGGGTGAAACCAGTTGTGGTGTTTGCCCTTGTGGCCCCTGCTTGTTTTTCCCTCACAAAGGCTCACGCCACGTTTTCTTCTCGCTGCCACCAGTGGATTACTTCAATCCACAATATAAATGACGTATGTCAGAACACTTGTCTTGTGAACAGAAACAGAACTTATTTATTGAAGTGAAGCAGATTGAATAATAGCAGAAGTCTTTCAGATACTCAGTATACATAAGCAATTCATCAACAGTTCTCTCAGTACATAGTTCTTATCGCTTGCAATATCATTACCACCTTCTCTACCTATTTTCCTAACCAGCTCTATCTCTCTCAGTATCTGTTCCCTCTCTCTCTGACTAACCAGCCCTATCTGACTCCTCCCCCTCCCGCCAAGCCTCATGTAGCTGGTGACTCCGCCTCTCCAGCCCTCTCATAGGTTCATGCAAATCAGCTCATAAATATGAATGGCATGAGTGACGTGGGCAGTCACCACACCAGTGGTGAACTATATGTCTGTGCATCATATTCTTAGCACTGCTGCTCCACCTCTCACCAGTGTATGTGCCTTATCCCATAAGGCACAATGTTAAATTGCCCCATTTAGTGCTGATTCAGTTAGCACTCAATTTTCTTGGAACACATTCCAAGCACTAAGCTGGGTATTACTGTACTAATAAATCCTGATATATTTAATTATTGAAAACATTTTAAACTCAGCTTTGAGGCACTAAAAAGGCAGAGTAAAAGTTTAAAAATACAAACAGCCATGAAAAATAGTTTACACATTAGGGATGGGGCTTTCCTATCTTAAGGACTTAAAGACACCCCCACCCCCGGCTGAATTATGGGAGTGAAAGTCTTCAAGACAGCAGGAGGTGGAACAGCCCTCTCATCTCCCTGCCATTCCCATACAGCTTCTCTGTATGGGAATGGCAGGGAAGAAGAAAAGTGTTCCATCACGCTGTAGGAGTTACAAGGATTTCCTGTGACTCACAAAGGTGCATGAGAGAGTGAGTTCCAGTAGAGGCTGCCTCCAGATAGAGTGTTGGCTTAAGGGCTTTTGCTCCCATAATTCAGCCTCACCGAGTAATGGAAGTCCTTAAGATGTGAAAGCCCCATCCCCAGTAGACATAGCCATTGAAGTCACTTTAAGAAGACCGCAACCAATGACAGTTAAAAAGCCTCTCTAAAATGTAAAATTTTGCCCATTGTTTCGACAGCCATTAAAGAAAGAATGGCACAAGCTTTTTTTATGTGGGGGTCCAGAGCCTTGGTATAGCCTCTGAAATAATCATCTCCCTGGTCCTGGCTAGACATATTTTTGAAGATTTCAGGATACATGCAGGAGTGGGGGTGGGGAAATCAGAATACTATAGGGCTAAAGGGCTTTAAGGATCATCACTGGGTCTTTGAGTTAGTCTCAGAAACAGAAGCTAGTATAGCTTGTTCAGTAAGGTGACTGCATGCTCCCTACATAGCCCCTGTGGACCTGGTAGCCATATTTTGTACCAATTTGTCATTTTTGAACACTCTTCAAAGGCAGTCAAATGTGGAACACAGTGTAGTAATCAGGATATGATGTAACTGGAGCATATGTTACCCTGGCCAAGTCCACAGTTTCCAAGAGCAGGCTCTATTCCACTTTCAAGTCCATTCTGGTGTTGAAAACTCTGGGCTCCTTACTAAGCTGTTCACTGGTCCTTCTGTGTGGAAACTGCCGTTTCATGTAGTCACTGCTATGAAAATCATGTCTCTCCACCACCCGGAAAGTGTGTGAACATTAGAGGAATTTGTCACTCCTGAAACAATGTTCTGTTCTAGAAATGGGTATCTAACATGATCTCTCCCTTGTCCCAGGCATTATTTCCAAACACCAATACTGTGATACTAATATGGAGGTTTTGTAGACCATGCCTGTTGCCAGGGTTTTTTAAAAGTAGATTTAACAACTGCACAAATGACCTATCAGACCCCACTCCTGAAATGCCAAACACAAATCTTCAGGCTGAGTCGTTGCTTTAGTGTCTGTCTGTTCAGTAAAGATGAAGCTTCTACTTCTCTCTTTCACACTTTCCCCATGATTTCTTGGGAAGCACACAACTCAGGCAGTGTCTTAAATGGTATTCGCTTTAATTTACTTTTTAATTGAATGGACAAGTTGTGATTCTCTAGTAACAAAAATTTTAGAACTTCTTTTAAAATGTTGTGGTGATGCTTTAGATATAGGACTCCAAATACCTAAAAAGGCTGTTTCTTGACCCCAGGATAGGCACTATGGCATAAGGTTCTGATAAGCCAGCCTTCCATTATAAGCCAATAAAAAGATGCTGCTTCTTAAAAGTGAAAATATTTAGAGTTCAATCCTGGGCCAAATTTGACAGCCGTGACTGGCTCTCTCTCTCTCTCTTTTTTTTTTTTTTTTTTTTTTTTTTTTTTTTTGTAACTTTTAGCCAAGAAGATTTGGGTGTGAGGGCTGAATCAGGGATTGTAACATAATGTCTTTCTCCATGCGAACTATTAAGTAGACCGTTAAAAAGTTCTTAACTGTTACTCGCTCAATACCTGTAAATACAAATCTTAATTCTGAAGCAAAAGGAGAACAAACAAACTGGAAAATATTATCTGTCACATTAAAAAAACAAATAGCATCCCTCTTGTACCTGTTAGGTTGATGGAACATTGTCTCAGATCCCAATGTGGCCAAACTTGTTGTTACAAGAGTATGGCAATCCTACGAATTACTGACCTCCAAAACATCCTGTCCTCAATAGCCCTGCTCAGCTTTTACAAACTTTACAGTTTGGCTTCCTTTACAGAGTCAATCCATCTTATCTTGTATTTGGTCTTCTTTTAATGCTGCATTGGCTACTCCTTATACATAGATGGAAACCAGTTTTCTTTTTCAAAGCTTATTCTTTGTCAAATTTGGATTTTTCCAACTGTGACAAAAGAGATGAATTAAAATTCAGAAATACCTGGACAGACAGTTGTGCCAAGAAACTTTGAGTCTTGAGACTTCAAGAAAATTTACCATATGACTTCACCAGCTGTGGCAGTTTTTCAGAAATAAAACATTTCTGAATCCTGAGGTTCCTGTGGGATGCCTTTAATTGTGGAGAAGCCATGAGGTCCTTATGGTGTGTGTGGGAATCTTTAATTTCTGAAAATCACAGTTATAGAATAGGATTTCAATCATCATTTTAGCCCCTATTACTGAAATAGACCAATGATTATCTTGCTGAGTTTACTTACAAAATGGTGAGATGTGATACCATAAAGTAGATATGTTGGGGCTGAAGTTTTCCCAGTTCCTGAACATTTGCTGTGCTGGCGAAGCCTGCTGGGAGTTGTAGGCCAAAACTTCTCCAGGGATCATACTCCAAACAATCTATTATACAGAGGTTAATGCTGTGTAGTGGACAGAAACTGAATGTGCACCTACCCTGAACATCCAAAGATTAATTCTTTTTTTTTATTAAATACTTTTGTGTGATACAGTAATAGTAAGAGGTCCTTATGTTTCCCTGTTTTCAGAGTATTGGGGACTCAGCATTGCCTAGTGTCCTGAACCAGTTGCTGCCTATCATCAAGCCTCATAATAACAGGACCGATAACGATTATACTCCTGAAGATGTCCTTGTGCTGTTGGTGTATATTTACTCCATAGCTGGGAATGCCAAAACTGGGAAAGAATTAGAGGAGAGTGAAAAAGATGTGAAGGAAGCCCTTGTCCAGGCTATTTGCAATGAACCCAAGCTGTCTCTCTTGCTGCAGAAAATAACTGGTAAGTGTATGTGTTGAACCCTTTGCACCAAATATAAATTCTTTTTTTAGATCAAGAAGAAGAATGGTTCAGACATTATTTAAATTTCAGAATTCCATCAGCTAATACCATGGGTTGAATATATCTAGAAATTGGTTCGTTATACTGAGGCATGCAGGATATCACAGGCAACTTTCTGGTTATTCCATCCAACTACATCTAGTGAAGAAGAGGAAAGCCAGTCAAAGCAAATGAAAGCTGTAATTTGTACCTCTTACCCTGGTGTAAGGCAACTTGTATTTAATGTGACTCACTGGTGAGTAGACATATATAGAGCTGTGCTGTAAAAATAACAGTACAGTGTCGTGTGTGCCTACTCAGAGATAAACCGTTGAGTTTCCTAAGATTTACTCCTAGGTAAGCAGGTCCAGGACTCCAGTAAAAACAAATTTTGTAACTCCACTATCAACTGGCATATGAGCAAAGAGTGTATGATACTCTTTTCTTCAGTGACCTAAAGGAATGAAGGATATGAAATAGGGGCTATCTAGGGCTTACTAGGACTCACTTATGGAAATGTTATTTTTCACTCAACTCTTCATTGACTTGGAAGGATGCCCTCGACTTTCTCACAGTTGTTCAGAATGGCTATAAACAGGCAAAGGTACTTGCCCATTTACATTAGATATAGCATGCCCTCACTCTGAATTAGCTCTGTGATTATGTCCACTAACCAAATCTGATTGGCTACATGGCAGTACAATATTTTTATATTCATTGGCTGATTCTTGATTGACTGGGATAATTTTGGGGGGAAGAAGATAAAACACTTCAACAATTCTTTGTGCTGAAGCAGTTGCTGTCAGAAAAAAGAAATCAGCACTTGAAGCATCATGAAAAGTTGGAACGAACAGTGGAGGAGCCACGAGTATGCCGTTTGTACAGAAAATGTGAATGTGTGAGCAGTTCATGCAGCACTTGAGATACCTAGGCCTTCAGAAAATTGGAGCTTGATTACCCAGGTTTCAAGGCCTTTCTGTTAGGGTCTAAGTTCAATTTCATTTTTGGGAGAGTCGGTATAATCATTTGGGACATATCCCATAAGTGTGTGAATCTTTCGTGTCAGAAAATCAGTGTAGAACTGTTGCCACAAAGAAAGGGAAAGCAAAGTCCAGCCTGTGAGACTCATGCTGTCCCCCCAGGATTTTTGTGCTTCCCAAGACCCTCAAAATATTTTTAAACTGCTATAATCAAAAAGCAGTTGTACAGCTTCTGAGCAGTTTTTGTGATTTTACATTGGCCATTCTACCTCACTTTATCTTATTTTAACTTGTTCTATATTTAAAAACTGTTTACTTCTTTTTCTGTGGCTGAAAATTAAAGTTCTGTCTTGATTATATTGTCTTGATTATATTCTGAACTCTTCAATTAGTGTAAATCACTTCCTTGATGATGACGTCCTTCCTTGTCCTTTTGTACTGCATGCCTCAGTGGTTAGGGACTCTCTTGGCAAAGAGAACCGCAGACTACGATCCTCTAGTGGTGGTGCTACTGCTACTGGTGCTTCTGCTTCTCACTGTTATCTTGTTAAACTACTAATGTTCAGAATATTAATTGGACATTAAAAAGCAGGATTGTAAATTACTGCTGAAATGTCTCCGAATGAATTAGGAATGGTATTGGTTTTGAAGGAATGAAAAATAATTTTTGAAATAAAATGGTAGGAAATTTTAGAAAATAGAAATATATGTATAAAAATTAAAAACCTTTATTAGTGAATGGCTTAATTAGGTATATTTCTCTGTGTTTGTGATGAGGTTTATTTTTAATTTAATTGCATAAATAATATTTAATAAAATATTAATGAATAATGAAATTAATAGATGCTGTTATCTTTCTTTAATTTGATATTTTAAAAGCAATTCAGCCACTTTGGCCTTTCACCACACTCCTCCTCTTTGACAATGCCCCTTTGGAAGGGCGGCACTGGAAGAGTGGCCTACCAACCAATAAGAAAATTCATTATTGGTTTCACTGAAGTGGCTTATCCCTGCTGTAAAATAAGCACCTAGGCAGATTTAAAATTGTAGTTCTGTGAACAGAACATAAGTACATCTAGTTATACAGGACCCTTGTTCTAATCTGTCCTCTCATATTTACACCCCAGTTGTCACTTAGCGTCGTAACTGATTCTAGAACATATTCCAGATTTCAAGTTGACCAGGGTTTGAAAGCATGAGGATGAAGCAGGAAGGGAAGGCAAAAAAACAAAAAAAACACACACCAGTTTTATAAGTGGAAGACCACTCACAGTAGTTAGGATCAAACCCAGGGATATTATTTGGATTTCTTCATAACAGATATGAAATCTTTGTGACTAATCACTAAATATTGGTTCGAAAGATCTGTTGGAATATGCTTCGTCCATTTATCAATGTAAAGTTTGCTTTAGAAAGCCCAAATTAATGTAAAAAGTATGTTTGTTAAACAACTGCTTATGCACTTCAGTGTCTTTCCTCTTTGGCGCTACAAAACAGAAACATGTCTAAAATGAAAATTAAACATATTGTTGAAATAACATGAGCGTTAGGTGATTAAAAGGGATTAAAAGGGAAATAAAGTGAGGATCTTGTCAGTTTGTTTTGCAGTTCCTGAGATGACTAATATAAGATAATTTAGATGTCATTAGTGCAGAGTTCAGTTGGATTGAAGTCCAGAACTATGTAGTAACACTTCAGAAGGATAGTAATTGTAGGTACATCCTGTAAAACTGTTCCAGTCTTCTCCAAATCTTTTGAAATGATGAATTGCAACTCTCATCTCACTGTAGCATTCTCAATCAACATGGCCGTTGGGGACAATGAGTATTGTATCCAACAAATGTTGACTGGAGAGGTGGTTCTTATAGTGTAATACATCTGGAGAAACTTGATATAACATGGGATTATGCAGTTTGATAAAAATTTTGTTGAACTAATTGGCCATTTATTTATTTATTTATTTATTTCCCACATTTCTCCTTAAAAGGACCCCAATCAGCTTACATCATTAAAAAAACCAGTATAATATAAACGCTAACAACAGAGAGTATATAAATACTAAAAAGGATCAAACAAATACCGTACAAAAAACATAAGCAGTAACAAAACACATTCAAAGCAATAAGGTCCATTTTAAAAACCCCACTCAGGCAGCCAGTCACTCAGGGAAAATTTGCCTGAATAGAATGGTCTTCCCCTGCTTGTGGAAGGACAGCAAAGATGGGGCCAACTTGGCTTTCTATGGGAAGGAGTTCCAAAATTTGGGAGCAGCAACAGAGAACGCCTTCTCCCATGTCTCCACCAAACGTACCTGTGAAGATGTGGGACCAAGAGAAAGACCTCTCCTGATAAGCATAACATTCAAGGACATAGGGATGCAGTCACTGAGATTGCTTGGGCCCAAGCCATTTAGGGCTTTATGGGTTAGAACCAACACTTTGTATTCAGCCAGCAAATTAATTAATTAATCCATGCAATTGCCCTATTGCAATTTCAAGTTGAATTCCCATAGATGCTTTAATTTTTATCAAGCATAGTAAAATAAACCTGTTTGGGTTACAACCGTCTCCTCTTTGATGGACTAATTTTTTTAAAAGGGTATTTGATAATGTATGTTTTATGTATGTGTGTACTATAATGAAGATCCTGGTTGAAATCCTATTGTTTTAAATTAGATTATGTAAAGCTGATGATGTTATCAGCAGTGGCAATTTTTTGGCAGTTAAACATTTCTGACTTTTCCCCTGAAGGTCCTGAGGCTCCCACATAGTCACTTTCATCATTTGGAAGGCCTGGGGGCCACGGAACAGGAGGGAAAAATGTCTTTAAGTACCAAAAATCACCAGCACTGCAATGACTTCGACCTCCCATCTCAAGGCTCCCAGTTGTTTCACAACAATGAAAGTGATTACATTGGAGCCATGGGACTTATAGGGAAGATGTTGGAAAAGATCGATTAAAAAAAAAATCACCACTGTTGATGACATTGTCAACACTTTATAAGGTATATCTTATGCAACACAATTTCAGACCCTAATTCAGAAACTATGTTCTGAACTTTCATGTTTCTGAATGTTCATAATTCAGACACTATTTTCTGAATTTTGTGTTGTTTGTAAGAGAGTCTCTAATCAGCTAAAATTCAGATGATTAGCAAGCATGTGGCAGTGAATGGAAAAAATGTGCACTTTGAACATAACTGTTGAATATGATGAATGCATGTCAGTCTTTCCATATCTGGATGCAGCTGGAAGTTTCTTTTTTGGCAGCAGTAAGTGAACAATTAAGTTGAACGTTGGCAAGCCTTTAATCTTTACATTTAGCTCATTTATTTAGTGAAACAAACATTTAATCTGTTAAAAGCATGGTGTTTCAAGAATTATGTGTAGGTAGAGGCAGAGGTAAAGGCATAGCTATATAAATTTATATAGGTTTTGACCTATAAACCCCTAAACAGCTTGGGTCCAAGCCATCCTAAAGACTGCATTTACCTAGACGAGTCTGCCTGGGTTTTAAAATCTCCAGGGGAGGCCTTCCAGCAGTAGGAGCAAATAGGTTGGTGATGGGGAGCAGTGGGAATTGGTCAGGTGGGCAAACCCTTTTGCTGAAGCAAACAAAATGCCAACAGGAGAAAAATCTGTGTTTCATTTTTTGGCAAAACAGGATACCTGAGCCATGTCACAAACCAAACTGTGAACCAGCCCAGTTTGTCAGTTTTTCTGGTTCATGGTTCGGTTCGTGCCCATCTCTACTCCCTAACTATAGAACTCCCTCCCACAGGAGATTAGGGTGGCCCCCTCTTTGCTGTCCTTCCTCAAGCAGGCAAAGACTGTTCTCTTCAGCTAGGTTTTTTTCTCAATAGCTGGCTACTTAAGGGCAGGCGGTCTAAACATAGGACTATTATGTTTCTATTGTTTTAATGTGTTTTTACAGCTGTCTTTACCTGCCAGTTTTAATATTATATCTGCTTTTACTTCTTTTAATAATTTATTGTTTTTTAGCTTGTAAAACTTTTTTTTCATACTAAATTAACAACAACAACAACTAAGTATAGGTATCTGTCTTTCAGAAAGTCATGGACATTTTCACTGCTGAGTTTCACTGCAAGAGTAGCAGTGGATCATTTCAGTGGGTCCAAGGACTGTTTTATACATTGACTAGCAGCTCAAGGGTGGTGCTTCCAAGAGGTCACTGCCAGTATAGATACAGGGCATGACCTGAATGGCTAACTAACTTTTCCTCTTTTATAGTATTGTGAGTATAACATTGCTACACCTTATTAATTAAGAATTGGGTACTAAAAGATTTCAAAACTGATTAAAACAATCAAGGTGTTGAATACTTTATAAAAAAAATTAAAAGGCAGAAAACAATAAGAAGTCACATCACAAGATTTAGTTTAATGTTGGAAAGCTGTGCGTTCATGAATTGCCACTAGTTATTGGTGCAAAGCATGCACTGCCAGTTTTTAGTTCCATGGGCTTTTAGCCCATGGGCTGCACTTTGCCTATTCTGCCTAGAGGCACATGTCCTCAGAAGGCGGCTTGTTTACATATATTTCCAGCTAGAGAAGGAATTGTACATGCCATTCCAGAGCCCTATGCAGCATCTGAGGCTGTGTTCATGCTGCCCTCTTCTGATAATTAGCAACAGCTTAGGTCAATATATTCTGCTGTTTGAAATGGGCAACATGGCACCCCTTCCCCAGTCTACACACAGGAGCTGACTGGATAGAGATTTAACTCTTGCTTCAGTATGGTAATGCAAATAACACCCTGACATCCATCACACCTGATACAGAAGGCTAGTTGGCCGGAGGGTAGGTGGGCAGGAATGTGAGGTCACACATGTGAGCATACAAGGAACAGCCGGGATGCTTCTGCTGGTGCTCCCAGCATTTCCTAGCTGAAATTGTTGCCTCATGCCAGCCTTGAACAGCTGTGCTGATCCTTTGGAGAGGTAGAACAAGAAGGTAATTTCAGTCTCTTCAAATGGATAGCTGGCAGTATTGTGAATTATCTAACATGGAATAAATGCGTGACAGCTAGTATTTTACACGGTATCTGCTCTTCAGGGCTTAATAAGTATCAGGAGCTGCAACTCTCCATTGCTAGAGATCCATATAGTTTCAGTTAGGTCCATTTTTGTACAAAACATAATTATCCTGTAAGTTTTGCTTATATATTTCCTTTAATCTCAGTGAGTCATTATGTTCTAAAATAATAAAGTGACAAGAGAATCAATACTTGCTTATACTGGCATCACTTTATAATATTACATGCAGTATACTTTCATTTGATATACATACTTGTATGTTTGTAGTAGATGATTCAAATATGTACAATGAACAACTGAAAAGAACTGTTCTATCTTTTTTCATAGCCTTAATTTGTAACAGATTTATATTCTTCATCTGTGTTTCCAGCAAAAATCAAGAGCAAAGATTCAGGCCAATCACTGATGTAAATTATAACAGCAAACAGTATTTTTTAATTAAAAGATTTTCTTTGGCAGTTATACAAGAAAATTGGATCTTTAGAAGGACTGCTTGAAATTTGTATTTTTAACATCCCAGAATAGCTGAACCAGTCTAGATCCTCAGACTTACAGAGTCTTTTTTTTTTACAGCATAAACCTGTTATATAAATGAGTTTGAGGTAAAATAATTAATTTTATCTATAGGGGAAAGCGAGTGGGGAAAAATGGATAACCTGCAGATAAACTAGTTTTCAGGAGTCCACCCACCCACAATCCATAATGTAAACATTAAAAAAAAAAACTGGAAAAAAGCCTCAGACCAGACTCTCTTCAGAACGTGCTGTGGAGGTCATTGTGCACTGATTGACTGCTAAACCATTGACTAAGAAATGTGAGCTTGACAGGTCTAGATTGTATTTTCGTGTTAAAGAAAACATTGTGCTCAAAACTAATTTGTGTTGCAATATGATGAAGTGAGGGTTGACATACACTGCTGATGCAATGGACTTCCATTTATACTGGAAAAAGGCATCTCCTTCTAAAATCTGAATAAAAGGGTGAAAACCAGTAGGGAAAACTAGTGGTGCTGGAAGAACAAGATTTGGCATTTTCCACCTCTTCCTTTCAATAGTATATCATATTTGTCATGATTAATTATTTATTCAAGATGAGAGCTTTTATTTCTTAATAATCAACTCTATTTCTTTTTCTCCTATTTGATGAAATACCTCTTCATTCTTTATTCTGTAAGCCCATGGGATGTGAAGGATTCTTCTGTATGGCTACATTTCAAATGCATTTATTCTGTTCAGCATCTCCTTCTTAATAATCCACACTTCACATCCAGATAGGAGGGCTGACCATATGTAATGCTTTAACATCTTCTGTCTCAAAGATACAGTAAGGTGCTTGTTACACAGCATTTTATTCAGCTTCACAAAGATTGTTTCATCAATCTCAAGTCATCATTTTATTTCTGTACTGCAGTCTGTGTGGTTGTTAATTAAGCTGCTCAGATACATGTATTTGACTCCTAGGTCTGTATGTGAGTTGTTACACTTACTATTTACATTTATATCATCTCTACTTATCTCTATTGATTTTTGGCAGTGATTGACAGTCTCATGTTGTTATTTTTTCTATATTTTTCCAATATAAGAGTATTTGAAGCTCATCTGAACCTCTGGCTATCTGAACTGTGTCATAAGCATATCTTATCTTATTTAAGAGGGCATCATTTACTTTAGTGTCCTCAGATCTATGAGCAAGAGCATTTTGCATAGCTTTTTCTAGATAATTATTAAACAAAATTAGTGACAATTTTGACCAATTCCTCTTCCTTTAGTCTTAGTTGTTTGTTCCCAATGTAAGTTCCTTATTATACATACACAGTTTATCTTTTCCATCAATATGTAGTTGATATAATATTTCTATTAATATACGTTAGACTCTATCAAATTATTTTTCAAAGTCAGGGAAGCATATATATAGAGAGAGAGGGGGGTTGTCATACATCCAATAACTTTTTTTGCTAAAACTTTTAAACTAAGAAACACTTCTCTTGTGCCCATTCTTGACCTAAATCCAAACTATGTATTACTTATATTATCCTCACATATTACTTTAGTTCTTTTATATATAATTTAAAGAACGATTTTTAAAACTTGGCTTATTAAAACTAATTATTTTATATTTTAATTTCACTTTTTTGCATTAGTCTTTTTTAGAATTGTAACAAATATTGAGCTCAAAAGTAATTAGGAGTCATTACAATAAGTAGGTAAAGGTAAAGGTTCCCCTTGACAAATGTCCAGTCGTGTCCGACTCTATGGGGCGGTGCTCATCTCCATTTCCAAGCCATAGAGCCAGCGTTTGTCCGTAGACAGTTTCCGTGGTCACGTGGCCAGCGCAACTAGACATGGAACGCTGTTACCTTCCCCCTGTGGTGGTACCTCTTTATCTACTCGTATTTGTATGCTTTCGAACTGCTAGGTTGGCAGGAGCTGGGACAAGCGACGGGAGCTCACTCCGTGGCGTGGATTTGATCTTACGACTGCTGGTCTTCCGACCTTGCAGCACAGAGGCTTCTGTGGTTTAACCCACAGCGCCACCACGTACAATAAGTAAGTTAGGGCTAAATCTCCCTCACTGAAATGTTGGTGCATAGTTTATGCCACAATGGGATTTCAGCTTCTTACTATGATCTTATGCATGCTTACTTCAGACTAAATTCTGTTGAACTCATTAATATGCATACAATTCCTTAATTTCAGGGGGCCCCCCAGTTTTACAGACATGTTTACCCAAAAGGAAGTGAGGCTCACCTGTAAATATGTTTTGGATTACAATTTTGGATTGCAAACCTACATATCTTGAGTTTCACTGAATCACATTAACTAATTTCCTGTTGAGCTTTTTCGTTAAGTGGAAAGTCCCAGAAGCATAGAAATGTAGGAATGTACCACAAGCAGAAATGCAGGAATGTATAATTGCTAGTGTTGCACATATGATTATCTCTGATGAAGAAAACCTTGTCCTTTAGTTGCAGTGCCTGAGCAAGTAAAATTATCCTGCGCTGCAGCACTTTTGATGATCCAGCTTAGCAGAAGCTCAGGACACTGACTTTTGCCCTCTTTTACCTTCTTAAACTATGTAGATTATGACTGCCTTGGGAAAGTAATTGTGAACTACTTGAAAAAAACTGCTGTAACACACTGAGTCTACAGTGAAAAGTAGGTTACAAATGAATTAATGTATGTATATTACAATTGTAGACATACTACAATAAATTGTAGACATATTACAATTATTATAGAATAAAATCATCATCATCTTAGAACTGCAGAGCTGGAAGGGACCCTATGGATCATCATGTCCAGCCCCTGTCAAGGAGACACAGTTGGGGATTGAATTCCCAACCTCTGGCTCCGCAGCCAGACAGCTGAAGCACTGAGCTACAATAAAATACAAAGAAATAAATAAACAATATACAACCAACAATACAGAATCATATATAAAGGGCAACATGGAAGAAATATAGTGCAAAGCTTCCACTTAACTTGTGCAAAATGCCCCAGCACCATCTTCTGGTCATGCAAGTAGAATCTGCACAGACCAAATCTGTCAACACTGAACTTGGATAGCTCCAGAAGAATTCCAGAAATATGTGCTATCTCTCACCCATCTTGCAGTTAGGAAAAGAATGTGATTCTTCATGGTCCTTCATTGCCTGAATGATAGGAGAGGAGGGATACTCTCACTTTCCCATAACCATTTGTAGATGTCCAGTAAATAGTTATCATCTGGTAATACAGCTGCTAGGGACACTGGTGGCCTGTAGAATCAGCAGAGAAAGAGGTAGTGATAACGAGTAACAAACACATGCTCACCTTGGACCTGTTGGGCATACTTGTCAACAGTTTGCCCCTTCAGATTTTTTTTTTTTAAAAAAAGGCTTTTAAAAAGCTGAAAACACTCCTCTCATCCTGCAGTGGCTATTTCCCTCCAACAATGTTATAAATTTGGAGGAGTGGGGAGGCAGAGGCGCTGGGAGTCAAAATATGCCAAAATCATCTCTCATACTCCTGCATTTGAGTCCCTGGGCAGTTCACAGGCTGCATTTTGCCAAACCCTGCTTTGCATTAATTGGATAGCAACACCCTTTTATTATTATTATTATTATTATTATTATTATTATTATTATTATTATTATTATTACTTTTTATTTTTGGTTTTTTTGCATGTTTAACATAACAATATAAACATAAATTATACTAAAAAGAAAAAAGTTTAAAATGAGCAGAACAGACAAACAAAAGGTCAATACAATATAAAATAGTATGGTATTATATACGTTCACAATAAACTATCTTATGCATTTACAATGAGTCAATGAAGGGCTTCTATATATCTACATAGATATCCTCATGGAGTTGCTTTCTGTATGATATTCGTTCAAAAGATGCTAATTGGATAGCAACAATCTGATTTGAGAAAGATTTGGTCCAGCTTCTGAGTAGGAACAATGGGAATTAAAGATATTACTCACCCAGATAATAAGGGATGAAAAGGTTAGGAATATTAACCTAAGTCCTGTTGATTGCAGCAGATTTATTCTAAGTATGACAAAGTCTGAACCCAACCCAATATATTGGGGATGGATGCTTATTTTATCATTATTTAGATGTGAAATCCATCTGTGTTGTTTCAAGTATGTACAGACTTTCTATAAGCTAAATAGACATCAGATATTATCTGTATTTCATATTGTAGATTGTGTATAAATTTCAGTAAGTGTAATATATAGCAAAATACAGCAAAATGTACACTGTAAAGAATGTAGCTTTTAAAAATTCAAATCATGCATGGGCTGGGGCCTTTGGGACTCTATCTTTTGGATTACTATTCACATTGTTATTTATAATTTAATTTTGTATTCAAAATGGTAGGTACATTCGAATTCCCACTGAAGCACAAAGCTCTATTATGCGATCATGTGTTACCTATTTGCTCTGTTTTCAGCACTTAGCCTGAGCTGGCACTAAACTGGATAGTGATTTCCATAGAGATGTTTATAACATGAAGTTGTCTGTCTGTCTCTCTCTCTCTCTCTTTTATTTTTTTATTTTTTTTCTTGAACTTGAGGCATATGCCTTCCCGTTTGCAGGCCTCCTGAATTCTTGCCAACTTCACAAGTCATCCAGCTGGAACAGGAAACTGATATGTTACAATATTCATTAACTATTTATGTTTCTCAAAGCGCAGAAGCACAATAGCATTTAGAGGTCATCTGAACACCACATTTAAGTAAACTTCATAATTGGCAAATAAACTTCTCTTTAAATTAATCTGCATTCTTTTTGGAGGAGCTTGTATAAACATGTGATGGGTAATCCTCCCTGCTGTCCTTCTGCTTTTTCATCCAAGTCACTTCTTTGGAAAGAATCCATGGCTTGGCAGAAAGCAATCTGTGCATGTTTAAAACATGAGTTTTCTTTTCTCCCAGCTTATTTTGCCAGGCTGGTTGTGTACGTCTCAGTAACAGGGGAATGTTACAACAATAGTGGGATAAAAACCTTTGAGTCCAAGCTAGTCCTTATTACCTAGCATGAAATTCAGTTTGGCTTTAGTTATACTTTTACATTTTGTAACTCTGGTACAGCTTCTTATAAGTGATAATGGAATTTTATTTTGGGTTTCTCAGTATCTTCCCTAAGAATGTCACAGCTGTAAATTACTCAGTAAAATGAACTATTTGTGAACTATTTTAAGTGCAGATGATAAGTACAATTAATATGTACATTGAGTGCCTAGTTGATAATCCCCTGGAACAATTCCACTCCTGATTGCTTCAAGTTATTTTCTGGATAAAATGTACAGTTCTTAGACTGCATGATATCACATGAATCTCTAGCACAAACTAGATTTGTGATTGATTTTTCTTCTATTGAACTGTATAGCTATGTTTTTCCTAAAATTAGAATTACTGTATGTTTTCTAGTTATTCTGGGTATAATGTAAATCTTTTTAATTCTGATATGGTTCGGATTCGTTTCAAGCCTGGATATAATACCAGGTTTAGCTTAAGAATACTAAAGTGAAATGCAGATTTTCCCATTTAAAGCAGATTTGCAGACTCAAATCAAAGAACAAAAGGGTTCAATTGTTACTGTGTGATACATGAAAACAGATAAATGTCCTGTTTGATTGACCAAGACATTTATTATCATGACTGAGCCACACTTTTTTATTACTGAAGCTCATTGGTGCCTTGGCTTTTAAATGTTGTTTTTCTGTATGGAATTAGTAGTTAGAGAGAGAGATTAAACTGATATGGACAGTCATTCTAGTCACCATGTACCATAGCTTGTAAAGTCAAGGAGTAAGCATTTGGCTAGAGGACTCCTCCCTCCTGCTGTGTGCCACCATAAAGATCCTGGTTTGTATTAAGCCAGAATTTCCTGTTATGTCCAGAATTCCATGATTTTGTTTTGTTTTGTTTTTTGCATAATCTGTGACAATAAAAGAGAATTTGTATCCATGTATAAATCTGTCTGTCAGTGGCCTTTAGTTGTGACTTGTTGTTTTTGTTATGTGCCATCAAGTTGCTTCCAATTTATGGCAATGGTATGAATGAGTGACCTTCTGGTCAGATACCATTCTTCCATATTGGTCTTTCAGCATTCCTTTCTTTTCAGGCAAGTTTCCCTTAGTGACTGGCTGCCTTAGTAGGGTTTTTTAATGGATTGTTGTACCTTACTGCTTTTAAGGCATTGTTGGTGTTGCTTATGTTTCTTAGTATAGGATTTGTTTGATCTTTTTTAGTATTTGTATGCTCACTATTGTTAGCTTTAAACAGTCTCTTTAATGATGGAAGCTGCCTTGGGTCCTTTTTAAGGAGAAAGGTGGGATAAAAATATTTTAAATAAATAAGTAGTCTAAGCTTAAATTTTCCTTTGAGTTTTTGGGACTTTCTGGAAGAGATGTCCTGATTTCCCCTTTTGTTGTTCTCTTCTGTTTCTTTGCATTATAATAGTTTGGTTTGTCTCTATGTGACAGTTGCTGAAAAGCCACATTCAGAATTCTGACCCTACTTCTGTCTCCTTTTACTTTTGCTTTTTGCCTGTCCTTAAGAATTGTAAGTGTTTCTTCCATAATCCACCTAAATCTTCCTTTTCTTTTTACTATGGGTATTATTATTATTTTTGCATTCTTCCCTAAAAATAACTGGTTTCAATTCACAATTCTTTTGGTTCATGGTCAAATGAGTTTAATAATAGAAATCTGTTCCTTATGTGGACTTTAAAGTACATTTTGACACTACAGTTCTTTTAGTGTTCCTCCTCAGCTTTATTCTAAGATTTGATATTAACAGTTCTTGGTCAGTACCACAATCTGCTCCTGGTCTTGTTTTGGCAGAGAAGATACAGCTTCTCCATTTCTTACTTACAATTATACAGTGTATTTGATTTACTGTTGGCCATCTGGTGATGTCCATGTTTAGAGTTGTCTGTCCAGTTGCTTGAAGCATGTATTTGCAAACCATGTATTTGGTTTCACAGAACTCTATGAGTCATTCTCCTGCTTCACTTCTGACCCCTTGATCAAATTTTCCAGTGACATTTGGTTCTGCTTTGTTTCCTACTTTTGTGTTCCAGTCATCTATGATTATAAGCATGTCTTGTGGTGTGTGATCAGTTTTCTTCTGGATGCTTATATAAAAGCTTTCATTTTCATCTTCTTCAGCATCTATAGTTCGAGTGTAGATTGAATCATGGTTATGCTGATTTGTTTTCCGAAAAGTCTGATTGATATTATTCTCACATCCCATGTTCCAATTATATGTATTATGCAACATCGGACTTTTGTTTTACTCTATGCAAGCCAGCAACTAGATGTCGTTTCAGCTTTAACCTAGTTGCTTAATTAGGAACAGTGCTATTCTTGCTTGTCCTTTGCTCTTCTCCAGTATCTGGTTGAGAGCTTTCTGATCTGGGAGTCTCATTTTCTAGAACTATCTCTTATTTCATTTTGGACTCACCATTTTGGACTCAGCAGCTACCATGTTCTCTAGACTCACAGAGAGAGTATGGCTTAACAAGAAGCTGACGGCATATACCAAGATCCAGGTCTATAGAGCTTGTGTCCTGAGTACACTCCTGTACTGCAGTGAGTCCTGGACCCTTTGTACATGGCAGGAGAGGATGTTGAACACGTTCCATATGTGTTGTCTCCGACGCATTTTTGGCATCACCTGGCAAGACAAAGTTCCAAATAGTGTAGTCCTAGAACGAGCTGGAATTGTTAGCATGTATACATTACTGAAACAGCGACGTATAGGTTGGCTTGGGCATGTTGTGAGAATGGCTTACGATAGGATTCCAAAAGATCTCCTGTATGGAGAATTAGTGCAGGGAAAGCACCCCAGAGGGAGACCACAGCTGCGATACAAGGATATCTGCAAGCGGGATCTGAAGGCCTTATGAATGGACCTCAGCAGATGGGAAACCTTGACATCTGAGCTTTCAGCCTGGAGGCAGGCGGTGCAGCATGGCCTCTCCCAATTTGAAGAGACACTTGTTCAGCAGGCTGAGGCAAAGAGGCAGTCCTGAAACCAGCAAAATCAGGGAGCTGGACAGGAGACAGACTGTATTTGTCTTCAGTGTGGAAGGGATTGTCACTCTCGAATTGGCCTTCTCAGCCACACTAGATGCTGTTCCAAGACCTCTATTCAGAGCACGTTACCATAGTCTCTTGAGATTGAAGGATGCCTACTCATAGGGTTTTTAAGGTAAGAAAAGTTCAGCAGTGGTTTACCATTGTCTCCTGCTTTCAAGGTAAGAAAATCTCAGTAATGGTTTACCATTGCTTCCTTCTGCTCAGTACTAACAAAAGTTAGCTTGAGTGTCACTGCCATTGTTTGTAAAAGATCCTCCATCAGTTTCTTCTTCGTGGCCTCTGTGAATGCACACAATTGGGTTTAGACAGCGCCTGCGCTGGTCTTCTCGGAATATTCTAGAGCTTTTTTTATAAAAAAGTAACAAGTTAGAATCGCCCCTATCGCGCATGCTCCACCCGCCTCAGCCTTAGTTCCATTTTACCGCCCTGGTGCTTGGAGCTTCTCGGCCAGAGCTATTCTTATTCTATCGATCTTAACGGTTTGATTCTCGGTTTCTGACACGGAATTCTTCGATTATCTGATTTCTATTGCCCCTCGACCACGGACTGCACTATCATTCTCCCCTGGATCACGATTCGGCTTTGGTATACGGCTTGCGGATTTCCCGCCCTTTTTTTCTTCGCGCCGCTTCTGTTGCGGCCGCTTCTTGGCTATTAGGAACTTGGACACTTTGGACTCTTGTGAGTACGCTTTATGTCCACCTCAGGGCCATTCAGTAGGTGCGTGTCATGTTCTCGTAAATTGCCATTTTCAGATGGTCACGACCGCTGCCTCTTTTGTCTGGGGGAGGACCACTGACCCAGTTCTTGCAGACACTGTAAAGCGTTTACTAAAGTTGCCCTTAAGGCCAGAGAACAACGATTGAAACTTTATCTCTGGGAAAAAACGCTTTCAGCATCAAAACCATCTAGCATGGAGACGGCTTCAACTCCTTCAGCTACTCCGCGTTCGGAGGTGCGCTTGGTTTCCCCGCCCTTGTCGGCGTCGAAACCTATCGAGAAACCTACAAAAAAATCTTTGACGTCGACAAAGAAAGCAGCCCCTTCGACACCGAAACCCGCTTCGACGTCGAAGAAGACGTCTAATAAAAGCAAGAAGGGGAAGAGTAAAGACGTCCGTAAACAGATTCCACCTGTTTCGGAATCCCTCCCTTCTCCCATTTTGGAGGATTCATCTCGGGATCGGGGATCCTCCTCGGAGGCGGCTGCCTCTTCACCTCTACGTCTACCAGATGTTTCTCCGGTCGGACCTGAAAGTTCTCCGACTCCTAGTCGACTGGCTGATATATTCCTCTCCAGTACGACTTCTGCCCCTCATAGCCCTGTTTTTACCGGGCGGGCTTCTCCGACGCCGTCCTCTCCTGCACCCTCTTTGAGGCCTATCTCCCCTCGAAAGCGGACGGAGAAGACCAAGAATCGGTCGCCGGATCAACGCCGAGCCGATCGACACGACGTGGTAGTTCTACCTCACCACTCTCGGCGTCGGCACAAGGCGAAACGCGATGACCCTATTTATATCGAGGTCGATCGCTGCAAGTCCCATCGTCGGCATCGATATGACGATTCGGACTCTAGGTCGACTTCGAGCGCGGAGGACTATCTTAGTAGGAAGAAGATACGTTATATTTACGCTTCTTCGTCCTCGTCTTCTCCATCCTCGTCCCCACCTCGACGCCGACATCGTAGACATCTTGACGTCGGTAACTCACAAGCCTCTAGATCGAAGCAGAAGGTGGGTACTGCTTCGGATCGGGCTAAAGCCTCATCGATGTCGAAGAGGAAGCAAGCGAGGACCTCTTTGAACCCTGCGGAGACAGAACATCCTGCACCTCCTAAAAAGAGATCTAAAAAATCCAAACTCTTACCTTATACCTCGGAGAGGGAAGACACACCTTCGTCGGCCACATCTCGCCAGGATGAAGAAGTGCTATCTGACACCTCGGGTGAAATTCCTATGGATGAACACGCGCTTCAATCAGACGCGGGAGATCCTCACCCGTCATCGCCCTCAGAGGACTTCACCTCTTATGTGCAGATGGTTGCCAGAATGGCCAGCACATTGAAATTGCAAACATTACAACCACCTCCTCCAACTGAGGACCTTATATTTGGAGACATTAACCAAGACAGGTCTCCTCCTCTAAGCCTTGCATTTATCTCTACCTTGATGGAACTCATCAAGGAATCATGGAACCAACCATCTTCATCATCCCCCGTGTCTCGCAGAACGGAGAACCTCTATCGTACGAATGGGGATGATACTGAATTCCTTCTCAAGCACCCTGTACCGAACTCTATAATAGTTCAGTCCAGCTCATCCAAATCACCTGGAAGGGCCCAAGTGACCCCTACAAATAGAGAGGGTCGTAAATTAGACGTACTAGGGAGAAAGGTATACTCCTTTACCACCCTTTTGCTAAGAATAGCGAACTATCAAACGGCTATGGGTGCATACCAGTGACAACTTTGGTCTAGGGTCTTACCTGCCCTCCAGGCTGCCCCGGATGACACCAGACAAGGGTTTCTTAACACCTATGAAGAAGCAGTCACAGTTTCCAAACATCAGAGACTGACTTCTCGTCATTCCGCGGATGTGGCCTCAAGGACACTGACATCAGCCATCACCTTAAGGCGACACGCGTGGCTTAGGTCCTCTGGATTTGCAGATGACGTCAAGGCAAGGATAGAAGATCTACCCTTTGACGCTAAGGGTCTCTTCAACGAAAAAACGGATGATTCTTTAGAAAATCTACATAAAATTAAAAAGACAGCTAAATCATACACCTTCCAGCAACAACCTAAGTATAACAGATATCAATGGCGTAAACCAATCCAGCAATATCAACAGCCCGCCTCTCAATCATACCGCCCTTTCAAAAATCAAAATCAGAACAGATCCTACCAAACTTCTTCTGCCTCCACTTTCCGGCCACAGAACACTTCACAACGCCGTCAACCCTATAGGCCGCCTGCTAAGAAATCCAAACAGTTCCTTTGACTTACGCGTACAATCATTCGTACCCTACCATATCACTCGACTGACTCCCTTTCTTCACAATTGGACGACATCACACAAGACTCTTGGGTCTTAAGTATTATACAATACGGATACCGTCTGGAGTTTTTAGAATTTCCTCCTCTAGGACAGATCAAGCACACTTCCTTCGACCCTGTTCTAGAAGAAGAGATTCTCGCTCTTCTACAAAAACAAGCCATTCAACACGTACCACCTCGGGACATCCCGAACGGGTTTTATTCCCGTTACTTTGCCGTACCAAAAAAGGACGGAGGGATCAGACCCATACTAGACCTAAGAGAACTGAACACTTACCTGCATCCGAAACGTTTTCGTATGATCACTTTAGACACCATTCTCCATCTTCTAAAAGAAAACGACTGGTTTGTGGTTATAGATCTCAAGGACGCTTACTTCCACATCTCAATCCACCCCTCTCACAGGAAGTATCTCCGCTTCAGTTTTCGGGATGACGTCTACGAATTCTGCGCCCTTCCCTTTGGGCTGTCCACAGCCCCTCGCACTTTCACAAAGTGCATGGCTCCAGTCGCGGCGTTTCTTCGTCTGCACGATATTCAAGTCTTCCCCTATATAGACGACTGGCTAGTGGTATCGCCGACCAGAGAGAAGGCAGTACAAGACGCCGACTTCGTTCTGCTAGCATTACAAAAACTTGGACTTGCAGTGAACGAGAAAAAATCCCATCTGATACCTTCCCAAGTCGTCGATTATATCGGAGCAAGACTAGACTCCGTCCGAGCTCGCATATTTATACCACCAGAACGCATACGGAAAATACGCAGAGCCGTTCACAAGTTTTGACCACGGTCAAGAGTCTCAGCGCATCATGCCCAGCATCTCCTCGGCCTCATGGCCTCCACAACATCTGCAGTATCACACGCACGCCTGAAAATGCGATCTCTTTAGGCGTGGTTCCTGACAATGTTCGACCCTCTTCTAGACAGCCCAAGGAAACGTCTGTCTGTCACGCAGGAGTTGGTTACTCAATTAAGGTGGTGGACATACGTGCCACATCTTCTTGTCGATCGACCGTTCCGTCCCTTACAGCTGTCAATACAGGTAACGACAGATGCCAGCCCTACGGGATGGGGAGCACATTGCGGGCCCCACAAGATACACGCCCTCTGGTCCCGTCGCGACCAGCAGCTGCACATCAATCATCTCGAGATGCTGGCAGTGATAAAGGCCTTCCGGTCCCTCCTCCCTCTCATACAGGGTCATGGTGTCCAGATAATCACCGACAACACCACGACCATGTATTACATCAACAAACAGGGAGGGACACGGTCAATGTCACTTCTGTACCTGTCCATACACCTATGGGAATGGTGCTACCAACATCATGTCTTCCCAGTAGCTCTGCACATATCTACGACCGACAACGAACTGGCGGACAGGTTGAGTCGTCTCACGGGACAGTCCCACGAATGGGAGCTGGACGAGGACATTTTCCACATGCTCTGTGTCCGGTGGGGTCATCCCACAATAGACATGTTTGCAACTCAGAGCAACAAGAAATGCAGGGCATATGCCTCCCGTGCCGGCAGGGGCGAGGATGCTCTTGGGGATGCTTTCATGATCCCATGGGAATCACAGCTTCTGTACCTCTTCCCACCAATTCCACTCATACAGAAGACTTTGGTCAGAGCTCGACAACAGATAGCAGATGCCATTTTCATTGCACCATGGTGGCCTTGTCAACCCTGGTTTTCCACCCTGAAGGAAATGGCTGTGGACATGGTCAAGTTACCAATGGTTCCGCATCTCCTCACTCAGGACTCAGGGAACATTCTCCATCCCGATCTGCAGTCATTACATCTGACAGCTTGGAGGTTCACCCATCCATACAGGAGGTGCTAGATAAAGCAAGAAAGCCCTCTACTAACCTCCTTTACAAGTACAAATGGACTAACTTTCTCAAGTTTGCCCAAGAAAACCAGTTACAGACTTCTCCTGTTTCTCTCCAAACCCTGCTCACTTATTTACGTTACTTGTTTGATGCAGGCTTGGCGTTATCCACCCTTAAAGTTTATATTTCAGCAATTGTTTCTTTTCAGCCCCGTTACTCTGATTCGTCACGACTTTTCTCTCACCCTACCCTCAAGGCCTTTTTGAAGGGTCTGTCTAACATCCGACCTCCTGTTAAGCCTCCTGTGCCTCAATGGTCTTTACAACTCGTTTTACGCGCTCTTACACGCCATCCCTTTGAGCCCATGGCATCCTGTGACATGCGTTTGCTGTCATTTAAGACTTTGTTTCTGGTTGCCATTACTTCGGCAAGAAGAGCAAGTGAGTTGGCAGCTCTTCGATCCGACGCTCCCTACCTACAGTTCTTTGAAGACAAGGTTGTTCTATATCCTGATGTCTCATTTTTGCCTAAGGTTGTGTCTGATTTCCACCTCAATCAATCACTAACGCTACCAACCCTGTTTCCTCATCCGTCATCGGACATCGAGCGCATGCTCCACTCTCTGGATGTTCGAAGAGCCTTGGCATATTATGTTTCACGGACTAAGGACATTCGTGCTGCCCCAAGGCTATTCCTCTGCTTCCAAGGATCACATAAAGGATCCCCTGTCTCCTCTTCAACGGTTTCTCGTTGGCTTGTCTCCACTATTGCTCTAGCTTATGAACTGCAAGGGAAGACCCCACCAGAGGGTCTGAAAGCACATTCCACCGGAGCTGTTGCAACATCTACAGCGTTGCTGCGTGGTGTGGATATTCCAGATATTTGCAGAGCAGCCACATGGTCTAATGTGTCCACCTTCGTGACGCACTATAGACTGGACCTTCGGGCCAAAAAGGAGACAAGTTTTGGGAGAGCAGTTTTGACATCTGTCCTGCAGTGACGGCCCTCCTTCTGGTAAGTGAGCTTGCTAGTCACCCAATTGTGTGCATTCACAGAGGCCACGAAGAAGAAAGAAAGGTTACTTACCTGTAACCATGGTTCTTCAAGTGGACCTCTGTGAATTCACACATCCCGCCCGGCCTCCCCGCTATCCGTCACTGACTATGTCTATGCTAAGCTCAGGCTATTGTGGTGGATAAAACGGAACTAAGGCTGAGGCGGGTGGAGCATGCGCGATAGGGGCGATTCTAACTTGTTACTTTTTTATAAAAAAAGCTCTAGAATATTCCGAGAAGACCAGCGCAGGCGCTGTCTAAACCCAATTGTGTGAATTCACAGAGGTCCACTTGAAGAACCATGGTTACAGGTAAGTAACCTTTCTATTTCCTTCAGCTACTGATGCCGCCCATTAGCTGCCCTCCAGATGTTTTTCCACCTCCATCACCATTGAAACGATTTATTCTCTTCTGCTGATGAGGCTGTAACTCCTGATGAAGGTGGATGCACTTTCATCTGGTGCCTCAGCTGTGAACATTCTGCCAGGTTGGTAATAGAGGCTGGCTTCTCAGTGCCTCTGACACACTCAAACCATCTCACTACACTCAGGTGTGCATCCAAGAGGGGAAGTTGTAACTTCAGCCTTAGTATAATCCCAGCAAAGTAACACCAGAAAAGAACAAATGGCACATCACAGCTTGTTAATGCTTTGCAAAGTGGGTTGTGATGTGTTTTGCTTATAGCTTGGGAGTGCAAATATTTTGTTATGATTACCTCACTTTACAACATTTAGAGACCTAAATTAAAAGAAACTTGGTGGATTTGGTAGCTTTAGAAGAGGGTAAACTTGAAAGTAAATACAATGCACAGAAATATATTTTCTCGTCCTTTTTGTAATAATCTACTTTGTAGAAGAGTCACTGTATTGTGAAGTGAAACCCCTTCTGACTTTCTTCCTTCATAACTTCATCTGTTCAATTCTTTCAGAATTGTTATTTAGAATTTTTTTAATGATATATTTTTTTCTGTGTTTGTTAAATGGGAAAGACCAGCTTGAATCTGCTATTTTGCTCAGATTGTTCTGAATTTAGCAAGTGCAAGTCTGCACATCATACTTCTGTAGCAGCCCTGTCACTTGGCAGAGTGAGGCGATTGCCTCACACAGTAAGTTGGGAGTATCATAAAAGGATAGCATAATGTTATCTTCTTCATTATTCCTACATGACAACCCTAACTTGATTGTACAATATATGCAGCACAACTTTAAAGTCATAATTTTGAATATTGTTGGTCGTGCTCTGATATGAGAAGACATGGGGCCCTATCGTTAATGCAGTCATAATTATTTGTCTAGACAACTTTATGGCTTGGGTAAGGTATGCCTGAAATATATTTCAGTGAACACTTTCAAACTATACAGTTCAAGAAGTGTCTCTTTTTAAGTGATGTCTAATACACCAACCCACCAAATAGTGCACAAATATTGTTGTTCTATGCCAGTGGTGGTGCTGCAGGTTAAACCGCAGAAGCCTCTGTGCTGCAAGGTCAGAAGACCAGCAGTCGTAAGATCGAATCCATGCCATGGAGTGAGCTCCCGTCGCTTGTCCCAGCTCCTGCCAACCTAGCAGTCCGAAAGCATGTAAAAATGCAAGTAGATAAAGAGGTACCACCACGGTGGGAAGGTAACAGCGTTCCGTGTCTAGTTGCACTGGCCACGTGACCACGGAAACTGTCTACGGACAAACGCTGGCTCTATGGCTTGGAGACGGGGATGAGCACCGCCCCCTAGAGTCAGACAGGACTGGACTAAATGTCAAGGGGAACCTTTACCTTTACCTATGCCGTCAAGGTTCTTCTGGCTCCCCTATTAATTAATTACTTCCAAAATGGCCCATCATTAACTACCCTGCTCAGCTCTTGTAGACCCAATGCAGTGGTTTCCTTTATTCAATCTATCTCTTATTTGGTTTTCCTGTTTTCTGCTGTCTCCACTTTTCCCATCATTATTGTCCTTTCCATTCAGTCTTCGTATAATGTGCCCAAAATATGATAGCCTCTGCTTGGTTATTTCTGCTTCTAGGGAGAGTTCAGGCTTGATTTGATCTAATAAAATAATAATTGTTGTTGTTGTTTAGTCGTTAAGTCGTGTCCAACTCTTCGTGACCCCATGGACCAGAGCACGCCAGGCCCTCCTGTCTTCCACTGCCTCCCGGAGTTGGGTCAAATTCATCTTGGTCGCTTCAATGACACTGTCCATCCATCTCGTCCTCTGTCGTCCCCTTTCTCAACATCTTTCTCAACATCAGGGTCTTTTCCAGGGAGTCTTCTCTTCTCATGAGATGGCCAAAGTATTGGAGCCTCAGCTTCAGGATCTGTCCTTCCAGTGAGCACCCCTTCACGGATTGCTGCCTTGTCGTGGTGAAGGGGCTTGAGTAATTCAGAGAAGCTATGGGCTATGCCGTGCAAGGACACCCAAGACGGACAGGTCATAGTGGAGAGTTCTGACTAAACGCGATCCACCTGGAGCAGGAACTGGCAAGCCACTCCAGTATCTTTGCCAAGAAAACCCCATGAACAGAAACAAAAATAATAATTAGGGGCCACCAAGTCAGTTTTCTAGGAACAAAGTACCCAGAAGTGGTTTACCATTACCTTTTTCTACTTCTGTTCTGGAACTGAACAACTTGCCCAAGGTCACAGAGGCTGGCTCTTCTTCAATCTATCTGTATTTCTGGCTGGTAATGGAATCTATAAAGCTCTTTTCCAACACCACATTTAAAATGAGTTGCCTTTTTTTCCCCCTCCTCCTCCTCCTCCTTCTTTTTGCCTATCAGCTTTCTTCAGTGTCCAGCTTTCACATTTGTACATTGTAATCAAGAACACCATAGTATAGATTATCTTTGCCTTGGTCTCCAGTAACAGATCATTGAGCACCTTTTCCTAGTTCCTTCATAGCTGTACTTCCACTTTAAATCTTCTGATTTCTTGGCCTCAGTCTCCGTTTGGGTTGTTGATTGAACTCAGGTACAGAAAATGTTTTAACAGTTTCAGTTTCTTCACTGTCAACACTGAAGTGCTGATGTAATATGGTGATAAAGAGAATATTGTAGCTTCAGGACAGAATCGCAACTCAAGCATTTCAGGAAACCAGATGAAAAAGTTGAGTGAAATTTACAGCTACTTCTTAGTCTGACTATGAGTAACTCCTGCATATCCTCCTGAAAACCCAAAGCTTCAATGCATCAAAAAAGAATGTTAAGCTGAAGAGTCTGTTCTTTGCTCTTGTGTGCCTGCCTTATGTGGAATGACGACTGATCAAAGTAAAGCAAAGGCATGAAATACAACCATGCAGCTTGCTTATCAGCCCAATTTATCCAAGAAGATGGGTTGGGAGATGGCATGGGTTTGTTAGAGGTCTGGGTCCAATTATTCTCTGAATGTCTGCAGGGTATTACGGTGCAGTGAGTCTCCCTGGGGGAAATCAAAACCCACATCTCATATTTTTCCATGTGACATTTTAAATTACTGAAGTTATTTGTCTGCAGATGATTCTGTTTCTTAGGAACATTTATATTTAATATAGAATGTTGGCCAATTGTCATGACTTTTGGGCAGTTATTAACGTTAGTGTTTTTGATGGCATCTGCTCAGCATCAATTGCTTCACCAAAGGCTACACTAGTCCAACGTTTATCCTTTAGGACAGTGGTTTCCAAATGTTTTCAACTTGTGGCTCCCTTAACTTACTTGCCACTGGCCTTTTATGCCCAATACCATACTTTGGGTGAAGGGGGGAAGAAGGGAGGGGGGGAATCCCAGCCTAAGTAATACTTCCATAGAAGTTGAAAAAGTTGGGAACCTAAGATTTGGAACTGAAGAAGGAAGGAAAGAGGAGGGAGAAGAAGAGAAGGGAAGGGAGGGGGAGGAATACAGGGAGACTGAGGCCAGGGCAAAGGAGATACTGAGATACTGGGGAGCTTTCCTGACCTGGCCTGCCCCCCTCAGCTGGTGAGAGGTTGGGGTCTCCTCCTCTCCTGGGCGCATGGGAGCCCTTTGCACTTGCCCCCTCTGACCACTCTGGCTGGGGTGCCTTGACAGAGACTGTCCCCAAAAGAGGAGAGCATGGGAGGAAGAGCACATGATCGGGCGCCAAGGCAAAGGAATTTATGGCAAAGGACGCCAAGGCAAAGGAATTGATGGGACCTGGGCTTTTGTGCCAGCTGGTAGGGATGCGGTTTCTCTATACACGCTGCACACACGCTTGGCACAACCATCCATTCCCCTTCCCTGCCCGGCTGGCAAGCTCCTCCAATGCCCCACGGGCACTGTGGCAAAGGGATTGGTGGGACCTAGGCTGAGTGCCGGCATGGTTCCAGGAGAGGCAGGACTGCATGTGGCGGTGGCTGCAGAGGTGGAGCCCTTGGCAGTGGACTCACATGGGGCTGGGGCAGCAGAGGCAGCAAGGATAGGTGGGCATTGCCAGGGTATCAGGGTGCAGAAGTGAGCAAAGGCATTGGGGAGAAGAAAGGAAGGCCCGGTCAATTCTAATGATAATGCAGCACCTCTGGCCAGATTTCAGGGTGCTCCTAGGTGTCACAGTGCACATTTTGGGATCAATGCTTTAGGAGTACAAAGGTAGCCAAGGTTTATTTTGCTGTTTTGAGAAGATGGCAACAGTGCAGGGTTTTTTTAAATGTATCTATTATGGTTTAAGTTGCAAATTGTTTTTAGTATAGTTAGAGACAGTGACCTTCTCCAGTTATAATCCATTGCTATCCAGCCTAATAGAGATTTGCCCTTAGTTTTAAAAAATATACCTGGGCCACAGTCCAGGATGGTTTTAGGTATGTCAGATGGTTTACACATGTCCAGCACAATTTGCTTGTTTTGTACAGCAGCTTTTGGAGGTAAATCCCAGACCTCTTTGAAACTTTCATCAAGATTCAAAACTCAATTGCCAGTAAAAGCTTCCCTTCAAAGAGCAGATGTCAAATGGCTTACTGGGCATACCAGTATAGTTCTATAATTTATTGGGGGGAGGGGAAGGAGTTAATGCATGTCATGTCCTATTTATAGTAAGTTCCAGAATTTGGAAATATAACTTGTTTGGAATACAAGTCACATAATTCCCCTGAATGCAAGACTAAAATGCCTCTTGTTTTTGCTGCAAATGTGAATGGAGAATACTGGGAGTTGAAGTCCAAAGAAAAGATATGTTTCCAAGCTTTGATGAGTGCTCCCCAGAAGTGAGGAAGCCCTGTTTTCAGGTTGCCAGTAACAGCTTAAAAAAAAAAGTACAGCATAGCTTCTGTTTTGAGGAAATGAAGCACCTGTAGCTAGGGAGATTGCAGTTCATCTTCAAGGACTAGAACAAACAGCTCCAAAGGAAAGTATTCCATAGTATACCATATTCTGCATAGAAGATGACAGGGAAAGTTTTGTAAAACTACTGCCATAAAATTCATTGGTTCCTGCAAATGTAAGGAGACATTAGGACGGGATTCATACTGACAGGAATGTAAGGCAAAGTCAAGGTATTCTGATAGGCCAGTGGAGTAAAAAAATTAGACTAAATCCTAGAAAATTTTGTAAAATAGGTGAAGACCATGTCTGTGCATGGTAGATTGTGTTTTAATTATTTAAAAAACTGGGAATTAGATATACATATGGGGATGTTGAGATTGCCATTAGCTCATGCATGCAATTTAAGATATGATCAACAGCTATATACTCTTGAGTTGCAGATTATATGATAGGTGCATGTAGACAGCAATGTAGGTATAGCTCCATTGTCTATTGCTTGTAGAGTTTTCAAGCAGCAACATTGTGAATAAATCCTGAGAGGATTATTAATTGGACTCAGTATACTAATGTAATGCATTATATTTCTTCAATGTTGTTTTCATTGTAATTAGTTGCTGTATTTTTCTGTGTATAAGACACTACTTTTTCCTAAAATCATTACACTAAAAATTGAGGGGCGTCTTATACATGGAAGTAATCTGAGGAGAGAACAAAACAGCCCTTACCTTGCCTCTGTAAACAGGCTTCCTTCAATCACGAGACTTACAGTAAACAGGCTTCCTTCAATCACGTGACTTCCTACAGTCACGAGCCTTATGGAACTGACGTCAGCTGATGCTGAACAAACCAATTGGAACACACCTTGTTGGACGTGGAGCCTGTAGGCTCAGATGCAACAGGGACTCATAATGTCCGAGTGTTCTGAGCCCAGAGGCTGAACTCAAAGCTTAGTTAACATTTCTTAATTTGGTGTTAGAAAAGGGGGGGCGTCTTATACATGGGGGCCTATTATACACGAAAATACAGTATATCCAACAGGCATGACTCTCCCTCAGATTGTACATATTAGGGATGTGGGAAAAATCTTGCTAAGTTGATTCTTGACACATTGAAGCAACCTATTAAAAGTATATTAGCACTGGTGAGATTTCTTGCCTCTAGCAAGAGAACAAAATGATGAGCATTTTTTTTGTTAAGATTTCTACAATTTGTGCAAAATGTCTCTGCTCAGAACTAACTGATGGCTGAAAAAAAATATAAATAAGCCATCTGATGCTTCTGATTTTTAAGTGAATGTAATGAGGCTCTAGCTATGGCAGTTCAGCTACACGGTTTATGGAAGGTGCATGGAAATGTTATTATAAATGTTGGAATCAATGAAAATCTGTTGCCATCTGACAGAGAAGGAGGGGAAATACTTCTTGTTCTTGCACACATGAATGAGTCAAACATCTCTAGTATATTTGCAATCTGTAGAAAAGTGGTTTCAGGGTTAGAGCTTCCAAGACTTCTGTTTACCTTCACATAGTCACACATTCTGTATTATCATACTATCACTTTTTATTGCTGTAGACAGGATCACTTTCTATACTTATGCAAAAGTGGTTTATTTTTAAAATGTGGCTATTTATTGTCACATGAGACTTTGTGTAATATTTACTTTAACTTTTAACATTGGGAAGTGCCAGCATGTTTCTGGGAGCAGAGAAAATTCCTCAACCACTCGATTAGCTAGCACTGACCAAGTGAGTTGTGACATCAACCAGAGGTGGAAATTAAGAGTAGAGTGGAATCCTTTGAACTGCTTGACTGTGCAATTTGACCTCTTGATAACTGTCATATCATCAACACTAATAGACCATCTCTGGCCAATATCTCATAATTAGCAGTTTTAAATTTTTGTCATATTGGCCAACATCCTGTTGATGATTTACACAAACATTAAGTGAAACAGTGTGAGATACAATGACAAATTTCTGCTGATTAACAAAGTGCCAGTTGTGTTCCTGGTTGCATGTCCCTCATGTGATATGGTGCATAAGCAGGAACACAAGCAGCACTTCATTAATTAGAGATAAATCTACCACCACAATCTATACAATTTCACTTAAAGGTAAAGGTTCCCCTTGACATTTAGTCCAGTCCTGTCCGACTCTAGGGCGCAGTGCTCATCCCCGTTTCCAAGCCATAGAGCCAGCGTTTTGTCCGAAGACAGTTTCCGTGGTCACGTGGCCAGTGCGACTAGACACGGAACGCTGTTACCTTCCCACCGAGGTGGTACCTATTTATCTACTCACATTTACATGCTTTCGAACTGCTAGGTTGGCAGGAGCTGGGACAAGCGACGGGAGCTCACTCCGTGGCGTGGATTTGATCTTACGACTGCTGGTCTTCTGACCTTGCAGCACAGAGGCTTCTGCGGTTTAACCCGCAGCGCCACCACATCCCTACAATTTCACTTACGCATGTGTAAATTGCCAAAAAGATGCTAGCCATTGAGTTAGTCTCTAGATGCGACTGTGATGCAAAAATAGTCGCATTCCATTGTGGTCCTAAACACATCTTCTAGAAAGCAAGCTCGTTGGCCTGAGTAAAATTACTTATCCTTGTGAACTGAAAATTGGAAATGTGTTGTCACAGCTGATGTGCTTCAGTGGTAAGATTTGAAGGAAAGATATGTAGGAGAGGCGATGGAAGGTAGTCTTGAAGTCTCCTCACAAAATAGCACCACAGTTAATGAATGTCCAGAAATGAAGACTTGTACGTTACCAATGTATAGTCTTGCATGTCAAGTGTACTTACAACTGCTTATCTGCAAAAAGTTTTAACACATTTTTCAGTTTGTTCAAACTAATTACTTTCAACATTTCTTTTACATTATACTTCCGAATAAGAAAATTGTAGTACTGGTAAATCTTACAGGCTCCCAAAGAGTTCCCTGTACTTTCAGTGGTACTTACTTACTCGAAAGTAAAACCTCAACTATAACCTACATGTTACGGTTGCAGTCCAGTGTATTTATGAGAGTAACCCCATTAAACTCAGGTGGACTGCACTAAATAAATATGTGTGCAGTTAGCCAAATAATCTTAATTTGGGATCAAATTGCTAGAAAGCTTTGAACTTGTGCGGTATTTTCCCCCACTCACAAAGTGTATCAATGCTTTTTGGAAACAACATACTTGATCCGATATAAAATAGGTAATCTCTGAGTCAAACAGTGTTAGATGATATCTCAGTTATTCTGAAGTTATCTGATTTGTGGGACCAGCACTGCAATTTTCTGCCTTTGAGCTGTCCATAGTGAGGAGAGCATGTTTAGTGAGGATTCAAGAGAGGGCTTTTTCTGACTGTTCCCAGATTTAGCTTGCTTTTTGGCACAGTTTGGTTCATTATATTTTCCAAAGACCAGACAATGAGATCACAAACTATCCTAACCCTGCTCCATGCCCACTCTGGACCTTTTTGGTCCAGCAACAGGGCTACTCTTTTTTCTAGAGCCAGGCAGGAGTGATCAGGACTGGGTTGTGTATACATGGAAAGGTTGCTTTAAAGGAGATCCAGCAATACAGCATGATCCTTTGTGTCTGATTGCACCCTGTCTTTCCCATCTTTTCACTTTCTTGGAAGCAAGTCCTGCTCATTAGAATTAAGTAGGGATTTCAAATGTTGACCAGACTTAAACATTTTAAATATTTTCAAGATTTTGAATCTTTGGGATTGTGTTCTAGGAATATTAGTTCAGATCCGAAACAGAGTAAGTTGCAGTAGGTCTGGTTTTCTCTTTAAATAGTATTTGAGTCCCTTTGCAATCTGAGCAATACTTGACTGTTGCTAAATAGGATGAAGGAGAAATGGCATGTACTTTCTTACCAGTATAAATTTTAATATTTTCACTAGATGGCAGACTGAAGAAGAACAAATTAATCTTCCTACATGAAAAAACTAAGGCCGTGCCTGTGGTCCATAGGTTAATATCTGGGCATTTTAAGATTGAAGGAATGAACTGGAATATTGTCCATGATAGGTGAAATCCAATTTTATGGTGCAGTACTTCCACTCCTGCCAACCTAGCAGTTCGAAAGCATGCAAATGCAAGTAGATAAATAGGTACCACCTCGGTGGGAAGGTAACCGCGTTCCGTGTCTAGTCGCGCTGGCCACGTGACCACGGAAACTATCTTCGGACAAACGCTGGCTCTATCGCTTGGAAACAGGGATGAGCACCGCCCCCTAGAGTCGGACACGACTGGACTAAATGTCAAGGGGAACCTTTACCTTTACCTTACTTCCACTAGCCTCCTGCCAACCTAGCAGTTCGAAAGCATGTAAATGTGAGTAGATAAATAGGTACCACCAGGGTGGGAAGGTAACGGCGTTCCATGTCTAGTCGTGCTGGTCACGTGACCACGTAAACTGTCTATGGACAAACACTGGCTCTACGGCTTGGAGACGGGGATGAGCACCGCGCCCTAGAGTCGGACACGACTGGACTAAATGTCACTAGTGGAGTAGAACTTTGGTTTTCTTTCGTCTCTCCCACAGCCCTCTGCACTATCTAGAAATGTGCTCTGAAGGGTTTCCCAGCCCTCTGGAATGATTTTGAGGGTATGTGAACAGGGAATGAAAATTGCTGTCTTCCTGTTTCTGCTAATAGAACTGTATTTGGCAGTGAAATTATGGTGGTGGATCCAGGCTGTTGATTCTACATTTCTGTCTTGAATGGAACACATGTTTTCAATGCAAGTGCTCTAGATGCAGGTTCTGGCTATTGCTTTTTAATCCAAGCTAAAGACTCTCAGCAGTAGGAAAAAGTTGCTGTAAGTCAACAAAGATGGTGCTGGACTAGATTGTCCAATATCTGTATGGCAGCGAAGACAACCTTGTAGAAATGTGATCCTGTAGGATTTGTTATTCCATTGTATTTGTTGTAAAAGACAAGTTGAACTTGGGCCCTGGAAGTGCTGGGCTCAAAACAAGTTCATCTGCAAACACTCTGGGTAGTCAGTCTCAGAATCAAAGCCATAGTAAAAGGGAAGAAAGGATGGCATCCTTTACAAAACAAAACTGGGAATTCTAAAACTTTGAAGTTTTTCCACAATTCAAAAGATTCAATAAGAAGTACTGCTGTAATGGTATGCCACTTACTAAATTAAAGGGGGGAAAGGAAAGTCACCACAGCCTTCTGAATGACAGCCACAACAAAAGTCAGGGAAAGGGGCAGGGGAGGAGGGCACCAATAATCGGAACAGGGAGAAATCGAAGTGATATGAAGTGCTGTCTGGATCCCTCTCACAGGAGAAGAAATGCCTCCTGTGTGAAGAGAAGGATTGCTAAAGTACAAGAAAAAATAGATTGCACTGAAGATAAGAGCCTTTTAAACACAACCCAAATCCCCCTGTCTAGTCGCACCCTTACTGTGCAAAAGTACGTCATAGAGTAGACCTGTTTGAAACAATGAAATTTACGGAAGAATTAACTCACCAAATCTCCATTAATTCAGTGGCTCGACTCTTGTGAAGTTTACTACACTGAGCAGCAGGATTTTGGGCTCAGTGATCCTTAAAGCAACCCTGCATTATTGGTCAGTAGCATTTTCTGTATATTCTGGATAGAAGAAAGGCCAGATGAACCTGTGATAGTGGCTTCCCCAAGGCTATATAATCAGTTGACAGCTCAGCTGAGATACTAAGGGGACTCCTGCTCTAGTGATAATTTTATGTGAAACGTAACTAAAGTCATGGAGGACAAGACTACTAATTAAGGGACTTCTAATAATGATAATCCAGAGGGTCCCTTCCAGCTCTGCAGTTCTAACATCATCATCATCATTCAAAAACACCAGGCACAATAACAAATATAAAAATATTGACTGATATTGTATAACAGATACAAGTTTTAACCAAAAACCTAAGTATCTGTTAAATATCAGCGCAGTATGTATGCTGTCTCTAACACTGCTTTTTTTTGTAGTTCTGATGGTATGATTTCTGAGATCTGCAGCTGCTTATAGTACTGTGTAAAATTTCTTGACATTGTTCCCAAAGCCCCAATGACTACGGGGACCACTGAAGTGCGTTTCTTCCAGAGGCAAGATGTTTCTATTGCCAGGTCTCTGTACTTCGTTAGTTTTTCCAATTCTTTATTATCAGTGCTGGCATCCCCTGGAATTGCAATGTCAATGTTCCAGACATTTCTTTGTTCTATTACTACTGTGTCTGGTGTGTTATGTTCAAGGTGTCTATTGGTTTGGATCCGGAAATTCCACAACATCTTGACTTCCTCATTTTCTGACACCTTCTCTACCTGATGTTTCATGCGTTTTTGGAGGCTGGCAAGTTATATTTTTTGCATAATGACCAGTGCACTAATTTTGCCACTCTATCATGTCTAACTTTGTAATATGTGCAATCTTTGGACATTCACAGATGAGATGTGACACAGTTTCATCTTCTTTTTTTGGCATAAAAAATTTGTTGTTGTTTGCTATCTGCTGTCTCCAGGACAAGAGACATCATGCTTCCGAGTTCCATTTGCTGCAGAACAGGAGATGGCCACTGCCCTCATATGCTGCATGTGGACTTCCTTCCCATAGGCATCTGGTCAGCCACTGTGAGAAAAAGATTCCAGGCTAGAGATTTCTTTGGTCTGACTATGCTGAAAACTCAGATTAGTTGTTGTTTTTTTCATTATGCGACTCCACCACTATTTTGCTGATTGTTTCCATATCTGTGACTGTCAGAGAGCTTTGCTTGCATAATCCCCACAGTGGTTTCATTACCACCACAAAATCCTTTCACTTAGAGTGAATACATAGGCCACCATAGCTGTCTATTCCACTGATCTCTGTTTCAGCTGATTCTCCTAAGAGATCAAATGTTTTAATATAAGAAAGCAGCAGAGTCATCGTGGATTGTATTTTATTGGTTCTTTTTGCTGATGCATGCATTTGATGGGGTCACATACTTTTTTTGGCTGTTACACTGGGACTGAAAAACTACTGGAGTCAAAAGGAAATATTTGAATTCCAGAAAGCCCACAATTCCAAGGCGAGAGTCAGACAGTTTTCCCTACGAGTGTCTCATATTATTTTCTTCTTTTTTCTTTTTGTAAAGAGGCATCTTTAGCATTTTAGAGGCTTAGCTAGGTCAAGATCAACCCATGAGGGTCGGAGAGGCAAATCATATCGATGTGCCTTATTCCTGCCCCCATCCCCTCATTTCAGCAGTTTGTTTCAGTGACACCTCAGCATGTGACAGTTATTAGAGCACCAATCTGTGTGAGATGCTTGCAAGCCCGTTGGGCTCAGCAGTCAACTGCTTGACAAATGGCTAGGGTTCAGAGTTTTTCCATGAATAATGACTTAACTTTGTCAGTTGTTTTGGCCTCTGCTGTACAGTTATATATTTCCAGAACAGATGGAGCAGCTCTCATCTGCCATTCTCTGTCTTTTGAACTTCCTGTTCAGTGGTATGGTTCTCATCAACACAGATTCTGCAGAGAGCACCTACTTTTATATGCTGAAATGTTTTGAGGGTGTTTTCTTTCTTTCTTTCTTTTTCAACTTAGCCAAAAGCAAAAAGAATGGAATATTTCTCTAACAAGACCCAAATGTTGAGAAGTATTGCCATTCAATTGAAAGTTAATAAGCAGGATATGAGACTTTAATTGCAGACAATTAAATGTTGGAAAAACTGAGCTTTGATTTCACTACTCAAAGTTCTGGTTATTGATTCAGTTGCACTGAAATTGTGTGCTGTTGATTGTGTGTCAGGGAGCAAAATGAAGCAGGCTGCGGGAGGTGGTATAGTCACATCAGACTTCTGTGTAGATGTAGCAAGCTACTCTCATGCAGTAATGGAATGTCACCTTCATGAATAGCAAAGCCAAATCACAACTTTGACTCCATTAACCAGAAACACAACTTGCCCATAACAGCGGCCCAAAAGACTTATGCCTGTAGGATACTATGGGTATTGTTGTGCAGCAGTATCAGAGTAAATAGTAATACTTATTTTTCTGACTCAGCAGCTTCTGTTTTGTGTACATTCTGTTTTGTGTACATGCAGATGGGTTTCACCAAGTTTTTACCCAACAGTATTGCCACTCTTTGGAAGTCCAGGAGGAAGTGTATCACTAACATTCATGTTATTCTCCTCCTACATTGCAAGTACAGCCTGATTCATTACCCTTTATGCTTTAGACAAATAACATTGAACAGGTCTCCTTAATTTGGACAACAAAATTGTAGTGTTTGTGCTTTTTCAGAAAAGCTCATATGTAGTATGCTTTTGAAGGGAAACAGTGCCTCCTCACAGAGTGAAGGGGAAGTAGCTATTTTGAGGGTTTTGCTAAATAACATTTGGACTTTGGTATTAGAAAAGGAACAACGAGCTAGATCAAAAATGCACATCTCAAAATGGCTATGAGGAAGAGGCATAAAATGAAATAGATAATTCAAGACAAACTGGCAAATAAAATCCAGTGAAAAATTCTCCAGTCTTAAAAACAAAGAAAATTGACAATGTACATTAAAATACCGACAAAGCTTTGATGCAGCCCTCCTTTCCATACTTAAAATGTTTCTAGAGGTTTTGCCCTATGTTTAAATTTAACATTAAGTGATGGGGGAGGGGAAATAATTCATGAACTATGAGGTTTAAAAGATATGTGTGTTCACCAGTTTTACAATAGCATTCGATATTTTAGAATGATATTGAACAAATGCATGGTAGTCTTGTGCTACCAGTTTGTATATCTTGATGACAATAAAAGCTTTGAGCTATTTTATGTTCTCAATGTACAACTGGATTTATATCAAGGATATAGACAAAGGCTGCTTCATATCCACTGTTGGTCCTTCACATGATGCACTAGAACAATGGTTCCCAATCTTGGGTCCCCAGATGTTCTTGGACTACCACTCTATGAAAACCTGGCCAGCACAGCTAGTGGTGAAAGCTTCTGGGAGTTCTAGTCCAATGGGGGACCAACATTTCCTTTAATTTTCATTCTTGCTGCGTGGGAGCCTTGCTCTATGTGTGTGTGGAGGGGTGGGACTTCATCTGAAATGGGAAGTAAACAAATCAGCTGATGACTTAATGCAGCCACCACAAAAGCAACATAGTTGGCATCACATGTGGATTAAGAAAAAGTATAGACCTGGGCTAAGTTTGCAGAGTTTATTTCCTTTGGAATACAGTGGTGCCTTGAGTTGCAAACTTAATTCGTTCTGGGATGATGGTCGTAACTCAGGTTGGTCGTAACTCAAAGCACCATTTCCCATAGGAATACATTGAAACACGATTAATCCGTTCCGGCTGTTTTTTGGTCGTGTCTCAAGGCACTGGTTGTATCTCAAAGCATTAGTTCCTATAGGAACTAATGCAAATGCAGTTAATCCATCCACTAGGGGGAGACTTTAGAAGTAAATATCATTGAAGCAATTTTGTTTGATTTCCAGAAAGAAATACTTCTCAGTGTCTCTAGTTGAGGTTCTTTCAAGCCCAACTTTTTTCTCTGTCATCTCCTGAATGCAATTACTCACAAACCATTTGGACCCTGGGTATGCTTGAGCATACCGGAAGGGTTATCATGGACTGCTCTATAGCTAAGTTGCCAAAGGAAAAGATAGCTTGGATTGAAATAAGCCCATATAAAGGACATGTGTAATGTGAACCCTGGCCAGTAGTACTGCCATCAGAAATGAACACATCAGGACCAAATAACCTGAGATTCTAAACTCCCAATTACATTTTCTCTCTCCAAAGTGATTCCTTCAGAGATTCATGTATGAGCAATCAGACTTGCAAATAAAGCCCAAGTATATCTTCTGATAACCAGTCACTAAACAAAGCAAGCTAATTTACAGAATGTAGAGATGAGAAAAGTCCATGGACAATCAGCTATTTTTTTGGTTACTTTAAGGAGCAGTTACTTTACTGTTTCTAAATGCAAGACTGATCATCTAGTTTCTAAATGTCTCTAAATGCTGAGCTGATCATCTAGTTTGAATTCTTGATCAGCCAAATGACAGTACATATCTCTTCTTTGCAACACTACTGGCAGCATTCCCCTTACCATCCTGGTAACATATAGATTGTACCTAAATGTAGTTAAGATTATGTGTAGAGTAAGAAAATGTCGTTAACATCCCTTAGTTATATGGTCCATATAAAATGTACTGTCTGTTGCATTCAGTAGAATGCTTACATTAATGAAAGAGGATTGCCCTTAAATCTCAAACTCAACAAAGATTCTTATAAACATCAGTAGGAAAACAAAAATGCTCTAGTTATGACTGTAGCGAAGAGCAGCATTTTAAATCCTCATTTGAGCAGGGGAGGCAGATGTTGTTACTTTGTGTATGAGTGTCTGTGATCTTTCCCACAGTGTAAAATTAGCCAATTGCTTGTCTGGTGAATCAGTCAACCCCTTTGTTCACTGTGAAGAAGTGAACACACTAGCTGTTTCAGCTCAGGCCCAGGCTTCCCTTATTGCTGGGTTTCCCCCAAAAGATCTTTGGAGATGAATCTGCTCATGAAATAAAGCCACTTTTTATGCTTTCTTAGTATACACACAGTATTTGCCAAAGAAGTATCTGTGAACTTATACTGAGACAACATCGCCCTACTTCCCTGATTTCCTGTTCTGAATAGCTAAAACTAACGATAAACTGTGGTATTGCTCAAGGTAGGAAGAATTCCCTGCCAGAACCTATTTATCACTTCAATGGCTTTGTACTATTAACATCCGTCTGATGTTAAATCAAAAGAGTTATAAGGAGAGTTTTCTCTTTTCCTTCAGCCCTGCCAGCAATAGTGTCTTCTTCAAAGATTAAAATAAATGCTCAGTGTTAGCCACTAGATTTTCCCATCTATCTAAAAAAAAGATGATGAAGAGGCTATCTAACTTTGACTCAGGTGCTTGCTGCGATTTCGTGAACACTAACGCCTGTCTTTTCAACATGGGTGGGGGAAAGAAATAACAGCTTTTTGCCTGTTAATTTTAAATGGAAGTAAACATATTTTACTAGTAATTTTAAATGGTTTCCACAGTATCCCCCACATGATTGCACTTTAATGTTAGGAGTGTGTGGCATTTTCATACATATCTTGAACTTTGCTTCCTCTCTGTCTGGGAAACAGAAAGAAAACTGAATGCATTAAAATAATAATGAGGAGATACTTGACAACAGGGGGATACCCAATGTGGTGTAATATATAGTGCAATGGACTAGGACTCAGGAGGTAAAGGTTCCCCTTGACATTTAGTCCAGTCGTGTCCGACTCTAGGGCGCGGTGCTCATCCCCGTTTCCAAGCCATAGAGCCAGCGTTTTGTCCGAAGCCAGTTTCCGTGGTCACGTGGCCAGCGTGACTAGACACAGAATGCCGTTACCTTCCCACCGAGGTGGTACCTGTTTATCTACTCACATTTGCTTGCTTTCGAACTGCTAGGTTGGCAGGAGCTGGGACAAGCGGCGGGAGCTCACTCCGTGGCGTGGATTCGATCTTACGACTGCTGGTCTTCTGACCCTGTAGCACAGAGGCTTCTGCGGTTTAACCCACAGCGCCACCACGTCCCTAGGACTCAGGAGACCTGGGTTCAAATCCCTGCTCAGCCATGGAAATTCACTGGGGGTGTGGAACTGGTAAACAGTACTTAAATATGTCACTTACCTTGAAAGCCCTGTTAGGGTTGCTATAAATTGGTTCCAACTTCAAGGCACATGACAAACCTGACTACAGAGCTTAAGGCAAAGCGCCTTTATATTTTGAGCCAAACCTCCATACTTTTATAAACAATATACTGGTAATTTCCCTTATACTCAAATAGGATTGAGCAATGTGGACTGTTTGTACACTTTTTTCATATTTGGTTGAATGAATATATTGATCACCTGCTAAATGTGCATAGGTGTTGATGGCACCATCTGATAGAATAAGAAGTCTACCGTATTTGCCGGCGTATAAGACGACCCCCCCAACATTTCCACTCAAAATATAGAGTTTATTATATACTTGCTGTATAAGACTACCCCCTCTTATGTGACCGGCCCGTTCTGCTCGGTGGGAAGCAGCGGCCTCCGGCCCGCCCCTGCATCTCCCTGTGACCGGCACTAGTGCGCAAGTGCGCATGTGTGAGCTCTGCGTAGACAAGGGGCGGGCCAGAGCGCCGCTGCTTCCCGCCGAGCAGAACGGGCCGGTCACGCCGAAAAGGCTGGCACCCCTGTCTCGCTGCTGATGCTCGCCACGGCCGCGCTGGATACTGCGCGATACTGGACGTACAGTGGTGCCTCGCAAGACGATTGCCTCGCAGGACGATTAATCCACAAGACGATGGGTTTTTGTGAGCGCTGTGGCGCTTCGCAAGACGATGTCTATGGACGATTTTCGCAAGACAATGCTTTGCTTTTCCCCTCCATTGGAACACATTAATTACTGTATTTTTTGCTCCACAAGACCCACTTTTTTATCCCAAAAAAGTAGGGGAGAAAGTGTATGCATCTTATGGAGTGAATATACTGTTAAAAATGGTTTAAAACCACTTTAGCCACCCCCACTCAGAAGCCTCCCACAGTTCCAGCACTGTGCCAGAAGGCCTCCAAACCAGTACCTGCTCACTGTGGTAGCTGCATTGGACCTTGTTGCTCTGCCATCTGAGCTGCTGGCTTTCCAGGATCTGCCTCCTGGAAAACAAGCAGGGCCAATGGGCTAAAAAGATCAGGGAAAGCATAAATGCAATCCCCCATTACCACAAATTATGCAGTTGAGTTTCCCACATTTGGGGAAATCACAGGGATCAGCACACCCAAAGTGCAATGGATGAGCCTCACCCTGGGAAAACCACTTTCATGACCATGGTATTTCCCCTGCAAGGTATAAGTTGGAGTGGCCCTTGCACCTCCTACCCCCTTCTGTGCCCTGCCCCCCACAAGGCATGGTGACCCCCTGGCTGTACCTCCTGCTCAGAACAGGGCTGCACAGCCCCAGTCCCGCCAGAGGCGAAGAGAGCTCTTCAGTGTTTTGGGGTGCCCCGCGGGACCCCCATCAGGGGCTAGGTGTTCCTCCCACAATCCTCTAGTGCACAGGTATTAGCATATATGCTAATATATATGCTAATACCTTATGCTAATACCTGTGCATAATACCTTATGCTAATACAAGGTCCATTTTGCCCCAATATTATCCTTTCAGTACCAGGTTAAAATATTCCTATGCTCTCAGATGATTGATGAGATACGATTGACTAACTGTTTAAAGAGAGGAATAAGATTAGCGAATCATTGCAGTGATTTGCTGTTCTAGGAAGGAAGAGTCATTCTGTGTTCCTGATATATTGTGATTCTTTTAACGTTTGTGTATTTTAATATTGTAAGACACTTCAAGTATGTTTTATGGAAAGATGTCTCATCAGTAATAATAATAATAAATCATATACAGCATTATTTAATAGTGAATGTTCACCAAACCAATTCAGGTTCATAGAAACCTATCCTGTGTCTGATTTTAATGCGAGGAGAGTTTAAACTCTGTTACCTGTCTCATGAGAACAGTTCCTCAATTGCTAGAGCTGCAATAGGAGTGGTGTTGGCTAAGGGCCAGCAGCCACTCAGGTTCTAGTAGGTTACTTCCTGTCTGCTGTAACTGGCCATGGAATATCCTTATACCTTCTACCTGTTATAGATTTATTTTAGAGAATCTGCTTTCTTCAGCTGGATTCAATGGGCAGAGTCCAAGTAAGAAATGTGGTATGTATGCATACATGTCTGGAGGAGTAAGCACATACATTCACAAGCTGGCATTTCACAGAGAGGATTTTGGAGGTTATGTGAGCTCTTTTGTTTTCCTTATCTCCTCAACATATCACAACTGTTGTCTCCTTTCCTCCCTTCTATGGATATACTGCAGTCGTATGTTCAAAAGCCCTGTGCCAACAAGACAGGCATTTGAAACTTTTATTTACAACACATAGCAAAAGCTACCGACTGACTAGCTGATTAGGTTGAAAACAGACAAGAAGAAAAGACCTCTCACTCAGAATCCTATTTTATAATAATCTGGTTGAACAAAACTTTAGTGGACTTGGGAGGGGATGCCATCCCAGATGGAGGCAGAAATATTAAAAATGTCCAGCACAATGTAGTTGATTTTTAATTTCATTAGCTAACCTGTAGGTCAATTTCCATGTTTTAAGATGCTGACTAAAGTCTCAGGAAATTACTATGCTTTCTCAGGTTTCCAGGCATGGAGATAAATCCCAAAGTTCTTTAATTTAGTGTCATTTGTAGGCCACCTTTCTCCTGATGAGGGGACATGTATTTTTTATTATATGTGATGGTTTTAATGCCTGAGTGGCCACCTCCTCCATCCACCCAGTTGGTAACATGGCTCGCTAATTCAGAGCAGAAGTGTTAGAATGCATACTGCATGCATGATATATCTTTTGAACGTAGCACCAAAACTGTCTAGCTCATGCAAGCACATACACATTATTTTGCAATTCTCACACAAAGACCTGCCTCTGTGACATCACAGGGACTCACTGCCTAGTCTTGGGTTTGGACCAAGTGTATTGATTCAGTAGTTTGAATCCAGTATACATTTACTCAGACGTGTAGGTTGTGATTCTTTACATACTTACTGGGAGAGAGCTCTATTGAATAAAGTGAAGTTTCCCTCTGAATAGACATATGCAGAATTGCACTTTTAATATGTTTTATGAAAAGATTATTCAGCTTCTGCTTATCGTCGATTTTGGCAACTGCAGAACCCGTTTATGTTGACCATTTTGTGAACCTGCCAAATACATTTAATAAAATTAACAGTAATGCTTTGTCTGGTAACAGTGTTTTGATTTCCACTGGAGTGTATAAACATTTCATAAAATTATCATGAGTACATTATCTGTTGCCATTTCTTACTGAATGCCAGTAACAGCCCTTGAGGTTATTAAACTGTTTTAACAATTTAACAAATAACCGGATTGGGCCAGATTGGTTCAATTAACAAGCTTTCCCTCAGTGATTCATTGTTTTATTTTACCTGATGGTAGCTTTGCTGTAAGCTAAAAACACAGACCTACCATGCTAGAGCTACACAGTAGTTTCTCTTTTTTTTGGTTTATGAAAACAAAAAGATTATTTTTATATTTGTACTTGAGGGACATCAAAAGGTGTTGGTCTCAAGTTTTACTTTGATGTCAGGCGTTTTAAATGAAGAAACGATGGTATTAAAAGCTTCTCATCATAAAAGAAACATTTGCAGATAGTGACCCTCTTTTCATTATTTGCTTCCATTGCAGTATATCTTTTCCCTTTTGCTACTTTATTTGTACAAATGGGATTCAGCAAATACGGTAGCAGAAAAGCCAATGAAAAACATATGTGCTTACTCTGGAATTTGGCTTCTTTTTTTTTAAGTATTTAAATTAGGTCAGCAGTCTTTTACCAAAATACCTCAGAGTAAGCCCCAATGAGCACAGCTGGACTTTTGGAGCTCTGAAGTTATGAACACATCCACTCACTACTACAGTTTTGCTTGTTAATTCACTTCAGGTATGTTCTATTAAATACGGATTAACTGTCCCAAGTTTCGGTTAAGCACTTTGTTAGAATTATTTGGAAAACATACTGATAGGTCTGTTACATGCCTAAAATGGCAGAGCGGCTGTTCTATCACTATAGACTGAGGGTGGGCAAAGTGTAGCCCTCTTGATGTTGTTGGACTGCAAATTCCATCAGCTCTAGCCAACATAGCCAAAAGTGAGGAATGGTGGAAGTTGCAATTTAGTGACATCTAGAGAGAGGAATTTTGCCTAACTCTGCACTAGACTATTGCTAAGGTACAGGTGTGAAGGGGAGGAGGGAAAGTTTTCACTTTCTCGTTTGGGGGTGCATTCTCCCATCCAGCTCTGCCCACAGGCTGCCTCATTATAAGGTAATGGGGATGTATTTTGCACCAGCTGCTTCTGCCAAATTCTGCTGATAGGAATAGTTCCTGCTTTGCGTTGTTTCCCCACTTCAGTGGTACTCTAATGCTCTGTATTGGCCGTTTCTCACTTGTACAAATTATTGAGCTGTTGCTTAGTTCAGCTATTATAACATGTAAGAGCATGAACTAGACCACTTCGTGCAGTTCTAAGATTATTGTTGTTGTCATCATCATTGTCATCAGTCAGCAACAGCTTAGAAGTAGGCCACTACTGCTTCCCCAATATTTTCTACCACCTCTTTTTAGGATAAAACTCTGATGGTTACCTTGAGCCTCTTCAAAATAAAATAATACTGAATGCACTGGCCTAATCCAGTGGAGAGCATTCACTGATGGAACTGTCTATGTCTGCAGAAATGGGAGGATTGATCTCCCACCCCACTACAGACCCCTGTGCTTTCTTTTTTTGGGGGGGGGGGACACACACTAAGTGTTGCAGTATCATATTGGCACTGTAAAATGGGTAAAATCCAGTAGGAAGTAGAAGCAACTAGAGTAGGCCCACTGAACTGGTGGAACTTGCAAAGACATTGAGTCACTGATTCAAATGGTCTTATCTATCTATCTATCTATCTATCTATCTATCTATCTATCTATCTATCTATCTATCTAATAGGCCACTTTTTTCCCAATGAGGAGACTCAAGGCAGCTCACAGTATTAAAAAGAACAGAATTAAAAACACAGTTAGATACATAAGTATAAAACTGATTAAAATACAATTGAATAAGTAACAACAGGTAAAACATTAAAAACTATCTTAACTAAAATGGCATTCAAGGACTCAGTCATTATTATTAAAAGCCTATCTGAAAATGCGGCTCTTCATCTGTTGGCAGAAGGATAAAAGGGGCAAACCTGACTGCCTGAGGGAGAGCATTCCATAACCTGGGGGCAGGCACAGAGAAGACTGTCTCTTATGTCCCCGTCAACCATGCCTGCACTGACAGTGGGACGAAGAGGACGGCCATTCCTGATGATCTTAAGCACCAAGAAAGCTCATATGGGGAGATATGGTCCTTCAAGTAGCCTGGACCCAAGCTTTACAGGGCTGTATAGGTAATGATCAGCACTTTGAATTGGGTCTGGAAATGGCCTACTAGCCAGTGCAGTTGTTGTAACAGGGGCATCATATGCTCCCTGTAACTGGCCCCAGTCCGTAGTCTGGCTGCTGCATTTTGAACCAGCTGAAGTTTCCAAACTGTCTTCAAAGGCAGCCCCAGGTAAAGTGTGTTACAGTAATCCAAGTGGAATGTAACTAAGGCATACATCACTGTACCAAATCAGACATCTTATTTTGATGTGACTTGCTATTGGATTTCAGCCAATATTTACTGAATTTCAGCCAATATTTAATTTAAGCCCTTACTTCTGAATTTAAAATAGCATGAGATAAAGTACTTCTAGCTCTTGGATTCTAACTTTCATTTATTGTGAAGCTGTTTTAATTTTTCTCAAAAGGCGTTATATTTTAGGGTTTTGCTGCTGTTTTCCCAGGGATTTATGACTACAGAAATGTAATAATAAAAAATAAAAGCAAAAACAAAACATGAAAATAAAAAATCATTGTATAGGCCCATAAAGTTGCTATATCTACATTTCTATATGCAAAAGCAATAATAATGTACAGTGCTCCTTCTGAACATACTCTTGTCAGTCATAGTGACAGGCACCTCATGGTAAATATCTGAATCCCTTACGGGTTTGTTGTTACTATGTCCTGTCAAGTCACCTCTGAGTTATGGAGACCCTATGAATGAGCAATCTCCACAATGTCCTGTCCTTAACAGCCCTGCTCAGCTGTTGCAAACTCAAGCCTGTGGCTTCCTTTAGGGAGTCAAACCATCTCCCATTTATGAGCTTATTTTCCTGTAATTTGTTTAGAAGATCCCTAAATTCAGTCTGCAACTGGACATGTATGGAAGGTAATTTTGAGCTGAGACTCTAAAACCTGTACATCACCAACAGACTGTCTCTCGTCTGGAAGTCTGCCCTGTTTGCTCTCAACAGAGTTTTTTATGTTCATTTCTTAAGGTGCATGAAGGTGTTCTTGCGACACTGCTTTTCTTCACTTGTTCTTCTTTTTTAGTGTTCTGTTCAGAATTGCTACTATTTTCAAATCGTGGAGGTATTAGCAAGTGCTTTGGATGGCGGGAAGTCTACTAAGGCTATCCTATGAATTTGCCAGACTTCAAAGGCTATAGTTAGAAGCTTGAAGTACAATTATTTTGACATTAGCAGTTGCTTTTGGTTAAGTAGTAGAGTCAGAAGTGAACTCAAGAGATGGTCTGAGAAGGCTGTGGTCCTCCCCATGGTGGTCTCTTTTCCACTAAGCTTTCATTATCCTGTTTATAGTCAGACCAAACAGATAGGTATACTCTAATGAAGATAATTTTAAGTAGCCACAGATAATACACTGTTACTTAGAGCAACCAAAAATAAATGGTCTGGCATTTCACTGTGCCCATATAGTTAATACTTTGGTTCCTCTAAGTAGTGTTTTGTTTCTTTCAAAGTTTTTATAATTGGGGCTGGCTTGGTCTTTTCCTTGGGTGGTGAAGGTTTTCAGGGACCTGCACTTTTCTTTTGTGGTTTCTTCGCAGCTAGGGTGTGTCTTTGGTTGAAAATCTTTAGGGTTGGAAAGAGTTTGTCCTTTGTAGGTTGGCTTGTATTTCTAAAGGCACATTTAATGCTATTTAACTCAACACTGGCCAATATTATTTCCTATTTAATTGAAGATTGGCCTTGTGTGTGTATATTATGGACACCTGCCTAGTTCTTGATCTGTTGTTTCCAAATAGTTGTTTGGTTGTAGCAATAGTTTCAACATTTATTTTGTCTAGCAGTGTTTTCAGCTGAGGCTCTCCTGAATACTATAAAAACCCATGTTCTGGCAGCATATGTAAGGGAGCTCTTCCCTCAACCATTACTAATAGATTTCCCAGTCCTCCGGGACCAATTTTGTGGGTGCAGGTTGGGTGACAGCAGAGGGAAGGCATCATCCTCTTCCCAGTTGTGCTGGATCCTGCTACTTTTCCAGAAGAATGTCACCACTAGATAGAATGAGTAATGAATTTTTGTCTCCCAAAGAGTAAGACAGGAAGTATAAAAGCTTGCATTGTGTCTAATAGGCCCGTTTCTTCATGTAAAGTAAGGCTTCATCTCTATCCTTTTGCAAATGAAACAGGAGAAACAGACATATAGACATCTTTTCTTGACAGTTCTGAAAGTAATTGACTAGTAATTAGCTTGTATATATTTTGATTTTTAAGGTGAGAAGAAATTACATGTGGGATATGCTGTGCCATTTGATGGGTGCAGATTTGATGAAAGAGTCAAAATGATACTAAATACCTTGGAGTAATATACCTGAAATAGAGGGGTGCATGTGAGTTGGATTTTTTATGATTTATTTTACTGAAATAGCAGTCCTGGGTTAGTGAATGTATCACATGTTTATTAAAATCTTTATTTTATTAATAATTAAATTGAATTGTTTTAGAAATGTGTCTGAAATTAAGTGTGAAATTATGTCTTGTCTCTTGTTCTTACTCAATAGACTCAATGTAATGAAATCTGTTTCAGCTGCATGGCCTTCATAAGTGGAGCTCTGTGTAATTTTAAATCTCCTTTTACCTGAAAAGAGCTGCACAATTAATTTGTGCAAATTCCCCTGTCATTTTTTATATAACTACTTTAAATCTTTTTAATGCCCTCCATTTAAAATGACTACAGATGTCTTTCTGGTTTCATATTGCAGCATGCTGTGTTGTGTTATGTGACTCTACCTTGTTTTCCCACAACTGCTAACAGTTTGGATATCCCAGTCTGTAATTTGTTCCATACAGATTTTATAGGTGTCAAAAAAAAAAAAAAGTGTGCAGAGCCATAACTTATTTAGGGGGGAAAAGCACAGCTACAATGTTTTGAAAGAGTTATGTTGCAGTCTGTCATTAAGATTGTTGAAGGTTTGTGAGTGCAGGGAGAGAGAGGATGAACAAACTGTGAGTTGGTTTTATTATTTGTTCACATCAAGAATTCTTTAGGAGTTGCAGCGCCTCTTTGTATTCTTATTACAGAGTTGCCTGTCTGCTCTTCCCTGAGATTTCATCTTAGTAAGGGCTGTATCAGGAATGCTGAGATTCTCTTCACAACAACACACTCAAAAACTCACAGTTGTACATTAGATTTTTTTCCCCAGTATGTTTCAGGATCATGATTGATTGAGACATGTCAGGAAGCTCTGTTTTTATGGTTTTCTTTTTCTCACCACAGTGTGGGAGAATTGGTTACCTCACACCTTCTTTTTAAAACAAAACAACATATCCTAAACATCTAATACTAACATTGTAGTACAGAAGTAGCTGGACTCATTTTCTTTATTCTGGACTCGTTGGAGGCAAGACACTGAAGGATTTATCTGGATGAAAAAATGAAACTAGAAAAATAAGCCCACTGTAAAAAGAAGTTTCAGCAACTGTAGCTTAGTATGAATGTAAATTTGCTTTGCAGTGCTTACATATTTGGCAGAGGGAAACTAATGTAATTGACAAAAAGGAAAATTAGGATAATGCCAGCATGGGGAGTATTTAATTTTTTAAAAACTTTGGGTCATTTGAGACATTTGTAAAATTAAATGTTTTGTAATGAAGAGGTTAAACATATCTCTCAGGTTGTAGTTTGATTTATTTGTGGAATATGCTGAAATGTGGGAAACAAAAATACATGAACAGCCCATCAGAATTTACAGGAGTGTAAATGAAGCTCAGGGGGATTCTTCCTATTGAATTCCAGCACAATATCAACTGTGCATCTTATAAAATGATGGACTTGAATCCTTTTGAGTTGCTGCTCCCCCTGCCTACAGTCCATAAAACCCTCGCCTAGATGGCAATAGTGTCACTGATTAATACGAGCCAAAGAGTGGGACTGTCATAATAAGGGTTTGGCATACCTCTTCAATGGTTATTACTTGTTTCCATGAGGAGCTTCCTGATTAAATGAGTTGCAGTGTAGGATACATTTCTTAAGAGACAACTTGGCAGTCTGTGTAGCTGGAATATGTGTTCCAGTCTCATGCTCTCTTTAAGACTGCCCGCTATACATTATTTTCTTGCAGTAAGCAAATTTATCTTGGGGAGAACAGCAGAACAAGTTTAGCGTTTTGGTGTACAGCAGAAGGATCCATTCTCTTTGGATAAGCTGCTCAGATCCTTTCAGGTTATTTTTTAATTTTGCAGTTGGTCTACATGTGGTACTTAATTCCCTTTATTGAATGTCTATAGTAAATGAAAAGGGGGTGGGGAGAACATGCTGCATATAGCTGCTGCTAGTACTGTTCAGTTTCTTTTTTTTTTTTCCCCTTCCCTCAGATATGTATTACCACAAATACTCTTAGAATTGTCTGTTGGAACATGTACTTGAACACATACTGTGCTTGTACGTGTGACTAACACTTTTATCCTATACATGCTATCCTGTACATACATACTGGCTAAATTTATATATAGCTGCACAAGTATCAAATATTTCAGTCCCTTTCCAGAACAGTGTATTATGAAATATCAATATTAGCCTATTTTAGAGGGAGGACTGTTAGGTAAAAAAAAGCCTCACAGTACTTACAATTCTTAAAATATATATAAGGTAATATATGTGACAATCATACACTCTCAATATCAATATTACATTAAATAATCCTTCTACCATAAGAATTATTATGAACTGTTGAAGTTCAGAAAAGATGTTTCATTCTTCTACTTCTAAATCACTAGATTGATTGATTAGGCATCCTTCAGTCTCGACTATGGTAACGTGCTCTGAATGGAGGACTTGGAACAGCGTCTAGCGTGGCTGAGAAGGCCAATTCGAGAGTGACAATCCCTTCCACACTGAAGAAAAATACAGTCTGTCTCCTGTCCAGCTCCCTGATTTTGCTGGTTTCGGCACTGCCTCTTTGCCTCAGCCTGCTGAACAAGTGTCTCTCTTCAAATTGGGAGAGGCCATGCTGCACTGCCTGCCTCCAGGCTGAACGCTCAGATGTCAAGGTTTCCCATCTGCTGAGGTCCATTCCTAAGGCCTTCAGATCTCGCTTGCAGATATCCTTTTATCGCAGCTGTGGTCTCCCTCTGGGGCGATTTCCCTCCACTAATTCTCCATACAGGAGATCTTTTGGAATCTGACCGTCAGCCATTCTCACGACATGCCCGAGCCAACGTAGACGTCGCTGTTTCAGTAATGTATACATGCTAAAAATTCCAGCTCGTTCTAGGACTACTCTATTTGGAACTTTGTCCTGCCAGGTGATACCAAAAATGCATCGGAGACAACGCACATGGAACGTGTTCAGCTTCCTCTCCTGCCATGTTCAAAGGGTCCAGGACTCACTGCAGTACAGGAGTGTACTCAGGACACAGACTCTATAGACATGGATCTTGGTATATGCCATCAACTTCTTATTAAGCCATACTCTCTTTGTGAGTCTAGAGAACATGGTAGCTGCTTTGCCAATGCATTTCTCCAGCTCGACATCTAGGGAGAGAGTGTCAGAGATCGTTGAGCCAAGGTACATAAAGTCATGAACAACCTCCAATTCTTGTGTGGAGATGGTAATAGAGGGAGGTGAGTCCACGCCCTGGCCCATGACTTGTGTTTTCTTCAGGCTGATTGTTAATCCAAAGTCTTGGCAGGCCTTGCTAAAACAATTCATGAGTTGTTGGAGGTCTTCAGCAGAATGGGCAACAACAGCTGCATCATCGGCAAAGAGGAAGTCCCGCATGCATTTCAGCTGGAATATAGCTCAGAGTAGTTCTGCACCCAGCGTTCCATCTGCTGTGCTCGGTCCTGGATGATCACTCCTGTAGCAGACTTCAAAGGAGCAGATTTCTTCTGTATTGGACCTAAAGCCTGTTTGATACCGTCATACATTCCCTTGATGGTACCTGTGTCCACTGCTATCTGTATCTGAGAGCAGAGCTGAAGCCAGTAACCGTTGGAACATCTCCTGGCGCCTGTTGGACTTTGCTACAAGCAAGTCAAAGAGCCTGCAAGTTGTGCTCACTAGGAGAGGCTTTGTATGCTGCTAGAGCTCTCCTCTTATCCTTGATGGCTGACATCAACTCCTCCGAATGGGCTTCACTAGATTATTTTTATATATATAAAAATAAGTTAAAAATAAAATATAAAAATAAGTTAAATAAGTTAAAAATAAAATATAAGTTATTATATATATATAATTTGTAATATTTGAAATTCTACCTTACAGTCCACTCCTATAACGTGCTGTGTAAGTGTACAATCAAGTAACAAGAGACACTATAGCAGTGCAAAATATCACAAGTCAGATTTGGTGCTTCCAGACTTGCTGTAGTGCTGTACTGGGCCAGTATCTAGTTTTTCCCCAGTATTGTTTCCATGCAGATCCCATATATTTTAATAGATTTTAAAGCTAATGGACAATTCAGTGCAGAGACAGATGAAGTTATGAATATCCATTACATGATGTATTGCAGTTTCTCCCTTAAATCTTCAATGTTGATGTTAGATATTAAAGGTTGGTGATAATTATGGGATTGGATGGAAAATGTGGAAAAGTTCAACTTCTGAGTGGCACATAACTATGTATGATGGGTAGGAGTTTGTATATAATGAGAAGAACAGAGCAAATGGAACACTGATGATTTGCATATGCCAGTCTTTGATTTCATTAGGAAGGTTTCATTAAAAAAATTGGAGGACTAGTGATCATATGAAAATATTAACAGTGGAGAAAAAATCCGAGAAGGATTGTAACTGACAGGAAAAGCAAAGAAAAGATCATGTTAAGGAAACTGGGTTGTGAGTGGTGAGCCGTACCGGATGGGACCCAGGAAAAAGGCAATGATTTTGCCTCAGTTACCAGTAGAAGAAAACAAAACAAACTCACATACATCTCAGGACTGATAATCCAGTGGGAGGAAATAGGAAAGCTAGAGTCAAATGTGGGGCAAGAAATCTCAAAGGTGAAGATGGATAGCCCTTAGAAACCCCTCAGAGGTCAGTGACAGAGGCCAAATCTCTAGGAGAAAAGCCAAGAAGAAAGGAACAAGACAAGATTGCTGGTCATAGACTCCCCTGGTGAATATTTTTCACTGGAGTTACTTGTTTTTATTGAACTTTAGAAGTGTGTTTTGTTGCTGCTAGGAGGAAGACATTATGAATTGTTTCTTCAGCTCCCCTGTGGGTAGGTTCAAGAGTAAAGGAGAAGTGAACAATCAGAATGTGTAGAACCACACAGGCATGCCTTTACAACCACTAAAATATACATCTATGCCACTTAAACTTTATAGGGTAAATTTAAAGATGATCTGTTTATTTATATGTTGTTTTGACATGTATGGTATGTATACAGTAAACATCTTAATCTCCCATTTCCCAGTTTATCAATTAATTTTTGCCTGCTAAAGGCAAGCTAAAGATATTTTGGTCTGGGATGAAAATAAAAAACGAGATCATGTGACTGTTAGAAGAAGAAAATAAAATTGATCCCTCACTCCCAAATTCTCCCCAAATAGACCAAAAAATATATATGGGGGGTGACCTGATTTTCTAATAATGTTTATGCTCAAAATCTAAGCCACCTGATAGGTGTCTGAATGCACATTGAGGAATTTAACTTGCTGAAGCAAAAGCAGTGGAGGCTCATTCCATATCTTCACATTTTAATTCAGTACTGTTACAGTAGGTTGAATTGACTAGTCTTCTCTTGGTCTCATTTTTGGAGATTCATTACATTTTGATGCAGGGATGGGCAACTGTAGTCCTTTCGATATTGTTGGACTGCAGCTTTCATCCACCATGTTTCCCCGAAAATATGACAGGGTCTTATATTAATTTTTGCTCCAAAAAACACATTAGGGCTTATTTTTAGGGGATTTTTTTTTCATGTACAACAATCTACATTTATTCAAATGCAGTCATGTCATCTTCTCCTGGTTGCTGCACAATGGTGGAGGATGGGGTTTCACTTAACTAGGGCTTATTTTGGGGGTAGGGCTTATATTACGAGCATTCTGAAAAATCATACTAGGGCTTATTTTCAGGTTAGGTCTTATTTTCGGAGAAACAGGGTAATATAGTCACTAGTGAGTGATAAGGGGAATTGCAGTAAAGTAAAAATCTGGATAGCCATATTTGCCCATCCTTGCAGCTAAGAGATTATTAAAGAAGAGGACAATCTCTGTATAAACTGCCATCAGATTGAAGGTTGGAGCTTTTGTGATGAAACGCTTTCCCATGCCACCTCCTCTGTCCCCAAAATAGAAATCCATCCACAAACAAAAATAATAAGAGAGAAGACTAGGCAAGAACCCTTGGTACAGTTTATGCAAAGACCCTTTTCCCAGGCTGTGGAGGAGAGAAACATGAATATTCAGGGAAGGGGAAGGATCATGGTTTGTATGTAAAAGGTCCAAGGTTTAATCCTTCTGCCTGAGACCAGAGAAAGCTATGGCTGGCAAATGTAATACTCAGCTAACATGGACTAATGGCCTGACTTGTACTAGCAGGGATGTCATAATGTGGATTGGGATTATGTATTTGTATGCAGGGCTTAGAAAAAGGCACAAGGATTGTTTTGGTTTATACACATCTCCATCATAATGACAAGCATTATTCTAACTGAATGTTATGCCCACAGTCCAAACTCTTGTCGTGTTCTTCTGCACAAGGGGCTGCCTCATACTCTTTGTTATGTATCCCTGTGTGCCAAATTCATTTCGTGGGCATTCCTGGTCTGTGTTGCTTGCACTGATGCCTTTGATCAAGGTCTTAACACTACAGAGTTCAAATGTATCGATGATGATCAGCTTTATTTGTTTATTTTCACAAAACTGGTTACTGCACACCACTGTTTATTTCTTGAAGAAAGAGAGGGGCTCAAGCTAACAACAGCAGTTCTGTATGCATTATTGTAGCATTACTGTAACAGCTTCTTTAATCAGCAAACTCTTCTCAATCTTTTGTGGAAGGCCTACATGGAAAGCAGATCAGACAGAGACTAATGGTTAATGTTGGTATAGGGCCTTTTTCAGAGGAGCCAAGTGAAAGGTTTTCATTGGACAACACTGTTTTATGAGGTGAGCTTGACATCCCCCTGTGTAAACAGACCTGGCATTGACCATATCCATGAAACGTGAGATCTCACAGCAACAGTTCCTGACCTATATACAAGCAGACAT